>CM042438.1:26931343-27628843 GCA_023631565.1 Gymnocephalus cernua | reverse complement strand
TTCCACCTGACACCATTGTGTTTGTGTATGCAAATACCACACAGATACACAGAAAAACATTCTTCGTTCTTTCAACGTTCTTTTTTGTTTTTATTTTACGGTCACCAGATGAGCAGATACATCATTTTAGAAAAGAAATTGATATTTGCAAAAAAATTATAATACAATTTTCTCAATATAGATTATGTACAGAATGAAATGTAGTCAAACTGAACTTTGTCATCAAGAAGACAAAGCAGTGAAGGGGTCTGAGCGGTCCTCCATAGACCCATCTCCCTAACCAATAAATATAAACTGTATATATTATGTATGCTGCATTCATCCAGGCATGGACAATACCAGGGCAAGTTAGTTGTCAACAATATTTCCTTAATCATTTCTTGAACATCACTGTGATACACGCACACACACACTCGCACACCCACGAGAAGCTTGACACACAAGTGCACACGGGCCAGAGAACAAGTTACAGTTGGGTTACAACAATGGGCCATCTTAACTCATGAAAAGGTAAGAAAAAAAGCAAAAGAAACATGTATGGAAATACCCGTCATTGTCCTTGATCAGGAGGGAGAAGTGGCTTTCTGGTCAAAGCTCGCTGGAGCTGGCTGAGCAGCTCTTGACATTTGGCCTGATTCAAACAGCCAATTGTACAGAAAGCTACCGAGCTGGAAAATCTCTCCCATTCTCACAAATCCTGCCTACTCATGTAGCTCCCTCCCCCTTGCTCAGTCTCCCTGTATCTATCTACCTTTCTTCTCTCTCTTGTTCCTATTTTTTGTATCTTGAGTGGGACAGGTGCCAGGACAAGGGTTGGCGAATACCCCCCCTTTTGCATGTTTCCCCTCTGGGAATGAAGAAAATAAAATGCACACAAAAGCTTCTATCCATGCTGTATTGAAACAGGACAGACAACTGCACAATCACAGAACGAGCACTATAAAAGACGACAGCAAAGTAAAGCTATGGCCAGGGCAGGGCGGGGAATGCTTGTAAAGGGAATGCTTGAAGGACTTGAAGGACACTATGAGCGCGCCGCTTGCCAGCCGCTTTACCTTGTCCCTGGGCATCACCTCTCAAAAATCACCCTCCTTGTTCTTGGCGGGAGAAAGAATTATGACTTTGTGCCGATGAGCGAATACACACACTTGCATAAATCATCCATCTTGTTTGGCGGTTAATTACTCTTGTTTACCCTCCGAGTAACCTCGGGATGGGACGGCGTGATAGGAGGGAGCCTGGGCAGAGGAGATAGCACCAAATAGTAATCTGCTGACGCTGTTCATCAGTGTGCAATTCGCAGGAGTAAAAGCACATAGTGGGCTTGAACCTGGGTGTTAGTGATTTAGACAAGGTTGACTGGGGTCTGACGACGGCAGCTCCATCAACATCCTGGCCTGACCACAGCTGCTCAGTAAGCTGTTCTGGGGTCAGCCGGTGAAGGAGCCACGCTGAGGCAGCTCGGCGCAGGCCAATCACAGAGCTCCTCAGGATGTACAGCAGGCTCTGATCGTTGCTTATTTCATTACGGGGAAAGCTACATAAATCCACAAAATGGAGAGGAAGAGGCACAGAGGGAATATTTGCATTTCTCCTTTCCTATCATCTCCCCTCAGTGGCCCCCTCTCCAACACCAGCCCTTTCAATCCCTCCCCCCATTTAGTGCAGAGTGACTTTAATCATCACTTTTGCCAAAACACATTAAGCCGGTGTGTCCAGAGTTGAGGAGAGAGAGGGGGGTGGTTGAAAAAACACAGAGTGGCGCATTAGATTTGCAATAGTGATGCATTACTCTGGAATTACTTTGGAGATTAAAGATGGGACGTTGCATTTCATTGGAGTAGTGCTGTTGGTTGCCTGATGTATGGCTGTCTTCCTGCACTGAAACGAACCAGGGAGAGAATACCCTGGTGTTCCATCCTTCCTTTTTCTCCTTCCATCCCTTTAGTTCTTATTCCCTCTTCTTCTATAAACCTTTTTTCTTCATCCTTCAACCCTCAAAGCCTTCCCTGCCTTTTAACCCCCAATCTAAAACCACCTCTACATTAAAGATATGTATGCAACTGTTTGATCAAGTTCTCAAGTCAAAAACAACACCTCCTTTGTAGAAGGAGATAATACTGTAAAGTGGATTGCATACATTACATTTAAGCCAACATCTTTGTGTTACAGCATCTGTGTGAAAAGGATGGATGTAAAGTGCTTGAGAGCTTAGAACAGGCAGGGTGAGATTGCAAGGAGACCATAAAAACAAAAACAAAGAAAAACTGAAGGGCATGAACAAGGGAGGCTTTAGGACTGGGCTAATTTGGGGGCAGGTTCAATATGGAGACAAAATGCTTCATAAACAGAGTGGGGGAGAAAGAGAAATAGTAGGATGTGCGGGTGTATGTAGTCCTCAGGAAACAAAATGACAATACGTATTTTGTTCTAAAGTCTCAGAGAAACAGAATCACAGTCAGTCCAAGGGTAAAGCCCACCAGCAGCCTGGCCCAGTGGGTGAGCTTTCCAGTCATGTGTCAATCCAAACCTTTGGGCCTGGGTTCACCCTGGCACCCAGCTCTGGTTGCTGTGTGCTGATGGAGGACAAGCAAATGCCCCCAAGCTCATACCCATCCCCATACCCATGCCTTGGGACAGAGAGCCGTCAAAGTTGAAGTCCATGCTCTCTGTGTCCATAAAGTCATTGAGCAGGATGGAGTCTACATCACAGTCCAGGCTACTACCAACATTCTCCATCTCCAGATTGGCAGCCATTCTACTGTGGGAGTTGTGCTGTTGCCCCTGGTAACCAGCGCTCCCTGGCTGGTGGTTGTTGTGGTAGTAGCCATGCCAGGAGTCAGTCATACCCTGATGGTGAGCTCCGGGATAAGGTTGGTGACGGGGGTGAGGTGCGGACGCCAGGCGGCAAGGGTCCTGGGGAACATCCATGACCCCAGCAGGGTTGGGCGGCAGGGACGGCGATGTTGGGAGGTGTGGTCGGGGCCCATAGTGGTTAGAGGTCTTGAGGCTGTAGGGCTGCAAGATGTCGGTGCTTACCCGTGGGGAGAGGGCCTGGGGGTGCAGCCCACTGTGCATAGGGTTATGGGGGTTGTGGTTGTGCATGTGACTCTGGCTGGAGGGAGGGTTGTGATCATGTCTGGCGTTTACTTTGTTACTGTGACCGTGCTCATGACTCGGACCATAGTCATGGGCAGGGTGGGGCTTGTGGCTGTGGCTGTAGTCGAGGCTGGCTTGGTGTTTGTGACCCTGATTGTGGTTCTGACGGTGGGTTGTGTTCTGGTCATGGACTGAGCCATGGCCATTGTGTAGACTAGGATTGTGAGCATGCTCCTGGCTGTGGTTGTGGTTATGATTGTGGCTGCGATTCTGATTGTGGCTGTGCTGGCTATGAACGCCATTGGTCCCCTGTGTCATTAGTGTGTGTGATTCCCGTCCCGGGCCCAACACTGTGTCTTTGTTGCAGTACGGAGGTCCCTCAGTAAGCAAACTTTGTAGAGCGTTGTTCTCTGAGTAGCCCCTCATTTGGCGCTGGAAGCTGACTGGCTTGTTCTCCTGGATGGTCTCCATGGGAGTGTGATGCCGGAGCATGCCCATGGAAGGCTGTCCATACATGGGCCCACAGTAGGAGCCCTCTGCCTTGGGCGCAGGCACGTAGGGATAACCGTTGCATTTGATTTGCTGTGGCTGGGGGTAGCCACTCTCATCTAGACTGATAGCCCCCGTCAGGTCAGTCAGCTGGGGCAGCTCCACAGTTGGACAGTGGCCCCCAGTGCCCAGGGCCGGGGAGCGGGTGCTGGTGGGGCTGGGGTACAGTCGAGGGGAGGCTGAACAGGACAGTCCACCCTCCTCCGGTTCGTCAGCCTCCGCCTCAGCCAGGATCGGGGACAGGCAGCCACTTAGTGTGGAGGCAGAGGAGGAGGTGCGGGAATGGAGGTCCGTCCAGGTGTCATACTCCTCACCCCCCATACTCACACCTCCTTTCCCTGCTGGACTGCCATGCTCGGGGGAGCCTTGCATTGTGGGTCCGGCCCCCTGACCTTGTCCCCGTCCAAGGCCTATGGCCCCTGCTCTCTTACGGCTAATGCGACCCTTGGTCTTCAGGTAGCGGGTGCCATTGTCTATAGAGGCCGCCCGTCGTCTGGGTCCTTTGCCCATCTTCCCTCCTTCTGGGTTCAGCATCCACCATGAACTCTTCCCCGTCCCTTCATTTTGCACCCTGATGAAGCGACTGTGCAGGGACAGATTGTGTCTGATTGAATTCTGGAATGAGAGAGAAAGATGGGAAGGAGATGGCGGGAGAAAGGGGGGAAGAGGCAGAGAAGGGACAGAGAGAAAAAAAGAGATAAACATTAACACCCAAGGGAACATTTAAGGTTAAATAATGATTTCTTGAGAACACAAAGTCATTTCAAATTAGGGCCAAACTATCAAGGCTGCATGGTGAGCAAGAAAAAAGGTGGATAAAGAAAGAGAGGGAGATGGAGGGGAGAGCAAAGAGCGCAGGGAAGGACCAATCGATACCTCCCCTGACCAGCCTCTCCACACGCGCTCACTGAGTCATAATACGGACATGGGTGCAGCCTCCACATCAAACCATCACCAAGGTAACAGAAATGAATCACGCAAGGCAACCCAATCACAGACAGACCATATTGATTGCAGGGCCTCCAAATATAAGAGCCTGCGATCCAACCAGAGACAGGGAGGGAGGAAGGGAAGAGGAGGGAGGAAGGATGGGGGGGGGATCTGAAAGAGTACCAGAATGAAAAAAGGAACACTCACACACAGGCCTAAAATAAGATATAGGGGAAGTAAACAGGGGGAGGGGGGAGGAGAGGGACATGCTCATTTAACCTCTTTTAAAATCATGACACAATTAACATGACCATGGGCTACGGCACCAGATATCGCTATCATGAAGTCTTCCTGCAAGTAGCTTTGAAGACGGACGGATGTGCCAATTGTGGGTGGGTGTGGAGTGCGGGAGGGGCGGGAAGACGCGTTTGGATGCAAACGCACTTTTTTTGCATCGTTTGGGCCGATCATCCATACGAATCCTGTAAACGCACTGCCTGTAAACGCACTTTTTTGAAACCTGGTCCCAGGGTGAAAAAAAAACGGCTCACGCTTGGCTTCGTCTGGACGGCGAAACCGCATACGTGCGTATCGATGATGTCATCGCCACACACCTCAGCCTCACAGCTGACTGCTCTTGCAGGGACGCAATGCTGTTTATAGAGTGGAAGTAGAGAACTTATCAACTAGCTAGCTAATCTGTCTGCTTATCAACTCCTTGAACGGATTATAGTAACTTTTAGCACGGCTTATTGTAGAAAGGCTACTGCAAGAAAAACGTGTAGCTAGGTTATCAAAAAGACATCAGATCATTGATGTTTGTTTGACTGCCGATGTTAGCTAGCAGCTCTGCTAACATCGGCTCTGCTAGCTAGCGCGCTGCAATCATGTCTGATAGCAGACAGAATTGCAAAATAGAAAGCAATCCAACAGCACATTATACAATGTAACGTTTTCTAGTGGTGGCCTTTATATAATGAGCAGTGGTGAAAGTTATGAAAGTCTAGTCCATGGCTGTATTAAGAGAACTAGTAGCTAGTCGTGTTATGAAAGGAAGTGGAAGTGACTGAAGGCTGCTCTTCTTCTTCGTTCCGTTAATTTCTGTAGCAATAACAACGCCGCCTACAGGCCTGGCATATGAAGTACTGTGTTGAGTCATTTACATATGAATTCATGTGGACATGAATTTTCTTGAACCGAATCCAGGGAAGACGGATGCGTTTTCATCCTAACGTCTTCGTGTGGACATGGCCTAAGTGTCTGAGTGATGGCTGTATAGTTAATCCAGGGCTTCGCAGCAGCATTTGAAGCCAGTGCCAACCTGGAGTGAGTTGATGAGATCTAAGCCTGCCTAAAGGAGAGCTTAGCAGGGATACACATCATCTCAGCTGGCCAAGTTAGTCTATGTACAGCATGTTCATCCAAATCTTTCCTGCTTGTGTCATTATTCACACTCTCTCCAGCTTTCCTCCCATTGCTTTTTTCACCTTCTCTCTCTTTCCCTCTCTTTTGCTTTTCGCCTTTTTTTTCCTGATCTTTCGGGAGGAACAAACCCCCCTCAACCGCAACCTTCTTCCCCATGCGCACAATCACACACTTTTCTTTTTCCTCTCTGGAAATATCTATCTATTTCTGCCTTGTTTATTACCTGCACATAGCTCACAATCTCTGTCTCCTGATATCTCGAGCCATTCTCTATCTTCATTCACTCCCCGCCTCCTGTCCAATTTTCCTGCTCTCAGCCCCATTCATCTCCCTCTCTGTGTCCCAGCGTCTCTTGATCACGGCATTGCTCATTCTCTCCCTCGCTCCACATCCATCCTCTCGTCACCTTGCACAACTTCCACCCCCTCTCACTTTTCATTCATTCACACTGAAAGGCGAGCAAATATCGGAAACAAACAGCAGGAGATGCAAATCTGTGCTAAATGGCAGGCCAGCTTACATTTCACCCTTCAGTGCAATCTATACAGTCAGCATATATACTCACCCCCCCTTCTCCCCTATACTCTGGCAGCAAACAGAGTCGCTTGGAAGTGAACTGGACAGCCAGCTAAAAGAGGTGATTGCTCTTTGTTGCAGTGTATTATGAAAGCACAGCATCCAGAACAACAGGTAATATGTTTCTCGCAAAATGTTTCCAGGGGGGAATTCAGCTTTGTGGATTTCAAATCAGTCTATCCTACCTACTACTATTCTCATTCATGAAGAAAAGGCCCCCCTTCACACACTCCTATCCGCTCAGCGTGACTCTGAACAGGTAATTTCATCCCATCCTCCACTCAAATCACGCTGCTTTGACTAGACTCTCTTCACAGATGTGAAAATTGGATAAGAGAGATGTATTTATGTTTTTTTGTCTTTCTCTGCTGTTCAGAGGGGTCCTCCTACAAAACACCAGGTCGGTAAAATTGCACAACCTCAACGTTGACGACGAAAAACAAGCCGACTGCACTTCTCCGCTGCGCCGTGCTATACAGAGCGCCGACTTTATCAAAGCTGAATTGAACGATGACGCCGTGTGAAAGAGGCCGCCGGTGGAGGCGACCCACATCAGGTGATCTGAGAGTGCCGCCCTCACAGGTTCCTCTACAACATGACGGCTCCGGCTGGGCGTAGCCATGGCGACAGAGTAAACCAAAAACAGGGAGAAATGAAGAGTGGGGAGGTGATGGTGGGGAGGGGAGAGGGGGTGGGGGTGGCTGACGCTGTTTGATGCTTCAGGCAACTCCAAACAGCCTTTTATCTGAGTCTGTCAGATTCCTGCTTCCAATCCACCAGGGAGGCTCAATCACCAGCAGTCCCAACGTCTCACTACCTGTACCAAGCTGTGATTAGCAGTGTGTGTGTGTGTGTGTGTGTGTGTGTGTGTGTGTGTGTGTGTGTGTGTGTGTGTGTGTGTGTGTGTGCGTGCGTGCGTGTGTGTGTGCGTGCGTGCGTGCGTGTGTGAAAAGAGAGAGCTTCTGTACTACCACAGCAACAATTACACCACAACAGCAGACCGCTGTTCCTTCACCTGCTGATACATTGTACAGTACTATAATGTGGCAGCTTTCTGCATTGTCTTCTGCATATCGTCGCTGTCGAGCAGAAACCTTGTATCTCCACATTTCATCATTTAAATCTGTTTTCATAAATCAATGTTATTGGTCACCATTTACGTCTGGCCGTGGGATTTCATCTGAGTTTAATAGCTCAATAAAATTCTTTTTGGACATACAAGGGTTTCTAACAACAGCGACAATATATTAAACTGTCATTCTGAGGCTGACATTTCATTTTGTACTTAAATAATGAAATAATTAAAAGGTGGTACTGAAATAATGAAAATTTGGTGCTGATACTCAACACCGTCAGCTCCTAATGTTACCGTTTCTATGCCCAAATATGGTGATCTCTGGATTGCCAGCCCCATTATCTGACCACAGGAGAGCAATACGAGGCACTAACAAACTAGAAAAGGACACATGACGCTAGAAGAGGTATCTAGAGTTATTTAAACTTGATGTACCATAGTTCCCAAACAAATGTCATTCTGCACTAACCCCATTTATATCAATGAGAATATGCTAAATAACAGAAAGACCTCCTTCACCTCACATACAATCACAAATATACATTTTTAAATTTTGAGGCCAGTTTAGAAGAAGAAACATATTGAACTCACTGTAGAGCACTTGTTGCTGTAAGAAATAAATTGTGTATTGCACTTTATTTCTGATGTTTCCTATTATCTGAAAACTGTGTACAGCAAGGTTTTCTTTGTTGAAGTTTGAAGCAAGTTTATTGTAAGTGTATTGCACTTTATTTGTATATGGTTCTGTGAAAAAAAGATTTTCCCAGCCCTTGTCACATGACCAATTAATGTTTAAATGATGACTATCCAAATGTTTGCCTTAGGCCGGAGACAGACTGGCTGCGTGGCGTGAGCGTGGCGTTTCTGTTGCGTGTCAGCTGCGTGGATTTTTCTGTCTCACACACCAGAAACGTGTCTGACGCGGTGCTGCTGCTGCTGAGCCTTGTCTGTATACACGCATGTTTCCCATTGATTTACTGCACTCAAGCAGTAGTATACTTCATGTTAAACATAAATATCTACTGATTTGATTACAGCAAAGACAACGCCGGCAGTGTTGACGGCAAAATAGGCTACAGTATTGACATTTAAAAATCGATAATTTAGTTTTTTTTAATTTTACATTTATATCTGCATTTAAAAACCTAGAGACTTTTCAAACATTCAAATCTTGCGTGTCGCGTGAAAAATTGGCGTCGGTTCTATTTCTAGCAGGTAAGCGTTTTCGTGCGTGTCACGCAGGCAGTTTGCAAGCTCTAACCTGTTAACATGGGAGCCGAAATAAAAACGGCCATGCCACGCAGCTGACACGCTCATGCGACGCATCCAGTCTGTGGCCGGCCTTAAGAGCCCATAGAAAATGTTGGTTGTATTTGGATACACAATTTGTTGAAAATAAAAACAAGTGAAATCAATAATGGATGTGATGTGTTTTATTTAGCAGAATTACATTGTTGTACATTATGTTGTTCTATCCTATCCAATATTTCCTATATTTCTAAGCAGTTTCTTTTTTTTGCTGTATTCTGATGAAATCCCCTGGGCCCCCCCCTGTTTTATCACTTTATGTGTCCAGTATATCAGCGTGACTCTGGTGCAGGATTGGACTATCATGTGCAAAGGGAAGGCGGAGAGTCTCCAAGTTATCGTTGCAATCAAGGGCTAGAGATGTCAGTGATTAACACACTGTCAGACACAGACGAGGAGCCGATCAGTGAAAACCTCCAGAGTAGTCTTTGGTAGGAATGAAACCTGCAGACTCTCAGCCCTCTGAGGCACATAGCTGGCCAATCCCTGCCTCCGTGTATATATTAAGTTGTCAGAGAGAGAGATTCTGGAGGAGATGTCTGTTCCCTCTGCTCTCAGCCTTTGCCTTTCTGCTAATGCAGCAGGAGATGGACTGTTGCAGAGAGAACGGTGACTGAATCTGTCCTCACATCCACCCTCCTCCTCTACAGGGAACACGCTGCACTGTATCCCGCTCCACTACTGTATATTATACATTAATAGTGACTGCGTTTGACCCTGACACACTGCTGCTTTCGCCGAGTCATGGGAGAGTCAGTCCAGTGGTTAGCTAATGGCCCGATATCCGTCTAAACACAGAATTCTCATACTTTTTCCTTCTTTTTTTTTAAATGCCAGACCAGGCAGCAATTTATGACTGGGATTGATCATACTGGTTAGTGCTCAGCATGATGATAAACTACAGCATGAACTACATTGCACAACAATGAGCATTTAGATGTAAACGTATAATACAGGGCCCCAGTAGATACAAATGTTTTCAAGAGACAGTGATATGTATATAGGCCTATACGTATATACAGTGTATTAGTTAAACTTGACCTATTTCTATTACAATCCAGTTGTTCCTCGTCCCGTTTGCAGAGTTCTAATAGGCTGAGTAGTACTCGATACACGATTTTACACGAGGAGTGTCCCTATAACATACTCCTCCTGACATTCCAAACTGAAGATAGAGAACAGTCTCACTCTATCCAGTACGGTAGACCACCAAGAAATGCATCCTTTGTTGGTGTTAAAACTGTATCAGACTAAGAAAGACAATTCCCCTCTCTGATTGTATTTGTAGATTATATTACACTGTTGCTGTTATTGTGTCCACCCCCTGTACCAAACAGCCTTTTAAATGGTCAGAATCTGTGTGTTCTCTTCAGCAGGGTGCCTTGTGCCTGCAGCCTCCATTTCAGAATGGCAATAACAGAGCAATGGCTAATTTTCTTCAATTATTACTATTTTCAATTCATTTTTTTTTTTTGTCCAAGTTAGCTAGCTGACGCTAATTACATCTATTGCAAATTATCCAGTTTGTGTTGCATAGCAACGAGAATGATGCAACCCTTTGCACCCTTTTCCCTCTCACTGTCTCTCTCTCAATGGAGCTTTGTGTCTGAGCAGAGAAAAAAGCCTCTCATATGAATTCGTCACAGCAACTAATATGAAAATACATCTGTGTACTGGACCTTGTCACCCTATATAGGGTTTTTAAACAACATGATGTGAAAATCAAATCATATCTAGTGTTTTGTAAATTTTACAGTCCAGGCAGCATTGTATGCACATGTAAACAAATGCCACCATATGTTTCACAACTTGACACATTTACCTCGATGTGCACGTGCACACAGACTCGCACACATCTGCCCCGCCACACACCCACACCCCCCACCCCAAACTGGCAATCATACTTAATCCCTCTCCAGCCTGAGTAATCCCAGACAATCCAAGGCTAATCCTGGTTAATTCTGGGCACTCCTCAGCTGGGTTTCACCCTGAAACCACAGAGACAGGGTGGGGATTGGTCGGATCACGGCGACCGAGGCTGGGCGCGCCGTTGATAGACGTAATTGGTCGGGCAGTTATTGGGAGCCAAGAAAAACATGCACAGGTTTTCATCACGGGTCTTTAAAATACATCCGGATTGACCCCTGCTACGTCACGCCACAGCCTGACTGTTGTCGCCGCTCCCGGTACAAAAAACATGTTTTTTACCAGAGTCCTGCATGCAAGCGTTAAAACAAGTCCCTGTTACTTTGTCTACTTTCTGTGATAGCTGGAGCTCGGGGAGAGAATAACCTTTTCTACATCATTTAAAGGACTGGAAAATAAATTGTTAATAAAAACAAGCAGGGTATACAGTATGAGCCATTCCTCCAGTGTAAGGGGCTTCGGAGAAGTCATTAGCCTCTATTGAATCAGCTCTACCTACCGAAGCTCCAAGCTCAATTCTTCTTAGCAGCTATCGATCCTGATTCCAAAATGAAGCACTTAAAACGCCTTGATCAAGCTGCTCCTTAATCTAGCGTTAAGGCGATTGAGACCTTTTCACCCTCCGTGTCTCAGACAGACGCATTACTTTGGCACAGGGGTACAGTGGCAGTCACAGCACACTTCACTAGCACAGACTCAGTTTGGGTTTTATAGTCTGTTTAAGCCCCTTAGGCACAGAGCAGGCGGCAGGAACACTTTTACTCTCTGCCATTTTGAAAAAGCTGTCAATATACACAAAGCCGAGAGCGTTAATGAAGCAATATGTCACTGACAGGGGACGGATGAGGACCCTTTGTTAAAAAACAAGAAGGCCTCTGGTGTATGTGGGATCGACAGTGTGCCTGTTGGATTGAGTTTGCACGTGGAAAACTGCAGGATATGTGTTTTAACCGCTTGGTATACTCATGAGAGCGTGAAAGCAGAAGCAAAAAGGAAACTGATTTACCTTCAGCTGCAGCTCTGTCAGCTGCAAGACGGAGAACAGGTTGCAGAGGAGATCTGCTCCTGGACATTTTTATAGGCTGCTTTTACCTCTCAATCCTCACAGGAGAGAAGTCACTTGGAGGGGATTCTTTAGAGGATTCAGTAGAACATCATGTATCGGATCTTACAGTGCTTTTTGCTTCACATTTTAAGGAGCCCACCTCTAAATGTATGAGGCATTCCACAGCACATTCAAGAGCAAGCGTTGCGTTTTGAATTCCACGCGGCGCTCACATAAGATGTGGTCCGGCACAATCCAGCCCGAGTGTTGTGTGGATTGTTGTACGCTGCCTTGTTGAGAAGTAGTGGGACTAGGCAAATCCGTCGTCTCCTCTCGCTCAACCATTATTTATGAATCCATTTCACACAGCCAGGAGTCATTATGCACGGTCCTGTCAATGGGTATCTCTCTATGCCGCGCATTTATTTGATAATAAGCAGGAGAGGGGGAGAAGATAAAAGCGCTGACTGCGTTCATTGTGAAGCATTTTCTGCAGGCGGGGAGACTTAAATGAGAGCAGCCAGCTCTGTGTGGGAATGGGTCTCGTCTGCTAAGCCTGTCTGGAGGCAATCAATGGAAATTAGTCAACGCTAAAGATTCACTTCCTGTGACTGATGTCACAGGCAGCGCTTGTCTCTTTGAAGGGAAGTAAAGAAGTGGGAGGCTGAGGGATTAATGGGTTTGGAAAAGGTGTGAGCATGCGGAGTTTGGGTGGGGGCTAAGCTGGGGGAAAAAAATGCTATTCTTTTGGTGGATTGCAGGAAAGTAATAGGTCAGAGGATCCAGATGAATGCAATGTAGCTAGGCCCATTCAAGAAACATAATAGGTTAGTTGTGTACAAGGCTAGCAACAGCACAGACTAATCAGTTACAATAAAGATGTGCAGTCACACTTTTACAACAGTGCTGCTGGTACCGTCGAAACACCCTGAACAACAGTGTGGAATCCTAACAGATACTAAAATACTTTCTTTAAATCGTGTTTTATTTACTTTAGCACCAGAAAATGTCTCTTTAGACATGTACCACATAGGTCATTTAACAGGAGCACAGTCTGGATCAATGAAAGTATATTTTGAAGAAAATTTGGTTTGGTCTGCTTCTTTTGGGGAATAATTGTAAAGATTTAAGAATATGTTTAGGGCACTTCCTCTCTAACTGGGACGTTTTGGCAGCGACTGGTGGGATTTGCAATGGACGAAGTACACACAGAGATACACTGGTAAGAGCCAATGAGGTTTAACCATGTATCAGCTAATTTCAATATCTTACGTTACTGTATTGTGTCAACAGTTAACTTCATTTAATATTGTACGTGACGTTTTCTTTTGCAGGGTGCAAATGTTCCACCAAAACAAGTTCCTTCCTGAGACTATTTAGCATCGCTGCGTCCGGAGCTTAGCGCTGCCCAAGACCTTTGTGATTGGTTTAAAGAAATGCCAATAAACCCAGAGCGTTTTTTGTCTCCTATCCCAGAATGTATGAGTGGTGTAGCCAGACCTTACTCCACAGCGCTGTGGAGATAGGTCTGGCAATGCGAGATTCTTTGTTATGCCATATATTAAGAACATTTTAATAAAAGACTGAATGCTCTAATTCAGCAGGTTGAAACAAACCCTGTGTAGCTGGAATTACATGTGTATGGTTCTTTGAGTCATAATGATCTTGCAAAGAAATCAACAAAAACCTTGCTTTTTCTGTATTGACGATGAAACTGCTGCTACCACTGTAAGCAGGTAGCAGCAGTTTCGGTTGTACACCCGCAGTGGCTGTGACAAAACGATCAGAGCTAGTGTCTCCAACAGTTGTACTGAGGCTGCCTCCTAAAAGGTGCACCAGTTAACTTCTCCTCAAAGTACAGCTGAGGGACTAGAGCCAGCCCTCAGGTGACAGAAGGCCTTTCACTCCCCTCTACTCCCTGTGGAGATCCACAAGCTCTGGGGGGGGCAGATAGAGAAATAAGGCAGACAAGGAGGGAAAAGACGAGCTGTCGTCTGGGGCTAACCTAAGAAAGGTAGACAGGAAGAGAGCCTGAGGGGCCAGAGGCGGACAGCAAGCCCAATCCCCAGCGGAGAGGCCTCTAATTGGAGCTGCCGGCCTGCCTAGGCAGCCTCTTCCTCTGTGGATGGACGTAAGGAGCCGAGTGAAAAATAAAAATAGACCTGGCAGATTAACGAGCATCTGAAAGCGGGGCAGGGGATTGGAAAATCCTGCCTTCGTGCCACAGATGCCCGGTCCTCAGGCCACAGCCAGCTCTGTAAAGAGTGATGGATCCAGAGTAGCCATGAGTGGTGTTTCCTTTCTGTTGGCTCCCCTTACATCACGAACACCGGGGGGGAAGGAACACTGTTATGTACTGCTCCAGGACTTTGCTTCAATTCTAATAAAGTACAGTCATAGTCAACTGCTGGAGTAGAAATACAGTAATATTGGCTCTTTTGTTTCATTGTTTCAAGTATTTCTTTAAAAAAAATCCTCATTTGCTCATATCACAACCATATAGCTAGTAGGGATGGGAATCACCAGAGGCCCCATGATACAATATTGTCACGATACTTCTCAAAATTCAAATTTTTCCCAATTTCAAATGATGTTCCCAAAAGGAAACTTTGTCAACATCTGTTTTATCTAAAAAGATACATTTACGTTTGTTCATCTCACTTCAATTTGTTTGCTGCAAAATGGGACCAACACATATAAAATATAATAATAGATCCATACTTGGTGTCTGTGTATTGCCATGGAAAATACCGCGATACTATGCTGTATCGATTTTTTCCCCCACCCCTAGTAAATACAAGCTGGACAATTGTCCTATTAACTTACATTGTAGCTTGTTTCTATGCTGCCGACTGCAGCGGTCTCTCTTTATACTGGACCAATGTTAAAGACTTTTGTTCCCATTAGTCATTATGTCAGAAAAAAAACGAAGTTACTCTTTAATTACAGACAGTACATGTAAATGTAGTTTGTCACCTCCACCTTTGACTCACACTCACAAAAGGAGTCACCTCCACAGCTGTGATTTCTATCCTTCCCCTGAGAGCTTTCACACACCAGGTGGAGCATCGTGACAGCTATGGGACCCAAAGGAGAAACTGAGAAACAGGCCTGATCACACCTGCCATCAGGTCTCAGGAGAGCACCACCCACCTCAACACTCAGCTGTCACATCCATCCGCACACTGAGGCTGTACTACACCTCCAACAAATACAATGATCCACAGTCAAAAGCTGATACACTGGCAGAAACACTGAGGGCTGAGACATTCTGAATGGCACATTAATAAAAAAGCAAGATTGACTTGGAGAATTAGAGAGATGGGAACTTACAAACACCAAACTCTGCCACATAACTTGTTACAAGAATAACAACTATCTCACGTTTGAATAATGAGATCAACCCTTGGTCTCTGCTAACTAAAAGAGTTTCCCAACAGAACACTGTAGCCTTGAATGAATAACACCTGGAGAAGTGGTGATCAACTTTTCTTCAAGTGTCTGTACTTTCATTTTAGGTTATTATGTATTTCATCCAAAGTAGTGCTGAAAAGCCACTTAATCATGAACGTGAGTATTCAACACTTTGGGCCCTATTTTAACGATCTGAAACACAAGTAGCTTTGTGGGCAGAGCTCAGGCGCTGTTGCTATTTTACCGGCGGGATAAATGAGTCTTGCGCCCGACGCAAATCTAAAATGGGTTGGTCTGAAGTAGCTAGGTGTGGTTTGAGCGTAACAAGCAATAAACCAATCAGAGCGTCATCTCACATTCCCTTTAAGAGCAGGCGCGCTTGTTCCATGGCAGATTGCTATTATGACGGTGGATTTGCCTGACGCACGGGTTCACAGCCGAGGAGACGTTCTCGTCAGGGCTGGAGTGGGAGCTGTATGCAGCAAAGTAATAAATGCCCGTCTTGATCGGGTGGCGATGTTGCTGCGGCCTCTCGGGCGCATCTCCTCAAGTCTGGAGAGGATTGCTGCAGCCATGGAGCGTGGGCCTCCAAACGCACCACCTGCTCCTGTTGTGCCCCTTCCCCCTCCCCCCCACTCCATCTCCGTCCACCCGCTCCACCAGGAGCACATCGCGCATAGCCACTCCCGGACCCTCAAGTGTCCAATCCCGCCGTAGTTCAACATCACATCTCCTTAAATCCTCTAATATTTCCTCATTTATGTCATTAACACATCCATGATTCATGAAAATGTGTAAAACACAACAAGCCACAAAGAATGCTGCGACTTTTTGAGGACTGTACTGTAAAATGGCTCCTGAACTATCCAAACACCTGAAGCGCATTTTCACTAACATTCTTCCTTGTAATTACGGTATGTAAAATGGGAACTGCTGCGTCCGTGTAGATGAGAGAAGCAAAGTGTATGCGCGTGAGCCCCTAAAATAGCATCTGAATAATGCACCACTGACTTTAGACTAGTGCCACTGACTTTAGACTAGTACCACTGACTTTAGACTAGCACCACTGACTTTAGACTAGTGCCACTGACTTTAGACTAGTACCACTGACTTTAGACTAGCGCCACTGACTTTAGACCAGTTTTTTTCTGGTCAGTGGTGGAATTGTTTTCTGAAACTGCAAAATAGCACCAGGGAACATTTGCGCCTGAACACGCCTCCTCTTTTCGCTGAACCGCCCCCAGGAGCGCAAGTTCATTCCCTAATTTACCGACGTGCGTCTGTGGAGGGAAAAGTCCGCTGTGCATCGGGTGCAAAATAGGAATGACACATGCGTCAGTGTACAAAGTCAATTGCGCTGGGTGCAAGATAGGGCCCTTTGTATTGAATATTCATTATAGTTTGAAAAAAAGGAGGTATGGCTGAATATTCAGACCTTTCCCCTAAAATTGCTGCTTGATTAAAGCATCATACTAATGTGAATGTACTACTTCAGCAGAGAACAGCACCAGTCTGTTAGACTGAATTGCCATTTTGGTTCACTTTCATACAGGCTGACATTGTGTTCAAGTTAGCTGCTTACTGTTTGGGAGGAGGGAGTATTGTATTCTGTTGTAGCCCAACAAGTAACATAGTTAGCGGAGTTCACTACATGCAGTGGAAACTAAATACTTTTGCCCAAGAAATGCGAATTCGTTCCTCGGGAGTGTTTTAATGCAAACCACCATCTTTTTTCTAAACTTAACGAGTCATTTTGATGCCTAAACTTAACTGTTATCGCCGCACGAAGCTCACTTTTTCTGGCTAAACTCCACTACCACGGCCCCTGAAAGGACCATCATCTGGCGGTGCCTGTAGCCGGCTCACAGTCACCTGTTGGCAGCTAAACAACTGCTGCTGGTAGCCGGCGTCCTGGAGCTCTGGAGCGGCTAAATACAACCAGCAACTGCTGCTCAGATTTTATCCTTCTATGTTCACGATACAGCGCTTTACTTAGTTTGAAATACTTCTATTTTACGTAAATAATTAAAATATGTTCTAGGCTAAAATAATTCACCAGAGGAAGGGGAATGTAGACCAGAAAGGGGGAAATCCTGCGCATCCTATATCTATATCTGTCCTGCTAACTTTCACAACAAAACTGAAGTGGTGTAGCTAGGAGCAGTTAACGTCTTTTATGATAATTGAAGATTCAAAAGACACATGGCTGCATAATACATTCACTGAGTGACTACACTTTAGGAAATTAGGGACAAAATCCATGGTTCTCGTTCAGTTTTACAGTTCAGCAGTAGCTAATATTAGGCTCTCACAATCTGCGATGCCAAATTGAGGGGGTCATTCCCAAGTAATGGCCTTGAAGGTGCTCTAAGCCATGTTGGATGATGTCACTTGTTGACGTTCGAAGTATTGTCAAACAAAACGGAGGCTATCTCGCCCCTCCCTCCTCCTCATCCCATCCCCTCCTTTCAGCGCACTAACCCCCTGACCCCCACTCCCAAATCCTTCTTGTTGGTTATTGGCTGGAACTCTGTTTGTTATGTTTAGTGGTGCAGGTTGGCACAGTTTGTTTTTCTTGGCGTTTGTGGAGCCTTTACAGTGTGTTCAGGGGACAGGCAGCTAGCAGATAGTAAAGAGATGTTTGCTGTATGTATACAAAAATGTTGTAGCCTAGAAAACGCGTGACATTGCTTAGAGCACCTTTAAGTATGAAAATTATCAAGCTAATTTTAAGCAACCTTTTAAAATGTTGCAAAAAAAAATATACAAATTTAGTTTGTCACTGTTCTTCAGGGATCTAGCAATTCTTTTTTTGGAATTTTATGTTTTATTTCACCTTTATTTTTACAGGCAAGTCATTAAGAACAGGTTCTTATTTACAATGGCGGTCTGGAGGGAAAGGGAAAGAGGGCTAGATAATAAATACATTGGAAATACATTGTTTAGAAATTACATAAAAATGGCATCCCCTTTTTAATCCTGTCTGAAAAGCTCTTTCTCTCTTCCCTGAACAGGCTTGTAGCCCTCAAAAAAGCACAACCCCAGAATAATAATTTTAAATAATAAAAATAATTTTAATCGCTAAACAATTTGGAGATGTGCGATTTCAGAGGTCTGGAACCAGGCTCCAACACGACAAACTGTTCCAGTTCAGAAAATCACAACAATGACCTCTGATAGCAGCATTTATCAAAACAAAATACATGCACAGACTGTAAATGGACTGTTTTTATATAGCTTTTCTAGTCTTAACAATTACTCAAAGCGCTTTTACATAGTACAGGAACCATTCACGGGCGAGGCTGCCATACAAGGTGCCACCTGCTCATCAAATAAACATTCACACACAGATGCGCAGCATCGGGGGAAACTCGGAGTGCAGTGTCTTGCCCAAGGACACTTCAACAGTGTCTTTGGCCAGGGATCAAACCTCCAACCTTCCGATTGGCAGGTGACCGCTCTACCACTGAGCCACAGCCGCCCGATCATATTTCACTGCAACCTTGGTGGTGTGTCTCTGTTTATAATGGATCATCATTAGCTTCATCTTTAATTGCTTTACTGTAACCTGATATCTGCTTTCAAGCCCACACTAAAATACAAAGTTGGACAGCAATAGTATTGATAGAAAAAGTATGAGAAGAATACACTGCTAATGCTAATTGCCTGCGGTACATACTTTATAGTTTTGTTTGATTCAATTAGTCCTTTTTTTATTCAACCAGGTTTGAATACACTTTTCAAAAAATCCATGTGAAAGTGACTTGAGATTGATTATCATTCCCCAGAAAATCATGTTGCCAATTCACACTGTCACACGTTTTTTTGAAAAACTCAAATTTCTTTTGAGAGAAACACATCTCTCATCAGATGTGCTCTTTTGAAGTATGCCAATTTTCAAAAGGAAAAAAGTCCGATGCTCTTCTCTGTGTTATGTGTGTTGACTGTCACTCTTCCATGATGAGACGATGCTATACATTTTACATTTTGTGGACGCAATCTGAGAAGGTAGCAAGAAACTGACAAGAAATGGGGGGAAAAAAGGACATGCACGTTCACAAATCATAACTTTAACAGAACTTCTAATTCTGTAAGATTAATTGACCTCACGTCAGAAGTCAAACCTCACTCTGACAATGCACCCTGGCAAAGACAAAGCAACACAAAGACACGCACACTAACACACCAACACACACACACACACACACACACACACACACACACACACACACACACACACACACACACACACACACACATCTTGTGCTTCGCTAGTATGGCATGCTGGGCCGGCTCATTACAACAATGCCAAGCTACTAGTTGCTAAGGAGACCTCAGGGAGAGGGAGGGTTGCTGTTGCCATGGCAGCAAGCCTGCATCCTGCCAACTGTCTTCCCCCATGAGACATGACCATCATAGACAGAGAGAGAGAGCGAGAGACGGGGAGGAAAAGTAAGGGCAGAACGGAGTGAAGAGAGAAAGGCTGGAGGGGGTTATGGTTAAGATGTTGAAAGAGGAGGACTCGTAAAGATGCCTACGAGGCAGCGGGCTCGTTGGAGAACCACAGAGACTGTAGAAATAACGTGCAGGGGAAATTGATGGGGTGAGAGCAGGGAAAAAAGGGAGACCTTGAAAAAACAAAGCCCCCCATTTCTTTTTTAAGATTATTTTTTGGGCATTTTAGGCCTTTATTTGACAGGACAGCTGAAGACATGAAAGGGGAGAGAGAGGGGGATTGACATGCAGCAAAGGGCCGCAAACCGAGTAAACCTCTATATATGGGCGCCCGCTCTACCAACTGAGCTATCTGGGCGCCCAAAGCCCCCCATTTCTTTTGAAAGCGCCCATGAGCAGCTTTTCCCATGGCTCACGCGGGCGCTTCCTGGCCGACCAAAACTCGATCCAGGCGTTGACATAGACGTCAAAGTGACGCTAAGTCCCCCCCGAAAACCAAAACCCCCTTGCTGACTCCCTCGCTCTCCACCCCATAATGCCACGCGCGTCCCCGAATGAACCGCCCGCCTCTCAGCTTTTTACTACGCGAGCAGAAGATCTGACAGAGCTTTTGGGGCGAGTGTTCACAGAGCCCATCCGTCATGGAAAGAAATCTGCTTTGGTGAGAGTGAGCAGTATTGAACGATGGATAGGAGGGAGAGAAATGAGAGGGAGAGAGAGAGGGAGAGGGAGAGCATCTGGGAAGGATGAGCAGAGAGAGATTAAACTGATTGGGGAGCGCAGAAGAAGGGCGAGGAGGATGTTATAGGAGGCGACAGCAGAGAGAAGAAGTCCTCTGTCTCAAATTCATATTAGCCTTATTGGTTTCCAAGGACACTGAATTGTTTCCATCCTCGCTTTCTTTCCCTGTGTCAGTGTCTCACACCCCTCCTCCCCATGTCTATTTTCTTTTCCTCTGTTTCTTTCTCTCTCTCTCTCTCTCTCTCTGACTTCATTGGCTCTTATTAAATCTTTTTTTTTTTTTCCATTGCCTAGGTTCGTCACATTGAGAAGCCTATGCGTGTCAAGGGAGCTATGATTGCAGTTTCAAACATATTAACACCTAAAGCTCTTACTGTATTTTTAAAAATCATCTCAGCACCCCTGAAAAATAAAGTCCTTATCATTGTGATTTTGTGAAATCGTTTGGTGCTCAAGCCTTATTACTTTTGCAAACCTGATTTTAGCGATGGAGTAGGATAAATGACGACAGGCTCAGCTCAGTTGTAGCCTAAAGTCAAAAGCCTATCAGCGATTCCCTGAACGAGGGCGCCTCAGCCTACTGTTCAGTCTGCGCAGATAACTTTGGGGAACGGTCGTCAGAGTATGGCTACTTTCAACCACTGAAAAGGTATGGCTAATGGAGTGAAAATTATATCTAATCGAATGAACACGTTTAAGTAGGCTACAGGTGTAGTATTTGTGGAACCAATCTGTAATTCCCTGATCACAGTGATGCCATTTATATCTGAATTAGCCTAGCTTATTCACCACGGAGTCCAATTTTGTCTAACGTTGCACAGTTGGTTACACTGTTGATTACACTGTAACCAACTGTGCAACGTTAGATAAAATTGCTAACTGTAGGTTAAAGTGTGCTATTAATAGCTTGCTGTAACGGCTTGAGCACCGCTAAAAATAGCCTATAGCGCCGTCGCCTATACTGCTGTACCTCCCTACCAGACACTTTCTTATTTTGCCAATGAAAAGAGTGAGAAGGGCAGAGAGAGCAAGATGAACAAGGTGAGAAAATGTACATATATATATATATATATATATATATATATATATTTATATATATATATATATATATATATATATATATATTTATATATATATATATATATATACATATATACATATAGTAGGACTACTGTGTTTAGTTTTCTCTTTCATTTGAAGATTATTTTCTAGTTGCTTACAAAATGTTTTGTATGTGATTGTCAGTGATACGACGGAGGGAGGAGGATAGAGGAGGATGGAGAGAGAGAGAGAGGACAAAGAGAGGGACCTGGAAGAACCAGGTGAGAAAGTGGACATATATTGTACGGGCAAAAACACTTAAAATATTCCATTCACATTATATTTACATGCTTTTTGTTGTTGCTATATACATATACATATGATACATATTATTCATTGGCCTCTGATTTATTTCCTGTATTGCATAATATTGTTTTGTGGCTCATCATTAAAGTTGGTCTTCTCAGATTTATTGATGTCTTACTTATAATGTAGTTGTTGTATTAGAGTAAATGATTTATTACCAGGCCCAGGCTCTTAAGAAAAAGAGATGTTGGATTTTCCCCATCTGGTTCAGAGGCATTATTATATTAGATTATTCATCATTTAGCTGTATAACCATATCAGTTTCTATCAATGATATAAATGAAAAAGTTGAAAATTAACAGCAGAAAAAAACATGAATAATCCTGTCTAAAAATATGTTAAGGCTTATTTTACCAGTTCAAGGTATGTGCTGCAATAATCATGCTTTGTAGTTGCCATTTTTTCACAGCAGGTGCCTTGAATCTGTTGATAGTTTGTCATAACTGTATGTCTCAATCTGTCCATTTCTTTCCCCCAAACTCACCAGAAGTCATGATTTAAAGGTTTAAAAATAAAATCTTACGGGGCATGCCCACGGACCCCCCTAGTTTAACTGTTATCAACTGCTTATTAGGGGCTGAGCCCCCCCCCCAAAGGTCAGTTCCTAGAATCGCCCCTGGCGCCGTCAACACCCTCTTATGCTGTCCGAACTGAACCTCGCTGCACACTATAAGAAATATCTGTGTATTAACGCTTGTATGACTGCATATTTTAAAGTGCTCACATTATGCTCATTTTCAGGTTCATAACTGTATTTAGAGGTTGTACCAGAGTAGGTTTATGTGGTTTAATTTTCAAAAAACACCCTTTATTTTTGTTGTACAGCACATTGCTGCAGCTCCTCTTTTCAACCTGTGTGTTGAGCTCTCTGTTTTCGCTACAGAGTGAGACATCTCACCTCTGTTCCATCTTTGTTGGGAGTCGCACATGCTCAGTAGCTAGGTAAGGACTACTAGCCAGTCAGAAGCAGAGTATGAGGGCGTGCCATGATAGCAGCTAGGCGAGCATTATAATGTGTTACAAAGTGACCACGTGTGTAAAGGTAAAAGTAAAGTAAAGGCTGGACTACAACAGAGCTGTTTGGAGCAGTTTGTGAACAGAGTTTTCTGTTGGAGATGGTAAGTCCCTTTAGACTTTTCACTTTGTAAACCTATAACATGCACAAAAAGATATATAACACAATAAAGGAAAGGGAAAAGCCAAAAAGCATAATATGAGCACTTTAACAGAAATTGTCCATAGAACGTGATTCACAGTTGTATTTTAGTTTTTTACATTTGGCATTGCATAATTTGTACTCCGACCACTTTTGTCCGTCACGGACATTGGTTTTGGGAGATTTAACTGTAGGCACACACATCATTTCCAGTTTTTTTTAGCACAGGGCAAAGTCTGGGTAATGAGCTGCCAGAACTTTTGCTGTTATTTCATGGATTTATTTCTTAGAGTGTGGTCATGATTCAGTATTAGGTTTGGAATCAGGATCAGGTCAGGTTGCAGAACTCCCATTTTGGGACACGGGACGGGTTCTAGTTTATTTTCAAATGTCATTTATTAAGAAATATCTCTCTTTCTTTCACTGGTTGCGTGAAATGATCAGTGTCCATGTGTGTTCAACCTTACTGTCGAACAGAAGGTTCACATTGGATGATTCTGAAAACCCCTGCAGATTATCTTCAGTGGCAACATTTTACAATGTCCAATACCAACGATTTGAAAACAATTAGTTTTTCCAATATATGTGCATGACACCCATGGTAAGGAAAGAGGTATGGCATCAAATTATGGTCAAGGTATGGTTTGTCTCGCATTGCCAGACCTTCCTCCACAGTGCTGCGAAGGAAGTTCTGGCTAGTCCACACAGCATTCCTGGATGGGAGAAAAACGTGCTCTGGTTTATTGGTATCTGGTTTATTTATTGGCCTTTCTGTAAACCAATCACAATCGTCTTGGGCGGCACTAAGCGCCAGACGGAGCCACGGTGCCTCTGCAAAATAGCCTCGGGAAGGAACTTGTTTTGGTGGAACGTGTACATTCAAAAGTTGTTTTAGTTGTGCAACAGAAAACTCAGATTGGACAGATAGTCTAGCTAGCTGTCTGGATTTACCCTGCAGAGATCTGAGGAGCAGTTAACCAGAGTCCTCAGAAATCCACCAGAGGTTAGAACACCAACACAAAGAAAGAGGAAGGTGACAAACATCCGGCCGATAAGAGGGACATCTGGCGAAATTTTCGGCGGCAATCCCAGAATTGGAACGTCGTGGATATAGACTATGGTATGGTTAAAGTTAGGCAACTAACTACTTCCTGCATCGGACATAAATTGTTCGCTACAGAATAATGTAGAGATAATGGGCTGGTGTGTTACTTGTTTCAAGTAGATATGCAATGCTCGGTGGGAAAAGGGAAAGATGACAATAAACAGAGTGTAGCCAGTACGTTGCATTGGACTGGTCAGCTAATGCAACAGAGCTAACAGTCAGGAGAGAGCCACATGAAAACTGTGTGAAATAAAGCAAAATAAAGGTTAAAACAAATTGGTAGTACCAGCTGGGTTATATTTGTTCTTAAAGATGTGGGTACGAGTTGGGTTTGAGTCTCAGTTTTAGGCCTGTGCAGATCTCCACACTGGCTATGTACCGAGTAGAGACTGCAATATCATTCCAACATACAATAGTGAAAAATGTTGGAACGGGCAACTCTACAACTCCTACTGACACAATGACATCAACTTTGTTCCGTTCTGGACAGTTTGAACAGTCAAATTTTTATGGGGCTGTTTTTATGTTTCGGGTTAGACCCTTTAGTTCAAATAGAAGGAAATTATGAATTATATTTTAGACAGTGTGTTTCTGACTTTGTGGCAGATTGTGTTTCCTGTTTCTAACATGGAGATGCACAAAGCCAGGTCCATAAAGAAAATGGTTTTCCCAGTTTTTGTGTGGAAGAACTTGACTGGTCTGCACAGATCCCTGACCTCAACCCCGCCCAACACCTCTGGGATGAACTTGAATGCCGACTGTGAGCCTGATCAGCCAACATCAGTGTTAGACCTCATTAATGCTCTGGCTTAATGGGAGCAAATCCCTGCAACCAGGTAACAACATCTAGTAGGAGATTAATGGTCATGGTTTTGACATGTTTCAACAATGACACATGGGTGTAATGTTTGGCTGTCCACATAGTTTGGGGAATGTTTATTAGAATATCAGAAGTAATTACCACCAACATCAGTCACCCCCGCCTAGAAGATCACTGGCATCATCTCCCCTCGCTGGAAGATCTTTACAGTTCCCGCTGCCTCAAAGCATACTAAAAGAGCAATCTCAACCCGCGTTTGTTATCCAAAAGCAGTGCACTTAACCCTACTTGAGTATGAAGGATGAATCACGCAGTGAATATGTGGTATGTTTGTGTATTTGTGTCTTTACTTTCTTTTTTTACAATCTTCTGGCCTTTAACTTTCAGAGGCTCTTGTATAATTATTTATTCACGTGTTTTACACTTTTGCATCCAATTCCGTTGTACAATGTACAATGACAATGAAGACTATTCTGTTCTACTTTGGAATTAGGTCCTCGGGTTTGAGTCAGAATCGGGTCTCACATTCGGCAGTACCAGTCGGGTTCAGCTGGGTTCATTCAGGTTCGCCTCTCAGTTTGAGGCCTGCATGTGCAGAGAGCCCTGCCACACACAGACGCAGCCCAGAGCGTATTCCCAAATACTTTTGCTTCCAATCAACTTCGTGCAACATGCAAGCATGCTGTAACTGTCCCTACCAATTCAAAGCAAGCCCCCCCCCCGTCCCCCATCTTTCAGACTGGTTTTGATCACTGTTCTTCTCTTTCTCTCTCTCAGTCTGTTTCTCATTGCAAGGGAATGTGGCGTCTGTCTCATTGTCGCAGACACAGGGAAAGAAGAAGCCTCATCATCCCCATCTGATTCTCTCCTCTTCACTCACTCACATGCACACACACGGCCACATGCATGCACACACACACACACACACACACACACACACACACACACACACACACACACACACACACACACACACACACACACACACACACACACACACACACACACACACACAAATGCAGCTTAGACATGGTTTTATTGACTTATTCATGCATCGGTTTGTTTCGGGGCCAGAGCTCCTGTCTGCCAGTCTGACAGACACCCCGTGAACCCTCGAGACCCCCCCCCCCCACACACACACACACACACACACACACAAACAATAGCCCATCCCCCCCCAACCGAGCATGGCACAAGGAGTACTCGTAGAGCCATCGGGGTTCACTCAGGTTTCTCCTCCATCGTTTCCCTCCTCCTCTGTTATTTCCCTCCCCTCTTCACTCTCTACTTCTCATTGCTGTCTTTGCTCGGGAGAAGGGGAAGCTATGCCCACATTTCCCAGAACAAAGACAGCCCAATTAAGTCAGTTTGAGTTAAGGTCTGTGGCAGAGAAGGATCGGAAGCGTGGAAGCTGAAGAGAGAAAGCGGCGGTGAACGGCGAGGAGAGGGGAAGAGAGAGACAGTCTAACGAACAGGGAAAAGTGGGGGCAAAAAAAAGTAGAAGAAGAGGGGGGGGGGGGGAAACGAGGAGTGCGAGTCACTTTGTAGCGGAAGCGGGTCGACTTCGTTTTTAGCTCCTCAATGGGAGACTATGAAATATTAATAACTGCTCCAGCCATATACTTCAGAGGCCTATGGTAAAACTTAAAGTCTAATGAGACGCTGCTCATGAATTGCTAATAGGGATGCTGGAATGTGTGTTTTTGTGTGCGTTTGAGTGTGTGCACGTGTGTGTGTGTGTGTGTGTGTGTGTGTGTGTGTGTGTGTGTGTGTGTGTGTATGCATGTGTGAGTGAAGGGGGGGGGGGTCAAGCTGGAAGCTGAGGGGTGGAGTAAAACAGAGCTTTCAGTCTTTCAAAGAGTAGACGAGAAACTTCATTAGAGGCTTGAAGTTCTTCCTCCTGCACATCTAAGCGCTGTCGCGTCTTGAACTGAGAACTTCACTGTTCTCTCGGCGGTCCGACCACCGCTAACAAAGTTTGAAATCGTCCTATTAATTGAAGAAAAATGGAAATGGATTTTGTGTGTCCGTGTGTCAATCATTCCTAACAGCTTTTATTCGTGGTTAGACTTCCATGTGTGTTTGAAGGGCAGAAGGTGCTATATTCTTCTCCTCACTCCCTCCACGCTGCCCTTTACCACCGGGGACTGTCAAAATAAAATATGCACATGAACTTGTTTAATAAAACTTTATCATGTGCAATAAAGCAATGCTTTGCCACCTTTATATGTTGTGACCTCTTACAATAAACCAATGAGCACGTTTACATGCACACTATATTCCATTATTATTCCGAATATAACAATATTCAGAATTTGATAGGGGTCATGTAAACAGCATATTTCGTTTGGATATTCTGACCAAGGTCTCTTTCCAAATATAGCATTTTCTGATTAAGACATGTGGGATCTGACGGTATTATTCAGGTTTTAGAGACATTCTTTGGACATGTATACAGAGCATTCGGAATCTGCGTCTCAATCTGGGTTATTACTGCAGTTTGCGACAGACTATGTCCTCTCGCCTGTTTGCGTCTTACGGTCAGCTCTGTGCATTGCTATGGTTACTGTACACAAACCATCCAGCCAACAGTTTGCAGGGCTGCGGTAGACATGCATGCCAAAAGAAAAGAAGGAGAAACACTGCTACTTTTAAACATTAGGAAAGACTTGGATATCAATAGGTTTTTGGATATGAGCAAACATGACTACGTGACATTATGAAGAAGCTGAATGAAATGCATGAAAGATGGATGCTGTGTTTGCACGGTTCAACAAGTCCACTGTCGATGGAAAGCTTTGAAAAAATCATATTTTGCACGGCCGCATGTACACAAGAATATTAGTGAAAAACTCACGGTAATTAGCCATGGAAACAGTTGGAGTATTGTCTCTTTTGGAATAAGGACAAAATGCGGAGTATTATGTGCATGTAAACGTAGTCAAGAGCTGTGTTGGAAACCATTCCCTCATTCACTCACTGACTATTCCCATATAGTGTTTATTAAATAGTGAACTATATAGGGAACGACCAAAACGAGATTTCGGACACTGAAAACATGGTTGCGTCAGGAGATGCGGCAGTTGTTTGTGTGATGCCCAGCATCATGTAAACAAACACAAACACAAATACTTCTATACGTCCCTGAAACAAACGGAGCACCCAGGAGAATAGTCAAGGTTATATATTATATATGTTGCATGTTACATTTCCACTGTTTAGAAACCAAAGCCCGCTCCATTTTTCCTTTTCATATCGTCATCTTTAAGATGCGCCTATTTTTGAAATTCCCACTTCATATTTATTCTTTTTATTGAAAAGAGTAGTTTGTTTTTAATGTAAATGTATGGAAGAGCTTAGCTTATGAAATTCTCAAATCATATTTTTGTGTATATATTAGGGGTGGTACGGTTCACAAAACCCACGGTTCGGTTCGTATCCCGGTTTTAGGGTCATGGTTGTCGGTTCTGTACGGTTCTTGTTATTTTTTATTTTAATCTTTAACACTCCAGAAATATACTTCAGCATATTATATATAGCTTAATTATCCACAATGTAGTATACAGTATTACAAAATAGTTGTATCATGTAATCATGAACAAACTGAATGTGACTTGACTTTAAGCCCATTATTGGGACCATCTCGGAGGAAAGCTAGCTGAGATTTTGATACAGCAAGAGGAAAGACACTGATGATTTCAACAAGCTTTTCATTTATTTGGCAAAAAAGGAGAATGTGTATTGCCATCTACAGGAACCTATGTGCCTTTTTAGCACACGGAGATTGAAATATTACAGAATATCAATTGAAATAACTTGCATTTATCAAACTGCCAACTTCAGTGTAGCTCTTACAAAAATTGTATTCTTTAAAACAAAAAGAGAGGAACTCTTAAGCTCCGTTGAATAAGTCAGAATACATTAAACATAAAAAATCTGCGATTTTTGTTTTAATAGTTCTTTGAAAAATAATAAGGAAACTTGTTTTAGGGAGAATAAAGTTACTCTGGGCTGAGATTTTCCAGTAACCTTAACAAAAAGTCCCAGGATGCTGCAAATGTTGGTATAATATGAAAATGGTTGGTGGATTTAAGGCAAAAAATAATAATTTATTGAATAAATCAAATTTGAACGTCTTTGAATGTCTGTCAGTGGCTGGTTGATCTTTAGCCTACAGTGTTTAGTTAATATCCTATCCTGGCCTGGGACACATTATACGGTTTGATAAAGTACTTATTGGACTTTAACTCATTGCACTTACAATAACGAGGGTAGCTGGCAATTTAGGTCATCCTGTACATCTCATCTCCGGTTTTTCCTGCATGCATCCACCGTGTGTTTGTGTGGGCGCGCGCTTCAGTGTCGGGCGGAACTGAGCAGCCCCGCCCGCTGCAGAGCCGACAGGAATGAAACAGCAGGGCTCCGCTTCAGCGGAACGTCAGAGTGAAAAACGTTACAGCGTACATTGATGTTAAAATGAATACAGGTTGGCAGGACGGTCTGAAATGTTTTCCACGGTCTTTCGCCGTACGATTTGTTGGTAACTTACCCACACCTCTTACATTGCGCATGCGTCGAACCGAACTGAGACAAGCGGACCGTACGGTTCGGATGTTTTTTCATGAACCGTACCACCCCTAGTATATATATACGTATATATAGTAACTGGTTATGTTAAATGTGCTTAAGTTAGGCTATCTTCTAGCGTTGGCAGGCCGCTGAATGAATTGAATCAAAATCGTATCTTGGCAGACTTTGTGATATCAGTAAATATCAAAACGTGTGATTTACACCCCTACGCAGAAACCCTTTAAACTGCCATATGAGAGGGTATTCTCCTTAAAGTTTCTGTCTCCCCCATGATGAATTGTAAGTAATGACAACAACACTTTCGGCGTGTCAACATGATACAAGATTGCGCAAAGATGACCCAAGATGATTGTGATTGGTTTAAAGAAATGCCAATAAACCAGAGCACATTTTTCTCCCATCCAGGAATGCTGTGTGGACTAGCCAGACCTTCCTCTGCAGCGCTGTGGAGGAAGATATGGCAATGCGAGACTAATGAAAAATCTAATTTCCGTTTTTTAATGATGGGACAAAGTCCGGGTAAGGAGCTGCCAGAACTTTTTCTGTCATTTTATGGATTTATTTCTTAGAGTGTTTTTTTAGTTAACCCACCTGTGCATTTTATTATGCTATTGTATATTTCTTCTTTTTTATTTTATTTTGTGTGGACACAAAAAAATAATAGAAAAAAATTATATATAATGGATTGATTGTAGAGTTGATCAATACCACACTGGATGTCTATGGGAATTAATTACCCTGATTTGGTTCAAATAAGCTATTTTGATCAGATTTCCATATGCATGACTGTTTATTATTTGTAAGGGCCAACTAGTAATTAGGAGCAAGTGCAGCAGGACAGTACTGTGTTAATGTTGGAGCACACTCTAATGAAAGAATAAAACTATATTCAGGAATTATTTTATTGAGAAAGCAGGGTATATGCACAAGCTGCAATTTGGAGTCGTTGCTAAATATGCAGTGTTTTCTGCCTCATCTCAGATTGGCTAATGTGTGCCTAAATACATGTAATATTCGTGGGAAATCTCACCTACCAGCAGGTTTTTGAAAATGTTTGGATTAGTGTTGGCAATCACAGCTAATAATAATCAAACCTGAATCCCCGCATCCAGGCAAAATTTGAAAAGATGGAACAATGAAATGAGAATTAGTTGAGTTTCTGAGACAGGTTGAAGTGAATCAAGAGTTTTTATGAAGGCAGAAATAGGTAGAGTCAGATGTTTGCTACAAATCCAAAGTTATAAGATATGATATGATATGTCTTTATTGATCCCTGGAAAAGAACTCACATGTTGCTGTAGTACAAGTGATGGGCTGCTTTTTGTGATTAATCAATAAATCAATCAATCAATCAACTTAAATCAATTAACCCTCTGAGGACAAAAGACGCACAAGTGAGTCCAAGCGATTTTTGAAAACGGATATTACAAAATTTCATTTTAGACAGTTTTATACTATTTCATTCATATAACATGCTACTTTTGTGAACCCAAGACTTCTGTAAACTGTTTTCAAGCACCAAAACAATGAACATCAACTTTTCAGCTTTAGGGCCAAATGATGTCTTTACAATCAGTTATAACTGGGGATCAGTTATATAAAAATACCCTAAAATGTACATTTTAAAAGATGTGTAAAAATACACTTAGAAGTCAGTGGGTTAATCAATCAATCGTCTAGTCTATTCCAATTTTAATGAGTCCCCGTAAGACTAGTAGGCAGTATATAAACATGTATTACATGGTTTATAACACATGATCAAACCTTAATCCCTGCGTCCAGGCTTTACGTGGATCCAAAGCAAATTTAAAGATGCAACAATGAAATGTGAACTAGTTGGGTTTCTATGAGACAGGTTGAAGTGAATCAGTATTTTTTTCTGAATACGGAAAAAAAAAAACATGTTGTGTATGTAATGTATTTGTCAAAAACGATAACACCGCCGGTGGGTCCCTATAAGTGGAGGCTGCTGCATAAACAGATAATAAATGACAAAATACTAAAAACACAGTTGTAAAAATATGGGTTTGGTGGGCAAAGAAAGCTGCACATAACTGCATAAGGAACTTTCATCAGGGATTATTTTGTGAAATGCAATAAAGAAAATATATAAACAAGCGAGAAGTTATAATTGTTGACAATAATTGTATATTAATACATTTTTAACAATGTTATATACTGTGTTATAAACCATGTAAGCCACTCAACCATTTCAATGATTATATACTGCTTTGAAATGCTAAAACCTTAAGTAAAGTGTTACTATTAAAATGTCACAAAATTGGGAAAAATGACCAAAGTAATGTTGTTTTGTTCAACCATAAGTCTTAAAGCCAAATGTATTGAATTTACAATGTATTCAAATGGAGAACAGTAGCAAATCTTTGAGAAGCTGGAACCAGTTGATGTTGATGTGATAAATGACTCATAATCCATTACCAAAACGGTAGAAGTTATTCATTTTCTGTCGCTCAACTAATAAATTAATTGTTTCCTCACTAATACACACACTTATATGCACTTTGATATGTAACTAAATGTAATACAGTACAACAGTTGTGGATAGTTGTGTATCACACATCATGTCCTCAACACTAACTGTTGAGAGTGAGGCGTTCACCAAGCTTATCATGTCAAACCTGCATCATTATTCATATGACTAATACATTCCCATCTTATTACATTATTTCTTATAACTTTTTGGCCTCAAGCAAGCCAAAAAACTGGTTTGCCACACTACGGGAATTTCACTGAAATGTGCCACTTTCCATTCCGCCTATCAAATTCAATATGTTGTCATTTGCATAAAATTGAATGCATGGATGGTAAGTCAGCTGGATGCTATACAGAGTATAGGATGAGTGCTATCGGTGGATCATGCATACTGTGTGCTCTATTTGTGCGTCTGTCACTGCTCTACATATATGTCTGTTGACATGTGACTGAACAAATGGGCGTGATTTGTTTGTGTGGATCTATCTATCTGGCCGTGAGTGCTTACGCAAGCTGGCGTGCATGGTGCATGTGTGTCACATAGTAGATATATAGCGTTGGGATGTGTAGGAGTTCATTACTGTGTGTGTGTGTGTGTGTGTGTGTGTGTGTGTGTGTGTGTGAGTGTGTGTGTGTGTGTGTTTGTTTGTGTGTGCGTGTGTGTGTGCATGAGAGTGTGCACGAAGGGGAGGAGGGGTGCAGCCTTTCCGCATGAGTGGGGCTGTCAGTGGGCATCAGTCAGCCAGGCAGCGACAGGCGGAGCAGATCATTAGCAGAGACGGAGAGGGAAACGGAGAGACAGGGAAAGGGAGAATGGGGTAGGCGAGGAGAGAGAGGGAGTGCAGGGACAGAGCGGAGGGAAAGGCCTCGGCGCTGCGTCTTTAATATCCGTGAGAATGACACAGACAGGCCTGTGCACTGCTCACGCAACCACAGCGCTACCAGCATCCTGTCCTCCCATCAGCTTCATTACTGTAGGCTTCAGCTGCCTTCATGTCTGTCAGTATATCTAGAGTGAACCTGCAAATTGACAATATTTTATGATGATAGTCGATAATGCTCAAAAAGGCCTCTGATACTGTACAGCATACTGTGGACTATCATGGGGCATTAAAACTGAACTCCACGCTATATATTACTGGTATAGCCTTATGGTTTTGGGGCTAAAGAATGTGTTACCATCCACTGTAGTGTTGATAACATGTTTAATCATTTAAACTGCATCACAATTAGCAGTGGTACAATACCACAATATAGAAATACTCAATTTCAAGTAATTGAAATACAAACAACATACCAGAAACATTCAACATGTCACTTAAAGCAGTACTTCAGCTATTTACTATTGCACTTTCATAAAGTTGGGGGACTTGCAAAAGACAGACAAAAGAAAAAATGGTCTAAATCGAAGCAGCAGAGGTCGAGATACCCTCCCCTTTGGTCAAAGTTTGGGTCAAGCACCAACAACAAGGGATGCTACAATTCCCACAATGCAACTCCTACAATTCTGAACTTCCCGGCCTGGGGTAAACATCAAATCTTGTTCAAGTGTCACGGCTGTACTTTTTACAGATTTCCAATCAAAATGTGTAGTCTCCTAGCCCCAGCAAAAATAACCCTAATGACATCACTATGACATCATAGTTATTTTCTCAGTCTTGACAGAGCTCCCCAGAGCTAAAGGTCATATATATATATATATATATATATATATATGTATATATATATATATATATATCACTATTTACCTTTGAAAAGTGAAGTAGAAGTACCTCACAATCACTGTTGGAAGAAGTATGCAGATCTTTTACTTAAGTAGCAATACCACATTGTGTAAATAAGTCTGAAAAAAAATCTTCCTTAAGAAGAAGAACAAAAGTATTAGCAGCCAATTGTATTTAAAGTATCAAGGTAAGTACTCATTAGAGATGTCCAGATACCAATATCTGAAAAGCTTCCGATACTGCCTAACATGCAGGTATCAGTATCAGAGAGTACTGGAGTTTATGCACCGATCCGATATTACGTAATTTATTATTTATTTTAGTTTATTTATGTTCTTTCTCCATTATGACTGACTGTCAAACTGGATAATTAAAATAAAGTTATATGGCATTCATCATTTGTGTTTGTTCATGTTTCACAAAAGGTTTAACCTAAGCCAGGCCGTACAACAATGATTAAAAAAAACCATCACATTCATACAGTGATACTGTTGTAGTATACAGTTGTTAAAACAAAAAATGGTCCATCTCTAATACTCACCCTGTCAGTGTTACATTATGTAAGTGGATTATTATCACTGATACATTCAATTCAATTTTATCAAATCATAACAAGAGTTATCTTAAGACACTTTACAGATAGAGTAGGTCTAGACCACACGCTATAATTTACAAAGACCCAACAAATCCAGTAATTCCCCCAAGAGCAAGCATTGCTTCTCACCACTGAGTTTTTCTCAGTGGTGAGAGAAACTCCCTTTTAGCAAGAAACCTTGGACAGACCCAGGCTCTTGGTAGGCGGTGTCTGACATTAAGGTGTAAACAGCACTTTAATGTTTTGGCTGGTTGGTGGAGGTAATGAATCATATTTTATGATCTTTTCCACAGCGCTGTGGAGTAAGGTCTGGCTACACCACACATACTGTACATTCTGGGATAGGAGAAAAAAAACACTCTGGGTTGTTCGCATTTCTTTAAACCAGAATTATATTTAAGTATAGTACTTGAGTAAATGCATTTAGCCGTCCCTCCAGAAAAACGCTGAGTTTTTTTTTAGATTGTTGCGGGCAAAAATCCTTGATTATGCGGCACATTTTCTTAAAAAATACGATGGAATATGCGGGATATTTATGCAATTTTATACGATGAAATTGCGGGAACGTGCAAAAATTGCGGTTGATGAAAAAGAGAAAAAAAAGTGATTCCACCAACATCATGTTCTCACTAGGCGAAATTACGTCACTTCATAACGTTCCCATGGCAACAGGGGAAAATGGCTGCTCTTGCGTGAAGTAAACGCAACATTTTTCAACTTTCTGCAAAGATATATGTGACTTTTTTGCAACGAAAATGCATGGATTATGAAATCATGCAAGCCCCGCATATTTTGCGTGGAAATCGGCAATTTATGCAGCATAAATATGTGGACTTTGGCTGATTATGCATTGAATTCTGCGATCGCATAATCGCGTTTTTCTGGAGGGACTGATTTAGTAAATATACTTAGTAACATTCCACCACTGATCTTCATCCTATCAGAGGTTGACGACATGATAACAGCCTATTATGATGCCAGCATATTGATGTAAACTTATTCATAGCCACAGCCAATTGAACATGGCATAAAGTCCTCACTGGGCCTCATTACAAAGAAACAACCTGCCACAGTGTTGACTGTTCTGAAAAACAGCAGGGGAAAAAAAAGTGTATGATGTATGATATGTTTTACCAGGCTCATTATTTAGACAGGGTTATGATGAGATGAGAAACAAAGCATACTTGTGTAATCCGATAAATGTCGCATGAGAATCAATTACCATGTGTTCTCAATAAATGAGCAGAAACACAAAGCGTGCTAACAAATAAAATATCACCTCAGGCATGTGTACCAACACCTAGCGACCGATGACAACCCGCAGCAGACTCTGACAAACTGTCTGCAACGTTTTTCATTCACACCATGCTCAGTAACTATAGCTCTAGTCTCTATCAGCCTCTCTTCCGTAGAGTGTACGTATAGCAAGACCTGCTTTAATTCCACTGCCATCCTCGACATCTCAACTTGCTTTGCATTTTGCCCTTTCATCGTTCCCCGTCTGGGCCCATAACTCAACTTTTAGTGCTGCATCTTGTGGTGACCACCTTCCACTCAACAACACCATTAAACAGGCAGATTAATGCTGCTATTAAATCCACACATCAATTCCGGTGGCACTCATCAAAGACAGTATATATGACTAGCGTTATCAGGGATTTGATGAAGTCAGACTTTCAGAGGGCCAATAAATCAGTTAGGGAGGCACAATCAAACACTTCACAAGGTAGAGGCTGACAAAGGAGGGAACAGATACTGGGCACAGAAGGATTTGCAGAAAATGAACACAGCGGACGGACATGTGTACGGCTGTGGAAACATTTTACTTGATATACTTCAATAACAGCGACTTTTAACAGCTAGTTAAAATTGCTGTATGTTATCAGTGGTGAAATGTAATAATGTCATGTAATAAGAAGATGATGAAGCAAAGAAAACTAGCACCTTGGTATAACCAAACTCGCAAATTAAAACAAATCTCGTGAAAACGTGAAAGTAAATGGCGTTCCACCAAACTGGAAGAATCTCGTTTAGATTGGCAAGAAAGTTTGAAAACCTATAGGAAGGCCCTCAGAAATGCCAGATCAGACTATTACTCAGCACTAATAGAAGAAAATAAGAACAACTCAAGGTTTCTTTTCAGCACTGTAGCCAGGCTGACTGAGTCACAGCTCTACTGAGCCATCTATTCCTATAGCTCTGAGTAGTGACAACTTCATGAGCTTCTTTAATGATAAAATTATAACAGTTAGAGATAAAATTCATCACCTTTTGTCCTCAACTTCTAACGGTTCACCTTTAAACGCAGGACTGCTAGAAAGAACGACAAGACCTGACATATACTTAGACTGCTTTTACCCTATAAACCTTCAACAATTAATGTTAAAGGTCTCTTCAGCTAAGCCTTCTACCTGTCTCTTAGACCCCATCTTGAGTCTACTTAAAGAAGCGTGACCCGTGGTTAACACTTCCTTACTAGATATGATTAATATGTCTTTATTAACAAGTTATGTACCACAGTCATTTAAAGGAGCTGTGATAAAACCTCTTCTGAAAAAACCCACCCTCGATCCTGAGGTCTTAGCCAACTATAGACCTATATCTAATCTTCCCTTCCTCTCCAAAATCCTTGAGAAGGTAGGCGCCAATCACTTATGTGATTTTCTACATAGCAATAGCTTATTTGAGGAATTTCAGTCAGGATTTAGAATGCATCATAGCACAGAGACGACACTGGTGAAAATTACTAACGACCTTCTTACTGCTTCAGACAAAGGACTTGTCTCCATACTTGTCTTACTAGATCTTAGTGCTGCATTTTGCACTATTTACCATACCATCCTGCTACAGAGACTGGAACACGTAGTTGGCATTAAAGGAATTACACTAAGCTGGTTTAAGTCCTATTTATCTGATCAATCTCAATTTGTTAATGTTAACGATAAATCCTCCAGATACTCTAAAGTTAACCATGGCGTTCCACAAGGCTCAGTGCTTGGACCAATTCTATTCACCTTGTATATGCTTCCCCTAGGCAATATTATTAGGAGACATTCAATTAACTTTCATTGTTATGCGGATGACACCCAACCATACCTATCAATTAAGCCAGACAAAACCAGTCAGTTAACTAAACTCCAAGCATGCATCAAAGATATAAAAGCATGGATGACCTACAATTTTCTGATGTTAAACTCAGACAAAACTGAGGTGATTGTGCTGGGCCCTAAACACCGCCGAACCTCATTATCCAAAGATATAGTTACTCTGGATGGTATTGCCCTGGCCTCCAGCACTACTGTCAGAAATCTAGGAGTTATCAGCTGATCCAGAACGCTGCAGCGTGTGTTCTGACAAGAACTAAGAAAAGAGATCATATGTCTCCTGTATTAGCTTCTCTGCATTGGCTTCCTGTAAAATTCAGGATTGAATTTAAAATCCTTCTCCTGACCTACAAAGCTCTAAACGGTCAAGCACCATCATATCTTGAAGGGCTCATAGTACCTTATTTTCCCACTAGAGCATTGCGCTCCAGAATGCCGAGTTAGGCTACTTGTGGTTCCTCGAGTCTCTAAAAGTAGAATGGGAGCCAGAGCCTTTAGCTAGCAGGCTCCTCTCCTGTGGAATCAGCTCCCATTCTGGGTCCGGGGGGCAGACACTGTCACCACATTTAAGAGTAAACTTAAAACTCTCCTCTTTGATAAAGCTTATAGTTAGGGAGTGAGGAGTTGCAGCATTCGCCTAGACCGGCGGGGAAGGGTGTATAGCTGCAGACACAGCACCCCTTCTTTTCTCTGCTTCTCTTCATAGTCGTTAGATTCATCTACCATATAATCAATGATATAATCAAAGTAGAGGGAGGCAGGCCAGTACAGCCCGATCCGGTTGGGGAGAGTTCAGAGCCCGACCAGGCACCTCTCTATAACCTGTCTCTCTTAGTTATGCTGTTTTAGTTTTAGAGTGCCGGGGGAGCTTCTCTCTCCTCTCTCTTCGCATTTGTGTGCATCCATGTCCCAGAAATACTTGTTACTAACCTAGCTCTGGGGAGTCTATTCCCCGGAGTCCTTACGTTTTTTCTCGCCCAGCATGTTTCCTTGGATTAGAGTGGCACCAAGATCATGGATGCAGCTGTTGCCGTGGTCCTGCTCCGAGTCCACGCCCTGCCACACCGTGCTACACCTGCTACACCCTGCTACTCTTTACGGTGCCCTGCAGTGTACTGCTGCGTCCTGCTGCACCCTGCTACGTCCAGCTATGCTCTGCTGTGCCATGCTACATCTTGTAACACCCTGCAGTGCCCTGATATGACATGAACTACTACGACTACTATTTCTAGTCACTGATCCATTATCTTTATTGTGACTGTTATTACCACTGTTCATCACACCCCCAACCGGCTCCATCAGACAACGCCTACCAAGATCCTGGGTCTGTTGAGGTTTCTTCCTTAAAGGGAGTTTTTCCTCGCCACTGTCGCACTAAATGCTTGTTCTTGAGGGAATTACTAGAATTGTTGTGTCTTTGTAAATTATAGAGTGTGGGTTAGACCTACTCTATTTGTAAAGTGTCTCGAGATAACTCGTGTTATGATTTGATACTATAAATAAAATTGAATTGAAATTGAATTGAATGTAAGTACATTTACTACTGTACTTAAGTACAAATTTGAGATACTGGTACTATACTTGTCTTTTCTTTTCATGCCACTTTCTACCGCTACATTTCAGAGAGAAATATTGTACTTTTTACTCCACTACATTCATCTGACAGCTTTAGTTACTAGTTACACACAAAATCCATGCAGTTTATAAAATGCAATGTTTTATTATAAATTAAACTATCCAACAATATAACGGCCTACAAGTCCAGCTGACATGATTAGCAATTAAACACTTAGTTGATTGACAGAACAGTTTGGATTGTTTCCGGTTTCTAAAATGGGAGTATTTTTCTGCATTGACTTTTAATACTTTAAGACATTTTGAATGCAGGACTTTTCCTTGTAACAGTGTGGCATTAGTACTTTTAATTGAGTAAAGAATCTGAATACTTCTTCCACCACTGTATGTTATTAGCATAGCCATAGGGGGCGGTGTCTTGGTTATTAGAAGTTATTTTTCATTGCTGATATGTGTGATTACCCAAAGCTAATACTGTCAATGCCTTGTTAAAATCTGATTTTCCTCACTTATTGATGGATCTGTTGACAAGACATTGGAGACACTAAAACGCCATGCTAGTGGCCCACAGAGACTGAAGTGGTCATTAAAGTAATTTTATGCTCTGACGATTCTTAGAGCCCTATCAATAATAGGTTAAAACATGCACATTTCTCCTGGTGGTGACACTTAAGGAAAGAGCACAGGATTGTTTGAAAAGGGTCCGAGGGTTCGTCCTCTTTTGGGCATGGATGTGTTCAGTCAATTTCATGTATATTTTTCCTACGTCTAAATGCCCTAGCTTTTTTAATAAATTCAGCAATTTTACCCTCAAGAAAGTGTCTCACCTCTTGCTGCACTACTCCCAAATGTTTTGAGCAGTTTTTATTCACTGCAACAGTCGACTGCAACTGTTTATTAGACTGATTATATAAATGATTATCAGACGTGAGTGACATGAATGTGCTCAGTAAATTCAATGACAATCTTCCCATTCAATTGTGATATTGCATGTGTACCAAATTAATCCTATAGCAGTGGCAGTAAATGAAAAGTAATGAGCGAACAAATACTGTGTGGTACGGCTCTGCTCAACTCAACTCACTTTTGGTAACAGGTCCATTTCTCTACTTTGTTTTCCACTGAGGATAGTAGCCGCAGCATTCTCAGCTGATCCCCATAACGCGTGTCACATGAAGCTACCGTGATATCATCTTCATCGGCACCAAACAGAGGAATGTCTTTGTGCGTCGTAGTGTGCGTCGTAGTGTGTCGTAGTGTGTGTCGTAGTGTGTCGTAGTGTGCGTCGTAGTGTGTGGCATTGTGCACGACGTAGTGTACGCCATTGTGTGCGGTGTTGCGTGCGGCGTAACGTGCAGACAGTTTTGCCGGCTGTGAATAAAACATTGCAACTGCTATTGACCCTAGCTTGACTTTTTTTAAATAGCGGGTTTGTGCAGGATGTCCCTTGTGTGACAGCTCTCTCTGACCAATAAGTGGTCTGCAGTGTTTTAACTACACCTTCTAGTACCGCTAGTATACTGTAGTTATAGCTCGCAGTCGCTTGTACTAAAAAAGTACCAGGTACTATCCACAACTTTCGCTAATAAAAAAAGAGTGAGTCACGTGAAGTAGAGCAGAGCAGTACCATGCAGTGGAAACACAGCATAAAATCATCATAAATGAACATCTGGAGACTACTTATATCCATATCATGTTAAAGCAATCAGTACTTGTTCATATCTTGCTGTATTGTTGGGTGAACAGTCTGATAAACACTCAAAAATCTCCCTCTGTGCTGGCAAAGAAAAAACTAGCTAGATAGCTACAAGTCACACGGCTACAATTACATTAGTTGTTCTTCTTAATTAGCTGCTGGCTGGTAAGATGGCCAGGCCTTCCCAGGCAACAAGACAGTGTTTTGAAACAAGCTTTTTTCTGTTGAGTTAATCTAATTGGACACAGATCAATCTTATCAGAAAATTCACTTAACAGAATTGACCTGGCAGCAGTCTTTTCACTTATCTTCTATATTTGTTAACTTTATAGTTACCCATTGTTTGTGTACAGTCAATTCTCCACATGCCAAAAGGTGGTTGCTGTGACTCAATTGCACAGCCTCAGATGTAGCTCAACACTGCGCTGCCTCATCTCTAAGTGAATTCACCTTTTAGAGCATTAAAGCATGGCAGTCATGAGAGATGAGGACAGCTCTGTGGGAGAATAATAAATCCAGCCCTTCTAGTGGTGACTAAACATACTATAGACCTTCTGCTAAGCTAGGTCACTGCTGGCCAAGATTTAAATATTATCCTCATAAAACTTTGCGGCACATCTATTTTCTCTCCCAAAAGCGGGACTACAATACTCAAAAGTACATCTAAATCAAATAAATTCTGCCAGACACAGACAGTTGTGGATTTAAGTGCAATTTTTGTGGTGGAGCGGGCTTAATCTACGGCCACAGATTTGAATTTTCTTTTACGTGAGCTTGATGTTATGGAAGCTAAAATAGAGAGACAGAGGATGACAGGACAGAGTTGGGATTACAGAGGAATGGTGAGGGAGACAGGGGGGGGCAGCATCACATGAGCAGAATGCTAAACGTCAAGCTCTGAATCCTGACCTATTTTCATCAAACTGACACAGAAATCCACTGAGAGGCGGCTTACGCTTCTAACCTCTGTCTGCCTCCTGGACTGCCCTCAGCAAGCCATCACACACACACACACACACACACACAAACACACACACACACACACACACACACACACACACACACACACACACACACACACACACACACACACACACACACACACACACACACACACACACACACACACACACAATTATGATCTGTACATACCATAATGTGAATCTGCTTAGCCGTGATTAAAAGCAGTTTAATGGTGTTTGATTACTAACCTCCAAAATGACTAGATTGTAAATTATTTCCACTCCAGCTTGAAAGGCTTTTATTGTAATTTGTCCAAATATGCCGTTAGACTGATGAATATTCATGAAGTGAGATACTCTTCCCTGACCCTTCTCTGTGCTGACAACAGACAGTAGGCATGTTCTTTTTCTGCGTCTGGGCCCGACTTGACATCGTTAGCAGACACCTTCCCGAGTGTAGCAACTGCCTTAACAGACTTTTTAACAAAGACAATAACAAATAACTCACAGCCAATGATCGTGCTCTAAAGGCACTGACGGCTTTCATGTTCAAATGGCTTTCATCAACTATGATCTAAGTTCAATTACAGACATCTTTAATAAAAATGGATTAAATTACCAACAAATGAATGTGTCTTGATTGATGCAGAACATCACCTGAACATGACTGAACTACACTGAGAACAATATGCATTAAGTGTGATTGATAGTACGGTAAAATGATGGGGTGCAGCTTTTTACCAATATGCCCTGTTGTTCTGTACCTACTGCGACCATTCATTTCCCATCGAAACATTTAACCTTTTCAGCGTATTTTGCTGTACAAATACTTTTCCCTCCAATGTCCTATCTCACATACTACTTTGTAGAGACTTTTTTTTTTGCTTTCATGAATTGACTGTCATTGGGTCTCATGCAAAAGAATCCTTTGTATTTGTATCATAAACCACTGTGAGGTTTGCACATATAGGTTTTTCTTAAGTTTCTTAACTGCACAAACTTTTCATTATTTCTGGTATTAGAGATATCATCATTGGCATAATCAATGCCCCCCCAAATATCTATGTAAGGCGACCTGTTCTACTCCATCTGTGGGCAAATTTCTTTTGTCTCCCAAGAGTAAACAAAAGACATTTACCACACCAATGCTGTAAGTCGGATATCATCAGATGTAAACATAGCAAATGAAGCATTGTTAGTAGGACATTTTACTACAGCTGTCAGCACTGCATATTTTCAAAGCAGTATCGAGAGGAAGGAATGGTTCAAGTTAAATGGCAATTTTATTTTATTTTTAGCCATGCTAGCAGCATGGCTCTATGGCAACGTCTGTGGGCTAAGGCCACCACTTTGGTCCAAATATCTCGACAATTATTGCCAGATGAACATAACATTTTGTACAGACATTCATGGTCCCCAGAGGATAAGCCTGCTGATTTTGAGGATCGCCTAATTTTAAATTTGATATTTGTGGCTTTGAGTGAAATAGCTCAAAAACTACAGGATGAGTTAATATGCATGTCACCTTCAGGATGAATTGCAATTATCAACTTTGGTTCACGACCATGTACCTGGTACACTAACATGATTCCCATCTGCCTCAGCTGTGCTTTGTCTTTAGTGATAAATAGCTAAGGTAAACATGATCAACATTATACCTGCTTAACATCAGCATCTTAGCATTGTCATCACAAGCATCCTAGCATTTAGCTCACAGCACTTATAGCGCTTCAAGCCCCCCTTGAAAAAGCCAAGTCTGCTCTGATTGGTCAGCGTTTCCATATCTCCGGAGTCTCTGCATCTGTGCTCCGCTGTCGCTGCCTCTGTACAGTTGTTGCATATAGCAAGAATTTCTACCATGAAAAAAACACCAACAAAGGCTTCTAAACCAAATACTACACAACCGGTCGTGTTCCAGCAGGAATGTGACCCAAAATTTGAGAGAAATTAACAACATCTCCAACCAAGACTACAGCTTTCCCTGGCGTTACCATCATACCTGTCAAGTTTTGGATTTAAAAATAAGGGAAATCTTCCTGCACCCACTGCGAGCAGTCCCACCACCCCAACCAAGCTCCAGTAGGCTATCCCTTACATTTTAAGACAGGTGTACAAGAAAGCTAAAATCACCACTTGATGCAGAATGCTGAAAACATTTACAATTTATAACATTGCTTGTCTTTACATTTACATTTTCTTTTCATTCCACACATTCTTTTCTTTTCATATTGCTTTTCTTTTACAGTTTTTCTTTTCATTTCACATAACTTCTCTTTACTCTTTTAGTGAGTTATTGTACAAATTAGTTGCAGACTTTGCATTCTTTAAGACTGTTTTGGAAGGAGTGTATTTGTGGGCTTGGCCAGAGTGGTTCATTTTACATGAGAGTAGAGCGCAAACAGTTCTGTTGTCCAACGTCATCCTATTCTCTGTAACAATCTTTCGTACCATGCTAAACACCCTTTCTGAACTTGCAAAAAACGTGTGACTGTCCCCCACCCTGCTCCTCTTCAGAAAAGTACATTTGCTGTCCCATTGATCAATGAGGGTTTTGTTTTTTTGGCAGGAGTGCCTTCCGTCTCTGTTTTTTTTTCTTTTTTTCCCCGCGTTGTCACTCATCATCTGACCTCACACACTAACCTCGCGACAACTGCCACCTACAGTACCTGTAGTAGGCTACTGCAGGTGACAGTTACCGCGAGGCTAGTGACAGAGCTCAGATTGGGAATGTTTTTTTTTTTACTCTGCCCGGGCCCGGGGTATTATTATTTTTTAATAACGCAGGTTAAAATACGGGAGATTTACGGGAAAATACTAATACGGGAGGACGGCGGGAAAGAAGGGTAAAATATGTGACTTTCCCGGCCAAAACGGGATACTTGACAGGTATGGTTACCATGTAGCTACATATATATTTAGCGGCGGATTGTAATGGAGTGTATCAGCATTTTTTAATCGTCAAAATAAATAAAGGGTTCTAAACCACAACTACACAACTGGCCATGTTCCAGCAGGAATGTGACCCGAAGTCCAAGAGAAATTAACAACATTTGCAACCAAGATTACAGCTTTCCCTGGTGTTAGCATGTAGCTACATGTAGCAGGGTATGCAACGTATGTAACAGTGACTGCAGTAGCGTGCCTGCCTGAATGACCATATATTGAAAACCAGCTCGGTATGACATCATACTGAGCCAAGAGTAGAAAAAAACAGAGCGTTCAGGGCAGTGTGATATCTGAGGTTTTGGCTCACGTGTAACATGAACATCCTATATTGTAACATTATAGATATGACAGGAAATACAGAAAAGCATAATAGGTCTCTTTTCAGGTTGTTCTGCTTGTACATTTGTTCTGTGTTCTGTGTGATCTTGATTGTCTGCTCCGATCACCTATGAGAGAGATCTCTGCCCGGTAACTTCAGAACGAAACACCAGGCCATTATTTAAATGCCATGTACGTCTGATGCTACTTGTCAAGCAGCAGCAGTTCTCTTGTTCTTACATGCCCTCCTCACTTCAACTCTCTGGAAAATTTGGGGGTGAAAAGCCGCGATCCGGGTCATCCGGCATGGAGCGGAGAGGCTCACTCTCCAGCAGCATTAATCACAGAGCTGCTGTCCTCCAACTGATTACCTCCCATCAATCTTAGTTTGCTGAGCCCTCTAAAAAGGGAGAAAACCCTCATGAAGATCTGATTAAAAATGTAAGTGACTCATAATATGAGCACATGCCTGGCCTTGGAGTCGATACTCCTGTGATAGTCATACGCTCTGAGCGGGATTTATCCACTCATCTCCAAATGTCTTTTCACCTGCTCACGCAAAGACTCTGGCCTGATCTCAGTGAGGAGAGGTCTGGAAGTGTGTGTGTGTGTGTGTGTGTGTGTGTGTGTGTGTGTGTGTGTGTGTGTGTGTGTGTGCGCCCGCTTGCACGGCTGCAGACAGGAGGGGGAGTGACTTTGAGAGTGTCTGAGAGGCACATCCTGCCTGCAATTAAGGTGGAATCAGAGAGAGATCTGCGCTGCCTTGATAATGAGCCTCATCTGAATTATTAACTAGAGCTGTACCCCCCGGACCTGGACTCCCATCAGGCCTAGCAATACAACAACAAGAGCGCGCGCACGCACACACACACACACACACACACACACACACACACACACACACACACACACACACACACAGAATCTTCAGATCTATACAAACCTCTATCAAACCCATTTTAGCGTGTGCAGGAACTCAACAACTAATCCCATTTGCAGTGGAAATAAGGGCAACAATTTACTTGAAGTGATGCTCATAAGGCATTATAAGGCATCAAAAGCCCATTATAAATACACTGCGAGTGCATGATGATTTATTAAAATTGGTGCATAGTATAATGAGTACAATATGCAGAAAGTTACGGGGTTGAATACTTTATGAAGCAACTGTGTCGTTAATCACATTAAAATGTAGTGCGATTTCAGATGCATGATTACATTATTTCTGTGATGCCGGTGGGATAATAATCAGTTTGATGCTGCTGTGAAGTGATGGATTGTTAGGATGACTGTATTTCAAAAGTAACTCCCTGTGTGATATATTCCAGGTTATCTCAAAATAATAATAAAATCAAATGTTTTTAGTGTTTTATTTTGTTGCTCGCAGTTTGTGAAGTTAACTATAACAGAAATAAGAAGACTTGAAGAATGATTTGCGATAACCTTCTCACAGCTTTTATATTATCGCTATACCGATGAGCAATGTAAAATCACATTGAATCATTTATACTAAACATTTATGCTGACTATTTTCTAACTCATAGTATACTTTTTTTTCAGAACATCCTCCCCAAAAAAACGGCCATATAGGTCGTCAAAAAAAAAGAAGCAAAAAAGCTTTTTAAGACCCATATTTATGTTTGTTGTTAGGCAACCCCTAGTGGCCACAGTCATGACCAGTCGAACGACGAACGCTGTGTTTGAGCTATGTTACTGTTTACTGGTTGCACGTCGTTCGTCGTTCAACTGGTCCTGACTGTTTTTCAAGATGGCGCCTGCATGTAAACATTAATCTATCTTTTTAGTTCTTCTTAGTTCTCAATGCTTGTGTTTACATGTAGGGATCCTCATTATGCTACCGTGGAAGTGTGGTACTATTTTGAGCCTTGTTAGTGGTATAGAAATAGCGATTTACCCTCTGCCCCGAAAGCTAGCGTTAGCAGCTAATCACCAGCTTGCGCTAGCTTGTTCCAAGCTACAGACATATTAGATTAGCATGAAAACATATCCCAGAAAACAGTCGACTCGGTACACATACAGTATGTTATTAACTCCTAGGTTCATTTTATGGCGGAATTGTCCTTCAAGTTATTTAACAAACTTATTTTAACCCAAACCATGAGCTTTTCCAAAACCTAAGCAAGTATTTTGGTTTCAATTCACAACATTAACCACGTGTTTAAAACATGGGTTGACTTTTCAGTATAGGTGAAGCCAAAACATCTGGATCACCCCCTGGTGGCTGGCTGCAGTATAGGTCATAAATCCTGCCCCCTTCATGTTAGCGGATGGGACATGGGCCAAACAAAACAATCTAAGTACTAGTCAAATAACATTTTCCCATGTCGACGTCCCGATGTCAGATTCCTGTCGTTTTAGGTAGTTTCTATCACGTTGATGTTTGTTCAACTGTGCAGACTCTTGCTCCAAAATTACAAGATGGCAACGCTCGTAACTGGGATATTTTGGCTTCACTTTTGTACAGTGGGGGAAAGTGAAGACAGGTCATCTTTATGTTTATGGTTTAAAACCACGACTTTCACAACGTGAGCCTGTTGCTGGTACTCTCCACAGGTCATATTTGTTGTATTGGGAGTCTTTGGCAAACCACCTATTCTGTTGTTCAGGTATGAGGATGTGTTGAGATTTTTATTGTATTTTTCCAGGCACATAAAGAAACATTTGATTTGACACTGAGATAATCTACCAAGTGAAATATCACTCAAGGAGCTACTGTAATGGATTACATAACTCAAGCTACAGTAGGTCCAGTTAATAGGCTTTCATAGCATATAGAAATGAATGGAACAAATGGCTATATGGTATGTTAAAGTGTATGTGATTTGTAGAAAAGAAGCAAACATTTAAGGCCTGATTAGCAGTGTGACAGCATTACATGCTGACCTGTGAGGACTGAATGTTTTTTGACACTAGAACATTTTGAAGCCCTGAGGTCTGGGAGACAACGAGAGAACGTGTGCTGGGCCGACAGTTTTTTTTACGACACACCACCAGGCATGATTCCCAAGATCCGCCTTCCTGACTGACTGACTCTGTGTCTGGACTTCCACTTTGGAATTTCCGTATGTAGAGTGTTTCTCAATGTTTTTCTTCCAGCTAATTTATTCCAATTGATTGAAGTGTGAAGGGTGAGAACATATCAGTTGTATCCCAACCACTATGACTCATTTAAGCAGTGAAACCCGCCTCCACTGCCGGTGCATCCCTTGTTTACATCCCAGCCCTTCTGCAGATTGAAGTGATATCTGCCCGCGTTCTATTCAGACGCCTTTCAGTTGCTCTGCATCCACTGACAAGGCAGCTGATCCTCTCGGATCAAAATCTGTCCGTCTCAGTATGGCTTCCTTTTCCATTCGAGCCCTCAGCGACTCTCCCCAACTGTTTTCTCTCCATTCACAGGACCGATCAGATGAGATTTTTACCCATAGTCTCAGACTCAACAACCAACCCCCCTTTTGCTTTTCCAAATTCCTCTTCCTGTTCCCCGCCCCCAGTTAACCCAGTGCCAAGCCCGCCAACTCAAGAGATGCCTCTCCTTCTGCTGCGCCTTTGTGATAATAACAATAACTGTGTAGCAGTGCAGAGGGCTCTCTGTTGAGCCAGCGCCAGGCCTGGCTGGCACAGGGAACCATCTAAGCCTGTTCCACTATCCTCAACCAAATTCCCCTCTGTCTCAGCTGGCACTGGAGCATCGCACGCATAGGCTGCTATCAATGCGCGCAGCAGTAGGGCCAGCGCCGCCACTCTCGCACTCTCTTTTCTCTTTCCGCCTCTCTCCATCTCCCACTCAATTCTGAATCCAATTCAAAAAAGGTTTTTATTGGCTGGACAAATACTACCTTGTTCCTCAAAATGTCTCCTTGCCTTTCACTTTTTCTCTCTCTCGCTGTGTACCTTATTCTCCTTCTTTTCCATCTCCAGCAAGTGGAATCTCGGCAGAAGTAGGTGATGGCCGTCAGTGTGGGCGGTAATACTTTACGTGATGTGCATTGTGATGCATTACAAGCAGATTAGAAGAGTATTAGAGGTAAAGATCCACTGATGCTCTCAGTAATCAGGGATAAACAGTAGGAGAAGGTAAACCAATTTAAAGTCAGTCGGACCAGTATTAGGGCTGACATAAGTCTTTTAAAATATAAATTAAGACAGTAGTTCCCTGCATATATATTATATATACCTTAGAAAATAGATTTTCACACCCAACAATTATTTTAGGGGGATTTATTGTCTTCTTTTCAGAAATTTGTGAGTTAAAAATGTCAAAAGAACAAAGATCCTGCAACCGGTTTGGTGTGTGTTATTCAGCTGGATGGGCCTTAAAGCCCCAGAAAGCTTGGTTCCAATATTCACGACCAAATCAAAGTTAAAGTTATGAAAAAAAATCTCATCTATTCGACATCACATTTTTCCAACTAAGTTCAACCATTTTATTTGAATGTCGACATGAAATGTATTCTCTATATTGTGTCCTCAGAAAATCTGAAAAAGGGTCCATTGCATTTCTGCCACGTTCTGCTTACAATCACACAATGCAATGAGTCACATTATTGCGACTCTACAGCTGTCAGTGACGTACAAGACAATGACCATTCATAAGTGTTGAAAATCGCAAATTGTTACAGTATAAGTTATAAAGTAACTTTACACTAAATCCACTTTTTGAAGTTAGTAAAATACAGTCACTTTATTACACATTGCCATTGTGACGGAGGCGTGTTCAAGATAAAACGGGGTGTTTAGTTGCTCTTTAAAGACAAAAGAACTAACAGAAATGAATGCTTTTTTGTACAAGTATGCTTGTTTGCCGTGTGCTCGTTACATCACAGTCTGATTACAACACTCATACACCCACGACGTTCCTTTAACATGCAGCTTGGTAGAGCCTCCAGGTAGAGTCAGGGAGCTCCTACCTGCTGCTGCTGAGTTGGAGTACAGTACAGCCTGCAGACAGGCCACAGCACATCCATTCCCACGCACAGACACTTGTGAAGTGAACATAACAGTGTGTGTGTGTGTGTGTGTGTGTGTGTGTGTGTGTGTGTGTGTGTGTGTGTGTGTGTGTGTGTGTGTGTGTGTGTGTGTGTGTGTGTGTGTGTGTGTGTGTGTGTGTGTGTGTGTGTGTGTGCGCGCGCGCGCGCGCGCGCGAGCATACCCCCGCGTCACCACCACCACGACCACCTACAGAACTGAACTCACTTCATACGACCAAACACAGCCTCCCACCTCAGATACAATAGCAAACATGGCCCAAACACTTGACCGCAATTACTGAACCACAGTCACAGAAATCCATACATAGTCATCATGGTGTGTGTGTGTGTGTGTGTGTGTGTGTGTGTGTGTGTGTGTGTGTGTGTGTGTGTGTGTGTGTGTGTGTGTGTGTGTGTGTGTCCACAATCGTAGAAATCCATACACTAACGCTGGACACACAAGAAGTGTGTGAGTGTGTGCAAGAAATCCAGTCCATCTTTGTAGCCTTAGTGCTTGACACTTAGGTGTGACACCTAAACAGCGTGCGTGCATGCATGTGTGTGTGGTATTAAGAGGCTGCAGAAGCTGCTGGCCCAGATGAAGACAAAGAGCCCAGTGGCTGAATTGAGCAGCAGCTCTCAGACAGGATTACACAACAGCTCTTAAAGACTGCTTTTAATAGCAAGACTGACTGGATCTTATTTCCCTCCCACTCAGCCCATCCAACGGATGGATGGATGCATCCATACCACCCCCCCCCCACACACACACACACACACACACACACACACACACACACACACACACACACACACACACACACACACACACACACACACACCCCTCCACATCAGTAATGTTTAATCCAAGCTGAAACACACACAGGAATGTGAGGGTGTATACTATTATTTGCGTGTGTGTGTGTGTGTGTGTGTGTGTGTGTGTGTGTGTGTGTGTGTGTGTGTGTGTGTGTGTGTGTGTGTGTGTGTGTGTGTGTGTGTGTGTGTGTGTGTGTGTGTACCTCCGTGCTTCAAATCTCATTAAAATCAGTGCCAACTGTTACAGTCCAACATGTGCGTGCATGCGTTTGTCCCTCCTCTCTCTCCTTTTTTGTGCTTTGTTTTGTAGTGTTATTATGATTGAATCAAGTTGTTTTTCACTTCGACTTGGAGCCTCAATCTCTCCACCAATAGGCTTCCTTGCCAGACCAGCCAGTCAAAACGTCCACGCAAAGCTGGAACGGGAGCAGGTATCAAACTGGGCATCCCTGGGCAGCACCAACAAGGCCCCCGGGAATTAAGATCAGCTTTAAATCCAATTTAAAAAAAAAAACATACCATAAAGATTGGACAAGGGTTGTTGCCGCTCTGCTCAGACCTAAATCAAATGGTGATTTTATTGAGATTAATCTGCGTCTTAATACTGCTCAATTGAAGGCTGGTATGGAGCCAAATGAAACCGTGTGTGTGAGACGGACAAACAGACGGGAGACAATGCCACTTATCATAAAATGCTATAAGGATATGATAACATGGAAGGAGAAGATAAAGGACTTTGGATAAAAGCGATGTCAAACACACTGGTGGTGTGTGAAATGTCTGTTAATCTCACTGCAACTTGCGTTTCCCCTATTCTGTATTCCCTCTATCGCCAGGTTGTGTCAGAAAAGTGAAACACACAGGAACGTATAGCACAACTTCAAAAGAATTAACAGAATCTTAAAGGGTAACTTTTTTTTCAATCTGGACCCTGTTTTCCTATGTTTTGTGTCTAAGTGACTGATGGGAATTACAATCCTTAAAACTGGTCCAGTATTAAGCAAAACAGATGTAGTGAAACAAGCTTCAATGTTACATTAATGGGAAACTGCGCAACTTCAATTTACGTCCACCAAAAGAGCTTGTTTTGAAATTGGTCCAGTATTGAGCGAGAACGCTGTAACTAGCAGCTTCGAACCGGGCTGCAATGTAACTCTATAGGGCAAATGTGCATCGTCAATTTGGTCCACTAAAAGTTCTGTTTTTGCTGCTGATATGCTTAGAATATTATTCTGTGTCTGACAACATTATGGAATGGATCCGTACAAAGATAGCCCTTTTTGTTAAAGAGTAAGTTAATTTTTGTATAACATGAAACCCCAGAAGCACTATTGCCAAACCCACCAGACTCCATGTAAATAATCAGTACTTTTATCATCGTAAAATACACTTCATTCAAAGTGGACAGAAACTAGATAAAACTCTCAAAAGCCATCTTGGTTCTTCTTTCCAATGTTCCAACAATCACCTCTCTAGTTTGGTTGAAATAAACCCTTAATTCACCCATTTACATGTGGAAATATGCTGGCTCTATACACGCTAAAAGTACTGATTATTTAAATGGAGTCTGGTGGGTTTAGCGATGGCAATTTCGGAGATGTTTCTGGTTAAACATAAAGGATCTTACTCTTTAACTAAAAGGTCTATCTCTGTAGGGATCCTTTCATAATGTTGTCAGACACTTAGAATAATAATCTGAGTCTGTCAGCGGCAGAAACAGAACTTTTAGTGGACCAAATTGACGATGCACATTTGCCCTATAGGGTTACATTGCAGCCCGGTTCAAAGCTGCTAGTTACAGCGTTCTCACTCAGTCCTGGACCAATTTCAAAGATTTTTGTTCACATCAGTCACTGATTGACAAATTAAAGGGGTCACCCAACTGATTTTACATGACGCTCAGTTTACTCGTCACAAGTTAAACTACTGCTCAGCCTGGAAAACAAGTATATTGTCTTACGTCTTGTGTGGCTCTGGAGGGAGCTTTAAAGTAAAAAAAAAAACTCGAGACTTAAAAGTTTTAACGGAAAGCCTGTGTTACAAACTGGAGTTGTTGGGTTTGAAATAAGTCGGCAGGGAGGGTCTAATAAAAGACATTATTGAGTTGCATTATGGGTATTGAAGGATACAGGGGTTTTGCTGTTTGATGCATAAAGAAACTAAAAGTCAAGATATCTTGGCCTCTGCTGCTTTAAGTTTAAATTTGACCATTCTTTCTTCAATCTGTCTATTTAATGAGCTTTCCAACGTTATAGAAGTAAAGTACTAAATCACTGGAGTGACCCTTTAAACATGTTTGGCAGCCGTAGCATGCTGTTTCCATGGCGCTCTGGTCCCAAAACACCCCGCAAAAGGAGTACAGTTGAAAATTAGGATGAATGTGTGTTGTCCTCATAAATAATTACAATAAATAAATCTTTAAGATTATCATGTTGAATGATGTATCTCTTTTTTTAAGCTCGTAGATGAAACAATGCAATATTAAAGCCTGCTGTCAAATTCAACAAGAAGGGAGTTATCGAGGCCTGGTCAACCGTTCTGTCAGAGTTAACAGTGTGTGTCCAGCATTTTAGAAATTCCCATTAATTGAAATGTTGACCATTGTAGCCCTTTGATGAAACCCGCACTACACCAAAAGACCATGAAACACGTGGAAATCAGGAAATCAGATTTTCAAATATATTGTTTTTTTTTTGTTTTTCGTCTCCTTTAACAATAAAAAATCTGATTCAAATATTATTTACTTCTGTTTAAATATGACCTACATATGAATTCCCAGTTTAGACAGTATGGATTATTGCCAGCTATTTACCAGATATAGGAACACAATTATTTAGGATTTACTGAACCACATTTTTTTTAGCAGCAGATCTGATTAAGACGTTTTTCAGTCTGCTTTGAAATGGCTGAACATTTCAGGAAAAGTGGCCTGCAGAAGCAAAACTTTGAAAAGCATAAAGACTAATATTAAGGGGAAGCTACAGCATAGGGCTTGGAAACAAAAGACCATTAATCCGCGGACAGAATGGGTGGTAGATTTAAGTAGATTACAGCAACCAATCTATTAGATTAACCTCATGTTCCTTTGAATTTAAGGGATAATCTGTAGTTACATCTGTTTGCTGTGACACCTCATGTCATCATCTCTTGTTATTGTCCTTTTAAACCCCCTCGCCTTGTGCCATGCTTTCGCACAGCCTGTGCGTAATTTGACGTGCGCGCACTGGATAGCAGGGGGGCGGGGAGGCTCCAAAAGGTTTATCCCGAGCACCCAACCGGCGGCATGGGGTGACGCTCCAGTTGAGGAGCTGCAAATCGAACCGGAGGCTCACTTTGTCCCCGGTTTGACCCGATAACGCAGAGAAAAATAGGATTGAAAGCAGACAATTTGCCAATGCGTCACAGCGCGTAATAGCTCTATTTATCCAACCTATCCAAAAGGGAACCGTGAAGAGGGGGAGTTCGGCTCCGTGTGCCTTCTCCTATATGCAAACACACAGGCTGCAATCTCTAAACACGATGAACCCAGTGAACCCTCATTCAGCCACGCTCACTGCCCCTCTCCACACACAGTAGCGCGGAGTGACACGGGGACAGCCACTGACATAAATCGCTGGAACCAGGGGGTCAATTATGTGGCTTTCAAATATTCACGAAAGGAGTTCTGCTGCAGACACACACACTACGCTAAATATAGAGCAGCTTCTTCCACTTAAACCAACCACCATGTGGTGTCAGAACATTCTCTTATGTGGCCTACCTTCCATCCGGCTGAACTGTTGCTGTCGCCTTTATCCTTGAAATAAGGAACAAAGCGAACCATCCAGTCATAGATTTGGGACAGGGTGAGTCTCTTGTCCGGGGTGCTCTCGATGGCACGGGTAATGAGGTCTGCATAAGACAGGTTCCCCCACGCGTTTCGCCGGGAGGACTTGGCTTTGCGCAGCTGGCCGGCCACATCGAGCGCAGCCCCGGACATGCAGGCAGGAGCGGCCGCAACCGGGGCCGGGGCGCCGGCCGGGTGCTTGATCTCCGCCGGCGTGCCGCCTTTTCTCTCGGCCCGGCACGCGGACACGTTGTACTGCTCCACTTTGACCGACGCCAGAGCCAGACCCGCTCGGCTCGCCTCCTCTCCCCCCCCGGGGAAATCCTCCGGACACGGCAGCGGCCAGGTGCACGACCGCGAGCGACTGTGAGGCTCAAATTCCAAATCGATGTCAACCTGATGCGCATCCATGCCGCCTCCGCCGTTCTTCATCATCATCAGCATGGTGATCTCCCGCTCAACAGATAGTCCAAAATCGGGCAAGGTCACTAGCCTATAACAACAACAAAAAAGCCTGTCAAATGCCCAAACTGCTCCCTTTATACAAAGAAAAAAAAGAAGAAATGTGTCTTGTTTCACACACACGGGTGATCAACCAGTATGGGAAAAGCCGGCAGCGGTGTGGGATATTATCATTCTCCTCAGAGCAACAATGTGGCATCCCATCACAACAGATGAAGGTGTATCCGAGGCATCAACAACAGGATCAGTCTCTCTTCCATGTTAATGTCACAACACCGGCTGTGTTTGTTGGCTGCATGCAGGACCAAAGTGGCGGTCAAACATCCATGATGAGAGCCAGCCCTGGAGAATGTCTGTCTGTCTGTGTGTGTGTGTGTGTGTGTGTGTGTGTGTGTGTGTGTGTGTGTGTGTGTGTGTGTGTGTGTGTGTGTGTGTGTGTGTGTGTGTGTGTGTGTGTGTGTGTGTGTGTGAGTGAGTGCGTGTGTGTGTGTGCGTGTGTGCGTGTGTGTGTGTGTGTGTGTGTGTGTGTGTGTGTGTGTGTGTGTGTGTGTGTGTGTGTGTGTGTGTGTGTGTGTGCTCGCTACGGCTGCAGCAACAGTTGATCCCTTAAACAGATGAGGTCCAGTCAGTGCAGGTTAACAGGAACGCGTCTCAAACTCCCCAAAAATCAACTGACTTTTATCTTTTCCTGGCGGCTACAGTCGTCCTCCGTCCTCCTGACTGGTTGGTGGCCGGCTTCAGCTGAAACTCACCACCAGCGCAATTACTCCCTTAGAAATAGAAACAGCCTCTCATGAATCATTTATATGAAGCCGTGGATTTCAAGACGATAAAAAAAAGCCCTCATGGATTTGATTTGGAGCATCCTCTCTCTCTCTCTGTCTCTCTCTCTCTGTGTGTCTCTGCACGCCGCCAGACGCCTCACTTGGTATAGGAGATATTTCTACCTTTGTCTTTGGCTTTCCGTTCACATGTCACATGGGTACCGCGTCTCTGCCTATTGCTCTGCCTTTATACTACAACCCCGTGCGTCTCTGAAGGCTTGAAGCCACTTAACTGTAGCCTGGAATAAAGTGGGAGAAGTGCTGCTTCCATATAATTGGACGCCGCCTGGATCAAGTCACTCCCTCCAGAACAGGTTTCCAAAAGCAGGAGGAGGGTGTGTGTGTGTGTGTGTGTGTGTGTGTGTGTGTGTGTGTGTGTGTGTGTGTGTGTGTGTGTGTGTGTGTGCGCGCGCGCGTATTGTGTTTGTGAGTGTGTCCTGTGCATGTATTGAGCGTGTGTGTGCGTGCGTGTGTGCGAAGTATGTTTGTGTATTGTGCATGTATTGTGCGTGTGTGTGTTCTTGTTTAACTATGTTCGTGGGGTCCAAAAACCGGGAATACAGTATACTTGTGGGGTGCCGACAGCTTTGTGGGGCCAAAATGCTGGACCCCACAACTTTAAAGGGCTGTTTGATGGTTAAGACTTGGTTTTAGGATTAGGGTTAGAATTAGGTTATGGTTTGGGTGGGGGTAAGGGTTAAGGTTAGGCATTTAGTTGTGATGGTTAAGGGTAGGGTAAAGGCCGTTTTATGCTTGACACGTTGGAGGTGGCGCGCGCATTCGTGACATCAAAATGACATAATTTCCGGCCGGCACGTCCGATTTTCAGCGCGCAAGCTGAGGACGCGCACCAGTCTATTTTTTTCAGCAGAAAGATAGTGAAACGCACTGTGTGTGTGGGGGGGGGGATGACATTCCCAATAATACAATTGGCAGTCATTTGTGGCATATTCAATCAATCAATCAATGCAATGAATCGATTAGTTGTCAACTCTTAAGTTAATCGCCAACTATTTTGATAATCAATTAATTGGTTTGAGTCATTCTTTATTAAAAAAGTCCAACATTCTCTGATGTCAGCTTGTTAAATGTGAATATGTTCTAGTTTCTTCTCTCCTCTGGGACAGGAAACTGAATATCTTTGAGTTGTGGACTAAACAAGACATTTGAGGACGTCATCTTGGGATTTTTGGGAAACACTGATTTTTCACCATTTTCTGACATGGTATAGACCAAACAACTAGTCAATTAATCAAGACAATAATTCACAGATACATTGACAATGAAATAATCCTTAGTTGCAGCATTAATGTTTAAAGTGACAATCATCATGAGTTATAATTCAGTTATCACAGATTAAAGATAAATGTTAACTTCGTTTTTGTTATTTAATAACCTAATTAGCAATAGATTGTGCATCAAATCAATACAAGCCTCTTCAATGGCACGTCACTTTTAATATTTGAAATTCCGTCTGCCTTTTTGTTTAAACTCCAAAGGCAAAAGCTATACTTTTCTGTAAATCCCTATGAAGGCCAAACACAGTGTTTCTACGTAGTTTGGATTAATGAGGCCACCGACAGCAACCTGGGATACAGCCTTGATATGTAGTATTTTCAATTTATAATGACCTTTGGTCAACATTTATGTATTTTTGTTTATGTAATCCATGACACCTTGTACAGTTGCACATTGCTAAGTAAATCTATGTAAGTTATTAATGCTTCATTGCAGAGCTTTAGCCAGGATTTTAGAGATACTGAGGTCACGGGTCCCAACGCACTCCCACCCCCCAAACAAAATGGATATTTTCTGTTTTGTATTTGATTTGTTCAGTTTACTTTATTTATACATTCTGTAAGGTGTAAATGCTGTTTCAAAGCCTCCTTCACACTCAGAGATACAATTCTAGGGAAGAAATGCTAATGCCTTTTTTTGTTCATCATTTGTTGGCCTAAAAGTGATCCAATTTAAACACATGGAGTCAAAAATACATTGATTTAGCTTATACAATACCAGCAATATGTACGTTTTTATTAACACAAAACTAGATGTTGGACGATTCTGCAGAACACTGACATTTTTAGTTTGATTTGGTTTTACGTCTAATGCCACATAAAAAAATCTTGCTTTGTATTATATCTGCACAAGGCAGCTTTGGTATGTTAAAGATAAGGAAAGGATTGCTATGGTTAAGGTCTGGTTAGGGTTAGGGAAATATTGTGGTTACAGTTTGTAAAAAGGCAAATGTGGATTGGTAACTCTGTGATAGGACCAACATTACAGTAGTTTAGAATTTTGTATTTGTTTTTATTTTAGTTTTGACTTTTGGATTTCATTTAAGTTTAGTTTTATTTTATTCAACAGGAGGTCAGTGACCCATCGGGGGTCCTCAGGGTTACTGCACCAGGGGCCGCCACATTATTGTTTAATACTTTTTTGAAAATGTTTCCCCCCAAAATTAAAATGTCTGAAAACATACAGTATGATTTCACATATTAGCATAGATAAATCAGCCTTATCGTAAAAAAAAACAACCACAACCTCCTCACCGACATTGGTGATACAGTAACTGGTCTATAGGTGAGGTAGCCACTATGGAAGCCATCCACAGATACAGTTAAGCTGAAGGATTCACTGTGCCTTCCACATGTATGTTTGACATAAAAAAATTATGATATATGAATATATAAATAGAAGCTTAGTATTGTAGGGCTAGGGTTGGGCATCGTTTGGATTTTAACAATTTCTGATTCCAATTCAGATTTTTCCTTTCGATTCCGGTTCTTATTGTTTCTGATTCTTTGAAGAGTGGAGTTGAAACGGGTCACCTGCTTACTGGTATTTCACAAATAAAAGGAAAGTTTTAGTTTGATTCAATGGTGGTTTGCAGTTTTACTGGGCTTTTTCAATGTAAAACAAAGCCACACTAGCGGCTGGCCGCTAGGGAAACTAAAACTTACGTGTGTTGAAATTGGAACTGATGATCGGATTTGAAACCAAATCCTCTAAATGATAGTTCAAAAAGTGTGGATGAGGAGGAGAATATTTCGAGCAGCCCTGTTGAGACTATAGTGGACGAGAACAAGGGCTTATGTAGTACTAACCACAGCACCTACTAGCAGCAAATGATACAAACAGTCAGGAGATATGACCCGAGTAGTCTCACATTGCCAGACCTTCCTCCACAGCGCAGCAGAGGAAGGTCTGGCTAGTCCACACAGCATTCTGGGATGGGAGAAAAACGTGCTCTGGTTTATTGGCATTTCTTTAAACCAATCACAGTCATCCTGGGCGGTGCTAAGCACCGAACAGAGCCATGGTGCCTCTGCTAAATAGTCTCAGGAAGGAACTTGTTTTGTTGGAACATGTGTACGTTCAAAAGTAGTTTTAGTCGTGCAACAGAAAACTCAGGGCCAGATGTACTAACGCTTTTGCGCCCACTTCAGGCGTATTTGTGTCGCAACGTGCGCGTAAAATCATGGCGAGGTATGTACAAACAGGCCGCAATGATGTAAAAGCGCAAACTGCATGTCGTGGGAGCTGAAAAGGGCAAATTGCGTTTTTCGTGTCATGCATATTTATTCATGGGAGGGTCGCGGGGAAAGTGGGAGTTTACCGTAAAGAGATGGGAGGGGAAGCGTAAAGAGCGCTTAATTACGTATTCCGCGGTATGTACAAAAACCGCCAGTGATAGCGCGCCTCTATTTTGCGGTGAAAATTCTCCGCCTCTTAAAAGCAGGTGTAAACCTGGAAGCGGGTTTCCTCACATATGCCTCCTGGTGAAATGACAGCAGTAATCCGAGCAAGACGAAGACATAGGCCAAGGAGACGAGCTGAAAGGAGTTTTGCCACAAGGATCACAGATTAAGCAGCCATGCAAGATTACAGTTACTGGAAGAAATCAAAGATGACATCGAATCTCCGACTCAGAGTTCACATTCCAGCAGTTGTTAAACTCCTCGCTACATTACAAATATTGGCATCAGGATCATTTCAAACAGTCATAGCATCAGCAGTGGGAATATCGCAGTCTGCACTCAGCCGTATCATAGCACAAGTACTTACAGTTTACGGTATAGTGGGCGGAGAAAGGCGCTAATTACGGATGACCTGCAGGTTTGGTAAATATGGCGTAAACTATGGTATCATTGCGTTCGCTATCTGCGGGTGAGCCATGGCGCTGATAACGCTACGTTCGCGAATGTACGTACATCTGGCCCTCAGATTGGACAGATAGTCTAGCTAGCTGTCTGGATTTACCCTGCAGAGATCTGAAGAGCAGTTAACCATAGTCCTCAGAAATCCACCGGAGGTTAGAATGCCAACACAAAGGAAGAGGAAGGGGACAGACATCCAGCCAAAAAGGACATCCGGCGGAATTTCCGGGGGCACTAGAGCAATCCCAGAAGTGGAATGTCGTAAATATAAACTACGTCTGGCTCCACCCCGGGTTTCCACCATTCAACATTGTTAACATTCTACTTTTTACAGTAAGTAGTTTGTAACATTTCCATTTTAGTTTTTTGTTTTCCTCTTAATCATATTACTTTTTGCTGGTGAAACCATCTAACTTCTCTCAATATATTCATCTAAACTGTGCATTACAATAAAATCAAACAAGATTAATCAAACAGATGATTATTCCTGTGTATGGGGTCAAAGAACCAAACTACCAACTCCCCTCGCTGTCTTTGTCACACGTCATTGCCTTTAGTGGGACTGAGTCCATAAAACGGGGCTCCATCAATAGCAGCTCTGTGTGTTTGTAAGCTCCTCTGGAAACCCCCAACACTGAGAGAGGCTGCCACTCTTTGACAGCTGGTTGTCAGTGACAACCATAACCTCAAATGCACCTAAATGGAATGCTTTCATGAGGTCTAAATGGGCCTATCAACACGAAGAGAGAAAGAGATCGAGAGAGGGAGAGAGAGAGAGGGATCAGTGTTTGTGTGTGTGTGTATGTGTGTGTGTGTGTGTGTTTGTGTGTTTGTGTGTGTCTGTGAGAGAGAGAGAGAAAAAATGGAGAGAGATGCTGTAAATGCCAACAAACAGAGGGAAAATTCAAAACACATGGCTCTGCGGTTTCCGAGAGGAGATTTTTTATGTGCCGCAGAGAAGTTGTAACAGGAATGTGGTGTGACTCCTATCATATGGAATGAAAACACTGATGCTGTGCCAGCAGGGTGGATATAGGGTGTTCAGCTGTGGCTTACAGCAAAGCCCTCGTCATCACGGCTAGGCAATGTACCGCCGCAGCATAAACATGACGAACATGAGTCACATGGCTGGACACGACACAAGGAAGAAAGAGAATTACATGTTTTCACACAGGCGGGGGGGTGGGGGGGGGAATTTGTCAGAGATAATGTGGTTGTTTGTGCAAAATATGAAGTGAGCCTGAACACTCAACTCTTCCTAGGAAACATTTTTATTTATATCATTTTCAGTTAGTATATGTCAGATTGAACTGATTTCTCCCAACTGAATTTCTGTGAGAGCCATGTTTATCTACGGTCCCTCACCGTTTTTATTTTTTTGGTCCCTTGGCATTAAATATTGACATGCATATTGACTGTTACCGCCGCCTCCCTCAAGATGACTCTTCTTATTAATCTCTATTAAGTCCACTGATGACCTTATGAAAAGGATGTAGTGAAAGGTAAATACCCTGTCACACCAAAAATCTTTTGGCAGAAATCTGTCCCATTTAAAGGCACAGTCCAGTGTTTTGGGTAATATGCTTGCCATTAAACATACAGTAAGATGAGTGGAACAGTGGTGGTTCTAGGGTGGCTGGGGGCAAGGGTGGCCAGTGCCCCTGTATTATTAAAGGAACACGCCAGTTTATTGGGACATTAGCTTATTCACCGTAACCCCGAGAGTTAGACAATTCGATACATACCCTTCTCATCTCCGTGTGTGTCGTAACTCTGTCTGACGGCTCCACCGTTAGCTTAGCCTAGCACAGATCCTGGAGGTAACTGGTTCCAACTAGCCTACTGCTCCGAATAAGTGACAAAATAACGCCAACATGTTCCTATTTACATGTTGTGATTTGTATAGTCACAGCGTGTACAAATAATGTCACGAGACACAGCCATCTTCTAACCGTATATAAACTGGGAACTATATTCTCAGAAAGGTGAAGTGGAGTGATATGCTTGCAGCTCTGCACCAGAGCTGCAAGCATATCACTCCGCAGGGCGTGTTAGCCTAGCTTAGCACATATATCCCAGATAAAGCTGCAGTGGGTATACAGCAAAGAACGTCAGGATTTGAAGCTGAGTTATACCTCTTCCTGCAGCTCTCCCCTCTCTGTCGTATGGCCATAAGCATGCGCAGAACAGCCAAAAGGAACGCTCTCTCTCTCTCTCTGAAATGACCTGTGATTGGCCAAAGTTTCCTGTCACGGGCTAGATACTCTAAAGCCTAAAATACAGAGCCAAAAGGAGATGCAATACTAGTATTCTCTCATATCACTTGAATTACAATATGCTGAAAAATGATTATAGAATCTTTGCCTACCACAGCTTTAAAAGTAAAATAAAATGCCTTTCAACAGCTACACAGCAGTGCTATTTTTACTCATAGTGACAAACCCACAGAGAACAGGCTATTCTCATTCACCGGGCCGTACCTTTACCTACGAAAAGTAATGCACTCCTGTCATTTTGGAGGGAGTAAAGGTGACGTAGTGTAAAGAGCGACAAAGTCGGGAGGTCGTCTGGGAGGAGGGATGGATCAAACAAACACCCAGGAGATCGCTGTTCATGTCCTCTGTCTAAGCAAAAGTCAAACTTGACTTACTTGCTTTACTGTACATAACGCCACAAAAAACAATCTTTTCTTAAAACTAAACAAGTAGTTTTGTTGCTTAAACAGATTCTTTGCTGCAGGGGCTTGCACAGGCGCACTGGTCTGTTGCTGGACATTCGTAGAAAAACGCGTGGAAAAATTGTGCATCATTTTTCGCAAGATATCATACGAAGCGCGTATGAGAAAAGATCGCAGAGAATCATCACCCAACTTTACAGTTCCCTTCTGCTGCAAAGGTTTTCATCCCCTTTAAGCTCGCTGTCATGGTTCAGTCTCACCTCACTCGTAAACTTGTTTCCAGATGCAGGCAGCTGTTTTCAGTAAAATAGGCTCTGAAAACACTGTAGCATCAAACAGTAAACAGACAAAGTTACCGTCAGGCGGCCAGAAACATGACTCCAAATGAATGCTTATGTCGCTCCATGTCTGTGGGGTCCTTAAATAGGCAAGGATTTGCAAACACATTCACAGAAACAACTTTTATAAGGTGTCATTGTTATGTTTATAGCCAACCCAAATTCCAACCCTGTTTCACAGTCTTCAAGTGGCAACAGAATCAAATACTGTACTGCAGCTTTAACCTAAGAGGCAGCAAATCAGTAAATCTTTATGTGGGTTGTTTTGTAATCCACAAGGCAAGACCTACTTTGTTATTTACGTATGGAGACTTGTTGTGAAATGCAGACACCACAATGTCTTGTTTTTACATTTCTATTTCTACATTGCATGAGAAGGGAAATTTTCAAGTTGTTGGAAGGCATATTTGTGTATACTTTTGACAGAGTTATAGGCTAGCTGTGTCCCCCTGCTTATAGTTGTTGTGCTACAGCGAGGCTGAACACACCAGACCAGGCTGGTCCTGGAGACATAGGGATGACATAGATATTGATCTTTAAAGGAGAATTCCGGCCAATTGTTACGTTAATCTTGATCGCTATAAATATGCATGTACTTTCGATTGAAAAAACCCCGACCCGAATCGGTGCATGCTACACAGAGTAGCTGTAGCTACATGTACGAGCTTCTACTGAACTAAAACGGCAGTTGTCGGGGCAAGTTTTAGAGTGTCTTTGGGCCTCTTAAGAGACACAAAATGCAATTAAAATGTCTGAACAACATGAACAGGGCCCTTACGTGACAACAAGATGCGTTTTCAACTCAGACATTGTTTAAATTCACCTACCCTGTCTCAACCCTGCCGGTAGGTAGCTCGCCCTGTTAGCTGCTAGCTGTCGTCCGTGATAAGTGCGTTCAGCCAGGCTTCTGTGATAATTATCACGCAGCAGTTCCGTGTGTAGCTCATCCATTTTGTGTGTGATCGATCTGGTGTTGGTGAGTAGGAGGCTTGGCAGTGTCAATCTGTGTAGTAGTTCCCTTAGCCGCGCTAGCAGGCACGACCAGCATCCTTGCTTCTCGGCGCGATCTGCACACTGTTTACCTTTTCCTGCTACACTAGGACTTCAGCGCGCGACTACAGCTAGCCTTCTCTAACACTATCACTGTGCAAGCCACAGACATCATTTGGCCCGTTTCCATGTAGTTACATAGTCACTGATATGGTCATAATATGCTGCCTGCTCCTGCCTCTGCTTGCATATTTCTGCTGATAACCTTGCTTTTCCTCTGAGAGAAACTATGAGCAGCAGCTCTTGGATACTTATAAATCACTGGACTATACACTTTTTGTAGACATAGTAGGCTATTGCCATATTTAATAATTTTTCTTCGTGACCGTGGCCTACCAATAGCTCAAGCCTGTACTGTAGTGACTGGAAACGTGGTACTTAGCTAAAGCTAATTAGCAGCCAGATGCCTCCCTTCTCCGTGGATGACTACTAGAAAACTCCTTCAGAAGATTGTTCTGGAAACCAAAATTCAACGGTTAGAAGTAAACGTGGAGGTGAACACATAATGTGGGAATGACACCACTTTACCATGGACCCAAAACAATGGACAAAAGCATGCTAACACACGGCTAATTAGCACCAACAAGACTACAAAGAAACAAGAGGACTGTGAAGCGGGTAATAAATCAACAAGTGGTAGTAAATCTTCCTGGGAAATGGGAGGACGACTAACAGGCAGGGCACAGCGCCCTGAGATTTGTGATATGAACGGCTGGCCTGCATTACCATCCAGGCAGAGCGCCTCTTCAACCCCTGTACTTAGTAGGACACAGCCGTGGACAGCTGCAAAAGGGAGAATTAGCAACAAAATGCCTCCCCAACAACCGAATCTGCAAGTTGATAACAGATTTGCTCTACTGCAGCAGGACCCTGGACCTTCATCTGACCTGGATTGTGTCTCATCGTCACACAGCAGGGTAAGGACTGAGAGCAATTCAAAAAGTAAAAAGCTACAGGGAAAGCTAACGACTGGGCCTCAAACTCTGATTGTAGGTGACTCTGCTGTAAAAAATGTAAAAAGCAGAAAAAACACCAAAATACTCTGTTTTCCCAAAGAAATGGTGTCTGGCTTGGCCAACAGAATCCCGGATATCGTGGCAGCACACCCAACTGTGAATAACATTATACTGCATATAGGGTCACATGACGTTGTAAAGCAACAGTCTGAAGTGCTTCATGGATCTACTGAAAACAGTCAGCTCCCTAAATGCGAAGGTGTTTACCAGTGGACCTCTACCGCCAGTCAGAAGAGGAGTTGAGAGATTCAGCAGACTGTTGGAACTGAGCACATGGCTTTCAACTGCGTGTACCGCTCATTTTCTGCAGTTCATTGACAATTTTGACATGTTCTGGGAGCGCACACATCTTTTTAAGGCACATGGACTTTTCCTTAACAAACCAGGAGTAAAGCTGTTCACCTCTAACCAACTTTACATTCTGCGCCACACATCAGCTCCCTTGGCCAAGGACATGAGACAAGAGGAATCTAAACAAGAGAAAGACATAACAAAGCAGGGCAGTAATCCACCACAGCCCCCGCCTGAGCAAAGATTTGACCATGGAAGACCACAGAGCAGAGATGAGAAATCTCCATCCCCCTGATGGACTGACTCAGCATGTGATGGAACCCACGCACAATAAGGGGCACTCTCTGGACTTGATTATCTCCAAAGGTTTGAACATTTCCAAAAGTGTCCAAACTAAGGTAATCAGAAAACGGTATATCACTGAAAACACCAGTGAAACATTCATTCAGCTTTTCTCCTCCACACCCGCCCTCACTGGGGTCTCAGTCAATGAGCTTGTAGATAATTTCAATTTTAAAATTACAAATGTTATTGATGCCATTGCTCCCACTAAGGTCAAAGCTGTCTCTAGTAAGAAAAGATCTCCATGGTGAAATGTCATACGGGTAAGAACAGAAAAAACAGAGTGTTGAAAAGCTGAACGCAGGTGGCGAAAAACTAATCTCCAGGTCCACTATAACACCTATAAAGACACACATTTATAATTTGGAACTGAGGAATGCTAGGCGGTCCTTCTTCTCTGACATTATCGCCAGAAACAATAATAATTCACATGCTCTGTTTGCTACTGTTGATAGGTTAACAAACCCTCCAGTACCAGTAGCATCTGAACTTTTATCTACCAAGGCCTGCAGTGATTTTGCCTCCTTTTTCGAAAACAAAATTCAGAAAATTAGACTGTCAGTGCCTCCATATCAAGTAAGGGATATGTGTTGCAACACTGTCCAGGCAAAACAAATTCCAATATCACACAATTTCATATGATCAAACATAAAAACCTGGAGGACATTATACAACATCTGAAAACCTCCTCCTGTTGCCTTGATATTCTACCAACAGGCCTTTTCAAAAATGTTTCAAATTGTATGTCTTCTGATCTTTTACAGATTGTAAACACGTCTCTACTCTCAGGTATCTTCCCAAAGGCCCTGAAAACTGCAGTCATCAAGCCACTTTAAAAAAAAGAACAATCTAGACACGGCACTACTGAGCAACTATAGGCCGATATCTAACCTTTCATTCTTAAGTAAAATCATTGAAAAAGCGGTTTTTCAACAACTCAACCTTTTCTTGTCACTAAACAATGGTTTTGATGCCTTCCAGTTGGGTTTTTGACCACACCACAGCACTGAGACAGCTCTTGTTAAAGTATTTAATAATATCCACTTAAACACAGATTGTGGCAAAACTGCAGTCTTAGTATTACTTGATCTCAGTGCTGCATTTGACACGGTCGACCATGACATATTACTACACCAATTAGGAAACTGGGTTGGCCTTTCTGGCTCAGTCCTAAACTGGTTTAAATCCTATTTAAAGAATAGGGACTACTTTGTATCTATAGGTAATTATACATCTGAGCATACAAATATGACGTGCGGAGTTCCCCAAGGCTCCGTTCTGGGGCCTCTTCTGTTTAACATCTACATCCTTCCACTGGCTCAGATTATGGAAAACAACAAAATTATGCGGATGACACACAAATTTACATAACCTTATCGCCAGGAGACTATAGTCCTATACAAACACTGACTAAGTGCATTGAACAAATTAACGACTGGATGTGCCAGAACTTTCTTAAATTAAATGAAGAAAAAACTGAGGTGGTTGTTTTTGGAGCAAAAGAGGAACGATTAAAAGTCAGTGCTCAGCTTCAAACGACAATGTTAAAAACAACAGACAAAGCCAGAAATCTTGGTGTAATTATGGACTCAGACCTGAATTTCAACATTAAGACAATTACAAAGTCATCCTATTACCACCTTAAGAATATATCAAGGGTAAAGGGACTTATGTCTCAGCATGACTTGGAAAAACTTGTCCATGCTTTTATCTTCAGTAGACTGGACTACTGTAACGGTGTCTTTACAGGTCTCCCTAAAAAATCAGACAGCTGCAGCTGATTCAGAACGCTGCTGCTCGAGTCCTCACTAAGACCAAGAAAGTGGATCACATCACTCCATTGCTGAAGTCTTTACACTGGCTTCCTGTGCCTCAGAGAGTTGATTTCAAAATACTTTTGCTAGTTTATAATCAATTAATTTATATAATTAAACGGTTTAGGTCCAAAATACATTTCTGACCTGCTAGTAAACTACGAACCACCCAGACCTCTCAGGTCGTCTGGGACAGGTCTACTTTCTATTCCCAGGGTCAGAACTAAACAGGGAGAAGCAGCATTTAGTTTCTATGCTCCACATATTTGGAACCAACTTCCAGAAAATTGCAGGTCCGCTGCAACTCTCAGTTCTTTTAAATCAAGGCTGAAGACCTTTTTTTTTATGTTGCCTTTCGTTAAATAACTATCCATTTCTTATACTTTCGTTGCTTATTTTATCTAATTTATATAACTGTTTTTAACTGCTCTTTAATGTTTAATTTCTTATACTGCACTGTAACTTTTATTCTGTATTTTAATTGTCTTCATGTAAAGCACTTTGAATTGCCCTGTTGATGAAAAGTGCTATACAAATAAAGCTGCCTTGCCTTGCCTACGGTGCTCAATTATCTATTTTTGAAGGGGAATAAAAGTTTCTGTCGCAAAGGCATGATCTGGCCTCTGGAGGACATAGCCAGACCACCGGGCGCTCACTGGATTGTTTTCGGGAGCAGGAGGCAACGAAGGTGGGGAGAAATAACAAGCAAGGATGCCGGTCGGGCCTGCTAGCGCGGCTAAGGGAACTACCACACAAATCGACACTGCCAAGCTTCCTACTCACCAACACCAGATCAATCACACACAAAATGGATGACCTACAAATACATACGGAAGTGCTGCATGATAATTATCACAGAAGCCTGGCTGAACACACTTATCACGGACAGCAGCTAGCAGCTAACAGGGTGAGCTACCTAACGGCAGGATCGACACAGGGTAGGTGAATTTAAACAATGTCTGAGTTGAAAACGCATCTTGTTGTCACGTAAGGGCCCTGTTCATGTTGCACAGACATTTTAATTGCATTTTCTGTATATTAAGAGGCACAAAGACACTCTAAAACTTGCTCCGACAAATGCCGTTTTAGCTCAGTGGAAGCTCGTGCATGTAGCTTCAGCTACTCCGTGTTGCCTGCACCAATTCGGGTCGGGGTTTTTTCGAAAGTACACGCATATTTATAGCGATCAAGATTAACGTAAAAATTGGCCTGAATTCTCCTTTAAGATGACAAAGAGTTGTATTACCTAAAATGTCCGTTCATTGAAATTCATGGAAGCAGCATGGTAAGTAGTACAAGCAACAATTACGACCTATATTTATGTTTCCAGTGGCGGCGCTCTCTAGTGGCCGTAGTCAATATGACGGGAGCAAAGCAGGAAGTATGACAACGCATTCTCATGAATAGGTCCATATGATATCGTATGAAAATGTATGCACACCAAAGCGTATGATATCCAACGAAATTAGGAGACCGCTGGCTGGTCATGTGACGCCAGGTGGTCACGTGACGCCGGCTGGCTACGAGCTCCATGTCGCAGAGTGGCAGTTGCTAGTTGTTTAAGCTGCTACAGAGCTTAGCGATGTGGGCTACGGACCTCCATCACAGCGCGGTCGTATCAACGACAGTTCGTAGATGTGTTTAGCTGAAAATGAGTGACTGTGAGCTGGGTACAGAGCACCGCGAGCTGCAGCTCATTTCAGCAGAGATTACGGTTAAATTTAGTCCACAACATATGAGCATTTTGCCCGTGACGAAAGTTAAGATTAGACACCAAAACGACTAGTTAAGATTAGGAAAAAGATGGTGGTTTGGATTAAAACACTCCCAAGGAACACGCATTTCCTAGGTGAAAGACTTTAGTTTTCCCCGGGAAGCAAACTTTGCTTCCTAGCTTGAAAGTCGCGTTCTTATACATCGGCCATCAATGTGGTGCATACAGCAAAAGAAAAAGTGGATTACTTACGAATTATAGTGCTTAACTTTTCAATGGTTCATGAGAACAGGCTGAGTGTGAGGGTGTGACGAAATATAAGAGTGCCAAATTGCCCTGTATGGAGGTAACACTGGACTTTCAATATAAACAACATAATAACTTAACAATCATCACGTTCTGCGTCACATGCGTAACCGGAAGTTAAGGAATGTCTGATTTTAACCTAAACTAGAGATGGTCCCTTTTTTGCTTCTCGATACCGATTCTGATACTTGGACTTGTATATCAGCCAATATTGAGTACTGATGCAATACCAGTGTGTCATATAATTTAATTATGTTTTAACAGCTGTATACTACTACAGTATCACTGTATGGATGTGATATGTTTTTTTAATCATTGTTGTACAGCCTGGCTCAGGTTAAACCTTTTGTGAAACATGAACACAAACAATGAACATCATAGAACTTTATTTTAATTATCCAGTTTGACAGTCAGTCATAACAGAAAAAGAACATAAACAAATGACTTTGAAATAGATTTTTTTTCGGGGTGTAATATCGGATTGGTGCATAAACTCCAGTACTTTCCATTACCGATACTAGCATTTTAGGCAGTATCGGAGGCTTTTTCCGATACTGGTATCGGAACATCTCTAATCCAAACCACAATCTTTTTATAAACTTGACTAAGTAGTTATGGTGCCTAAACATAATCACCAACCATAACTGCAACCATTTCACAACGTTAAAGACGTGTTTAAAATTGCGACCGTTACGTTCAAAACTGCCAACGTTACGTTCTCTGATTTAGATATGAGGTTGTATTTTCGCCACTGCTAGGGGTGTATTTCATGATACGCTCCAGTGGGTTGTATTAGAGGGTTGGGAACAAATGACCCACATCATTGTATGGTTTGGAGGACTTGTTGGAAAGTTGCTGTACATGATAAGGGTTCATAAAGGGGAAAGATTCACTCTTTTCTTAACTGGGACTCAGCGTGTACTCTCCTTTTTAGCACTACATCGCTAACTATTCCAAAGCCTCGTACCCCTTAGAGTGAACCCTAATTGCCTCTTCTCCACGGGTCTTCCTCCTTCATTTTAATGCCCTTATCCAGTGAGGCAGTCAGTCAACCTGCAGCATTATTGATGTGTTTACTGGCAGAGGGGGATGCCACTCCCTGCTTTGGGAAACCCTGAGGCTTTCAACTGTTGAGTAACACTGACTGCTGCTTGCCACCGCCTCCAATCAGGAAAGTTGGGATGTGCTCGTCTCTGCTCATTATGAGGCAAAACAGAAAGAGATGGTGTCAGACTGAGTTTTTGACTCAACTGTGTCACCTCACTTAATAATATAGCGGAATTTCAACCATGGCCCATGAATTTCTTCATGCCAACCCAACACAGAGGTAATACATCTGTCACAACCCGTGCAGCTCATACAAGCTTCTTGAACCTGAAGCAGCATTGATTGAAATTTTGGTTTAATAAAACTTGGGTTTTACTTTTGTAGTTTTGGCCATCAATTGTATTTTCTGACTACTTTTTTCTTAGTCTATATCCACGCCGTTCGACTTCCGGGATTGCTTCGGTGCTGCCAGAAATTCCACCAGACGTCCCTCTTTTTGGCTGGTTGTCCGTCACCTTCCTCTTCCTCTGTGTTGGCGTTCTAATCTCCGGTGGATTTCTGAGGACTATGGTTAACTGCTCCTCAGATCTCTGCAGGGTAAATCCAGACAGCTAGTTAGACTATCTGTCCAATCTGAGTTTTCTGTTGCACGACTAAAACAACTTTTGAACGTACACATGTTCCACCAAAACAAGTTCCTTCCTGAGACTATTTAGCAGAGGCACCGTGGCTCCGTATGGCGCTTAGCACCGCCCAAGATGATTGTGATTGGTTTAAAGAAATGCCAATAAACCAGAGCACGTTTTTCTCCCATCCAGGAATGCTGTGTGGACTAGCCAGACCTTCATCTGCAGTGCTGTGGAGGAAGGTCTGGCAATGCAAGACTACTTTTTTCTTTACCCATCTGACTTTTCAGCAATGTCACATTGCCCCCATATCTCAGCAATAACTTCGGTAATCACAACTTTATCATAATTGATGGAAATAACCAAAAACTACAAATCATATATGTGGTCTTCCAATAGCAGTATGTCCAATCCTAGGTGGAGTTTAAACACTGCCGACCGATTGGTCAGAGATAATTGTCACAAGCGCGACACGGGACATCCTGCATAAACCCGCCATTTTTAAGTAGCCAAGCTACCGACAACAGCAACCCCATTTCTTTTATTAATTCGCCCCAGAATTTTTTTAAATGGCCGCCTGCAAAGCTACACCACACAATAAGCACACTACGCTGTTCGGACCAAACTATGCTGTGGAAATGAAGCAATATCACTACCTCATAAAGTTCATATGGTGTTATAACGGTGTTAGCTGGCAGAGACATCCAGCAGACACAGAACAACATCAGCCTTTATTTTGAGTTGTGTTTCTGGACAACATTAACTCGTCATTAAGCTAAACTATGTTTACAGGTAGTTGTCAACTCTCTGCCGTTTGGTGTTGTGCAGTAACTGTATACTGGTTGTAAAAAGAGGGACTGAGTATACAGGGCCCTCATGTGAGAAGGGGGCCTACAAAGATACTAGAATGAATAGCCGTGGATGCAGTGAGGGGCCCAGGATGCCTTTGTACAGGGTCCAAATTTTTGCTACGCCCGTTACTGAGTGACCCTTTTCACATTACACAAAATCATTTGATCCATTGTTAAAATAAAAATACTGAAAGTTATGCACTAAAGTTTTACTTTTTTTTCTTATGAATTTGAGCTACAAGCGCTAATGAACCCTGACATAGACTAACACAGCTAAAACATGTTGCTTCTTAATAATTTCAAAGACTACAGCAGTTCAAGTCATGAATGAGCACGTGTTCAACTAAAGAAAAAGGACTAATGACTGAAATCATCTACTGTGGGGCTTTTTAAAATGAAATCCTGCATTGTGTTTGTCCTCTGTGGAACCTAGTTGGGAATATTTGGGTTAGGCTATACACTAGCTCTGGGCAAGTCAATTACAGTAATCAACTTTGTTCTAATGTTCAGCCTTAAACAACCTTTTCCTCTTTTTTTTCTTCCTTTCTCTCCATCGGTCCATAATCCCTCCCTCCAGCCCTCCCATTTCTTTACAACCATCCTCGGTTACATAAGACTGCCAAAACTGTTGTTTTGCAGCGGGACTCACTGCTGTGTGCGGAAACTGTGGGAGCGAGGGTTGGGCATCTCAGCTCCGTACAGTGCCAATGGCCATCCCAGGAATGCATCCTCTCTGTGGGTCTGGGCCACAGCCAACCATGTGGCCTCCCAATGTCACCGAGGCACTTAGACAGAAACGTGACCAAGTTTTTTTCCACCCCCCCCCAAAAAACAAAAAGGCTGCATTTTGCTCCCAGATTGGCAGTACATGTTGAGATTGTCTAATACTGCACGTGTATTTTTTTTTTGCTTTTTAAAAGGTAGAAACCACAACATTGTGTTGCGCCTGCCTGCCTCACAGCCCTTTGATGAATACAAAGACAGTTTTAGTAATATTTAAAGAATCCCCCCTCAAGCAATGTTCAATGGTGAAAGGGTTCAAGCAGATGCAGTGACAGACTTCTCTCTGCCTCACCTGACATAAAGAGGTTTAGCTAACAGTACCCGACACCTACTGTTAATCCTATTTCAAATTGCACTCTCAACCATGAAATCCACTCACAAGAGGAGAAAAACTACACAGTGATGCAGTGTAGAGGTGTTACAAAGATAATCTTTCCCCTGCCACTTTTCCCCAACAGCTTTAAAGCAACAAAAGAGTGCAGGTACAATTAAAGCACGAGTAGGTCTTCTGAGCAAAAAAAAGGAAGGTTAGGTTTTTGTGAAAGTAGGTTATGTGGGAAATAAGAAGGGGAATGGTATTACACTGTGTCAGCGGGCGGTGCCAGACATATGGCAGACATTGGTGGTAACCACGCTGTAAGGTTGTTGCTGTTTTTTTGCCAAAAGCTTGATTTGACCCAGTCCTATAAAGCTTCCTGACGGTGGTTGCAGAAATATAATGACATGAACTCTTCCAGGCCTTGCGGTCTGCTAACCCAGCACTGATCCTAGAACCCAGGCATGAATGGGTCTGGACGGCCGCTTTTCAGCGCAACATGGCCTTTGCACGACCGTCACAACTGAGGGTTCACAGAGAGGAGCAACACGGACAAACCTGGGGTTCTACCAGCATGTCCTCCAACCTCAACGACACATTAGGCTGAGGTTTAAAAGCTCAGCCTTGGCCTGGGAAATAGAAGAAAACAACCTCACCATTTAGTAGCTGTTCTGGTCTGATCTACGTCAACAGATGGAGTTTGCCCAGTTTTTATGGAATTGTGGTTGTCCAGATTTAGATTTGAGCACATTAACGACTTCTTGTCCATGTTGGTTTAAACGCTATGTTCAAAGTACATTCTTGACTGATGATTTGATAGTGATGTCATCGAGGTTATGTCTGCTTGGTCTTCATACTTTTAACAACATCTTTGGTTGCGTCCGAATTCGCTCTGCACACTCTGCACTCAATATCTATACTATCATTTAACATACTTTTGTGCAAATAAGCACAAGTGTGGATCTTTTCGGAATCACTAAGCTGTAATTTTCAACGTCAGTTCCTGAGAGCCCTCCTTGCGAATGGAGACACGTAACCATGGTAACCCCTACCAACCTCTGCTCCAGCGGCATTGCCAGATAATGCTTAAATTACTGAAGTTGCATTTGGGGAAATGTAGGATCCAGAAATGTAGGGGTGTGACGCCAACACATTCTCATCATAGACTATAAAAAAAATGATTGACGTATGACCTATACTGCAGCCAGCCACCAGGGGGCGATCCAGATGTTTTGGCTTCACTTACACAGTGTATGCATCAACCACTGGTTCGCAACCCCAAGTCGTCACATACGGACACTTGGCATCACTTTTTAACACACTAGGTAGCCCTTTAGCGTCATTTCTCAACGTGCAAGGTAGTCCGATAGACATGTGGTTGTGAATTCACACAAACTGCTTGGTTAGGTCTAGGAAAAGATCATGGTTTGGGTTGAAATACTTACATTGGTTACGTAAGTTAAAATACTTACTTATATAATAAAAAATATAATATAAAATACTTTGTTAAGGTAAGGAAAAGATTATGGCCAGGGTTTAAAGAAAGTAGCCTCAGGCTGGCATTTAAGATGGGATGCCAACTGTGGACTATTTTGTTTTTGACAGTCTATGTGGGGTTTAGGAGAAAGATACATGTGATCTGACGCATTTTCAGGTCAAGCAACTACACCATTTACTGTTTGTTCTTGGTGTTTCTTCTTGTTTACTCATGGCCAGGTTGCAAAAGCCTCTGAAACTACATGTTCAACACATTCTCACTCCCAGCGCGTCAAATAGGGACACGTGGTCAGGTGTTACTGATGCAAAAAGTCTCCTTTAGAGTTAAGACTCTTGGCGTCACTTTTTGACCTTCTTGGACCAATTTGGCGTCAGGGTTACAAAATGTAAGTATCAGTGACAGTTAGGTTTAGGGTTAGGGTTTAGAAAAAGATTGTGGGTGGACTTACAAAATGAATATTTAAGTGACACGCGGGACAAGAATGGGACACGAACCCTGGTTATGTCTGCTTGGTCTTCATACTTTTAATAAAGTCTTTGTTACAAACTGTTTGAGAAGATATGGGCATTTATCAGGCATGGAGGGTCTAATTGAGTTGCATTTGGGGAAATGTAGGATCCAGAAATTTAAGGGTTTGACGCAAACACTTTCTCACCATACACTGTAAAAAACAAAACAAGCGTCTCCTATTTGACGAGTTGGGAATAAGAACTGGGTTGACATGTCACTATGACAAAAGGCACCAGTTGGACAATGACAATATTGGCGCGATTCAATTGTTTTTCACACACTACTTCTGAACTTCTGACTAAAAGATATGAAAAACTAACCGAGAACAAGTTGGGATTGCTGTGAATTGCAGCCAGTGAGGGGTCCGCAGGCTGAGAGGAGGCTGTAAAGAAAAGGCAGTATGGGAGGTCGGCTGTGACAGAGGATGGCAGGCTGGGTGTCACCAGGTACGATTCCCCCCTGTCTGGCTGTACCTCAGGAGTTTCGCCTGGCTGATCAGGGACGACAGGACCGCTGCTCCCAATCTTCAGTCAGCTGTCACACGAGGTCACTGCAGAAGACAAAGTATGCAAGTCACACACTGTACAGGCCAGACACACGTCAGATACATGCGTCGGCATTCAGTAGCGTGTGCTTGTGCTGCATGTTAAGTTTGACACCTCTACCCCCCACCCCCCCTACCTCCCTCGTTGGTTTCAGCCCCGGGAACAGGCTGGGGTGGGCCGAAAGGAAATGATGTGGTGCTGAATTTAATTTCTCTATAATTTCTATTATCTTGGCGGTCACGGGCTAACACTGGGGAGTGAAAATGGAGGAATAAAAACACAACAACTTGGATTAGAGAGGGAAAAAAATGAGGGGAGTTCAGAGGGTCGTATATCATTAAGCAATTGAGAAAGTTAATTAGGCAGCTCTGATAATTATTGCCATGGCAACCTGAGCGCACTCATGCAGATTTGATTAACGAGGTGCCATTTATCTGCACCAGCTCGACAGCAGGGCCTGCACAGAGCTTGAGAGACCCCTAAAGGTGGAAGATATGTAATGTAGGCTTCATTCACAGCCACAATCTACTCATATATTTCATTTAAGGCTCATACAATACAGATTAAAGATTCTTATGGACAAAAGAAAAGCAGATAGTGTTGCACACTTCATTGCATCACTCACATTTTGGGGATATGTGAAGTGAAACTAAGCTGTAGTTTCCCTCATTGTCTCATACTACTGACAGTCTGACAAGTGAGACTGTTGAGAGGGTTTCCCATTAAAGTAATTGCATTATGTAATTAGAATATATGATGGCATTTCTATATACACAAGTGACTGCCAATGGCATGGTGTTGTGGGGGGAAAAAAAGTGTAAAGAAAGAATGTGATTTACATGTAGAGGTAATGAGTGAAGGAGACATAAGGTCTGTTTGTGGATTACAGTACACATGTTGCCCTCTGGTGGAAAAACAACATCATTTTAGGCGTGCATGCCTTGCTGCTGAAGGGTGTCTGGAGTCTTGTTTAGCAGCAGGCAGCATATTGTCAGGGACAGAGACACTTCATTATGTGGTAGGGACAATTATTAATGGCTGTTGAGAGAGCACAGTACAGTAGTATTGTGGAAAATAAAGCAAAAAGACATAGTGGATTGGTAAAGACGAGCCGTGTGAGCCATTTCAAACGCAATACCTGTCACCGATCAGGATGCAATTCAAAAAGAAAGAACAGATAGGTGCTCAAAATCTTCAGAGAATGTTTTCATCAACATGGGGGGGATGACACATTTAGCATGTGCTAGAGACATGCTATCAAAATCAGTTTGCTAAAGAAAAAAAAAATCACTTAATTAGCAGTCTCAAGGTTTTTTTTGCCATAGATAGGACCGACCATTCAGCAGAATGCAGACAAAAGTGAATACATGAAAGTAAAGTAAGCTCAGCGGGAGATTTCTCCAGGGACCCGCTAATCCTCCTTCACATCATTTCACACACAGCCAAGTGAGAGGTATGGATTATAGTTTATTATCCAAATATCAAGCATAGATGAATTCTATTAAGTCATATCAATTAAAGCCCTCTCACTCAAAGTGTTTCATAAATATCTGACAATTGCACTTGCTTAGAAAGCCACGTTCTGCTATAAAAATAGAAAAAGAGAGAGAAAAAATAGCATTGATTTTACTGTCACAAATAGCAGTTTCTTTATCGAGTTCCTTTGAAGTCAATCCTCACCCACAGTTCATAGCCTTGTCACAGTCTATTACAGGTATGTCTGCTACTCCTTTCCTGGCATGTGACATTTTTATTCCTATTTTTATGAGTAAATCAACTACTGACCAAATATTATTCACACAAAGAAGAATTTGTACAGAGGGTGGTAAGGAAAAATATACATGAGACAAAAAGTACTTGAGAACTTTGAAACTTCTGCAAAACGCTGCAACAGCAGTTAAAGCTGATCTACAGTAGGCTAACTAGTGCAGTGTGTACTACTGTACATCCATAAAACAAACTCCAGGAAGATACCAGTTAAAGCCTCAAATGTCAGGTTAAATAGTTATGTAGCTATTTATTTTTCTCCTTTGCTCAATCGTCAAACTGCCGAGGTCACAGCGTACAGTAACAGTATTTGTTTGCCCTGTCCAGGAGAGAGATAAGCATGCATCCATAAAACGTCCATAAACTGTATATTTTCTCTATCACAGCCATGTGAGAAAAGGGTTCAATGTGGTATTGTTGAAAGTAAATAATATCTTTCATATAAACAATGACATGAATGACTGAAAATTAGGGGTGGGACTCACTTGAAGCCTCACGATGCGATATAATCACGATACTTATGTCACGATGCGATTTTGTTTTGTCACGATGCGGTTTCTTTTTTTTTCCAACTTTAAATGATGTCCCCAAAGGAAAACTTTATCAACATCTGTTTTACCTAAAACTATACATTTCATTTTGGTTTGTTTATCTCACTTCAATTGTATTGCTGCAAAGTGTGATTGTTAAGCAGACAAACTGACAAAAAAGTTAAATTTTTATATGCAATTATAATAAAAGATGGATACCTGGCATCCATGTATCGCCGCCCCCTCTCCTGACTACCTCTGATCCCTATGCACTTTATTAATGCACTATACTGTATATGATCATACTGCATTCTGTCTCTATTATACTATATTATATATGTTCTGATTTCTCAGAACTGTATGCACTTTATTTGCAAATGCACTTTAATAATGGACTAACATCATAGTGCATTCTATGTTTTATGTCTTTTTAAAGCACTGCTATAAGAAAAAAACACTTTTAATGATTGCCCTACTGGTATAATGGGAAAATTACATTTGACCATGATTTACTTTGTATCTTATATTTTGTCCTAATGAGTTATCTTACATGTCATATACTTGTCCCATTTAATGTCTTTCTGATTCTCACATGATGGAAGTAGGAGTCGCAAAGTCAGGAGACCTAATGTGGAGGATCATTATGTGAAGGCACAAGGCCACCCAAGTTATCTCTTGACATATTCAATTGTTCCCTGGTGTTTGAGATAAATGTCATGTGCAACCTTGGGTTGAAAAGTTGTGCAGAAGAGGCCCCATGATGTCTCCTATGTACAGATTGTAACGTATGAAATGCAGAATCATGCTTAGATAAGAGCGGGTGTTGCCGTCACACTGAAGAAGCATATAAGCTCAGTGTTCTGTTCACTCATTGAAGAGACATTTTCACACTGTACTGATGTGCTTTATGAAATTGTGCTACTCCTGTACTTGCAAATATAAATAAATATACAACCCCAAATCAGAAAAAGTTGGGACAGTATGGAAAACACAAATAAAAAAAGAAAGTAGTGATTTCTAAATGTACTTTGACTTGTATTTCATTGCAGACAATACAATAGCACATAATTTAATGTGTTCCTCATGATTTTTATTGTTTTTTTTTTTTTCAAAAAAACAAAATTCCTATTTTGGTTCTTGCAACACATTTCAAAAAAAGTTGGAACAGTAAAGCATTTACCACTTTGTAATGTTGCCATTCCTTTTCACAACACTTAAAAGACGTTTAGGGACTGAAGACACCAAGTGATGAAGTGTTTCAGGTGTAATTTTGTCCCATTCTTGCTGCAAACAAGTGTTAAGGTGGGCAACAGTACGGGGGCTTTGTTGTCACATTTTGCGCTTCAAAATGCGCCACACATTCTCTATTGGAGACAGGTCGGGACTGCAGGCAGGCCAGTCAAGTACCCGTATCCTCTTCCTCCACAGCCAGGACTTTGTAATGTGTGCAGAATGTGGTTTCGCATTATCTTTTTGAAATATGCATGGACGTCCCTGGAAAAGAGGACTTCTTGAAGGCAGCATATTGTGCTCCAAAATCTCTATGTACTTTTCAGCATTAATGGTGCCATCACAGAAATGCAAGTTACCTTTTCCAAGGGCACTGACACAACCCCATACCATGACAGACCCTGGCTTTTGGACTTGTTGCTGGTAACAGTCTGGATGATCCTTTTCTTCTTTGGTCCGGAGCACACGGCGTCCATTTCTCCCAAAAAATACCTGAAATACTAATTCATCTGACCACAGTACACATTTCCACTATGTGATGGTCCATCCCAGATGCCTCCGAGCCCAGAGAAGTCAACGGCGCTTCTGGACACTGTTAACATAGGGCTTCCTTTTGGCACAGTACAGTTTTAACTGGCATTTGTGGCTGTAACTACGTATTGTGGTACTTGACAAAGGTTTGCCAAAGTAGTCCTGGGGTCCGTTTCAGGTAGGAGGTTCAACAAACTCTGAGTCTGAGCCTGATCTCTGAGTTGATTGAGCCTGAGATGGGAAACTCAGAGTTTTCGGTTTCACAACGGCTGATTCGAGTTGGTTCAATCAACTGGGAGTAGGTTGACTCAGGGTTACGCGCGTGCACCAAAGACAGCATGAATGGAGCCATGATACTACGATTCACCATGGTAACAACCACAAACAAACGGGTCGGCGGAAATACTCATGCACATACAGCGAGTTTGAACATGTATTTCGTTAAAAAAGCAACACAGCGGCTGCTGCTGCAAGAGAGAGAAATTGCGCTGGAGAAACTTTCTGCTAGAGTAAATGCTTATATTGATATATAAGCATCGTTCATACAATATGATGTATATCACATTTAATCATAAGCTAATATTACTTCAAATCTATTTCATTTAGGTGCAATACTGCGGGCGAAAAAGTCCTAGGCTACTAATCCCATTCTGAGGCTGCAGCACCATCATTAACATAATTATAATTCATAATCTTTCATTTCAAAGGGTTTACATCATTCACCTGCAATACTGTGGAACTCTTTTTTAATGGCTCTGACTGGTCTGTGTCCAGGGAACACTAAACATGTTTAAACTCTTTACTTTCACTGACCCGTATACGGGACACTCATGCTCAAAGTGGACGCTGCTTAAACTTTGTTATAAATTTGATGCATTAAATATTCAAAATATATGGTCATGCAGCACATCTATTGAAAGCTTAGACTGTCAGGATTGAATTAAGCCCAAACACAAAGCATGAGATGATTTATAGCAGTTATACAACGTTTCAGAGCAATCTCTTCTGACGGCGCTTTATAAAAATTATTATTATCACCAAGGTTGTAGAGACAACTGTAATGCAAGAATGTGCTGGGATATAGAGCATGTCCACGATGGGTGACGTTAGTGATATGAGGACGGATAAGGTTATGTAGCTTACATAACTGATAGACTGGGAAGAAAAACCATAGCGCTGAAATAGGAAGTTACTGGAAATTAAAATGCGTCAATATGTTTAACTCCCTGCCATACAGCGTCCTCATCAACGGGATCGTCGATAAAAGGAAATGTCATGTTTTGAGAAAAAACAATGTTTTAAAGTCTGCCTAACAGTTAATAAACCAACAATGTTTTATTTTATTCACGCCAATATAACAAACTGCGCTGAAATGCGCCTGATACAGACTGAATGAATGAATGAGGAAATGAAAGAGCGCTGTGTCAGAGGGAGGAGTGTTAATTCTCTTCATACATCCATGGGGAGGAGTCTTCAAGAAACTCGAGGTTTCTTGAAGAAAACCTGCTCCCGACCAGGTATCACCTGTTTCAAATCACATCATTATTTAACCAATTTACCTGATTACTAGCCCTTAATTGCTCTTGTCCCAACCTTTTTTGGAATGTGTTACAGGTCTGAATGACAGGAAAGGATGTATATTTACAAATGAAATTAGGTTAACTAGACAAAACATGAAATATTTTGTGTTCACATTGTCTGCAATGAAATACAAGTCAAAGTACATTTAGAAATCACTACTTTCTTTTTTTGTGTTTTTCATACTGTCCCAACTTTTTCTGATTTGGGGTTGTACAAAGAACAAACTTGGTTTAGTTTTCAACTGTCTTTGTTTCACTCTTGTTATTTTTGAGAACCACAAAAAACTTCCAGTGGTTAGATGTTAAACTGTATTTCGTTGTACTGGTTGTCTTTACTTGCAATAACAATAAAGTTGAATCTAATCTAATCTATTGCCACAGAAAACATTGCGATACTATGCTGTATCGATCCTCCTTTATATTTTAATAATGGATCCTGTTTTTATTTGTTTTTACTGTACATCACTTTGTTTGGTTTTGAAAAGTGCTATATAAATACAGTTTTTACTTATTCTTTCTGGCGTCTGGATGTCCATGCAGCCCAGGTTCTGAACCCACATTAGTACAGAAGAGTAACACAATCTTATCCCACGTTTTGGAGAAATATATATGAGCCACAGAGGCATAAAATAATACTCAGGTTTGTTTGGATTTGTAAAACCAAGATTTACATTTGTTGGACTTTGGATTTTACTTTCTGGGGCTACGTCAATTTTGTCTAAAAAGAAAACCAGCATAAGCTATAAATTATTAATGCCTCTACAGCTGTCAATCTTCAGCTTTGCCAGATCCCAAGAAATGCAGTTTCGTTTGGAGTTTGAAGCTGCTCACAATGAGGAGTTTTGGCTTTCTTTCTATCCAGACTTTTTTTAAGACCCTGCTGAGAACCGACAGCAGCAAACAAAGACGTCTATCTGGCTCTTCAGGCAATCCCAGCAGGCCTTTCAGCTCTTCCCCCTCCCCTACCATTAGCTCCCCTTGTGCGCTGCTGCTTTGGGTTTGGGGTTTTTCCCTAACAATGTAGACCCGCGTAGACGCCCTTAACGACATGCTGGAGTCTACCCTGCTGGGGCATTTGTCCCAGGAAAGTCCCATGTGCTAAAAAAGACACGCCAGGGCCAAATGCCCTTTTTATTTGTTTCTTTGTTATCATGGACAACAGTGAGACATTGAGAAGAAACAAATAGCAGAGACTGATATTAAAAAAATTGCAATACGATTGTTTCTACTTCAATGTTTCTCTGTGGAAAATCCTTTAAAAAAGGACCACAATGCATCTGTTCTGTGACTACAGACTAAATACATTCCCATCAAGTTTCAAGAGTTCACAATTGTACATTTTAGCAGCTTGCAATCGTCTGCCATCTAACCCACAACCTGGACTAGTGGCTAGAAGAAATCTCTCTCTGTTTAAATGATAATTCTATTTAAAAGGTCCCACATCATGCTCATTTTCAGGTTCAGACATGTATTTTGGATTTCTACTAGAACATGTTTAAATGCTTTAATGTTCAAAAAACTATTTCTTTTTCTCATACTGTGTCTGAATATACCTAAAACGCTCCGTTTTAGCGCCTGTCTCATTAAGCCCCCCCTCCTTACACAGCCCAGTCGGCTCTGATTGGCCAACATTTTCGAGTCTTCCACATATTCTCTGCACCTTCATGGACGTTTTTATTACATTACATTTAGCTGACGCTTTTATCCAAAGCGACTTACAATTGCTACATATATGTCAGAGGTCACACACCTCTGGAGCAACTAGGGGTTAAGTGTCTTGCTCAGGGACACATTGGTTGATGTATCACAGTGGGAATCGAACACGGGCCAAAAGGCATGTGTCATATCCACTGCGCTGTCACCACCCTTGCGCTATTCACCAGTTTTTCACAGCAGACATTTTGACTTGTCATAGTAGGTAAAACACAGCTGAAACTGATAACCTTAACGATGGCTCATCAAGTGTCCCAGTAAGCTATTTCAGTGAGTCAGCATGCCCAATACCAGGGCTTCTCCTAAGTGGAATGCAGCCATCATTAATGGTTTTGAATGCACCTGTGCTTTTCCTACTATGACATGTCAACATGTCTGTCGTGAAAAAGGTCTATTGCAGCCGGGGAATGACAGTAACGGCACTGTAGCGACATTTTCTACCTATGTATAAGTTTAAAGGCACAGTTTCTAAATACAGGCTGTGTGCATTTCTCTGTGGAATTTGATATTTTACAGTATTTATTTAGCACATAGACCTGCATTATGGCCCCTTAGGGGCCTACTGCCATGCTGGGGCTCTGTGAGGCTTATAGCTCGTTTATCCCTAATCTCTAATACGACCCACAGGAGCGTCTTATAAATTAGCCTCCCCTAGCGGTGGAAGGAAATACGACTTCATTTCTAAACCAGAGAACGTACCGGTCACAGTTTTTAACCTGTTAAAGTGAAGCCGTCACAGTTTGGTTAGGTTTAGGCACAACAACTACTTAGTATAAGTTTAAAAAAAGATTGTGGTTTGGGTTAAAAATCACACGCTACTTAACTTCCAGTGAAGCAGAACATGAAGTAGCTCTGCAAGTTAAAAACAACTTGCCATTAACTTTAATCTTCAAACGGGACATGAAATCCAGTCTACTGGGTGAAAGTCCTTTGTTTGACCCATCCACCACCCATACCTTCTTCCTTATGCGGAAATTTGGCGTTTTGTACTTCATTACCTGCTTTGCTACTGTCATAAATAGGGTTGGTATCGTTTGGGTTTTTTCCGATACCGGTGCTAAATAGGTACTTTTAAAACTGTGCCGGTGCATAAACGGTGCCTGAACCGATCCTTTTTAAGAAAGTTTAAAAAAAAAAGAAGAAACAAGAAGGATAGGCCTACTAAACAACAGCCGGTGACATTTAAGAACACATTGTCTATTACTAAGGCCATATGGTCAAAATTAAATGATTTAACAGTAATGTAATAACTATAACTTATAATACACAATAACTTATTTCACCAGTAAATTGCTGTTGAACGACAAAAACAACAACCAGATGGGAAAAGGGTATTTTCCAATAACTTTGAATGCACCGCGAGGCTGTAGGTTACCAGTTTAAGTGAATGCACCGTCTGTGTTTTTCCGACGTTGGCAGCTGCTGCACTGCAAAGCAGACTGTTGATATACAGTCACACTTTACACTGTTTAATGTTACCTGACAGCATTTTAATCGTGTTTAATCCAACTGCTAGCTAAAGGTAAGCTAACGTTACCTGCTGTCGAGTGTAGTGTAAAGTCAGGCACCGAAATAAGGCACCGAAATTTTTATTCTTATTCGGTCTCGTTACTACCGTTTACGTCGGAACCGGGGACCCAACCCTAGTCATAAATACTACGGCCTAAATACTACTACTTGCTGTTTGAACAAATGAGGGTGTTTTTCAAGGGAGAACAGTCTCACTTAAGCGTGATTTGTACTTCTGCGCTAAATCTACGCCGTGGCTACGTACGTAGGTACGTGGAGATACGAACCTACGCCATAGCCTGACGTGTACCTCTCGAGAAATGTAACTACACATCGCTCCGCCATGGCTAAGTAGCGTTGCATGTTTGAAATGAAAGTTTGTTATTTCACATTTTGAGTAGGAGTTTTGTCAAACATTGTTTGGACGCGCCGCTGCGCCTTCCGTTGTCAGAGGGTTAATAAAGTAGGTGCACACCTGGCCAATCGCAGCCTAAAGTAGGCCTGAGTGTTTGGTTGCGTGTTTCAGAAGGTTACATCGAATTGGCAGACGCAGCCCTTCCAGATTTCACTGTCCAAAAGGGGTTTTGGTTGCTCTTAGGTGATCTGGCATGCACTTAAACAATTAATTGAAAATTAAATTAAAATAAGTCTATAATGGTAGTAGTGCATAACAAAAGATGCACACTACTAGTAGTGTACTGTGATAGAAAATAAATAAATCTGCAAACAGTTCACATAACAATTGTGTGTAAATTGTTACAGCTGTTTGAGGTTCTTTCTTAAGGGAAGTGGCAGACACACATTCTTAGTGCCTACATCGCTGCAAAACCTGTATGATCAGCCAATTACATGTTTCACAATGTTTTCATCTGGGATTGTAACTCCCTTGTCATCTGTGAAATAAATACAGTACAATACAGTATATGGAGAATGATCCATAGCGGCCAATATGGCTTAGCATGTCTACAAGACATTTACAGACACCAAGAATCACTTCATATAAATCAGACCTGCTACAGACAACTCTTACTTTACCTTGAAACTAACTGAGCAACTGCAAATGAATAATTTCCCCGAGGGGATCAATAAAGTATTCTGATTGATTCTGATGATGAGTCACAGTCCCTTTATGAGGAGTCACAGTCCCTTTATATACAGCAAACATGACAACATTTGCAGGGTACCGACAAATTCAGCACACATATACAACTTAGAAAAATAGAAAAAATAAATAAATAAAAAAAAAGGTCAAACAAAGACGCCTGAGCAATACATCGGGGCAGTAATTCTATGCACTATAAACCCTGTGTGTACTCCCACAGGGTATAACATATTTAGACCAAGACAAACAAAGCCATCAGCTACAGTACTAGTTATAACTTACTAAATTTAACCAAAAAAAGATGTATGTCACCCCAAAAATGTGGGTAGTGTGTACATCCTGATCAGATCCAGGACAGTGAGGCCTCCATGTAGCCCTAATGTTCTGTTGACTTGAAATGATGCTCATCAATGGTAGAGAAGACATGGCCTTCATTTATCAGAAACGTCAGGGACGCTCTGTATGGAAAGAGAGACAGGTTGCCGATTTAGGTTGCCGTCTGTTTGACTATCAGTATCAGATAATAAAGTGTGCAGTATATGGAGTGATACGGCTTGAGCTAGGTTGATGGTAGCCGCGGTGTTCCCGGGACGAGCTGCGTGAGCCATAAAATGACGTCACCGCGGCTGTTGCTTCCAGCGCGAAGCCTCTGCAACTTGTCATGGAATGTGGTCGTGCCCCTCCGTTTCAACAAGGTCGGCTGGGAAGAACGGCCGAGCAGCTTGTACACCTGTATGATGATATGACCGGAGGGAGTCAAACGGCCTTAAATGTGTGTTCAGAGAGAGACACCGCACTGGGAACAGTAGAATGATTTTGCCTGAGTATGGAAAAAACATCAGAGATCGCTTTGTAAAAGCTAATTAATGGCGTCATGGAAAGAGTGTTTGAACATCGAGGGGCAGACGGTCATTTTGATTTGGAGATAAGCGAGAGTCACGTTAATAATTAGAGTAGATAAATGTCATGTTTTGCAGTACGTCAGTGTTTATAATGGATTGTCTGCTACTGTTGCCAGGCAGCCTGCTTTCCTTTACTTACAATCTCTTCTTCTCTACTACTACTTTGGTGGAACGTGTACGTTCAAAAGTAGTTTTAGTCGTGCAACAGAAAACTCAGATTGGACAGATAGTCTAGCTAGCTGTCTGGATTTACCCTGCAGAGATCTGAGGAGCAGTTAACCAGAGTCCTCAGAAATCCACCGGAGGTTAGAACGCCAACACAAAGAAAGAGGAAGGGGACGGACATCCAGCGGAATCTGAATAATCCCGGAAGTGGAACGTCGTCGATGTGGACTAGGTCCCGCGGGACCCAATGCAGTCCTCTAGCCCACGCCACGGTGTCGCGCGCCAGTATAACCCAGGCTTTAGTCTGGATATTGCAAGTGGCCTACCATCACCCAGCGTGCCTTTATCCAGAGATGAGTGAGGTCAAGAGGTACCTGAGGTCTCCCATGCTGAGGTAGTTGAGCTGGGACTGCAGTTCATGGAACCCGATGCCAATATCGCTGACAGAGAACCTCTGGATCACATGCATCACCTTACACAGGAAATCAACTAATTACTTTCCAACCCCGTGGTGCCATCATATGGCATCTCACTAAATGCACAATCATGTTTGTCATCAGTGTCTTTATTATGGACTATTTTCTATAGTGAACGCTGTCCTCAGCGAGTTCCTAAAAAGACACTACTGTGGAGCCTTTTAAAATGCACTGCAGTTATTTGTAGTATTGCATTAAATTGTAAATATTGTAATAATGCAATTTCAATTGCAATGTGGTGATTTGCAGTAAGCTCCACAAAAGGAAAACCCACTCACGTCACTTTACTTTGAGTGAAAAATTATTGTTTTTTCATGGTTCATTGCCACAGCTCAGTTTCTCGTCATAGCAAGAAACTTATATTGTTAAAACAAGACACCAATAACAATGTAACTATATTTTTCATGTTACTTCATATTTTCTTGTTATACCTACATACACAACTATTTCTACATGAAACTTTTTATAACAAGGTTCACTTTCTCTTGATATTAAGTAGTGATGGGCCGTTATCGGCGTTAACATGCTGCGTTAACGTGAGACTCTTATCGGGCGATAAAAAAAATATCGCCATTAATCTATTCTCAAAGTTGGGTTGGGAGCTGGGTCTATAGGATACTACGCAAGCTATGATGACTTTCCCCTTGATATTTTAGCGCGGATGTATACAGCCTACTGACTGTAAAACAGTTCATCACGTCCAGCTGGGAGGAGGCCTCGGGGAAGACCCAGGACTAGGTGGAGGGATTATATCTCCAACCTGGCCTGGGAACGCCTCGGGATCCCCCAGTCAGAGCTGGTTAATGTGGCTCGGGAAAGGGAAGTTAGGGGTCCTCTGCTGGAGCTGCTGCCCCCGCGACCCGACACCGGATAAGTGGACAACGATGGATGGATGAATAAACAGTTAGTAACAGTGTTTCCCCCACATAGACTAATGTGCAGCGGTGCGCCTCACAATCAACACCGCCCGCCGCACTTGCGTTTATTAATTTTTTTACCGCCATTTAAAACATGCAGCTGTTCGTTCAGCAGCATATTTCCTTCCCTGCTCTCCTCCGTGTCTCTGTCACTTGCGTCTGCCAGTGTGTTAATGTTAGAGTCCCGACCCGACTCTTAGCAAACAAGCAGTTTCGCCCGCTTTAGAAAGTTAACTAGTCGCATGTTTGCGGTAAAATGCAGTTGGGTTGTTGAGGTCAAAACACTATACGTAGCAGCTGTGAATCAAATAAATGTATTATAAATAATGTTATGTCATTTTTTTACTCTTACACTGAATGTTTGCTGCTTCATCCCAGATGAGTATTGAAAAGTATTTTCCGCGACTGAACCGCAGAAACACTGTAGTAAACACAAGTACATCTTATTGAACATTATTTATTTTCATCACCAATTATCATAGAACAGCTTTCTCAAGCAGTTTGATGCATTTTGGAAACAGGAGGTGAGCCCCTGGTCTAATGCGCCACCTGACTTGAGAAACCCGTTCTCAAAGACTTACTTTTAGTCACTATTTGGGTAGCACACATATTCTAAATGTCTTTGGGCAGAATTCAAATGAGCCATTTTAATCTAGATTACTCTAGATTAATTCCAAGATTACAGTGAGATTAATCTAGATTAAAAAAAATAATCTATGCCCACCACTAATATTAAGATTTCCCCTTATTTTAACAAAATAAACTTCTTAAAATATGTTTCTTACAACAGCATACACGCTTCTCATTAAAATGAAAATTCTGGTTAATTTCAACCATGGATATTTCCCATAAATGTCACCATTATGACTTGATGGGTTGGGCTACCTTTGCACTCTGAACCTCTGTTGTAGAGATTTGGGGAAATGGTAGTCTTGCCACACAGTAGTTTTAGTGGTGCAACAGAAAACTCAGATTGGACAGATAGTCTAGCTAGCTGTCTGGATTTACCCTGCAGAGATCTGAGGAGCAGTTAACCAGAGTCCTCAGAAATCCACCGGAGGTTAGAACACCAACACAGACAGAGAAAGGGGACGGACAACCAGCTGAAAATTAGGGACATCCGGGCAGAATTTCCGGTGACATTGGAGCAATCCGGGAAATATTCAATATAGACTAGGGAAATGAGGCGCTAAACACAAATTGGGGAACACAATGGGTGAACTGAACCTTTAAACCCATTTCACTTACCTGACCTTGGATGGTGGACAGACCATTTGGTAAGATGCCTTTAGGATGTTCACCGCCACCATGGCCGACGACAGTGGTATTCATATTCACATCAAATGCCTGGATAAACATAACAGACGGAGAAAAATCAAAAAATGGGTTTTTACAGTATTACAAGGGTTTAAAGGGCAGAGACCGAAATCAGGCCAGGGGACATAAAAAAGCGATGCACAAGGATGGGACACACAGCGCTTGTTGTAGCCATTAATAGATTATGAACCAGCTATCTGTCTCGCATTGACGGACCTCTCTCCACAGCTCTGTGGAGTAAGGTCTGGCTACACCACACAACAAAAAAACGCTCTGGGTTGTTGGCATTTCTTTAAACTAGGGCTGGATCTGAATATTTGTTCGATGGGTATTCGATTTTCAATTTTGGGATTCAAATTATTATTTTTTTAAACCCTGCATGCCAACACAGCCTTAAGGCACATGTAGGCTATGTGTAGTGTATAGTGGGGCAACAGCTGCTAGGTCATTATGAATAAATTACAGGCAACAAAAGAGTTACAGAGGACTTTTGGATTACCTGGGGCCTATACTACGAAGCAAGATTTGGCATTAATGAGGTAACTTCAGGTTCACCCCAGGGTTTTGTGCGATCGCGACAGTGGATTAGTGGTTACCGGGTTCGATCGTCGTGGTAACTTATGCTGAACGCCCAACCTGGTCGGGAGCAGGTTATGTTGGAGATTAGAGATCAACCGGTGTAAAAGCCCCGTCTACTGACCAATGAATACTCCATTGATAACAGCGTCACCGTTCTTAGAAGATCAGGAGCTTGGTGCGCGCGGGGGGGGAGGGGGGGGGGGGGGGGAGAGAGAGAGAGAGAGAGAGAGAGAGAGAGAGAGAGAGAGAGAGAGAGAGATGCACTCAGAAAAGTTAAAACATTTAGAGACCGATAACCCCGTTAACATTCCCTGATGGGTATTTTTATGAAAGATATAGATTTTCAGCGGAGGGAATTACGTGTAGGCTACATATATATAGGACAGTCATAGTAGGTTTAATGGACAACACTGAAACATCTTATGGCCCGGTACTACCATCTTTTTTAACCTGGTGCAAAGAAGCTTTTTTAGACCTAAATGTTACAAAGACAAAAGGAAATGTGCATTGACTTTAGACGTCACCATCCAACTCGTGAAAAAACGATTATAGATGGAAAAGAGGTTGAATTTGTTGTTGTTGAGTCGTACAAGTATCTGGGAATCATTATTGATAAGTTGACCTTTGACAAACACAGACATGCTAAATAAGAAAAGTCAACAATGTCTCTTCTGTCTGAGAAAGTTAGCCTAGTTTCAAGTAGACAGATCCCTGATGACATTGTTTTATAAATCTTTTATTCAGTCCATTTTTACTTTTTCATGTATTTGCTGGTATGCTTCTCTTAGTTTAAAACTGAATTCACATTAGCAATGGTAAATAAAGTTAGCAGCAAAATTATCGGGATTCAACAGGTAAAACTAACTGAACTGTACAATAGACATGTAATGAAAAAGGCGGAATCCATCATGTCTGATAGTTCTCACCCCCTGCATGCAGAATTTAAGATGCTGCCTTCTGGTTCCCGCCTTAGTCAGCCATCCGCCAAAACAAATAGATATAAATTCTCCTTTGTACCCTCTGCTATCTCTTTGCTTAACTCTGTAAAAAAAAAAAAAAAAAAAAAAGAAAAAAAAAAAGAGGTAACATCTGCACATAAGGTATACTGAACTTAAACTGAAATTGTTAATGTTAGTGGTACTAATTTATCTATTTGTCTGATCTTGTATTTTACATTTCAATGATGTTGATGTTTTGTTGTCATGTATTGTATGTTAACTACATTGCAACTGCAGCAAAACTAATTGCCCCTCGGGGACAAATAAAGGTCTTGAACTTGAATTTGTCGGCTTCTTGAGCCATGTGTTGCCAATGCGCACACATCGGTTTGATATCATAGTGGGGGGGGGGGGGTCTGGGTGTCCTCCCCCAGGGAAGTTTTAAGCATCAACAACTTCATTTCCTGTATTCTGATACACTTTTATGCACCAATTTACGGTGGAAATACCTTTATTTACCCTACGTGAAGAAAAAAAAAAACGCAGATGACAGTTTAAAATATATCAAAAATATAATGGAAAGTATGTTCTTACGTGTCATTGGGCATTTTTAAGTTGGTATATGGAAATCCTGGACCTTTCTAGTTTTCTGCGCATCACATAGACTACACCACTGGAAGTGATATTGATAAGCATTGTGATTTACATATAACAGCGTAGGCTATTTTTTCTAGCTTTCCTTCCTGCGTTTTGCCTGTAAAACTGTCTGTGTTCTTCATTTTTATGTAGAATTATAGTTTGCTCTTCTTCTGTAAAATATGCGGCTCTGGGAGATGTTTCCGATTGGTCATGCTGTGCAAACCCTGCCTCTTTTACGTGAACGCGCGCGTCTCTAGATTGGGAAACCTTGGGTTGATTAAACGAGTTGATAACCACCATCGTAACACAGGTTATGCGGGACCGCGGTAGTTAGGTTAGGTGAAGCCGAGTAACTGAAAGAAATCCAGGGCATGTTGATCTGGATTCGTAGTACAGGCCTCTGATTATGTAAGGTCAAATCAGCGTTGTAGTTCAACAAGGAAAGGGAAAAGCATTTCATCACATGAAATGTGCCTGACAAAACACGTTATAGTTGTTTTTAGGCCACTTATACCTTAAAAGTTTTTTCTATGCTAAGCTCGACGTAGCACATTGATGAGGTTTCCTGAATGCTATTTGCATGTGTGTTGAGCTCTCACGGCCACCGTATGAGTATGCAACAGGCCTACACAAAAATCAAGGGTAGAATCTCTGTTACATGATCGAAACCTTCCACGAGCTTGTGTACCTTTCCAAAAAGCTGCATATGTGTTTGTACCACTTCCAACATGTGGGACGTGATCTCATTGAGGTCCCTGATACAACGAATGTCCATTGCCAGCAATGACCTTTGACCCTAATGCAACATTTAAAAAAAGGAGGAGTCACAGATATTGTCACAGAATCAATGCTCACGTTCTTTAAAGCCCATCATCTCTAAACCTTTTGCTTGTGTTGCTTACATCCAAACTGCGTAGGCTTCCAGTCACCTTCACATATGTTCCAGGAGAAGCACATCTTGCCGGGGCACAGCCCTGTGAGAAACACAATTTACACTTTATTATTTAGCAAAAAAGTGCATATTTCTATAGGAGGATTTCTAGATTCCTGTTGATGCTACTGGCCTCTGTGTTAACCCACTGCTTCACATTTAAAGGTGGCCCAGTCATGTCATCCACAGAGTACTGGATGTTTGTCACAAAGGGAGCCGATCCTCGGATGATGCCCACTACAGACACCTGCAGTGACAGGAAGCACAACAAGCTATCCTCAGACCAAATTCCATTCAAGAATTTGACAACTTAACATGTTCCTACAAGCAAGGGCGAAGATTTTGTTTGTTTGTTTTGTTGGGGGGGGCACACACACACACACACACACACACTTTGGGGGTCCTCCATACATTTTTTTTTTCTCTTAATTTGCTGCATTCTAATGCAACAATGTATGGTACCATTGTCTTTATTTATGTAAAGGTTAAGTATTATTCTCATGTACTGTTCAAAATTTTCAGCATATTCAAAACGTCACACGTATTTCGGAATTTTTTTTTGTTGAGGAATCATGTACAGCTCAAGAACAAATCTGTTAGACAACGAGACCTTGTTAAAGCCAGAAGCTCACAAGTTTAAAGTTATTTGAAAGACCTATGGTCACACAAGTAAGTCTCAAGTCTTGGCTATGAAGTCCCGTGTCATGTCCAAGTCCTAAACTAAGAGAGACAGGCACCTCTCTATAACCTGTCTCTCTTAGTTATGCTGTTTTAGTTTTAGACTGCCGGTGGACTTCCTTTGACACGCTGAGCTTCTCTCTCCTCTCTCTTCCCATTTGTGTGCATCCCTGTCCCAGAAATGCTTGTTACTAACCTAGCCCTGGGGAATCTATTCCCCAGAGTCCTTATGTTTTTTTTCGGCCAGCATGTTTCCTTGGATTACCAAGGTCATGGATGCAGCTGTCGCCGTGGTCCTGCTCCGAGTCCACGCCCTGCTACACCCTGCTACACCCTGCTACTCTTTACGGTGCCCTGCAAACAGCAGTTGGCAAACCAATCTCACCTCAAGATCTATTTAAAAGGTGTTCTCAAGCTTTTGATTCTATCACATGATCATCAGCAGATGGAATTTGCCACTTGTCGTGACATCAATGGCAATTTTATTTCATATATATAGCACCTTTCATTAAACCCAAAATGCTATACATTAATCTATTGTTGCCCAATGCATATACCTGGTTGAGCTCCCAGTTGCAGATTGTAAAGCTTCTGTCACTGCCTCGGGAGGCACACAGCAGCTGGGACACTGTGCATGGCAAAATCAGAAGAGTTGTCCTCTGTGGAGACATCGGGGAGAAGCAATACATTACAGTCTGCATGAATGAACACATTTTCTTCAGCCCCTTACATTAGTATTTCACTTATGGACAGAAGACAGAAGCACCTGTGAACTCACTGCTTTGTTGCTGGGCATCCCATCTGAGGGCTGACTGCAAGCTGTGGAAAAGCAAAACATGCTAATCATATTTAAACAAAGAGTTGATAGTTTTTTGGTTGGGGTGACTTCTGTATTTGCCAACTTACCTTGGTTCCACATGACAAAATATCTTCAATATTGTCACACTGGCAACTACAGGTATTTAGAGCAAAACCCTGAGACTTCCGGACCGTCAGAAGGCAGTACATGAACAGTCAGGCTGGAAGCACTGGGAGAATAGAGCTAACTGTGTTAGCAGCTTCATTATGCTAGGCCATCAGGTGCGTGGAATTACAGCAATTACCCATGGTGCAGTGCAGGACCAAAGAACATGGGCTGAGGAGGAACTGGACAGTTGTGAAGCCATTTGCATGCTACATTTCTTTAAAGTGATTCAATTACTATTTGAATTTATTTTCAAATGAGAATCCATTCAACAGTGAATAACAGGTGTTCACACCACTTTTGATAAAACTTCATTTAATCTCTTCAAAATATGTTACAATGACATCAGAGCAGAAATTGTTCATACAAAAGAGCAAGAGAAGAAGTTTGCCTGGCTGTGAGTTCAGATCTATTATTTGGTGGGATATTCCAGGTGGTGTTTATCACAGTCCTGCAGCACCATCTCCTGGAACTGCAATATTTCAGCCGCTAAGTGACCCGGAAGATTCCTAACAGGGATGTTGACAATCTGATCTCCATTACAATTGCTACAAAAACATGGTGCAGATTTACTGACTTACCTAAAATTGACTTAACTGACTAACTTATGTTCCTTTTTATTAGTTTTTTAAGGAGGCAATTCTTTGTTTAGCTTTAATTTAGTTTCAGTGTACTAAAAATATTGCTTATTTTTTGTTTTAGTTTTAGTTCACTATAGTAACCCTGCTGCTGAGCAGTAAAGAAGCTAAAAAGAAATCTTGTCATGTTTTCTGTAAATTTAAACCTGCCTAATGTAGTTTTATTTCTCCATCTGTCGCTGAAAAGATTTACAACCAGGCTAACAGGTTCTATGAGCCAATCGGTGACTGAAATGTCCGAGTCCCGGGAGACAGCAAAGCAGTACGGCAGTACGTTGTATGCTGGTCCTGGATCAGGGCTGGCAAAGTGGCGAGGTTTGATTGATGTCCCAAAACTCCAATGAAAACTGCTGCTCCATTTCCAGAATAGACAGACAGAAAAGTTTCGACGATTCGAGTTGACCCACTTTGTATAACAGCTTTTGCGTACACAAAAATTACAAACGAAAAGGCAAATGAAAAATAGTTATCATTAGCACACCGACAGTATTAACCTGTAAATATATCACATCTTTTCCAAGTGAACTGAAGCTGAATTAAGAGCTGAAGTCAAATTGAATCCATCACAGCAATTTACATCTCAAACAAGTCAGGCTCTTGAAAACAGAGCACATGTACATCAACCTTCGTTAACCCCCCCCCCCACACACACACACACACACACACACTGATCCTGTACAATATTTACACATGTGCAAAAGAATTGAATACAACAAATCAAAAGGGTGAAATCTCTTAATGCCACGGACTGAGCACTTGTTTGGCAAATGTCTCAAACCCCACAGGAAGCCAATTGTCTCTCTCTCTCTCTCTCTCCCCCCCTTGTCTAGAATGGTTGAAGTAAGAAATCTGTCCGGAAATGACTCTACCCATCATCCTCTGCTCTGCTTAGAGCACCGCCGATATGGGTGACCTACTTTTGAGTCCAAACTTTGCTGCTCATGAAACAGAAAGCCACAAAAGCTCAACATTGCCCAAAGCAGTATGGGTGCCCTGCAGTGAAGACAGGTTTCAATACTGATTTGCGGTATTGCTATTTATACCGACGCACCGCGCCGAGTCAGTGAAACGCGGTATGTCGTCTCAAGCACAACTTCTGCCAATTCTGTGCTTGCGTGCAATATCAATGAGGCCAGGAATTTCAGAAATTAAGGCAAATCTGAATCGCATCATGACAGGAAATAAAACTATTACAGCTAAGAGGATAATTGAAGGCCATCTAGCAGATAAATATTGGCAACAAGTCAAAAGAGATTGGTATTTTCTGCCAGAGTTTGAGAGCAAAGAAGAAGCCGGGATTGCTTGGTTTTTACAGATTCCTGTAAAATTTGTTTTAAAAAAAAAAAATGTGCACAAATTATGTATGACGTGACAGGCAAAAAGGGGTCCCGTGCATGATCCTCTGCCAAATGCTGCAACAACTTAATAGGCTTAGAATTAGCCTGTCAGAAGCATGAAGAAAAGGATTACTGTAAGATCCAGAGCCAAAGGAAACGAGGAGCAGTGACACAGTGAGGAGATCAAGTTAAACACAACAACATTATGTATAAAAAAAAAAGAAGAAAAAAAAGCATAGAATAAAAGCAGAGATCCTCTGGCTCATGGAGGATTGTGTGTGTCTTCTCTCACTTCTTCCTTGAAGGTGAGAGGCACTGCATGCATAAGTAGACTGTTGGCTGACATTGGGTTGGCCTGGTAAACAAATACCGGGGCAGTTATCACACATTCCAGCCTCACACAGCTCCTCCATATAATGCAGTAGGTAGTTATGAATAAATATAAACTAAATAAAAGTGCTTTCAGTGACATTCACTGAATCCCTTGCCTTTTTTTTTTTTTCTCTCATTCGGGTCTAAATGGACTCCGATGTGAATATTCATGTCACTGCTCTTGTAATACAGGCAGCTTACCCTTCAGATAATTAAATTTATTATTTAGGCAACATAGGGATTTCTCTTAAGAGCAGATTTAGTTTGCCACGTGTGGGGGAGTCACTCTTTTGAACAGAGGGTTAGGGTTAGCCTGCTTTATTGTAGTGTGCTCTGTTTGGGTTTTCTTATAAAAAAAATAATTCTGGTTTAACTTTTGTTTTTTATTTTCAGTTTAGGACATTATTTCTACTGGCTATGATGACAGTGGGGCAAGATACACCATCAGACTGGTTGTAAACAAGCCAATAGAGTACCTAAACCACTTCAATTGGAGCTGAAACTGAAAAATGAGCATGTTGCACAGACAAAGCTGAGTGAGCACCAGAAAACATTCAAAAGTCAGTCGGAGACAGAGTTAATTAGGTAACATTAGCTGGTTACAAGAAATTCTGCCAGTGACAGCTGTCTCTTCAGGCGACAGAGAGACGTGACGTTTAACACAACAGTGTCTGCGTCTAGAGTGTGTGTGTGTGTGTGTGTGTGTGTGTGTGTGGGGGGGGGGGGGGGGGGGTTTCTGCATAGAGGAATTTTTGGCGCTGTCCAAAGAGGTCATAAAGGAAAATCACCAGCACCAAAATGACAAGAATTGAGAATAAAAATAGCACTTCAAATCCTCTCTGAATGTGTTTAAGAATAATTTACTCAACAAACGTTGCCTTTACTGTACGCGGATCGATCATGCTTTCATACAGAATGGCCAAGCGGAATAATTGCGCAACACTCCCGCATTGAACAGGCTGTGTGAAAGGGGCTATTGTCAGTACAATGGTATTACTAACAGGAACAATGGCCAAAACTATGAAAGTAAGAATCAAGTTGGAATAAACCAGTATTATCATTTAAGCTCTCCTCCCCAAGTGTTTTGTGTTTAAGGCTCTATATAAATAAAGGTGACCTGTCCTGCTCCTCATACATTCTGGTATACTGGTAAGGGGTGTGTCTGGGACCAGTCCACTTATCTCGAAGTCTGTAATGAGCAGAAAAAACACCAACCACAAGCACCTGCTGGTTGGTCACTAACTCATAAAATGAGCCCCCCCCAACAAAGCAGCCTGCAGAAAGAAAATGTCATCTTCAAGCACCAAAGCCTGGTATTTTCTTCCCCCCTCCCAGACTACTGAGCAAAACTGACCGTGATAGTAGATGTTTGCCTACAAATACCATCATGCTGTATGTTTTTATTACCTGAGCAACCTGAATTTGATGTCAATAACAGAATTGAATCTTGATGTAAATATTAGTGCTGGTAGTCCTGTGCCAGACTGAAATCAGGACTTGAGTCAGGTTCTGTCACAGCCTTCCGACATCCAAAACATTGAGGCGATTGTGTTTTAATACTGGCCCTTTGGATTAAATGCACGCTGTAATGATCACAGGATAACGTCTCATATTGCATTTAGTAACAATTAGCACCGAGTCCAAGATGGTATTTGTAGACAAACTCACTGCCACTTTGACTTTCTCTTCTAATTAAATCCAGGAGTTTTAGGGTCAATTTTGCTCTTCCAGCACGCTCAAGTGATTCTGTGAGGAGCAAGTGGAAGCTGTGATGTGATTAGCCTGAGACTAAGCTCCAATTCTGAGAAGTAGCAGCAGCAGCGGTGGATGTCACACCTTTTCCCTTCCAATAGAAAAAGACACAGCTAGTTGAGGACTGCATGTGCTTGGAATAGTGGATGAAATTTAGCCATTAAAACAGACAATGACTTTTCTATGTATTGTTCCCTAGTTAAAAAACAAAACAGGAATCCTGTTATGTGATCTAGGTTAGCAGTAGCTGATGAAGATGTGTACATTAGCTTGATCGGCTGAGTCTGTGCTGCCGTGTTGCTCGTCCATCACGTGTCCCAGTCCAGCTCTCTGCAGGCAATACGGACCAGTCTGAGCTCTAGTTCAAAGGCGTCGGGCCGCTCCTGAGGGTTGGCCGACAGCATCTCCCTGATCAGCTGCTTCATGTGGCTGTTCATGCTCTTTTTCCTGGCAGGGATCAGCAGCTCCATCTTTGGGTTCTCCAGCAGGGCCTCGCCTAAGGGCACGATCTCCGAGCCCTGCTTCACGTAGCTCCCCAGCAGCTCCTTCTGGGTCTCCACATCCACAAAGGTGATGCGCTCCACCATGGCCCAGATGATCACGCCCAGGGCGAAGATGTCCGCTTTTGCCGTGTAGTGGCCCTCCCAGACCTCCGGGGCCATGTAAAAGTCTGTGCCGCACGCCGTGGACAGGAAGCACTTGTTGACGCTGGCCGGCTCCTCCGAGCTAAGCCCCGAAGCCGAGCAGACCTTGCTTAGGCCGAAGTCGGCCACCTTGAGCGTGGGCTCGGACAGGCCGGCCGGCGTGCAGGCCTGGGAGATGAGGATGTTGTCGGGCTTGAGGTCGCGGTGGATGATCTGGTTGCGGTGCAGGAAGGCCAGCGCGCTGCCCAGCTGCAGCATGAAGCTGGTGTTGGTCTTGCGGCTGGGCTTGCGGGACAGCAGGTAGGCGTTCATGTCGCCGCCATCGCAGAAGTCCATGACGAACCACAGGTAGTAGGCACAGCACGGGTTGAACGTGATCTCGCCTTTCAGAGACGTCTCCACCAGCTGCAGCAGAGAAGCAGAAAATGGAAAATTAAGTCAACACAAGACCACTGGTGAAAGGACAGTCAGCCGCTGCGTGCTTCACATGCTGGGATGGGCTCCGATTTTTTGCTTCAATTATTGAGGCCAAAAATATTATTGTAAACAGTATTACCATATTTGTCAAGCTTTCCTGAAAAAAAAAAAAACAGAGCTGAAATATGAACCATTTCACAGCCATAAACATTATAAATGGCCCCAAATTAACTTCCTATTGCAATATGTGAATGGCATCAACTGACAGGAAGTTAATGGGCCAGGCTGTTGCCTAGCAATGAGTTCCATTGAAAAGATCTATACACTACGCTTAACTTAGAACTCATCAAACCTAACACTGAACCATATACTAGTGCTGCAAAATATATCGGGGGGGTTTTTCGTCATCGCAATACCAACTGCTGCAATATACACATCAGGAAAGGCAACATATTGCACAACATATAGGTTTTTTGTGTTAGTTAAAAGAAAATATCAGTAGAAAACTGCACAGTAAAATGAAATTTTTTTTTAGCTGTGCTTTTTAAATCCTTGAATTGGTTAAATTCTTTCAATAAAAGAATGTTAAGAATGATTTACTTTTGTTTTAAATTCAACAAGCAATTTGTTGTATGGTAGCAGAATACTAAAAGCAGCAGAAATGCAGAACTGAGAACACTTTAATATCCATTTACTTATCACAAATAATATCTTTATCGCAATATTCAACAAAGTTATCCCATATTTTCTTCATATCGTGCAGCCCTACCGTTTACTGCACCTCTGTTGGACTCTGTAAAACAACTGACATTACACACACTAGGAGGTTGTAAGATTTTAAGACAGTTGACCTGGAATTCCTTTGAATGCAGCATAGTGTTTGAAAGGTTGTATGCATCCATTCATGAACATCTTTTAAAGGTTAAGTAAAAAAAAAAAAAAAAAACATTCAAAAAGGCAGAACGTGTTTAAACGCACACAGAACTAAGCTGTGATGGACCATGGAAGGTTTACATCTGGCTCCTACGAGCCTCGTCATTTAATACCCAATTTCAATGAGGAGTAAATCTCATCAGCGTCAGTGAGCCAATCAGCATGCAGCATTCTTCTACCAAGCTCTTATAACGCTGCTGATTTGCTGTCTAACGTTACACGTCCTAGAGAAACGCAGGAAAAACTCTAAGTTGCACAGAGACAGCTCATGCAGTAGGAGCTGAAAAATAAAGATTTGTGTTGTAATGTGTAACGTAATTCTTTTGTTTTATAAAATTGGTATTGAAAAATATATAGTTTAGGAATCGGTCTCAAAGTCACGGTATTGATGTTGGTTCCTGTATTGAATATTTAACGATACCCAGCCCTAATAAGCATTACTCCAACAGACAAAGCTGCAACAAACAGGAATCAGACCTCCATCTCACGACTTCAACTTGTACAAAATGCTGCTGCTCGCTTTTTGACAAATACATCTAGACGTGCACACATCACTCCCGTTCTCTACACCCTTCTCTACATTGGCTCCCTGTGCATTTTAGAATCGATTTTAAGATTTTATTTGTTTGTTTTGAAGGCCTTAAACGGCCTGGCCCCGGAGTATTTGTCCAAGATTTTAACCCTGCGTGAGCACAACCGGTCATTGCAGTCTTCAAACCAACTGGTTTTAGAAGTCCCAAGGTCAAGGTATCAGGCTTTTGCGGTTGCTGCCCCGAGACTCTGGAACAAGTTACCCCGATATTCTGACAATTACAGATGTAGCTCTTTTTAGGTCTAAACTCAAATCTGTTTAGAATGGCATTCAATACGCAGTAGTGGTTTAATAATCATAATAATTTCCTATTTCTATGTTACCTTTTCTGATTTGACTGTTTTCTATGTTTCATTCTTTTTATTGTATATGTTGTAAGATGTGTTTTATTCTTGGTTTCTGATGTGAAGCACTTGGGAGTCCTGCTAGTTACTGTAAAGTGCTATATAAATAAATGATTGATTGATTGATTGAAACAGAACCAACAAGATGATATCAGTTGTGTCTGTTCGAGCTTATGATTGATACAGTGGGAAACCGCTCTGCAGTGTGAGGAGAGAATGTCACTCATAACTAAACAAGCAACCTTGCTCTGGCTTTATATTCATAACATGCTGTCTTCAACCGTCCTATATGGACTTTTTTTATTATTATTATTTTTTAATTTATTTTTAAATCAAAAGCAGCGGGAGAGGCCTCATCTTTTATACCTGCTGGAAAAGTGAGTTAAGTCACTCCCTTTTTGACAGCAGACCACAAACCTGTGAGGTTTCATCCATTTTACAATAAATTAAGATTAAATGGGATGTTTCTGGAATTTGATAGGTGGGATTTATTTTTTTTATTTTTATTAAAACAGAAAGGCTACAGGCTTGTTAAAGGTCCAATATGTAATATTTTTACTGTAATAAATCCAAAAATGACACCAATGCCTCATCAGATATTAAGGAAACATGTTAAGCTGAAATACTATCTTTTCTGACAACAATGCTAAAGTCAGTATTTTTTGTTTTTGAAATTTACAATCCGTGACGGAATTTATGTTTATGTTTTGGTTTGTGTGTTGTTATCAACTGCCCAGTTTGACAGCCAGGCCGGGTTGCCAGATATAACTGTAAACACGTAAACCAGCGCGCTGCAGCTGTTAACGTTAGTACAGCCATTAATGCAGCAAACAAATGAATGGGATCAACAGAGATAGATTATACCCGACATTAAAAAACAGCATGTTTCTAACAGTTGCTTGACCAGAGACGTAACAAACCCCGGGTTAATATTGGAGATGTATTTGAAAGATGGAGACAGCTTACAGCCCAAAAGGACGCTGAGTTGGCTAATTTCCTCCTGTACATGTAAGCATTAGCTTCAGGCTAATTTATCACAGCTACTAGGGACGAGCACTTTGTGTCATTTCAACATTCGTGTAGCTACTTCCATTGAATTGTATAGCTAGAGTAGCCGTGTTGGTTACTCGCAAAAACAACTGAGACAGCCAATAAAGTGATTCCGACTGGTCCTGGCTAACGCCACCATGCTAACCCTGCTAATTGCTACACTCTTAGAAATGAATCATGGGTGTAGTTTAATTTAAATACTGGTTTTATGGTAAAATTACTAAAAGTATTATGTTTATACAGTAAAAATAAGTATGTTTCATTGCATTAAATTAATAGTATAATATTTCAAGTCTACAAAATGTCACAGATTCAAACCAATGTAACCAGATCATTTTAAATCTACTAGCGGTTGAAGATTGTCCCAAAGCGATTTCCGTACTTGCAATCTCACACATGCGCAGTTGACGAGACCACGCATGGACAGCATTTTCCACCTTCGTGACGGTACCACATGTCCTTGGGCAACTTTTGTAAATGTTTTGAATCCGTTGTCATCCATAAATTATTTGGTAAGTAGAACGTTTTTTCAGTAATACATTTTACAATTGTATATTCTTGACAACAGATAATGGTTTTTGCGCTTAGCTGTATACTTTGTTGATAGTTTAAAACGATTTCTTGCTAGCTTAATTCACACAGAATGACTAGCCTGTATCCTTGTCATAGTAGCTAAGTGTTAGAAGTGGTCATTAAATTACCGAAATATTGAGCCTTCTATGTAGTTATTTTAGTTTGTTTTTGTTTTAATTTAGCTTTAAACATTGTGCTTTATGTTTTTATTTAAATATTTAACATTAGCCTAACATAACACATGGCATAGCCGTGTTCTTTTTTAACGTTTTTTTTAGCTCCAGTAGTCTACAGTATTAAATAAGGATTTTTTTTTAAGCTCCGTTATATTATGAAATTATTGCTGCTGTCTGGTCCGTGTAACGCTTATCAGTTCAATTTTCTAAGCACAAACGGACATTTGAAAAAAACAGAAAAATGGGTTCAAATATCCAATTTTTCCATTTTTTTCCGCTTTGACAAATTAAAAAATTGGATCTTTACACTGTTTTTCCAATTTTCTGTTTTTATTCAGAGGATCAGAAATTTAGAAATTACAAAATTGCTCTGGGCTCCAATTTTCTCTCCCTCGTTCCGCCTAGCTCCGCCCCACCCCAGACACAGGACCACTCAGAGGCCGAGTGACAATCGAGTCGGGACTTTTCCCGGTAGTGTCTGTTTCGAGGCCGCGAGGGCCGGTCTGATAATAGTTATAGGCTACATTGCAAGTTCTTATAGCCACACCATCCGCTGGCTGGTCAGCCTCTGCTCAACTTATGGCGGGCCGCAGCAGCCTCTTATTTCAATGGGGAAGCCAAAAAAGAAAAGGGAAAGGTGGCGCTGAGATGGTCAGACTCAAAAGAAAAAAAGGGATTGTTGTTGCTATGCTGTGTTGTTCATTCATTCACCATCCGAACATTCATCTCCCCTCTTCTCAACAAGATTCAGAATGATATTCTCGTAATTATCCAGCGTTGACATGACTGCCCCGAGTCGTCTTGAATGCCCGCCTAAACCCATCCAGACACACCCACGATAACAGCCAACCAATCGTTGGTAACTAAGCGCGAGGGAGAGAATATCATCAGTATTGAATAATTGGAGCCCAGACGCAATTTTGTAATTTTCTAAATTTCTGATCCTCTGAATAAAAACTGAAAATTGGAAAAACGGGTTAAAGGTCCAATTTTTTAATTTTGTCAAGGTGGAAAAAAATGAAAAATTGGGTATTTGAACCCATTTTTCTGTTTTTCCAAATGTCCGTTTGTGTTTAGAAAATTGAACTGATAAGCGTTACACGGACCCGGTCTGTTACTGTAACCATGTTAAATACTCAGGGTGTGGGAATGCTACAATGCAGAACCCGGTTCTCTGTGGCTGCTTTCATTACAGCCCATACAACTACATCAAAATAATAACGTAGAATTTATTGAATACATGATGTTTTTAGGGTAGCAATTTAAAACCTAAAATACTGAATACTTTATATACTCATTTCACTTTACATTAAATGTTTTTTGTTAAGGCAAGCTATACATTGTGTAGATTGCAGATGTATTCAGCAATTGTCTCATGATGGGATGCACCCATCATGAGCTAAGCCAGTGGCTCAAATATAATTGCTATAGGTCTGGAAGGGACTCTCTATCATTAACACTTTCATGTCTTTTTTTTTTTTAGGCTCTGAATGTGGAGGTGCAAACAGTGTTCTGAAAGTGAATCTACAAGGTACCAATTACTAAAACACTATAAATTGAACCATGGCCATTATGGTCAGGGACACTCCAGATATCCATGCACATACTATGAATGCCCATGCTCATTCAAAACATGGAATGCACTTAAAACTCATTTGAGTCGATGTCATGTTGATGCTTTACATTTAAGGACTACAGAACAAGTAATATTGACATGCCTTTTGTGTCCAGGAAGTGAAATAGCATCTAGTAGAGAGTATTTTTCTCATGTAAACAACCATCTGAGGAGTTATGAAACGGTAACTTGTATGTTTGAAAATTGTTGTTTTCAAACGAATATATATGCTACTTTCAAATCCCATAAGAGTAGGAAGCATGCACATTGCACTATAAAAGACTTTAAAGTTGGACTATTGAAAGGATGTAATACAAATGGTGAGCATCAACTATCTGAAAAGCATTCAACTGCTGAAATTGCTTCTGATTTAGATTGTGACAATTTGATTGAAGTTGAGGCAGAAAATGAGAACTTGCAAGACACAATGATAAAAAAATTGGCATCAGTCCTTCTGAAATTAGAGACTTTTTCACATGTACCAAGCTCTGCAATTGATGAGTTACTAGAAGAGTTGCATTTCATTTTTACCTCTGCTGCAGTGCCTGTATCACACAGTACAGCTTTTGACATTTTCAATAAGCATAACCTTCAGGTTAATCAGTTGATAATTAATGAACTCATCTTAGCCATTTCTACCAATAATCCTTTGGTAATAGCTATAGCTAAGGGTGGTCCATTAGCCTCAGCCTTCAAACGTAAACAGTACTACAAGGAAAACTTTAAGGTTGTGGAACCTGTTGAGTATGTACTAGAGGCGAGGTCCAACAAAACCTTTCAGTATGTTCCCTTACTGAATTCTCTACAGCAGCTACTAGGACGTAAAGATATAGTTGATAAGCTTCTTGATAATCATGCAGTTTCATCTGCAAATGTACACCAGTATGCGTCTTTTCGGGACGGTGAATACCACAATAACAACCCTTTCTTTTCAGGTGAGGATTTAAGGATTCGCTTATGTTTGTACATCGATGACTTTGAGGTTTGCAATCCCAGCTGTTCTCAACCTTTATGTCCCAACTGGATCATTACTCCAGCCAGCTACTGAGGGTATTCAAAAAGAAGGGGGGAACAGCAAGACGTGATATCGGCATAATCATTGCAGAAATGGACAAGGTATGTGTTTTTGGTGTATTTTGGGCTCTGACCCCTGGGGGTTTAACATTTACTCTAAACATAATTATGCTTTTTTGTATTACGGTCTTTAACCTCTCTATGGAAAGATACATTATTTGCAAATACTAGAGATACACCGATTGACCGTCAGGTGACCGGAATTGGCCGATTGTCACGTGCTCGGCCATGATCGGCGACCGGCCTGTCAGTCTGGCATGCCAATTTTATGCTGGTCAAATTCACTCGGGCGCCGCATGAATAACATCAAGCAACATCAGCGCACCGCCGCTCAATCAGCTGTTTATGAAATGTCATAAAGTCGTAATTTCGGCTCTGCAGTGTAGTCTGCTCTACTGATCTCAGGCAAACGGTCAGCCGCTCTCTCTCTCTATCTCTTTCTTTCTCTCTCTCTGTCTCTCTCTCTCTGTCTCTCTCTCTCTGTCTCTCTCTCTGTCTCTTTCTCTCTCTCTTTCTCTCTCTCTGTCTCTCTCTCTGTGTGAATGTCACACACCAGGTGTAATTTATATAGTTCTATTTTAGGGTGATTGATTAACGGTTCAAAACATGTTCTATTAAAGAAAAGAGAGAAAATAAATATTTGTGTGTGCTGGAAAGTGGTTAGAAAATATGAAATCGGAATCGCCTAAAATCGGTATCGGCAGTTCAAACTCAATGAAAAATCAGAAATCGGAATCGGCCTAGAAAGTTGTAATTGGTGCATCTCTAGCAAATACCATGATCCACAAATACTTCACTATTTACAAATATGATTTGCTATCCACACATACAAAATTCTATGATTTGTACAAATAGATGTATTTCTGTAAAAGTTAATGTAATAATGGCAGTTTCCTCAAATAAAATGTTCAAAATCAGTTGTTGGTTTCCCACAGAATCCCAGTGTTGAAGTACGACGGACATGCATCCTGAAGGCATTGTGCGTCTACTTAAATGAAAAGCCTGACAGCCTTATTAAGGAGTACTGGGAAAGTTGCATTCTTCGTCCATCATAGAGAAAATATGTATTTTTTATATTTTAATTTCACAAACCTGTGAAATGAAATGTGTTGTGTAGGCTAAGAACATGCATGTTATGCTATACTGATTTTTGCCAATGTTGACAATATATCAAATTTTCAAAGAAATTTAAATATGATCGTTAATAGGATTAATCAACCAAAAACATAATGGGCAACAACTTCTACGTTAGTATATAACATTTTGTAAAGCCAAAGAAATCAAAATCTGCCTTATTTAAACAAACGGGCAAAATAATAAGCAAATATACCTCTTGGGAATGAGTATTGTGTTCTGTAACTGTAAACTTAACATCTTTTGGGTTTGTTACTAGTGTCATAGATGCATCATTAATAATGGGTCTCTTTCTTTGTCATAGGCCAGTGACGATATTGGTGTTGATGCAATGACGGAAATGGAGAGACTGGTTTTGGGTGTCTACATTGTTCGACATGATGGAGCAGATGCTACAGATCCACCTGAGGATGTCGCCGTCATCATTGAAGGCTGCACAGTGCTGCGAGATCTGAGAGAGGTTGCAAATGGATGTGCAGTCCTGCTTGGCTTGATCTACTGTTTAAACTTGAGCTATCCCAAGGAGCTGCGATACACTTTCGAATTTCTTCAGAAAGTGTTAATGGATTTGGATGGGAACAAGCTCTCCACTAAAGTGCAGGTCCTCAAAAACAAACTGCATGAGTAAAATCACCTGCACCAGACAAGACTGGACCTAGCGTTGGACTTTTGTTAACTGTTACTTGATTTTTGGACTGCTGCTAGACAAAATAAAGCTGTGATCAATGATGGTTTCAATGGGATCATTGTTTCATGTAGTAATATCACCTACAGCATCACCTACTAGTTGGTCATCAACATGCTTGGGGAGGCTCAGTTCTTTGGATTTTGGACTGCTGCTAGACAAAACATCTAGCAATCTAAAGACACAATGTTTGTGGTAATTGTCATTTAAACTGCACTTGTTTTCTGTTATAAACTGCACTTGTTTTTTAATTTTTTTTTGGAATTCATCCATTTGATGGGAATTTCAACATGTGAAGTGCTTAAGTTTACTTAGGACTCAAGGTAAAAAAATGTATTTGTTTGAAAATATGTTTTGTTCATGGGAGGAGTCTGGCTCTCCAAATTTCCACTTAAATGGAATGGTTCAATATATAAGGCTACTGCAGATACATGATATATTTAAGCTCATTGTGTTTCTGATAGTTTAAAAAAATAGTAAATTACTGTATATCTCATTGTCCCAATGCCATGATGTATTTTGTGATGAAAAATTTGAGACAGAAAATCTGGCATAGTGGACATGCAGTGCGACAATCATTTTTCCATTTAGTTTGTCAGTTGTCAAATTGTATTTTTTTTCTGGAGAAAAGTTTATAGTTAAAGCAGTATATTAAGCTAAAACACTAAGGATTTGCCTCTTTTTTATTTCGGCAGGCAACACCTGTTGGACATTCTTGACGTTGTCAAAGTTCAGATTCACTTCTGGGACTATAAAGCTATAATGGGATTGAACATTATCAGATGGTGAAAGAGATTCACAGACAAGTATTATATTTTTGAATTTGTATTTATATTCTATTTGCATTTTAAATGTGGATTTATGTTTGTCTTCAATTTTATTTGTACACTGTATTTGTATGTAAGTTTTGCTTGCATATTTTCATGATAGTCCCAGATATAGTTATTTACCTTGAAGGTCAAAATAACTTTTTGATAAATTTATATTTCAAAACCAAAGTTGAATAAAGTCAATTAAAGTGACTCGAGTAGTTTTTATTTGACCTACAGACTTAACCACAGCAACTAAGTTCTAGTCATTAAGTACAATCAACACAAATGGATAACATTGGCAAAGCTTATTTCTGTTAAATAAATTGAACTTAATCAGGTCATGTTAGTTCAAGCTATAGTCATTAAATTCAAGATAATACTTTACATTTATTCAAAATAAGTGTGTGATGTACCATTTAATTAACACCGTTATGAACAATTTACTTAAAACATTAAGTTACAATTAATTGTATGTTCTCTTTTCCATTTAAGCAACTACGTTTTGTGGGACCGGTTGACATAACTTTATTAATTAAATACAACATTTCATTTCTAAGAGTGTAACGCTACCGGAGGACCAGGCAGGCGCGCCGCGGCTATTTACACCGTTTAGCCTGTTCAGCGGCCATAGCCGACAACGGTGAGTTATTTGAAGCCAAGAGGGGGGGCTGTAGCTAAGTCGGAAAGAGAGGAACTTGAGTTTGCAGTGTGTTTAGCGATTGTGTAATTCTAAGGCTAGTAAAGTGTGTATTTCAGTCGGGTGGAAAAGGAGTGCAAGGCAGTGGTTTTTTAGCGGTTCCTATCATAATTCTAAGCCGAGGAAGTGTGTCTGTCTGGCGTGTGGAGAGGACGGCGAATTTCGTTGTATTTTTAGCGGTTCCTACTGTAGCCAATTCTAAGCCGAAAAAGTGTGTGTGTCAGTTGGGTACAGAGCTCCGTGTGAGCACGGGCTTTTGTGACTGTCAATATAGCCAGCATCTAACGTTAGCTACTCCGCTGTGCTGTAGAGTAATGTCTGGTTATGTGAGACAAGCGTCTAGCAACATTGTTGGATGCTGCGGTCTCAGCCTGGCAACCAACGTGAACTTCGAGTCTGGAGAGGAGGGGGCGGGGGAGATGACTCTCTCCAGTATTTTGAATTTGTACTGCAGTAACTATTTTAAACACTAGCTGTCAGTATTACATATTGGACCTTTAAAGAAAAATGTAGACTATAAAGCGGCTACATTTTCATTTGACACATTTCAGTGTACTTGGAGCATAAGTTTTCATTTGGGAAATTTAAAAACGTTGAAATAATGCAAGAAGTTGAAGTGGCAGTTAGTTAAAAAAAACTGAAATGACAATTGAAATGTAAGCTTTAAAAGTAATTGAATTCTTGGTTGAAGAGTAAAGTTGCTTTCAGAAGTGAAGAGTAAGGGATCAATGCAACTGAAATGTCCGCTGAAGAGTAACAGATGAAGGCAGCTAAAGTTTGCAGTTGAAGACGAAGTGCCAGAGAAAGTTGAAGTATGTATATAGTTAAAGTCTCAGTTGTTATGTACAGGGCACCCCTAGGTTTCCACAAGTTAAATTTAAGACTTTTTAATACCATTTAGAATGAAATGTAATACCAACTTTATGAACATACTAGCAAAAGTATGTAGGATATAGTGGAATATCAGAAAGGATTGTAGGCTATAAAAATAATTGTTTACCAAGTACTTGAACTTAATACATTTTATTGTAGTAGGCTACTTACCACAACACATACCTTAACACATGCTTTCTGAAGAAACAATGGAGTTATTTAATCTTATGAAAGGACAATACAAATGTTAGACCTTTGTGAACGAAATTTAAGACTTTCTAAAGAAATGTAAAAGAAATGTACATTGTTAAGACTTTTAAGACCCAGCAGGTATCCTGTATGTAGCCAGTGATGGAAAGTTAAAAAATGAGTTCAAGTAGATGAACAGTTGAAGAGTAAAATGTGTTTAAGTGTCAGTTGAGGCTGTCGAAACCAAACATTAAGTTTCTGGATGCGTGTAGTGGACTACTACTTGCTAGTGGAAGCTGTGCTGTAAACAAACGGCTGCAAATTGTTTGACCTGCCACTAGCCAAAGAATCCACTACCCAAAAAGAATAGACGCAAATTATCACACAGTCGTGGCGGTCAGATAATTCTGCCCTATTATCATTTTTTCTTCTGTAAGCACGTACTGGAACATTACAGAACAATAAAACAAGAGCTGGAATAAAAAGGTATTCTGGGAAAGTGTCCAATGCTAGCGCTGTAGAAAACGGAATGAAGGGTCTGACAATGCCACTGAGAGACTATAATCAGGCAGTGACAGAGTGCCTGAGCGCCTGCCGTCAGACAGCAGGGAGGCACTGCGACATGACAGAGTGCAGACAGGTTGACTAGGGAGGCCCCCCCCCCCCCCCCCTCAACCTGATAATAGTCCCATGTGACAGTGGGGGCACAGAGGCCAGAGACAACACACATCCACTAGAAACTTCCAGTTGTTGTGCTGAGGCCCATCAGCAGCACACAGGAATATAAACCAGGGTTCAACTATTTATTATTCCGACTGCCAATATTTGTGCCGTTTTCTGCCACCATAGTTGTCTCATCTCCGACACTAATAACTACAATAGCAGTTTACACAACAAATAGCTGGCTTGCTTGCTCACTTTGCGTTACAGAAAATCACTGACATATGTTTCTATTCGTTCTCCATTGTCACATTCCTCTTATAATCTAGCATACGTCAGGATATCATGATACACTTTGTACATCAAAACAGGCTTTCAATTCAATACAAACAATGATAGTGTTAGCCAGGCAAGGTTATAATCATTAACGAAAACAAACAAAATAACAAAAACTAGGTGGGAAAAAACATTGTCGTTAACTGAAATAATAAAAACAAGGCATTGCAAATAAATGAAAACTAACTAAAACTGTATTGTCTGTTTGCAAAACTAACTAAAATAAAATCGATGTCCTTAGTTTTAGTCATTGTAAATTTCTTTCATAGAGCAAATAACGTTCTTTTTCAGAGTTGACATTTCCGACCATAGATCTTTTTTATTCAGTCTGTGCAATAGACATGTATAGTTTCCGACTGGGAACCCAGAAATTCTGACATTCCATTTCAAATAGAACACAACATAGTCCATGCCCCTCGCCTAGCATCATGGCGGTACCGAAAGTCGCTGGCTGATTACGGAGTAGAGTGTGGACTGGTAGCTAAGAGGTGCCAGTTCACCTCAAACCCTAACTGCTCGGGATGCTGTGGCGACCCATCATTCTGACATCTCTCTACATTGATGCATGTGCCTGTGTGTGTGTGTGTGTGTGTTCATCAAGAAAAATAGACTGAAAAAATGAATTTCCCCAAGGGGGCAAACAAAGTACATTGTGAGGTGGCTGGTTAGCACCACTGGTTTACACAACCAGTATATCGTAATAGTCAGATAGACTTATCAAATGAAATATCAAAATGACCATAACAAATTCATTTGGATTATGTTTCAAATACAAAATTGAACAGAGTTTTCCACTCAGCATCTAAAATACTTTTAATGGTGTCAATTTGATGAGTGAAAAAAAATCAATTCATATTTTTTCATGTTGCACTATCAACATTTTCATGTTCCTGTACACGACACTGTCCTCTATCCATTGGAAGGGTGAAGGTGGGGAGTGTTCAGTTGTCAGTGTTAAGGGGGTGCATTGTCAAACTTTGAAAACCCCTGCTTAGGGCTGGGCGATATGGCCTTTTTAATTCGATTTCCGATTTTATTTTCGATTTTCCCCCCTACTTATTAATAGGGTTGGGTATTGTTTGGGTGTTTTCCGATATTGGTGGTAAATCGGTACTTTTAAAATGGTGCCGGTGCCTAAACCGATACTTTTTTTTTTAGTTTAAAAAAAAAAAAAAAGAAGAAACAAGAAGGATAGGCCTACTAAACAACAGTCGGTGACATTTAAGAACACATTGTTTATTACTAAGGCCATATGGTCAAAATTAAAGGGATATGTCACTGCTGGAAAGCTGAATATATCTTTAAATTGGGTCACTTATGTAGTAGAAATGTGAAGAAAAAAAATTAAAATTGGTGCCTTCTAAGCCGAGAAAAGCCAGAAAATGTGTTTTTGGCTCATATGGATGAAAGACACCAAATCCCAAAATGCACTTCGCTTCGCTGCTTTGAGTCCACTCCCAAGCCACGCCTACCGGTTGACAGACAGAGGGATTCAACTCAACTCAATGTGTTTTGTTATTTCAACCATATACACGAAACAACATTTCATCGTGGCTCAAGTAGTGTTACACATTTAAAATATATAATAACGACATTATATAAAAACATACGAAACAGGCTAGCTTTAGTGCACACACACACACACACACATAGCGTTCAGCTAAGCATACTAGCATTAGGCTTGGTGGGCTGTAAACACCGAGTATAAACACAGCCGTGAATTAGCGTGGAATGTGGACTGGTCGCCATGTCACAGTCAAACTCCAGCGGTTAGCAATTAGTTGGATACAAATCACCACATTTCTGCACCAGTCCGTGTTAACACAGCCCACCTTCATACAGAGCATCTCTAGCTCGGATCGTCGGAGGGCTAGCAGGCCGGACAGTCCGGTACGCTGTTTCAGCCATGTTTCCACGAAACAAAAAACAGTCTCTAAACTTGCGTTGGGAGCATCGTTGAAGTTGGATGTAGTCCAGTTTGTTGTTTAATGAACGGACACTTGCAATCAGGATTGATGGGACAGGTGGCCGGCTAACGTTAGCTCGCTCTGGATGTGCCTTTTCCCCGGTTAGCGTTAGCTTCCCACCTAGCCGATGAGGATGTCCCCTACCCAGCTCGGGGCATCGAGCGAGACCGCTGGTCTCCATGCTGGTCTCCGTGCAGGCGAAGCTCTCGTAGTGGGCCGATTATTCCGTCTGTAATAACGTTCCCTGCATATTCTCCGATCTGTACCGATGTATCCCAGTGGTACACGGGCGGTAGCACATAATTGTTGTAAAAGTTAGCTGCTGAGAAGAGAGAGCCCTGTTTAGCGACGATTTAAAGATGGCTGACATTTCATTTTTTTCCGGCTGAGACTGGCCAAAAAATCTTCCGATGACGCAAAAATCGTCATTTTACGTCATCGGAAGATTTTTTCCAGACCCCCCAATGCAGATATCTCCTGTCTCCGGGGGACATGGGGGAGGGAAGCACGGTCATTCAGAAATACTACCGGGTTTCTACTGATACACAGCTGAATGCTAAATTGGTGAAGTATCCCTTTAAATGATTTAATAGTAATGTAATAACTATAACTTATAATACACAACAACTTATTTCACCAGTAAATTGCTGTTGAACGACAAAAACAACAACCAGATGGGAAAAGGGTATTTTACAATAACTTCGAATGCACCGTGAGGCTGTATGTTACCAGTTTCAGTGAATGCACCATATGTGTTTTTCCGACGTCGGCAGCTGCTGCGCTGCAGAGCAGACTGTTGAAATACAGTCACACTTTACACTGTTTAACGTTACCCGTCAGCGCTTTAACCGTGTTTAATCCAACTGCTAGCTAAAGGTAGGCTAACGTCACCTGCTATCAAGTGTAGTGTAAAGTCAGGCACCGAAATTTTCATTCTTATTCGGTCTCGTTACTACCGTTTACGTCGGAACCGGGGACCTATTGGCACCGAGTTTCGGTACCCAACCCTACTTATTAAGGAAAGCAATAAGTACAAACGGCAGACAACTTACCGTCTTCTCCACGGTATATATGGGTACTATGTCTTTGGCTATGTGCAAAGCGACCGCTTCGGTGATTGTTCTCCACCGTCCCCCTTTCATGTCATATGCGGTGCCTTGTGCAAAGGATTCGGCGACAGCTGTTTTTTAGCTAAGGTTTGTTGGTCACTGCGGTTTTGTTCATCTCGGAGAGACTGGCATTTTTCATATTCGGCTGGATGTCTCCGTTTGTGGTGCTGCTGCCTTTGACTGCGATGGTCTTTAGGCAAATGTTGCAGCGCGGGGTCACCGGTAGCCATGTTGTCACTTGCTGCTCCTGTTTTGTGTGTGCTATGTTGTTGTCGCTTGCCGTACTGCTATGTGAAACTAACGCTACGGAAGCTCCGGAGAGCATAAAATGCGCCATTACACAAAAACTCGATTTACTTATTTTTTAAAATCGCCCGCAACAAAAAATTTGAATTAATTCATTTAATCGATTTTTCTCCCAGGCCTACCCCTGCTGTAACATAATTACAGTCACATGCATGCATGAGCATAGTCGATGATTTACGTTTCACAACTTTACAAAATTCCTTTCACTGAAAAAAACTAAATAGGCCTATACAAAAAGAGAGATCTGTCCAGTGTGCAACTCACAAGGTCCTAATTTCAATAGAGATACAGTATATACTAGGGACAGGCCGGGCAAAGGTAAAGGCAGGGCTCAACATTAAAAAAAATCCCCACTGGCCCCCGGGGCCAGTAGATCAGAGTTTTGCCGGCCCCTTCTACATTTTTACTGGCCCTGAAAGAAATATCATAGGTGTGATTGGCAAAGGACAAAAAAAAGCAGGAATACACACGCCGCACCTACCATGAAGCTTCAGAAAATGGTTGTAACCCAGCTGGCCAATGCCACTGTATGTTGTGCCATTAGCAGTAAAGCTAGAACCGGGGGTCATCAACTAGATTTTTCCAAGGGCCAGAATTTTTTTAAGCTAACACTACGGGGCCGGACTTTCAAATAAAGAAAATAAAATATATTTATACCTAATAAGCATATTCTTGTTTGATATTTCAATTTATGCCATATTTTTTACATGTATTAGTGTGAGCAAACTCCTAAAAAAAGCATGGAAAATCCATAATAATAGGCTACTTAACTAGAAAATGATCTCAGATTAGGGGGCAGTTCACTGAGGAGTGATGGTTAAAGTCTTTGATTACGTAAACGTTGTAGCATGCAGCGTCCTGATTGGTGGAAAATGCTTGTAGAAAGAAAGGCCTGTTGTCAGGTAAAAATGTCACTGTCAAAGAGCCTGATGCTAAAAGTTAATGTGGAAAACAGCAGCTTTAATGATGACTGGACTGATAAGCAGGCTAGCATTCATTATGTATGCCTCATTTGAAATAAGACAATGATTTTGCAAAAGAACACAACTGGCAACATCATCAAGAATGAAGAACGCCAACATAACAATCGCGTAATTCACGTGTATATAAATTAGCCACATGTATCCGTTTGTCTAATAATACATCCACAGGTTACCGCTCCAGCGGAGAGGATGGTTCGTTAAGACAGCAGCTAAGTTTACAAGAGATTGTCCAAAGTTCAAGATAAACAGACTACAAACTGACATCTTTCATTTTAGCTTGTTTGTAAAAAGTTGCTATTTGCAGAGTAGAGCTGTTTGCACAGCGAGTGGACAGCGCAGACAGAGCAGACTGAAACATGTTGATGCCTGTAGAACAGGTAGGTGGGTATTGATAAGTATTGACTTTTTAATCATGGAGGTATTATTGTAGGCTACTTACAGTAACGACTGTAGCGTTAGTTCATCTGCGCCAGAGGCAGTAGGCTAAATAATCCTCGGTATTGTTTCCAGTCAGTTACATGTGCTGTGTGAAGTAACGCACACACCTCGGCTCTGCTGTGTGAGTGTGAGTGCGCAGCACGGGCATCGCTGTTCAGAGATATCGTTTCAGAATCCTGTCTATCTTCTAAAATGCAACGCTTGTATCCAAATGAATTGTGTTTGAAGCTGCGTGGCATTTTGTTGGTTTGGCTGGTTGGCTTTTGTTGGAAATTGCCGGCAGACGAAATCGTCTGCCTACATGCCGTCATTGCCTTTCTCCACCCGGGTGTAGGCTACTGTGTTTTCCATGACACTAGGAATGCCCTCTCTCACATTAGCTTCATAGTTCTTTGACATTTTAACTAATGTTATAAATTACCTGAGATGAAATGTTAGTTAACATTCACACGCTTCGCGCCACTCTGTATGACGTTTGCTGATGCAGCAGACAGAGCCACAGTCACTGGCCCGTGCGGGCCAGTCCCCGACATACTCTTTTACTGGCCCCGGGCCATTGCTTATGTCGAGCCCTGGGAAAAGGACAGCGGCGCACGGTCCGAGCAGACACCAAAACGGAGGCAGTGCCAAGTTATGTTATAAATGTTCAAATAACATACTTTTAATTGTTATTTGGCTGTGAGTTAAGATGAATGAATTTCCATACCATATTTTTCAGGATATAAATGTATGAAATAATCACGGTTTACTATGCCAAGATATGAATTATTGAAACACGTATTAGGCTACTACTCAAAAGTATAATTACATTTCTGTGTTATTACGTTGTTCTAAAGATATCCTAGGAAAATACATGCATTAATATCACAATTGGGTAATTATCATGTGATTATAGAGTTTGGAATCTGGCAGTCAAAATGACCGCTCACGGCAGTTCTAGTAGCCTAGTTATGGAATTACAGCACTTCCAGTATCTTAATGCAGTTTAACTACTTCAGCATGTAAATAATGCACCTAAAATACAAACGTGAGCAAGGGCGTTGAGCAATGCTATTATAGCGAATCAACAGCCACGTGCAATTTAGCTAGCAGGTGAAGGTGAAACAATTAAAATCACCAGTTACATTAATTTAAATTAGCAAGAAATATAGACTAATACAGGCTTAAATGAAAACTGAAAACATAAGTTTTACGACTTACAGTTCTCAAGGATGCACACATGCCATCTCAACTGGGTCCTCCAGACAGCCTGTCTCTTTTCTCTTTCTCCCTTTTCTTCAAGTGGCACGTGTGCCCACTCGCGGTGTGAAGCACGTTTTCGCGCTATTCTCAGAACGCACTCTAACAATCACTGCTGATAGACAGCTTTTTGTACATTTCTGATACCGTGGCGGGAGAAATCTGACCGTGGCGGGCCACCACTTGCCAATCAACATAGAGGAAACACTGGATTTCCAGCAGTTCCAAAACATTTCACATTTGATTTGCTTGAAACTCGCCTGATATAGAAAGTAACATGTATTTCAACGTTTTCATTGGTCAATCAAGTTCTGGCCTTGTAGACATCTGAAGTAAACAGTGAGTTAACTTGAAATATACTTTATTTCTAACTATTCCACTGAAAAAGGTAACCAAACCATTTAGCATACATTCAAAGATAATGTCAGCCATTTACCAAACCTACACAAAAAGACAACTGCAGCATCCCTGCACTCCACCATCACTTGCATTGGGGGGTAGGGGTGCAGCCATATGAGTGAAGATTTTTTTATTAGGCTACAACCCACCTTTCGCAGGGAATGGGTACTGAAGCCCGGAATTAAACTAAATTATTAAAGATGCATCTTTGTGATATCATATCTTTTCAACCAGCATAAAGATGTATAGTGGTGCTCATAAGTTTATGAACCCATGCTAAAGTTGACTAAAAAGAGGAATAAAAAAAAAAAAAACACATGTCTTGGAAATTGATCTTAAAGTGCCTATATTATGAAAACATCACTTTTTCTGGGATTTGGGGTGTTATTTTGTGTCTCTGGTGCTTCCACACGCATACAAACTTGGAAAACAAAATCTATCCATGCTGTTTTGAGTGAGATACGGTTTCTGAATGTGTCCTGCCTTCAGTCTCTGGGTGAGCTGTTCAAAATCTGCAGGGCTTGTTACGTAACTAGCCGAAACGACGGGCTAAACACAACCTTTAGCATGCTAGCGCTAGCATGCTAGCTCGTTCTCAATGGTGTTTTTTGAAAATTAAACCATGTAAACCTATTCTGGTACAACCTTAAAATACAATTATGAACCTGAAAATGAGCATAATATGGCATCTTTATTGCCTTAATTAAAAGAAATGAGGAAAAATCCAACCTTTAAAGACACCAAGGACATTTTCTTTGTGAATGAATAATGTGTCGTAAATAAATAAATGTTCTTCCTTAAAATACAGGGGGCATAAGTCAGTACACCCCTATGTTAAATTCCCATAGAGGCAGGCAGATTTTTATTTTTAAAGGCCAGTTATTTCATGGATCCAGGATACTATGCATCCTGATAATGTTCCCTTAGCCTTTGGAATTAAAATAGCCCCACATCATCACATACCCTTCACCATACCTACAGATTGCCATGGTTTTATTTCAGTTAGCCTAATAGCTGGTTTGATTTGCATTGAGAGATGATTTTATGGAAAGTACCCCATCATTGTTTTAATTAAGGCATTAATATCAATTTCCAAAAGATGATGTTTTTAATCTTATTTTTAGTCAACTTTAGCATGGGTTAAACTTATGAGCACCACTGTAAACGTCAAGGAAAGCAATATTTCAATCTCTGTCCGCAGTCTTTCATCCCAGCATCTACAGCGCCAAGCACAGCACGCTAGCTTGGCGCTGTGGAGGTAGGTCTGGCAACGCAAGACTACAAACAAGCTAAAACAAACATTTGGCAAATTCTTGTAGACTTAGCTGCTGGCTGAGACAACAATTCACAGTAAAAGTCATAAGGAATCCTCTTCCCTGGAAGTCTCTTACTCTGAAGCAGCTGCAGGAAATGTTGAGTATATACCTCATCAGCGTAGTAACTCTGCAAAAAATGATCAGTTCTGTATCTGTATCACTCTTAAGTGAAGTAAACACATCAAACATTCAGTACATATCTGGCTTCATAAATGAAGTAATCAAGATCCACTTACAGCTTGAATGCTGGGTGGCAGCAACAACATTGTTTTAATGCCTGTGTGTACCATCTTTACTGTTGTACATGAATGGAAAATCATTGTTAAACTAAAACGTTCTGCCCCCCACCCTGTTCCAGTGAATCCTGTCCTCTCACCTCCAGGTAGAGCGGGGAGCTGGAGCCGTGGTTCATCCTCTGGGCCAGCTGGTCCCGCTGCAGGATACACTCCTCCAGGTGGATGACGTTTGGGTGCTGGCTTTGGATGCTGCTGAGGGCCCAGAACTCCCGCAGTGCAAGCTCCACATTCTCTGGAGAGTGGCAGCGGATCTTCTTCACGGCCACGCGGGCCCCTGTGCGCTTCACCACTGCCTCATAGACCACGCCGTAACTGCCACGCCCCACCTCCTGGATCAGCTCGTACTTCGGCTGGCTGCTTACCATCCTAGTCCTCGCTGCGGACAAGGCACATGGGATTAGTTTTAGGGCTGCAAAATATCTGTATTATTATTATTTATTTATTTTTAATTTATTTATTTATATATATTTTAGGGATGGGCATAATTAATTGACGATCGATTATTGGTCATTAAGAATTTTGTCGATCACGTTAATTTGTTATCAATTAAACTAATGCAGGTTGCGTTGCGTAGTGTGAGTCTTGAAGCAATGAATGAATTTCACTGTGTGGAAGCAATTAAACATTTTACCACCCGGGGGCGCCATAGGCTACTCAGTTACCTGCGAGTTTTTGTTTTGATTTCAAAAGTAATCATGAAGAGGTCACGGCGAAGTGTGGCGTGGGACCATTTTGATTTTAAAAAGACTTAGCTACTGCAAACACTGTGACGCCATGTATAAGTACAACACGGCCACGACTCAAATGATGTACCACATATGTAACGCATCCGACCCTGATTATTAATGTCGGTGGCGGTGCGTCCTGCTCTCAGTCTCAACCTAGCATCAACTTAGCATTAGCACGGAAGAGCTGCGATGCACAACGAGCAGAGAAAATTACCCAAGGGATCTGCAAGTTCATTGAGATGGATATCGGAACCAGCATGTCACATTCCGTCACGACGTACCATCACCAGACTGGTAGAAACTCACTACGAAGAACGGACTAAGGTTCCCCAGCCCGGGCTGGCCAAGTTAGCGTGGAGGTACCTGTGCATCCCGGCCAGCGGGTGTTTTCGGCGGCTGGACTGACGGTCACCAGGTAGCGGTCGCGTCTGACCCCAGATCTTGTCAACCTGCTCTTTTTTCTCAACAAAAACCAGTAGAGTGGTGCAGAAGTTGTATGTGAGTTACTGGTTATTTTATAGGGGTGGGAATCTTTTACCATCTCACGATTCAATTCGATTCCGATTCTTGAGGCCACGATTCGATTTAAAATCGATTTTCGATTCACAACGGTTCGATTTTATCCATAATGATTTCTAATCGGGTTTCTGATCATGATCTACTCTCATCTGCTTTGCTATACAGAATGACATAGCAAAGCAGGGGGTCGTGTCTCATAACTCAGTGTCTCATTAAGCTGCGCCTCCGTTCAGGAAATCCATTCCACAGTTTGCAGCCAGCTAGCAGGATAGCAGCATTGAGCAGCATTATGGCTAGCTCAATGCTATCCTGTGTGTCCGCTGTGGAAACACCGCAGAGCAATACAGCAAAATGCAAAAACAAAACAGGACTTTCACAACCGTCTGTCTGGGTGTTGTCGCCGGCTTGTGGAGTAGGGATCGACCGATTCATCGGCCGCCGAGATATCGGGTCGATATTTGCGTTTTTTACATGTATTTGCATCGGCCGATACGCGGCTGCTGCGTTCGCCGATTTTCCCGGCATTATTCACAGTCAAGCATCCACAAAGGCAGCTCTGTGTTGCTAGGGACGCTCCCGTTCACATGCAGTCAGACCATGCTCTGCCCCTCCCCCACTAGCAGAGTGCTGGAACTCTAAGACAACGGTGAGTTTTAAACTTTCAAAGCATCTTTTAACCTCTTAACCTCTGTACCGTATACGTCACACCTGCTGGTGTTGGTGTCGCTGTTACCTCCACTTTTAAACGTTTTTATAACTTTAAAGCATTAAATCTTCACAATATATGGCCATGCGATATAACATTTGAAAGCTTAGCCTCTCAAGATTCAATTAAGCCCGCACACAAAGCATAAGGTGATTTATAGCAGTTATACAACTGTTAAAGTTAAAGAAAATAAATGAATTCAGAATTACACTGTGCAGCTGTTGTGTGTGCATTCATACTTTTTTGAGTGTCCCTTTATCTACAGAGGTGATATAATCTCAAACACTTTTGTTTTCATAAATCCACAAGAGTCCAAGGAAATGAAATATTTAAGCAGTTTAATCCAAAACGAGTTATTCGCCTCAAAATCTTAAAGTTTACAAGCCCCGAGTTACAAAAACAGCGATGCGCGATACCACTGCTGCGCTCTTCCAACGGGTCTCTCTCCTCCCTCCGGCCATCTAACGGCCACTGAGCGCATCCTTGTTATTCTCTGAAGCCTTAGGAATCAAACGAGACCTCTCATAAGATACGTCACCAGGAGCCGGAGATAGACAGGTTTAAGCCGAATCACGGCTCGGAAGTGAACTGGCCCATGTGGAGCTTGATCGACATTTGCTTTAGCCAGTTAAAATGAAATGCTATGAAACGCCCCTAGCCTTGTAGCCAATAAGGAGACGATTCGATTGATACATAACAACCCATTGAAATTTTAACCCTGTGATGGCTGGCTCTGTGTTTCAGCACAAACAGTGACTGTTATAATGCAAAGCCCTCCCTGACCAATTTATAATTACTTATTTCTATATATATTTATGTATATAGTTATTTCAAGTATGTGTGTGATTGATGTGGGTGTGCTTTTGTCTTTGAGAAGTTTTGTATTTTGCACTTTTTGGGCTTTTTTCTTTGCACCTTTCAAGAAAAACGCACAGCCATATTTGTAGAAAAAAAATCATATAAAATCAATTTTTGAGTCTTTTGGCTTCTGGATTTTTTCTGTAGTAAGCAGACACATGTGGCTAATGTCCTGGATTGTCTGTCACCTGTCAGATGTGTTCACAGCAGTGTATTTTAATCATATTACAGATGTATGACTTGGACGGAAATAAAAAAAAACTATTCTAGCCTCTGTAGCTCTGTGTCAGTGAGGCCTAGAATCACCCTGACACTTGGAACAAAAACTTGAGTGTTTCCTTTCCAATAGGTGTTTTTCCACCGGAGGGACTTTTGCAGTTCTTAGAACTAAAACGTTCCTAGAACACTTTTTTCATCGTGTTCCCACCAGACAAATTTGGGGATTTTTTAGTTCCTCTGGCCGTATTTCAGGACTTTTTTAGCTCCTACTTCAGAGCAGGGTCTTTTCCCTTTTCCTAGGTCTACTTGATGTTATCATTAACAATCCAGTTCAATGGTGGTTGAGTTTTTCAGTCAGCGTCAGCTACCAAACGTGCGTGCGTGCGTCTCACTCAGTGGGACACACGCATCACAGCAATAATATGAGAGTGCTGCTTTGTAAAACTTTGAGATACGTTTTCTACGTGGTTGAATATTTATACCTTTTAACGTTGATGCAGTTTAGAACAGAAACTTGAACAATTTGTTGCTTAATGTGCATCTGAGCGTCCTGATTGGTGGAAAATGCTTACAGAAAGAAAGGGCTGTTGTCAGGTAAAAAAGCCTCTTTGACAATGGTCAAAGAGGCTGAGGCTAAAAGTTGAGTGGAAAACCCCAGCTTTAATGATGAATGGACTGATAAGCAGGGTAGCATTCATCATACAGTCTATGCTTCATTTGCAATGAAATGATGCTGTTGCAAAAAGATACAACCAGCATCATCATCAAGAATGAAGAACGCGAACATAACGATCGAGTCATTCACGTGCATATAGCCACATGTATCTGTTTGGGTCTTATAATACATCCACAGATTTAGTGCTCCAGCGGAGAGGACGGTTCAGCCAGCAGTTAACTTTATAAGAATTTGTCCAAATTTCTGGATTCCCGGCAAGCTAAGATAAACAGACTACAAACCGACAGCTTTATTTGTTTTAGCTTGTTGGTAAAAATTTGCTATTTGCAGAGTAGAGCTGTGTTTGCGTAAAACAGTGCGGTGGACGAGAGTGGACAGAGCAGATTGAAATATGGCTTTCTACATGTTTATGCCGGTATATACAGATGAGTGCATTGATAAGTATTGACTTTTTACTACCGAGTGTCCGGAGTGTATGGTCGAGCGAGGGAGAAGTGAGAGAGTGACGGTGATTATCTTCGGAGCAAGTAGCGACTCAGTCATAGTGAGAGAAACAAAGTGTCTCCCCTGTTCTTTCTTCATGTTTAAGGAGAACCGAACAGAACATTTTATTTATCAGAACTTTAATATATTTTGATGTTCCTCTGTTCTGTTGTGAAAATAAAAACAAGTTCATTTTTAAACTGCATTATCATATAATTTTAGTAAGGACTCATAAATAACTACAAATAACTATTGTTAGGGAAATCTGTTTGCTTTGTTACGCGTTTCTGGATTTAAATATATATATATATATATATATATATATATATATATATATATATATATATATATATATATACATATATATATATATATATACATATACATATACATATATATATATATATATATATATATATATATATATATATATATATATATATATATACATACACACACACACACCGGGCCAATATATCAGAATATCGGATTATCGGCCTTAAAAATCCTTAATCGGTCGGGCTCTATCACCCAGTGAGGGAAATACTGAGTGATGAGGGAACACCTACACAAGAACTAGTTGTTTTTACGAGCTAAATATTATTTAGCATCCTATATGGTTTTCCCCCCCCCATAGAAGCAGTCTCCGCTCTCTGCTGTCACATCTCTACCTCTCTTGCCCGAGTGAGAGAGCGGTACCACGGCGTGTGACAAATGTCGGAGTTGACATTTAGCATTGATGTAAAAATGAAAATAAATCTGTGAATGCACAGGCAATTAAGTGATATAGAGCAGTATCCTCTTGTCTGAGACTGAGATAACACTGAGTAAAAATGGGGCCGATTTTGTGACGAGAACGAACACAACAGCACTGCCGAGGTCTATCAACATAGCGCGGCCAACTGGAAGAAGTGGGCAGTCACTGTTGCGCTCTATTGTATAGTTAGTTATAGGGCTGAAACGATTCATCGAGTTACTCGAATAATAATAATAATAATAATAATAATAATAATAATAATAATAATAATAATAATAATAATAATAATAATAATAATATGACGCACACTATAAGTGCAGGGATCTGATTGTTCCACATGGACCGTTGTTCAGGAAGCACACCACTAGCGCGTGATACATTTTGAATTTAGTTGGCGCGATGGTGGAGAGTAAAGATGTCCAGAAACGGCAGAGAATGTCTAAAGTTTGGGATCATTACATACTAAAAAAGGAAGAGAACAAGATGCAATGTGTCTACTCCTGTAAAGTAGACCTGGCGTACCACAGCAGTACGACTTCAATGATTCAGCATCTGAACCGAAAACATCCACTCCGTGCTGTTTCACCGAGCGTCGCTGAAACAAGGTAACGTAGCCTAAGCAGCCGCTGATTTTAATCGCATACTGTATTTGTAGCGATGTCGTGATGCGGTTTGACTAGATATGATGTTTAGCTTTGATGTTTTAAAGTAGTAAACTTATTCACGTTCAATTGCAAGAGTATAGCCTAAAAAAAGAACCCCTTCTCTCTCACTCACACACACACACACACACTCTTCCTCACGCACGGCACGCGTGCACACACAAACACAGGTTGCTAGGTTACCATAGAAAATAGGCTCATCCCAAATTATATATTATTTGTTGGTAGCCTAATGGTAAATGCTGCAGGTGTAGATATAAATCTGGTATTATATTAAGTTTTCTAACTATTGATAAGATAGATACTTAAAGTAGTTTGTAAAGAGTAAGAGTAAATGTGAAAGAACTTATGGCCAGGCGTCTTTAAATTATGGCCGATTATGTTTATAGTCAATTAACCTGATTATTTTAATGATTAATCAATTCATCATTTAGTGCAAGGTGACACGTTTAAATTGCTAGTTTTGTCCAGCCAATAGACATTTTTTCAATAATCTGCTGCTAATACAGAGAAAAAGCAGCACATTTTCCCATGTGACAAGCAGAAAACTGACTGTGACCTATGCTTTATAAATGCCTTATTAATTGATTAATGGACTGATTGTTTCAGCATAAAATTACTAGTTTTCTTCTACACCAACATACTTATTAAAAGTTGTTTATTTAAAGTTTTAATAAACCGTTAGAACATTAATAACAGTTGGTTTGGCCAATTTAATGACGCATGTCATATACAGGTGACATAAGCCATTAACGACGAGTGGGTCGATATTTTTTCAGACAACCTAGTAAGTTACTTCATTCAAACCATTGGAAGTATTGTTTTAAATAATAAACTATACGCATTAGCAAAACATGTGTTTGAGTATTTACCAAAATGACGCAAAACTTCAGTTAGTACTGCAACAAACTGCCATACTCGAAACGACTGGACAACCAGTCAGTCACCGAGAGTTCCAACTCAATTCAACACCTGCCTGTACATGGCTATTGAGTGAGTGTGTGAGTGTGAGTGTGTGTGTGTGAGTGTGTGTGTGTTTGGGGGGGAATGATCACAAAACTTTATTTGAATGTAAATATACTTGATTGACACTGGTCACTTTGGTGATGAGAAACATCTCCAAAAAAGCCGGAACCGAAAAGCTGACTCCTTGACAGAATGAATGATAGCCACATGCTAACGAGCTAATTAGATATCCACTTGGCTGATTGGCTAACAGGCACAGCTATGTGGCCTGGCCCCCGCCAGCTAACGATGTTGTTGGTTAGCTAACGTTAGCTAATCACGTTAACACCCGCTAACAAAGAGTCCAGCAGTCGCCAGCACAGTCGACACATATAAGCTAGATGCAGACATACAATTCAAGCCTAAAATAAGTCCCTCTATCTTAAAATGTAGAAACGTTGGGGCACGGAGAAGGCATGCATGATAAGCACTGGGTTTTGACAGTTTATTGTCCAGTGTGTGTGTGTGTGTGTGTGTGTGTGTGTGTGTGTGTGTGTGTGTGTGTGTGTGTGTGTGTGTGTGTGTGTGTGTGTGTGTATGTGTGAGTGCCATCAAGAATTCATCCAGATTTCTCAACACCTGCGAGCCAAGTCGACAAGAAGCTACAGCAGACAAGACAATAGTCTAAATGCAGAAGAGGCTGCAGCTGTTAAGCTGCAAGTTGTCATCTTTTCAGTCTTACCTTTGATTCGTTTCTCCGGGGTTCATTTGTTGTCTTCCTCACTCTCCCTGGCAGCCATTACCGCCGCACACGTTCTGCTCACACAGCTTAACCAATATGGAACGTTCAAACACTGGACGTGAGAGCGTGCAGCTGCTGTGCAGTGCAGCGCAGAGGTGGACAGAATGAGGCGATTTCCGGCTACACATTTCAAAATAAACTCCTGTTTGAAGCATAGACTATATCATACCCATAACCCATATCATATATATTGATACAGTCTATGGCTTGAAGGAACGATCGCCTACAATTTGATATAAATGAACAAATGAAGCCCACCGTGACCATCACAACTTTCCAATTATAATATAAAGTAATACACTATTATTTATTTATTTATTTTTTAATGCAGTCTAATTTTCTTAATAAAATACACGTAGGCAAAAACATTATAATGTATATATTATATAATAGTTTCAGGTAATATAATAACTGCAAAAGTTGTATGACACCAAACAGAATCCTATTCATTATATTGCAAGTTTATGACAAATTCTATTAACACTTAACATCATTTTTAAATTGTTGCTTATTATTACATTTACATGTCTAAAATTTGACAATTTTATTGATAAGTATATTTTGAAGGGAAATTTCACCACTTCCGGACATCCTAGGTAAAATCTAACTTTATGAAGTTCCCATATGTTTTGCAATGTAACCAGTCAGTACAACGAGGATGCCCTCTGCCCTCCCCCTCACACTGTTACAAACAGGGGGTGGACACAATAACGTGAACACCTGCACACATCTATGCATGTCATTCTTCCTGAAACTTATAATTTGACATTTTTGTTGAGATACTGACACAGTGTGATGTGTGGTAGGTCCAATAAAATAAATCTGTTCTTCATGGCATTGTTTTCCTTCTCTGGTGTTTTAAGGATGAAACCATCGGGCAGTTTACCAAGTTATACTTTGAGAAGTTAAACTTTTTATCATTAGATATAAAAAGATGTGCATTCCTTCCTACTGATGTTGCAATCAAAGCAAGGCTAGAAAGCTAGCTTGTCTATTTGCCACAGTGCTTGTAGATAAAGATCCTCAAAACAGTTTGAATGATTTGAAAGATTCTTGGTTGGTAACCTATCTATCACACAACATGTCAGTGTTTTTTTTTATTTTACTGCAAATCTTATTATCTTTAATCCAAACAATTTATTGAATGATGGCATACCCAATATTCTAATATAATATTTCAATTCCACAATCCCAATTAAACTGATGTTTAGATTGATTGTGAGAGTTCATTGTCAATCTTGAAAAGTTTCACCAAAAACTAAAAAATAACTCCAGGTCCATTTACAACATTGGTGTCAAACATAGAGCCCATGGGCCAGAACCGGCCCGCAAAAGGGTCCAATCAGGCCCACTGGATGACATTGCAAAGTGTGACAATTGAGAGAAGTAATTTATTCCAATTTCAAATTCACCACTTTAATCTCAGAGAATATCAGAGTTTTTCTTCTGAATATTACCCCTCTCTCCTGGGTCTGTGACATAATTTTTTTCTTCCTACAACGGCCTTAGAACGCTGTCGTAGCAGAAGCAATTTACATTTGCCAACACCAAGCTGACAAGAAACTCTGTGGCAGATTCATTTTCTGATCTTTCTGGAGAGGTTTACTGGTCCAGTCCACTTGAGTTTGACTGATTTACAGTTGTCTGATTTACAAGCTTTTTCTCAGATCTATTAACCCTATCTTGTGGTCTTCATGGAGATAACTTGGTTTCATACTTGGTGACAACTTCGCTGTCTTAATTACAACTTAGCAAACTCCATCCACCAAGGAAGATGACTAAAATGTGCCTGAGAACTCCTCAGCTAGTAAGTGCACCTTGAGTTAAGATTTAGTTTTTTCACATTTTAGACTATAATCTTTTATTATTAGAAATCAGACTTGTTTCAGTGTTATCCAACTCTGGTATGTATGGCACAGAAATTTGATTGATTAAAAAAATTGTCAAACAACTGATCAATACAATATTAGACTATGGTGAAGGTTTGACAGGCATTGGCATAACATGTAGATATAAGAAACTGGTAAATGAAACACAAATCTTGTTAGATTTTCCATTGCATTGCAGCACAATATATTTCAGTTGCAGGCTGAAAAAGTGGCGGATTATCCACATTCAAAGACAAACTTAATCACTGAGTTTAATAATAAGGCTACAGTACGTGTTCAGCAACAACCCTGAGTACTGAGTAAGGTGAAACCTTTACCCAAAGTTAACATAACCATGCATGAACATTGTTTGTATGCAGTTATGGTGAGGGACTCTGGTATTGGAGTGGAGTTTCCAGAAAGACAAAAAAAAGTGGTGGGTGTGTCTGCTCTGGTAAGCAAAGATATGGGTGTTCATTTGAAGAATGCAAGTGAACATCTTATTTGTGTATTTATCAGTGATTTGTGTGTCTCTATTTCCTGGAAACAAGGCTAAGACGTCATTCAAAAGCACCACTTTGGCTTAAAGTTCAGGATCTTTTGTGATATATATTGGCAGCAACAACAGACATAAAGATACCAGACACATTGCAGAATATGCTCTATAAGGTAGCACACATCACATTCAAAGAAGATGTAAAAAGACAAAGTAATAAATACTTGGACAGACCACGCAATAAACAAAACCCAAAAATGTATAATACATACAAAACAGTTTTTTGGACATGCTGTTCTCAAGCTGTCCAAAATCACACCTGAGGTAGACTTGTATAGATTTTTTGACAAGACGAGTTCTGTCTTGGTCACACATGAGAAGCAATACAAACTACAAGGAACGACAAAACACTGAGACTTGAGCTAAATTAGAGTATTATACATGGTAGATTGGACCCCATACTGCCGCCTAGTAGTGATCATTATGGCAAACCCAAGCACATATTATAGGAGTAATGATCTTTACGAATGATCAATACTGATGTATTTAAACATCCTTTGTGCTGTGTAAACAGTGGGCTTGGGCGTTTAGTCCCCATGAAAAAAAAGCTAATCTATCATTCTACTCATTATCATGCAGACACATCATAAACATTATATTAATACCTGTGAAAATGACACTGGATATATATATATATCGTATATCTTTCAGCAACCAGACAACCACACAAAAGGCATACGCTTTAAAGAATAGTTATGGGCAATATGCATATATTCTTTTTTTCACCCCCATGTGTGAGATGAGAGGGCTAGCTGTTTTAACCTTAAAGCAGTGGGAGTGTGCCTATGTTCCCACAGCCCTATGTTCCCACATTTCTAAGAATTTCTTTTTCACTGAAAATTAGGCCCTATGTTCCCACAGCCCTGTGTTCCCACAGTTCTAAGATTTTTTTTCAAAATTAGGCCCTATGTTCCCACAGCCCTGTGTTCCCACATTTCTAAGATTTATTTTCAAAATTAGGCCCTATGTTCCCAAAGTTCCCACAGTTCTAAGATTTTTTTTCCAAAATTAGGCCCTATGTTCCCACATTTCCTTTTTCATAAATTTGTATCAGATTTTATACCCCTCACCCTAACCCTAACCCCTAACTCTAAAAAATGTTGTGGGAGGATAGGGCTTAAATTGAAGGGAAATGTAGGAACACAATATCTAATTTTTAAAATGTCCTAGAAATGTGGGAACATAGGACTGTGGGAACATAGGGCCAAATTTTAAGAAGAATCTTAGAAATGTGGGAACATAGGTCTGTGGGAACATAGGGCCTAATTTTCAATGAAAAAGAAATTCTTAGAAATGTGGGAACATAGGGCTGTGGGAACATAGGCACACTCCCACTGCTTTAAGGTTAAAACAGCTAGCCCTCTCATCTCACAGTTATCACACTGATAGCAAAAAAGCATTTTATGAGAGAAAAAAAAATATTTGAGAGAAACAGTTTTCATACCAATAGCAAAAATAATAATACTTGAGACAAAAAAAGTTTTGAGAAAATGTATCTTTTCATAGAACATAAAAAATATAAATTTTATTTTTTTTAAATTATTTCTGAGAAAAAAAATCTCTCAAATATATATTTTTTGCTATCAGTGTGAAAACATTTTCTCTCAAAATGCTTTTTTTCTCGCTCTCGATGACTTTTTGTACTCTTGTGTCAGGATTTTGCTCTCGCTGTGAAAATAGTGTCATGGGCGGGGCCACGTTCCTATTGGCCAGTCGGGTGAGCATCGTCTTGTCTTGGGTGTCGAACTGAATCATTACACCTATCATGCCCGCTGCCAACTCGGAACTTGCAGACAGAGCAACAGCGGGACAACTTAATAATGTCACCTTCTTATTTATCATTAAATTCACTTCTGACAACGTTTTAGGCGAGAAATGAACTGTTTAGATTTCGAATATAGGCATTCTTCATATCATACGTGATATAGGCATATCATACGTGATATTTAGCTGTTTAAATATCACACACACACACACACGCACACACACACACACACCAGCGGACAGAGAGAAACTATAGCGGGGCTGTAGAGTCCGTCTACGGAGCAAATACTAAATCTAATGTAGGCCCTCGAAGAGAAAAGGCAGTTAACCACAGGTTTAATCTTATGATGGATATGTGTTGTGATATTTAAACAAACGATCCGTCAAACGGCAAAATAACAGCCTGAGAGACCTCCAGCGGTGTGTTCCAGCATGACTAGCGGTCGGTGAACAAGCGATCTGGCCGCCACCAGCTGGCTGTCCGTCACTTTATGGATCTTCTCAACTCCGAAAACTTTGAAGCAAATTGTCAATTCGGCAACGATTTTCAGAAGAATGCCTATATTCGAAATCTAAACAGTTCATTACTCGCCTAAAACGTTGTCAGAAGTGAATTTAATGATAAATAAGAAGGTGACATTGTTAAGTTGTTCTGTCTGCAAGTTCCGAGTTGGCAGCGGGCATGATAGGTGTAATGATTCAGTTCGACACCCAAGACAAGACGATGCTCACCCGACTGGCCAATAGGAACGTGGCCCCGCCCATGACACTATTTTCACAGCGAGAGCAAAATCCTGACACAAGAGAAAAAATGACATCGAGAGCAAACACTTAGGTTTTGAGAGCGAGAAAAAAAGCGTTTTGAGAGAAAATGTTTTCACACTGATAGCAAAAAATATATATTTGAGAGTTTAAAAAAGTATTTTGAGAGAGATTTTTTTCTCAGAAATAATAAAAAAAAAATGTTTTTATATTTTTTATGTTCTATGAAAAAATACATTTTCTCAAAACTTTTTTGTGTCTCAAATATTATTATTTTTTGCTATCAGTGTGATAACTTTTTCTCTCAAACTCTGGGCAGGAGCGGGCAGCGGCGGACGGAGCAGGCGATCAGACCGGCCGGAGCGGGCAGTTGGAGCCGGAAGCGGCGAACAGAATGAACAGACTCACAACACTACCGGCCCACCAGGAAAAGTCCCGACTCTCCTGATTGTCACTCTGCCTCATGCACGTATTCAAAATCCAAGTTTCAGGAACATGAGTCATCTTTTTCACCTAGAAAAAGAAAAAGGAGATTGAAAAAAAGCAATGGACATGCTTTTGGAAGCGCGAAGGCTACCGTAGCTGTAATACGTCACGGGTAACTGAACCACTAACTAACGCTGACCTGACGGAGCACCATGCGGAGCACCATGCGGAGCACCGTAGCCGGTGTCGCAGAGCTCTGTAGCGGCCAAACACATCTAGCCTACTAAGTGCCACTGATACAACCGAGCTGTGACGGAAGTCTGTAGCCGGCAGCATGAAGCTCTGCAGTGGCTTAAACATCTAGCAACTGTAGCCAGGGAGTTCTAAAGCAGATGTCACGTGACCAGCTCCTGGTTTTCAAATGATATCATACGTTTTAGTGTGCATAACTTTTCATCCGACATCATGAATGCGTTGGTTTGATGGAAACTCACTGGCTTTATTTGCATAAATGTTTTTAGCGAACTCCAGATAATTTGATTAACAAGTGGATGGAAACATAGTTATAGATAGAAAAATGAAAACACTGCAACGCTGTGTTTTTCTGTACAATCCAGTTAGGTTGTAGATTTGTAAAAATGACACAGAGTACACTGTCAGCAAACAAACAACACCGTAATAGAATTATCAGAATGTGTCCAAAAATGTTAGGACATACTGCATGGCATGTGCACAAAAGGAAACCGAAGCTTAGCAGAATTTGCGATGCATTGGTATTGAAAAAGATATTTCTGAATGCCAGCAGTCTATGATCACAGCACGAATCAAATGTAACTATTAAAGCTGGCAAATGTTCAGTCTGCCCTTTAGGGAGAACAACTCTGAATAAATAGTGAATATAAAAAAGATAATATCTATGTACATTCAGCCCCCTCACTAAAATGAGTGAAGGCAAGTTAATAATAAGTAATAACTGAGCAAATATTGTTTATGTGAATAAATCCCTGATACATGTGTGAACATTCCCTTCAGATTAATATTGTTTTGCAGACAAAGTCTGCCATACAATCAATACTGGTCTTGCATATAAATTCAAATAATGAAATGGCAACTTGGTAATTAAGACATAATTTTTACCACTTGTGAAATAATGTTTTCAGCAGAATATGACAGCAGCTGGCATCAACCTCCGTAGGAAAGTGGAGGTTATGGCAGTTATGTTGTGACATTCACTTTTCACTTAATACCTGAAAATGTTTTCTGATAAAAGGTGACATAAATATTTTGCCGCCCAGGATATGTTTTCTCTCTTACATTTACATGTTGGATTGTTTAGCTCGTCTTTCAATTTCAGTAGCCTAGTTACTTTTTTTTTTAATTATATTGTAATATCCTGTGAAAAAGGTTTTACGGGAGAACAAAAACTTTTATTTTGGGAGAATAAAGTTGTAAGTTTACAAGAAAATAAATTGGAATATTATGAAAATAAAGTCATAGTATTACATAAAATGTTTGTCACATTTTTCGCTTGACTTCTCAAAATATTTAGATTTTTTAAGACCCTAATACTCTCTTCACAAACAGGGTATAATAAAAACAGGGTATAATCTTGTCAGGTGTCGCTGTAAAGGGATTTTTTAAATCAAATCTCCCGTTCTGAAACCAGACACAAAGGTCCGAGTTATATCGGTTTGAAGGCCAACACCGACATTTCTAGACAAATGCTGTAGCCACTTTGTTTTGTTATACTTATTAATATCATGAACTTTAATATTGTTTGTGCCATGAAAGTCAGTGAGAGTTTTAACCCTGCGGAACAAGAGTGAAATACTCTCAGCAGGCAGACACGCTTTGCAACGCTTCACTTAGGAAGATGTAGTTAAAGTATTCAAAGTAAAAGTACTCAATGCAGAAAACAGTTGTGTGTTTCAGCTGGACTTGTTTAAAGCTATAGTGCGTAGTTTCTGTCTCCCCCATGAGGACTTCTAAGTAATGAGAACAATTTGTTGGTGCATCCACATGATACAAGCCACACCCACCCCTCCTCCTTGCTAGTAGCCAAGGAGGACACGGAGGATTAAAAAACATGATGAACTCTTCAGAAGAGGTCATTATCTTCACTTGAGTTTCTGCACGGGAAAGTCACCGGACGCCACAATCTTCTGAGCATATTCACACTGAGAAATACACAGAGTGGTCTTAATTAGCTTTGTAGACACTCATTTGACAATAGCTTGAATGTAACGGACGTTCATTTGTATACAAAATGTATGCACTAAAGCTTTAATTTATAATAAAACATCTGATCAGACATGTGTTTTGTATGCAAAAATCCTCATTTGTAAAGTAACTAGTAACTAAAGCTGTCAGATTAATGTAGTGGAGTAAAAAGTACAATATTAATAATATAAAGTACAAGTACCTCAAATTCGTACTTATGTACGGTACTTGAATAAATGTACTTAGTTACATTCCACCACTGATAAATTGCACCTGTGCTTTCACTGTTCTGGTATATGAAAACATCTGCTAAAAAAGGTCTATTATATCCATCATGCAGGTTTTATAGAACGCGCTGACATAGACTCATGTTAAATATCTACGAACCCATATATCAGTCAAATCTACTCTGGTGCTTTAGGCCACACACCCTGTATGTGTGCAATGCTTTGTAGGGTTGTAAACCAAAAACAAAAAGGCTCAGTTAACAGAGGCACACGTCATGTCAGATCAGCCCATGGACTTGATATCTGGTGTTACTACACGGCTGAACTAGCAGTGAGTCGGATTGTTTCATTTCAAAGCTAAGACACTTATCTGAGGTGAGAAAACAACTTGGAAAGAAAAATAAATAGTTTTCAAAGTGGACATGTCTGCCAGCACTCTATTGAAGAACCCATCATACCCGTACAACAGTGATGACCCCGATGTTGCTGCTCAATAAATAAAACCTGAGGTAGCTCTTTTGTCTAAGCAGTGTTCCAGTGGAAACCCTCACAGTTTCCCTCAGTGGTTCACTCTGAGGGTGGCCTGGCTCTGCTCCTCTTCCTCTTCCTGGTCCCTCTGTAAGGTAGCTGTTCCCTGAGAGATTGGAGACGAAAGCTGCTGCTGCTGCTGCGCTTTGAGTGGACAGCTGGCCACCATGTGGGAAACACTCTGACAAAAATGGCACTTTTTGGGCTGAGGGGGCAGGTGACACTCTTTGGCATGATGGCCGGGTCCTCCGCAGTTGTAGCATCTACAATGAACAGAAGGCAGAAAATCAGAGACCTCAGACGGACTATTGCAGTTTTTCTCAGATACTTAGGCACAATTGCTGAATGCACATCATTACTCTCCAAACGCTGTGTGCAATTCTCACAAACAAAAATGTTTCATATTGTAGCGAGCTGCATGGAAGAAGTAGAAGAGCCAGAGATATAGAACTCTGAGGAAGTTTATTCAACTGCTACACACACTATACGGAGAGGTCATCAATCTCCACCAGTGTTTCAGTCCTGGTAACCCAACAAATATAAACAAACATGAACACATTATCAAGGCTAAAACTTAGGTAACGTTAATGCTTAACAAAAACACTAACAGAACATTTACAGACTTAAACTAAACACTTAAACAACACTAATAACCTAGTCCCATGACCCTTTGCACTGCTGTGCAGAACAGTCAACACAACGGCCTCCTGCTGGCCGTTACATAGCCCCCATCTGAGCGGCCAGTTGTCCTCGGCGACCCCATCACCCAAAACATAGTCCCTTAAATGTCCAGGACGCCGTCGCTGACGAGCAGGTCTCCCAGGAATCACAGGCGATGCAACACACAACTGGGGGGAGTTGGACACACAACTGGGTTGAGGTGTGTAGTGCTGCCATCACCAACCCCACCGTCCACAGGTGGAGCGAGAGGACGGTATGGTGCGAGTCTGTCTTGGTGTAGCACCACCATTTATCCATGGCAAGGCATGCGCAACCGGTACACCACCTCTGACAGCTGACTCACAATCTCGCCAGGCCCCTGCCAGTGATTGCAAAGCTTAGGAGAAACCCCCTTCTTACGGACAGTGCAATACACCCATACCTTGTCCCCTGGCTTGAAGACTTTTCCCCAACAACGTGTGTCATAGGCCCTTTTCTGCCGCACCCCTGAGTTGGCTTGGGCCTGGCGAGTGTGGTTGTGCACTACCTGTAGGCGTTCTTTTAGCCTACGGTAGTAGTCCATTTCTTTTCCTCAAGCAATCTCAGGCTCAGGAGGGGCCCCAAACACCAAGTCCACCGGTGTACGTAGTTCACATCCAAACATGAGGGCAGCAGGTGTGCACTGGCTGGACTCCTGGACAGCAGTCCGGTAGGACCACATGACCAGGGGCAGGTGGTGCTCCCAGTCACGCTGATGTTGGCTGGTGAGGATGGCGAGCTGAGTTGCTAGGGTGCGGTTAAACTGTTCCACCAGCACATCACCTTGAGGGTGGAGTGGTGTGGTCCTTGTCTTGCTCACCCCTAACCTCTGGCAGACCTCACAGAAAACACGGGACTCAAAGTTCCGCCCTTGATTACTGTAGAGCTCAACGGGGGCAACAAAGCGGGTAAACATCTCCTCAACCAGCTTCTCCGCTGTTGTGGTGGCGCTCTGATCTGGCAGCCACCTTCTCGGACGGCAGCCACCTTCTCCGGGTCAGTAGCTACACCAGAAGCGTTGATCACATGGCCCAGAAACTTTGTCTCCCTTGTCAGCAGGCAGCACTTTGTGGGGCTGAGCCGCAGCCTGGCCTGACCGATGGCAGTAAAGACCTCATGCAGGTTGGACAGTGCTTTGTCGAAGCTGTTGGCGTGCACCAGCAGGTCATCGAGGTACATGACACAACGACTCCGGGGCACGTCTGTCAGCACCCGCTCCATCAGTCATTCAAATATAGCCGGGGCATTGCAGAGCCCGAACGGCATGACGCGGAATTGCCACAGCCCCTGCCCAATGGTGAGGGCAGTCTTTGGTCTTGCTTCTGGGGCCAGTTCTACCTGCCAGTAGCCACCGCGCAGGTCGAGGGAGCTGAACCAGCTGGACCCAGCGATGTAGTCCAGAGCATCATCGATGCTGTGGATAAGAGTCCTTCTTGGTGACGCTATTAAGGCGTCGGTAGTCCACACAGAAACGCCAACTGCCGTTCTTCTTCCTCACCAAGAGGACTGCCGCTGCCCACGGACTGTTGGACGGCTCAATTATCCCAGCGGCAGCCATCTCCCGGATCTTATCCTCTGCCACCTGACGCTTAGTGAGGGCCAGCTGGTGGGGACGGAGTCGGATGGGCTGGGCATCATGGGTGTCAATAGCATGCTGGAACAGCCCTGTCTGCCTGCAGTCTTCATCCCTGGCAGCAAAGATATCCACATAGTCATCAAGGAGGCGCTTCAATTGGAGGCACTGCTGTGGGTCGAGACCGTGGCTGCTGCGTTGCCACAGGTCATCCATGGCCTCCACCAACTCCGTCGGGGGCGGGATGGCTGGCTCTTCGATTGGGACAAGAGCAAGCTGTGGCTGGGCAGGGCTGCTGATGGTGGCAGTGCTGATGGGAGGCATGCTGGTAGTGGCCATGCTGGTAGGGGTTGTGCTAGTGGTTGGCGTGCTGGTGATGGCCGTGTTGATGGTGGGCAGTGGCACACAGAGGCTTGGAGCCCGCTTGACAGCGGCTGCCGGATGATCAGCCCGTTGGCCTCTGGGCCTCTTCTTCCCCCAGACCGCACTGAAGTGCAATGGTATCTGTGCCAAGAAGTGATGACAGCCCTTGCAACGTTGAGACAGGCACCCCAGCTGGTCAACAAGTCCAGCCCAATAATGCACGGGTCCTGGATGTAGGCTAGCCAGAACTTGTGTGACAGCTCCTGGTTCCCAGCTCGGACTTGCAGTAGCTTTGTTCCGCTAATGCCAGCAGTTTCCCCCGTCACCATCATCAGCTTGATATCCGTTGGTGACCATGCCACTGGAAGTGGGCCAGTGGTACCTGGAAGGACGCCCGGTCGCACCTGGTTGTCAAGATGGCAGTGCAGGTACAGCCCTTTGGTGTGGCCTAAACGGCCAATCAGCGTGCATCGGCCTTGGAGGGGTGGTGGAGGCTGGAGCGGTGGTCCCCTCATTAGACCACTCCACTGTAGTTTTCCGCCAGCTGGGTGGCAGTGGATTTTGGAGTTGGTGCTGGGCAGTTGCGAGCTCTGTGGCCAGGCTCGCCACACCGATAACAACAGTTTTTCGGGGTGGGCGATGTCTTGGTGGTGGTGGGCGAGCAAGGCAGACTTCTTCAGCCCCCTCCTCACAGTCAGCCATCCTTATGTGTGGTTGGAAACTGGAGGTGTTCTGCTGGGTGGGCCGTGCAGAGAATATCACCTCAGCTTGTTCAGGTTCGCAGATGACTTCGTTGAGGGTCATGGGCCGGGCAAGGCAAACATGCAGGCGTAGCCGCTCCGGCATGAGGCCTTGCAGGAATGCATGGAACTGTGGGTATCCTTGTTGAGTGTGTAGTCGAACATCTGCAGCAAAGGTGCCCAGGCTTTCTCCCTCTTGGCGGCGGCGATTGGCAAGTTGCTCTCTGCTCTGCTTGGTGAAAGGTCTCTGCCCAAATCGCCTCTCCAGTGCTGTCGTCAGGGCTTGAAGGTCTCGTTGCTCTGCTGGGTCTAGGTCAAAGAGCACCTGCAGAGCCTTTCATTCCAATGCGAGTGCCAGATGTACAGCAGCCTCCTCATCACCCCAACCGCTGTGCCATGTTGCTAGTCTGATTTGGGAGAGGAACGGCTTTAAGGGTGTCATCCCATTGTACTTGGGCAGCTTGGCTGGGGTCCGAGGCACAGCTGAGGGGTAATGTAGTCTATAGGCAGCAGGGGCAGTGACAGGCAATAGGTTGGCATCTGTCATCTGCAACAGAGTATCACTGGCAATGGTGCCCCTCTAGAGGGCGATGGCGTGCCACGCTGGACTCATCCTGGCATGCAATGATACTCCCGGCCTCCAGGGGGCAATGTCGCAGCACGCTGGAGCCATCAGGGAGGGTTGGGAGGCGTCTTACCCCGTCAGCATTCAGGCAGTCCAGGCTGCAACGGGTCAGCTTGATGGCTCTCTCCATTGACTGGATTTCAACTTCAATTTGTTGCACCATCTCTTCAACTGCTTCTTCCATTTTCACAACATACTCAATCCCACTTCTGAAACCAATGTAGTAAGCCATGTGAAATAAGATGAAAAGGCAGAGATATAGAACTCTGAGGAAGTTCAACTGCTAGACACACTATACAGAAAGGTCATCAATCTACACCAGTGTTTCAGTCCTGGTAACCCAACAAATGTAAACAAACATGAACACATTATCAAGGCTAAAACTTAGGTAACGTTCATGCTTAACAAAAACACTAACAGAACATCATTTACAGACTTAAACTAAACACTTAAACAACACTAATAACCTAGTCCCATGATCCTTTGCACTGCCATGTAGAACAGTCTACACAACGGCCTCCTGCTGGCCGTTACAATATTTTCAGTCATCTGGCTTTGTCATAATGCCACAAGAACTGACAACAGGTGAATCTTCACCTTCATCCTCATTTTTTAGTGGAACTTGTTGCCAAAAAGGAAATTACAAATGAAGATTTCTGTACACAAAACACATGTAGTTTCTAAAATCTGATGTTTTATTCTACAGTCCCTCCAGAAAAACACGATTTTTTTTGTGATTGTTGCGGGCAAAAATCCTTGATAATGCGGCACGTTTTCTTAAAAAATGCGATGGAATATGCGGGATATTTATGCAATTTTATGCGATGAAATTGCGGAACTTGCAAAAATTGCAGGAACTTGCGGGAACTTGCAAAAACTGTGGTTTGATGAAAAAGAGAAAAAAAAGTGATTCCCCCGACACCGTGTTCTCACTAGGCGAAATTACGTCACTTCATAACGTTCCCATGGAAATGGCTGCTCTTGTGTGAAGTAAACGCAACATTTTTCAACTTTCTGCTGAAATGAAATCATGCAAGCCCCGCATATTTTGCGTGGAAATCGGAAATTTATGAGGTGAAGGTGCGGCGTATTTTAAAAAATGCGGCCCCCGCATAAATATGCGGACTTTGACTGATTATGCATTGAATTCTGCGATCGCAAAATCGCATTTTTCTGGAGGGACTGGAAATTCTAAAGTAAACTAGCCAACAATATAACAGCCTACAAGTCCAGCTGAGATGATCAGACCATTAAACACACAACTGGTTGGATCCTTTACATTTTCTACAATGGGAGGAGAGTTCTGCATTGAGTAATTTTACTGTAATACTTGAAGTATTTTTTCCTGACGATACTTACATACTTTTACATAAGTCACATTTCCAATGCAGGACTTTTACTTGTAACAGAGTATTGTTTACAGTGTGGTGTTAGTACTTTTACTTAAGTAAAGGATGTGAATACTTCTTTCACCGCTGTTGAATTATTACAATGCACATCATAGTTTTGACAGTAGCTGGTTTTCATTTCTATCTGAATCCAATTCCATCTGCAGTGAAGTGATTAGATTCCACCATCATTTTGACATTTTATTGTTGTTAGGAGGATAGGCCCTTGAGATGAAGCATCTTGTTTTCGAGGGGGTCCTCAAGACATAAGACAAAGACAATACAGCACATGTACATTCACACTCACTAAAGCTCACCCTCATACCATCTCACCCACCCTACCCACCCCACCGACTCCTGATTGAAGACAAATCATGTATAATACATATTGCAGTATTACAAGGCATGACAACATTTAGCCCACACATACACATATGCGTACGTACATATGTACATATATTTACACATACATTAATTCAAACCTTTATTTAACCAGGATAAAAAAACTCCTTGAGATTAAAAATCTCTTTTACAAGAGTGTCCTGGTAAGTGGCAGCAGCGTGGTTTCAAATAAATACAAAGACAATAACAAATAAAAACATAGACACACTTTCACTCATCATATTCAAACAACAATGGCATCATGGGAAAAAAATCTGGGTCCTAAACCAATTTAAAAACAATGACAGACTGCTTTTCGGCAAGGTCCTTTAAAAAGCCTTTAAAATAACATACATAGGGCCAGATGTACTAACGCTTTTGCGCCCACTTCAGGCGTATTTGTGTCGCAACGTGCGCGTAAAATCATGGCGAGGTATGTACAAACAGGCCGCAATGATGTAAAAGCGCAAACTGCATGTCGTGGGAGCTGAAAAGGGCAAATTGCGTTTTTCGTGTCATGCATATTTATTCATGGGAGGGTCGCGGGGAAAGTGGGAGTTTACCGTAAAGAGATGGGAGGGGAAGCGTAAAGAGCGCTTAATTACGTATTCCGCGGTATGTACAAAAACCGCCAGTGATAGCGCGCCTCTATTTTGCGGTGAAAATTCTCCGCCTCTTAAAAGCAGGTGTAAACCTGGAAGCGGGTTTCCTCACATATGCCTCCTGGTGAAATGACAGCAGTAATCCGAGCAAGACGAAGACATAGGCCAAGGAGACGAGCTGAAAGTTTTGCCACAAGGATCACAGATTAAGCAGCCATGCAAGATTACAGTTACTGGAAGAAATCAAAGATGACATCGAATCTCCGACTCAGAGTTCACATTCCAGCAGTTGTTAAACTCCTCGCTACATTACAAATATTGGCATCAGGATAATTTCAAACAGTCATAGCATCAGCAGTGGGAATATCGCAGTCTGCACTCAGCCGTATCATAGCACAAGTACTTACAGTTTACGGTATAGTGGGCGGAGAAAGGCGCTAATTACGGATGACCTGCAGGTTTGGTAAATATGGCGTAAACTATGGTATCATTGCGTTCGCTATCTGCGGGTGAGCCATGGCGCTGATAACGCTACGTTCGCAAATGTACGTACATCTGGCCCATAATGTACATATGCACACCTACACCCATTCTAGCATGTATACACATAAATAAAAGGAAAGGACAAAAAGTATCCCAAATATTTGGGAATATAAAACAAAAACAGAGGTCAAGTCATACATGAGGAAAACATTTACAGCAACAGTTTGCATGCAGGTAAGTAAAAAGCAATATTTTTCAGGAGTGCATAGAAGTGACAGATCTTAGGGACCCAGGCAGGCTATTCCAGTCTGAAGGGGCTTTAAATTTAAAGGTACGTCTTCCACTCTCTTTGTAGATGTTTGGCACGGTGAAAAAAGGATATTCAGTGTGTCTCAATCTATTAGTTAGTCTATATGGAATTGAATATTCCTTCAGGTAAGAAGGATAATCAAAATAAACACATTTTAAAATAACCTGGTACCAGTGATACTGTCTTCTGGCTTTTGGTGATAATAAGTTCAGTGAGTCATACATTACACAGTGGTGAGTAGTAAAAGGACATCTAAGCACAAATCTGCATATATTATTGAAAGCAACGGTGGTTTCAGATTTGATTCTGATGTGTTTTGATAGACAACATCTGCATAGTCTAATATAGGAAATATTAATTGTGACACAATTCTTAACGTAATCACTTGAGTGAGTTATTAAAGCAAATGAGAAGGAGCTGCTAGGCGCATCTGCCAGACTAAAGTAGGAGATGTTAGAAAATTGTGAGCTACAAATAGAGGAAAAGTGTTGATTAAAAGCATTAGCAACCGCGGAAGGATCACTGATAATATCATTGTTAACTTTGATTTTGGTAGCAATGCTTTTAGTAGAATTATTGAGTAAAGAATTAATACTTTTCCAAAACATCTTAGGATTATTAAAGTTTTTAGACAGAGAGTTTTTATAATAGTTTGATTTAGCATTTCTTGTTTTAGTTGTGCACATATTTCTTAATTGTTTATATTCAGCCCCGTCTGCTGAGTCAGGTGGTACTGTTGCCTTATCGCTTTGTTTAAAAATATATATTAAATCAGCATCAATCCAAGGTAAGTGTCGGCCCTTGACCTTTACTGATATCCAAGGAGCATGTTTGTCAATTACTTTTAGAACTTCAGTGTAGAAAAAACTCCAAGCATCTTTGACAAAGGGAATGCGGTGAAACCTATTCCAATTTATATCTAATAAATCTTGGATGAAAAACTCATTGTTAAGATGTTTACTCTGCCTTACCTTGATTACCTTGGGTGGTATGGCGAGGTAATCTAATTTTCCACACACAGAAAACCATAGAATGATCACAAAAACAATCAGGTAGAACGCAAGATTCTGTGATTCTGTCAGAGTGGGTGACCAGAGTCCAATCAAATAGATCATCAGAGGGCGGCACAGCCCAGCTTTGCCTTCAGATCCCTGGGTCTCTTAACTTATCTGTCACCATGCAACCTCATCACTTGCAGCCCCAGTGAGGGGCAGCTGTTCAGGGATTCAGCCAAATTGATCTCCTTCCCTCAACGGGGTTGCATATTGTATATACGGAAGAGAATTAAGGGCAATGTGAAAAATGTGAACATTTGATTTCTGAGTTCAGAGTCAGAATTCAGAGGAAAAAAAGGTCAGAATTGTGACTTTAAAGAATTTTGAATTCTTACTCTATTCTCGTAATTCTGACCAGCGGTGGAAGAAGTATTCAGATCCTTTACTAAAAGTACTAATACCACACTGTAAACAATACTCTGTTACAAGTAAAACTCTCCTCCCATTGTAGAAAGTGTAAAGGATCCAACCAGTTGTGTGTTAAATGGTCTGATCATCTCAGCTGGACTTGTAGGCTGTTATATTGTTGGCTAGTTACAGCATAGAAAATCTGCTTATAAATATAGGAAATATTGGATAGCATAGAACAACATAATGTAATTCTGCTAAATAAAACATCACATTCATTCTTAGTTTCACTTGTTTTCATTTTAAACCAATTGTATAACCGAATAAAATACACATTTTCTGTAGGCTCAGTCTGCCACTGGTTCCATGGTATCACAATTTTGGATAGTCGTCATGGAAACATTAATTGGTCATGTGACAAGGGCTGGGAAGATTGGCAGAACAGCCAGCTCCTTTGAGCTCCAGCAAAGGAGACGGAGCCACTCTGTTAAAACAAGCAACGCTCGATTTTTCAGGTCAGCAACAGGTGACCAAGGCCGAGCTGAACACACTGATTGCAACCCTAATATACAGTTACGGAGAGATTTACACTACTTAATGGCCAGATTTTTCTTTGTTTCTTTTTACCCAAGTTTACATTTGTGTGTCTTAATTTTGCACTTGAATTTTATTTTCAATATTTTTTATGTTTTTATTTCTATGCATATCACATGGCAGGCTGCAATCTATTGAGTTCAAATAAATACCAAATGTTCTAAACTACTGTATATTGTGTTTTTATTCTTCAATCAGTTAATATAAACATCTTTGACGTTAAAGATGTTGTAGAACGTAATAGCGTTATAGAACATAAAAAATAACGTCACAGTTACTTTGCTGAGTAACTAATTACTTTTACAATGTGGTAACTGAGTTACTAACTCAATTACTTTTTGGGAGAAGTAATTTGTAACTGTAATTAATTACTTTTTTAAAGTAAGATGACCAACACTGGCCTTTATACATACCTTTTTTACATAGAATACTAAGCTATTAAAACAGCCTAATAATTGTTGGCATGATTTTATACATCATGTTTTAATGTTAAACATACATGTGGCACAGTGAATCCTTAGGATTAATGTATCTGTTGATGGCGACCTTAGTGACTACGTTACCTATAGGCCAGTAAGCCTACCATCAGTGGGGATTTGTATTTGCTAATAATATGTAGGATTCATGTTAAGACGTTTTATGTTTGGAAAATTTTTTCAAAAATTAACTATAATTTGGTGAACGTGGCCCTGGATCATCTCACAGCTAGCCCCCACTTCCTTCCTCTCTTAGTCCCCCCCACCCCCCATCAGGGCTCAGTATTGATCAGCGAGGATGGCAGAGGGAGCTCCTTTGTTTCAACACAACTGTGACCTCTGAACCCTGACCCCTGCTCGCTTGCTCCCTTACCCTCCCCTCCACCTCATTTACACACCACATCCCATTGTTGCTATGGCAATGGTGACCTCTGACCTCTCTCAGGCACCTACATCTGTTATCAATTAAACGGATAGGTCTCCTTCCTCTTCTGAATACTACATTTATGTTTGGGAGAAAAGAGGGAACATGTGAATGCAATCAAACCTATGGTGGGGTGTTTAAGGACAGGAAGTGGTGGGATTGTTTTTATCACTGCCCACCATGATTAATGGAGTTCAACTTAAAAAGATGCTATCACATTTATAACCTTGTCGGGTGTTAATGGGATACAATCTGCAAAACAAAACTCATTTATTCTTTAACTGGTCATGTTTTGGATCCAGTAAGTAGAACATCTGAATAAAATCAAATCCAGCAGGTATTTAAAAATAGGAAGACGTGGGGTTCATTTTATCACTTTCAACCGTGATTAATATGGTCAAATCTACAAGATGCTATCAAATAAATAGCCTCGCTGGATCTTTGATTGCCCAAACAAACTTCGATTGCAAATAAATAATAAAATAGTAGCGTTCGTTTACAGGTTCATTCATAGCCTTAGAATGTGTGCTTTGTAATAAAAAGATAAACTTTGAAGTGATAATTAGGGTTGGGCATCGTTTTTGATTTTAACAATTCTGATTCCAATTCAGATTTTTCCTTTCGATTCTTTGAGGGGTGGAGTTGAATTGGGTCACATCCTTATTTTACAGATAAGAGGAACATTTTATTTTGATTTAATGGTGATTAACAGTTTTACCGGGCTTTTTCAATGTAAAATAAAGCCACACAAGAGTGCTGCTTACTGTGCTCCATGGCTGCAACACAACAAGCGCCTGGCTGCTACGGTAACCCAAACTTGCACATGTTAAATTTGGAACCGATGATGGGATTCGAAAACCAAATATTCCAAACGATTCCAATAAAAAAACGATTCCATTGGACTTACCTGTCACCCTTGGACCGTCGTTTCTGGGCGCTCTTTGGTCTTCTCTCGCTGCCCAGACATGGTGCTCCACTGGGCCCAGTAACCCAGACAGAATCCAGCCCTTTGGATGATTTCTTAAAGGTGAACTCAACGGCCTCACCTTCTCTGAGGCTGCGGAAGCCCTCCATGTGCAGTTTGCTCTGTTATCGAGATAATAGAAAGAGTGAACAAGGGTCAGAATTAAGGCTGAAAAAATTTGCTAACGATCTATTGAGCCAGATGGACCGATAAGGGAGCTGTGGGTAATATAATTGGTCATGTGACTAGATTTTGGTATTGGAAGCGTTCTGGTTTCTGTTTATACAGTGTGGAGGCGAAGAGGCGGAACGTATTGGCCTCAATGCAAACTTGGAACCCATCCGTGGATATATACATAAAATGGTAAAATGGTATGTAGATACCGCATTGGCCGCTGCTGTTTATTGGAGCAATACCTTTTTCATCTGTGAAATGTTATTCAATGTTGCAGTTTGGCATTTAATTTGCATTAACATTCAGAAGCACAGAAAAATTCACACAAAACCCAGTCTTTAAGGTCTTAACGGGTCACGTGTCCATCCATAGATGACGGCAGCAGAGACGCATCTCACAAGCCAGAGGCGGTATTTATATATATATATATATATATATATATATATATATATATATATATATCTATATATATATATCTATATCTATATTTATATATATATATATATATATATATATATATATATATATATATATATATATGGGAACAATTTAGCTTTTAATTAGCTTTTTTATCTTCATATGCAGATCTCTGTTTATAGAGATTAGCCAAAATGCCATCTGCACCTAAAACATTTACAAAAAGTATTGACTCCGACTGTAAACAATGACCGGCACATGGTAGAGGAAGTCTTGGCCCGGTTATCCGCTTGCTTAACCGGAACACTAGAAATATCAACCCAGTCTCACAGCAGTGAAATGGTCACGTAACTTAATCTATTGATTTGTGTACACGGACACGTTTATCTTGTTTTTTTCGTGATGGTCAGCACGTTTTTTAAACTAATGTATTAAGAGCGACTATGGTAGCGAGTAGTATGAAAGGCCAAAAATCCGCATAGGGAGGTTTGTTGGGGGGGTGGATGGGTCAAAAAACACAGGACTTTCACCCAGAAGACCGGGGATCGTATCCCGCGTGTCACGTTTCCTTTCCCCGTTCTTCTTTTCCTAAACCCAACCCGGAATTCTTCCGTTGGCCCATCACGGAATTTTCGGCGATCATGTTCATTTCACGCCAGACTGACAGAAAGAATCATGCTGTGATCACGAAAGATGCTTCCCATTGAAATACATAAGTTTAAAAAACGTGCTGACCATCACAGAAAAAAACGAGATAAACGTGTCCGTGTACACAAATCAATAGATTAAAAATGACGTGACCATTTCAAGAACTGCCATGAGACTGTGTTGGAAATATTGGCCATTGCACCCAGAGGCTAAACCGTCGTCAGGCCAATTCAGAGATTTGTGACTGCATGAAGTGATAGCTAGATGTTTGCAGAACAGCAGTCATGTTTTCCCCAGTTTCAAAAAGCAAAGACCAGTTACAGCCCAGCCAGGGATGTGTTCGTCCAATCAGGTGTTCAAGGCAAGTAGGAAGAAATAAAAATAGGAGAGTCTAGCTCTGTCCAAAGGTAAAGGAAACGGCCATCAGCAGCTCTAAAGCTCACCAATTAACATGTTATATGTCCTTTATTTGATCTGTACAAACACCAAAGTGTTTTTATTGTTATGTGCAGGACTGTCTCAGTATCCTTCTAGTCTTGGGCAGCGCTAAGTGCCGGATGGAGCAACGACACCTCTGCAAAATAGCCTCGTGAAGGAACTTGTTTTGGTGGAACATGTGTACGTTCAGTAGTAGTTTTAGTCGTGCAACAGAAAACTCAGATTGGACAGATAGTCTAGCTAGCTGTCTGGATTTACCCTGCAGAGATCTGCAGCGAAATGAAGGACAATCTGGACAAATTTCCGGCGGCACCAGAACAATCCAAGGTTGTCGATATAGACTAGTATCCTTCCAACAAAGTGCATGAACGCACACTTCTGCATAAATGTTGCATTAATAAAAACGTGTAGTCGCTGTCAGGGAATCCTCAGCTCTCTTATAAAAATCCAATCCTGTTTTAACATTAATGCTTTCAAAGACCCCTCCTCCCCTTGTGTGTCAGTTTCATGCTAGTTTTAAGATTATTTCTCATTTTGACTCCCCCTTGGTGCAAAGCACTCTCTGTCACTGTATTAATGTTGCTTTTCCCACAAACCAGATGGAAATCAAACAAAGTGCGCGGAGGATGGTGGCGGAGAAAGTTCAAACATTGTTCGACCACAACTAAATGAAGAAAACATCCATCCACCAAACAATAAAAGCAGTGTGTCTGGGATCAGCCTGCAGCAGCCGCAAGACAACCAGCAACCAGCCTTAATGCTCATTTGTTTCTGAATACACATTAACGCTGCTGCTGGCTGAGCTGGAGGAAATATAGAATGTAAACCTGCTGACCAGTATGACCACAGCTGTGAAAGGCTCTGTTGACTGCACTTTATGCATGGGAACAACAACTTCACTGTAAAAATGTAAAATGTCCTTTTACTCTCAACCATAGCTCACTATAGAGCTCAACAGGGAGGTCCTGGAAGTGAAAATCCCATTCCTATTCATCATGAGGATTTTGATTATTAGCCATAATGTCTTAACCATCCAAGTTAGTCCGCATGAAATCAACCTTGTTTTAAGAGAAAACATGTTTTATACAGGATGTCATGGAGAAGTACTACACTAACAAATTAGCACCCCTTGTCAGTGGGATTCAAATGAATTAAAGGGCTTGTTAGATTGTCGAACTTCCTGAAACCGACGATCACTGTACTCCATTTTTTAGGCAGCAATCAGCCAAGTGTATAGAGGTGTGAAAGCTCTCACACGCAACACATCGTGCAGCCTAGTTAGTTTAGTTAGTTAGATGCATACTGAGACCTTAAGCTACGGCAAAGTCTCTGCATATTGTATCATTTGCTACCAGAACCTTCGAACCTGCTGCATTTCAAGTGTCATCTCAAGTGTGGAGAACTATCTGACACACAGAGGACCTCGAACATTGGCCCCCACCCCTCCTTCGCACAGTTGCTAGTAGCCAAGGAGGACACGGAGGTTAAGAAAAACATGATGGGCTCTTCAGAAGAGGTCATTATCTTCACGAGTTTCTGCTCGGGAAAGTCGCCGGACGCCACAATCTTCTGAACATAGTCATACTGAGAAATCCAGAGAGAGTTGTGTGTAGCTGATAGCCTTAATTAGCTTTGTAGACACTCATTTGGCAATGGCTTGAATGTAATGGTCATTCATTAATATCAAAAAGTTATGCTCTAAAGCTTTAAGTCAGGAAAGTGGGAGAGAGAGGGTAAATGACATGCAGCAAAGGGCCGCGGGTCAGAACCGAACTTGCGGCCGCTGCAACAAGGACTGAGCCTCTGTACATGGGGCGCACGCTGAAAAAGGTGAGCTAACCAGGCACCCCCCAAGTTATTTTTTTCTAACAATTTTTAATTGGTCATAATAACAACACGGACTACAATTTTCCAATCAGATCGAACCTCTGCACACCAAATTTAATTGGCATCAACGATTTACTGAAGCCCAAAACAAGCATGTGCAGGGCCCTTATCCCCTCTCTTTCATCCCATGATTTACAGTAACCTGAGACACTGCCTGAGCCAAAAGGCTCCACATGGGAGGTGCGACTGAAACTCAGGTTGGGTGGGCTCCCTGATGCTTTAATTACTTTCTAACAGGAAGCAGGGCCTGGTTGGGGAGAGGAATGAACCTTGTTATCTCTGCTTTAGCCTCCAACCCTCTATTTTAAAACCCTTTTAAAATAGAAATGTTTGAGCTCGACACCTTTGAGGTTCCACAGCACAAAACTGTCAGGGTGGTGAAGTGAGTGGGGGTGACTCGGCCACGGCTGATTTTAAGATGTGTTAATCTTCAGGTAATTTGACACAAACACACATTCATCTTACAAGTTCTGAGTTTTCTGTTGCACGACTAAAACAACTTTTGAACGTACACGTTCCACCAAAACAAGTTCCTTCCTGAGGCTATTTTGCAGAGGCGCCATGGCTCCGTCCGGTGCTTAGCACCGCCGAAGACGATTGTGATTGGTTTAAAGAAATGCCAATAAACCAAAGCACATTTTTCTCCCATCCCGGACTGCTGTGTGAACTAGCCAGACCCTCCTCCACAGCACTGTGGAGGAAGGTCTGGCAATGCGAGACTACCAATTAGCTAAAAGCCAAGCTACATATATTGATTAAAATTAAGTTGCCTACATGGGCCTACACGTACCTTTATACATACCTTTTTATTGCACAGAATACTAAGCAATTAAAATATTTTTTGGCAAGATTTTATAAATCATGTCTTAATGTTAAACACTGAATTGAAAGCACAGTGAATCCTTTAAATGAACTGTATCTGTGGATGGCTGCCTTAGTGACTATCTTACCAGTTAGCCTATCATTAATGTTTTTTTTCACAAATAGATTTTTAGATTAGATTTATATTAGATTTATATTTGCTAATATTATAGCAAATAATAATAATAATATTATATATATATATATATATATATATATATATATATATTGTATATATTTGCAGTAACTCTGAGGAGTTACTGCAAATCCCGGGGGGGTCCCGGGCCCCCTGTTGAAGATCTAGAAGGCTGAAATGTGTGACAGACAGATGTGACCAGCAGCAGCGTCTCACCTGGTGGATGAAGACGTCGAGCGGCGGCTCCAGAGCAGCTCCGTCCCGGCTGCTCATGGACAGGAAGCCGAAGCCCATGCGCATGTTGAACCACTTGCAGTGGCCACTGCCCCGGGACAGAGCTGTGTCCTCGCTCTGCGGGCAGCCTGCTGCACACACAGGAGACAGGGATACACAGTCAGGGTGGTGGGGCTAGAAGGGGAGCACTGAATGGCACCCCCCCCCCCCCCCCCCGAAATATGATTGGTTCAGAGTACTGTCACTTGGCTGCTTGTTCTGCCAATCTTCCCAGCTATTGTCACATGACCAATTAATGTTTCCATGGAGACTATCCAAAATTGTGATACTGTGTATTGTGTATTGTGTAATGTGTATTGTATTTGGATATACAATTTGTTAAAATAAAAACAAGTGAAATTAATATTCAATGTTTTGAGTTTCGCATTTTGCTTCCAAAATTATTTTAATCGATTATTTTCCACCTTTTGCCTTCCTCTTACTTTTCTTCTTCTCTGCCCTGTTACTTTACTCACACTACAACTGCTAAAACGAGATGAACTGGGGTTAACTCAGCATCCTTAATGAGGTAACTTACAAATAACAATAAAGTGTTTTTTAAAAAATAAAACAAATCCTTCACTAATCATTATCCACGTGATTGTTTCAGCAGTAAATAATGATTATAATAAATTCAGTATTTTGTTCACTATTTATGATGTAATACGATATGTATCATATCTGTATGATTTATAAAGATATTTATATCGATTATATATATTCTCACCCTTTTTTTTACAATAACAGAGAAAATGAACTACATTTTTTAAAACATGCATGGGCAAATTTACACAAACTAACCAAATACAATGCATCTTCCATCTCTTCTGACAACATTAAAACTCATAAAACCAAATCCGTATGGAAGCAAATCTTTAAAATTAGGTTAGATTAATTTATTTGTCATAGTTCGTTGTGTACTTACAATCATCAAAAAAAAAATGAAAAGACTCTCCACCCGCCACTTGAAGTGCAACAGGAAAACCTGTAAAACTGGGATTGGAAGTTCTCTGCTCTGCTGTCCGCCTCCTACACCTCCATCTTCATTCTACCTCCACATCAACAAAAAGCCAACCTTCCCCCAGACACCAAGTCATGGCAGCACTTCTGGAGAGAGCTTTGTGAATAGACAAGCGCCCAGCCCCTCAGAGAGGAAAGAAGGAGACAATGCAAACCCTCCTTTTTGGCCTCTTTCCTATTCAACCTTCCTTCCTTCTTTCAGAGCATCAGCATACCTTCTGCCATGGTGGGGAGCTTTCCTCAACCTCCTGCAGCCTGCAGAAACAGCTCCGTACAGCCCACAAGATATCAGATGAAATAAGGTAAATGCATGCTGGATATCCATGCACATGCATGTGTGTGTGAGTAATCCTCCAGGAGAAAGAATGCCTTCTCACAGCTTCCTGCTCTCCTCTTCTTGCACAATATGCCTCCCCCCCCTCCCCTTTGACCCTCCTACCTTTGTTAACCCCCACCACAGACACACACACACACACACACACACACGCACGCACACACGCACACACACACACACACACACACACACACACACACACACACACACACACACACACACACACACACACACACACACACATGTCCAATAAGATGGAGCCAAAGCATTTGACAAAACGACCAATCAAGGCTTGGACGTTCTGTCCCCCCCTCTTCCAAAACACACACACACACACACACACACACACACACACACACACACACACACACACACACACACATGCAATAAAACAATGGTGTTTCCATTCCATTTTCATAATTCTAATCCACGTTTTAATCTCTAGGAACAAATAACAAATGGTGTGTCAATATAAACACAGAATAAATAAAAAGTGAAAAAATAAATGAACTTGTTTTAGAAGCACAAGGAGATTTTAGAGTAGACTGTCCTTCTGATACTACGAGCCACACGTAAATGTTGTACTTCACAAATGTAGCCAAATTGTAAAAAGTGATAAATAATAATGAGGTTGTTTGATGGTGTTGCATATCTGACAGATACATAAAGTCAGAACAATACTGAGGTACTTGAGAATAATTCATGTTAGTATAGTCAAAGCTAAGCCATGGCAAAGTCTCTGCATTTGACGTCACTACTATGAAACTAAATTCCTCGATGTTTTACTTACAGCATTCCATTCATTTAATAATGATTACCCATAAGGCATAAATATTATGGGTCAGCTCCTGTCTCCCCTCCTGCTGTTTGAGAAGCCCCTGACTGAAGACCCGCAGGCCTCAATGTGGGCGGAGTTAAACGTTTAACTCCGCCCACTGACCAACTCATTTAATACGGTGTCCGAAGAGGTACAAGAAACCTTAATGAATGTGGCGAAATGCAGCAATTTAAACGCAATGAACTTAATCTTTGGTTTTACTAATTACAAAATACAATATTGACACATTTCACAAAATAACAGATTAACTACCTATCAAAACTACCTTAATTATTCATTAAATGATGAAAAAAGTAATATATTTGAATTTGTATTTATCATAATCAAATGTAACCTGAGATAGTTTCTTAATGTTATCAAAATTAAATGTTTTTTATTTTATTAACAAGAAATTATTGACCAACAAACAAACATAACATAAAACAAGCAGGCAAACAGCAAAAATGTTAATGAAATACCAAAATGATATTAACATAATGACAAAAATGAAATTAATAATGATGATAATGATATAATAATGATGATAACACTAATGATTATGAAAATAAGTTTAATAACAACAACAATAATAACAACAATAATAATAATGACAACTAGAAAATGCATTTCCTGCAGAAAATGCGTGGGAATGCTGAATAGCTAAATTGCTAAAGCTAAACTGGATGAATAGCTTAAATCCATAAGAAGCTGGAAAAGTATGAATGGACATGAATTTCATTTAAAAAAAGTTGAACAACACTAATGTATAAAATGTGTGCAATATTAAAAGGTTTTTTGAAAAGCTGACGCTGAACTGAATTGAATGGCTTTTTAAATCATGATTAAGTATGGAAGACTTACAAATGCTGTGAGAAACACTGATGAAAATGCAGAAATATAATACTAAATGTTTCAAAAATCTCAAATGGATTGCACTGCACTGCTGAAAAACTTTGAAGTTGGAAGCTGAACTGCATATAAGCTAAGACCTGAAATACAGAAAGAAGAGAGAGAGTGAGAGGTATAGAAAGAGAGAGAGCGAAAGGGAGAGAGGAGTACTGTACTGTGGAATCTGTACTATTCAACTTGATGTATAAATTGTGTATGACAAGTGGGTGTGAGAGCAGTTTATAGAGCAAGGACAAAGATAATTTTTTCAAAGCTCGACACGCCAGAAAAATCCAAAAATCCTGAAATGATCACTAAACTTAAACAGCTTTTTCACAAAAACTGTAAAAGATATCAAAACACATAGTAGACTGTAAATACCTGAAATTCTTGTGAATCGTTTAAAAGTTGGAAACACGTCTGTAGGTGAAAGAATGTAGGAGGAGATACATTTTGAAGCAGAAGAAGATTTGAAGGATTTTAAGCTTGCTCTCATTGACTTTAATGTTAAAATATAATGTTTTAAAGCTTAATATTTAAAAAAGTATAAATAGTAGAAAAAAAGTTGAACTATAACACCAACGCGAACTATAACAATCATGTACTGGTCTGGGTCTCAGGTAATATATCCCGCATGCAGTCATAACTGCATTTGAATTGGTCATTTTTGACCAATGGCTTGTTCTTAAACATGTTACAATGAATAGGTGCAGTTCAGTGTTCAGAATAAGTAATTTTGCACTTCTTTACTGACTGAAAGGTTCTTGGAAGCATCCCCATCCAGTTCAATACCTTCGCTCATGGTAACTTCACAGTCCTTAATGGATACACAAAAACATGAGTGATTGTGCAGGTTTTAATGGTGTGTAACATGTTTGTGTTCAATAAACTTCCTTCACACTAACCAACTCTTTTGGCGGAGAGCTGCAAGGCCTCTTGGCACATGGCTGGTCTTCCTCTTGGGTGTCCAGTGCCATCTGTATACAGTTGACCATTACAGTGGCATTTTGTTTAACGTTGCAGTACATACAATGTTTTACATTTGTGATCAGATGTGTATTGAAATCCTCAGTTGCTGATACAGCCCACAATACAGCTGCGTCCCATTACTGATACTCGTAACCATTACTGAGCAATGTGTTAAAATAAACAAGATACAAAATTTAGCAGATCCATCACAAATATGTAACAAATGGAGTGTGCTTATTAGAAGTGTACCATACCTGTGCTCTTTGATGTTCACGTCATCTTTTCCTGTTTTTGGCCATCTCCTCTTTAGATCTGTGTGAGTAAATGATATCCATTCATTATACAAAAAATGTAGTAATATAATTATCATTGAGACAATTGATGTTAAAATTTAAAGTGAAGCCTTAATAATTTGATAGACACTTACATCATAGGAAAGGTTTCCAGGAGAACCAGTCACCACCATCTCCTTATTTGATGCATGTTTCCCTTTGGAAAAGAAAAAATAAATGACAAATAACATAATTGTAATGGTCATTTCCAAAACACATTGGAAACTTGTTTCTTATGAAGGCTACAGGTAGAGTGACAGGCTCCTCCTGACTGGCAGTAGCAGAAGTCTGACAGGTGGAATGAATTGGGAAATCACTAAGTCAATCAAGATTCAAGATTATTTACTTGTCCCAAGGGAAATTTGTCTTGGAAATACAGGCTGCTACATATAACATAGTCCAATCAACATAACATATGACTTGATTTTAGTAAAGTCTTGGATCGTATCTCAAAAACAAAATGTGATGAAATGTCGTCATAATTTATGCATACCTCGTTGAAGTCACACTGTGCCTCCATCGCCAGATAAAACGCATACTGTAAAAGAAAAAAAAAGAAAAATGACATCCCCAGGAATATATTTGAGGATTTAGAAGAGGGTGCCATGAAGTCACATCATGTCATCAAATCAGCATCTATCGCCTAGGACTAAGATGCATGAACAGTGTATGTAGTGTAAAAGGTTTACTAAATATGTCTAACAATGTCAAGAAATACAAGCAGTATAGTAGCGTGAATTTGCATGCCGTAAGTGGGAGAATAATAAGTTGAAAAACTTTTCTACACAAATATGACCAGTAAAATATACTGAACTGCCAACATCTTACCATCAAAACAAACACGCCGCAGTTGTTGGATGAACCTTGCTTTTGTAGGCCCTGTGGTATAAGCAATATACAATTTTTAATGAAGGAATGATGATCAAGTGGTACATTTCATAAGAGTTATTTAAAGAAATACTTTATCATCTGCACCAGGGGACAAGGTCTGAGCGATAGTTCTGTGAAAACAGTGTATTGGAAAAGTAAATGTAATGTAAAGTTTAAAAAACATGTATACACCAACATGCTTTGAACATTTAGGAACTTTCCAGAGGTTGGAACTTCAACTTAACCTTAAGAGTTACGCAAATTTCATGTACAGTATGCCTAAAGTGGGACCAAGTCTGGTGGACATGGGTAAAATTTAGAAATGTGTGGCCAGTAGTCCAAAATTACATTTTAAGATAATGGAAAGCACTTGTTTAAGTTATTTTTTTTACAAGAAAAAGAATGTTTACAAGAATTGCAGTGCTGTGATGCACTGCAATTATGGCAATGATTAAGAATACATATCGAAGAATCAATGAAGAAATTACCGGCAGGTGATCCATAGGGTTCAAGGACACTGGTGGAATTCAAGTTGCTGTGACATGGCTGTTTGTTGCAAAAACTCCCACCACTCTCTTTAACAGATATAGTTGATCCATTATTGTTGAAAAGAAATTGTGTGTATCTATTCCATTTTGTTTAAATATTTTACAAATATTACCTTTTCTATAACTTTGAGACAGCTGTTCAGGATCTGCCAGAATATAGACACATGGGTTATAAACATTTTTTAACAATTACATTAAATTAACTTGCATAATCAATAAGCATCATCTCATTAGTGTAAAGGCAGTATGGTCTTGATTCTTACTGTTCCATCCATGTTCTCAATCAATCCCAGACTGCAAAAGTCCGATCGAGTGAGGACTACATTGTCCACAAAAGCTAGGTGTTCATTAGGATCTTTGGTCCTATCCAAAACCTCCATTAACTAAGGGGAAGAAAAAAAATCAAGACCTGTACCTTTTAATAGTAAGCACAATTCATAGTACAGTAGTTTTGCATCACCTTTTCTTTTTTTGCATGTTCTGAAACCCCTGACCCCAGCATGCCTTGTTTGGCTTGACTTTCTGAAGACTGGTGAAGTCTGTCTGCTCTTTGTCATTGTTTACTAATTGAAACAACACAAAAGAAAATCGTTATATATCAAAGTTGCTTCATAAAACCTAATGTCAATCAGAGCAGCTGACTCACACTTCTGTTGTTCCTCACTTCCTCCACCGCAGCCAAAGGACATAGCGGGCATCACAGGTTGTAGGGAAGGAGCTGTTCAATGAAATTATGTTAATTTTTTTCTGATATAACAGCATACAAGAAAAAAAGGGATTAATCCTTGTGCACCACCCTAACAAACTTACAAATGTACTAGTGGTGGGCATAGATTAATTTTTTTTAATCTACCTTAATCTCACTGTAATCTTGGAATTAATCTAGATTAATCTAGATTAAAATGGCTCATTTGAATTCTGCCGAAGGCATTCAGAATATGTGTGCTACCCAAATAATGACTAAAAGTAAGTCTTTGAGAACGGGTTTCTCAAGCCAGGGGGCGCATTAGACCAGGGGCTCATCTCCTGTTTCCAAAATGCACTGAATGCATCACAAACTAACTACGACTAGTTAACTTTCTAAAGCGGGTGAAATCGCTTGTTTGCTAAGAGTCGGGTCGGGACTCTAACATTAACACACTGGCAGACGCAAGTGACAGAGACACGGAGGAGAGCAGGGAAGGAAATATGCTGCTGAACAAATAGCTGCATGTTTTAAATAGCGGTAAAAAAATTAATAAACGCAAGTGCGGTGTTGATTGTGAGGCGCACCGCCGCACATTAGTCTATGTGTGGGAAACACTGTTACTAACTGTTTATTCATCCATCCATCGTCGTCCGCTTATCCGGTGTTGTGTCGCGGGGGGAGCAGGGGACCCCAAACTTCCCTTTCCCGAGCCACATTAACCAGCTTTGACTGGGGGATCCCGAGGCGTTCCCAGGCCAGGTTGGAGATATAATCCCTCCACCTAGTCCTGGGTCTTCCCCGAGGCCTCCTCCCAGCTGGATGAGTAGGCTGTATACATCCGCGCTAAAATAGCAAGGTGAAAGTCATCATAGCTTGCGTAGTAGCCTATAGACCCAGCTCCCAACCCAACTTTGAGAATAGATTAACGGCGATATTTTTTTTATCGCCCGGTAAGAGTCTCACGTTAACGCAGCACGATAACAGTCCACCACTAAAATGTACCCATTCTAAACAGGAGGTCATGTCCTAAATTTGTGCACAACACAATTTAAATCTATAATTGTAACTGAGATTACAATTTTGGAATTCTATAAAAACTTCCCAAATGTCATTGCCATTAACACAGCAACAATATACACATATGTATATTGTTTCCAGCTTTGCACAAGTGTCCAACTGCATCACCCCATTTTCTGGAACAATCTTTTTGTATTGCTCTTCTGCTTTTTTGTTCCTTTCCACATTGTAGTGGTGCAGTATATTTCTTTGGACACATATATGGGTTGAGGGTGTCGTCATGTTCAAGAAGTAATTGTTCTTCTTCATGCCTGAAAACAGCTGCTCCACACACTGGCTGTTGATGTAACCAGCAAGCTCAGGCACATGTTGGATCTTTCTCAGCACATCCCTCTCATCTCTGCTGTTGCCCTGGTAGAACACATCACTAAGAACAAAATGCTCTGAAGACCCAGTGAGAGGATGGCCATTATCATCTGCTGGTACCTTTGGGTGCTTCAACCAAGACATATTCACTGTTAGTTTTCCCTCTGAAGCCTGCTTAATGTTGTCCACATTAGGCTCCACCAACAGTCCTTGAAAAGGATGGAAAGTCCCTGGTTGTCGGCGGTTGCCATGTAACGCCAGTCCCCTTGTATAGTCGTAGACTATGATGTTGGAAAAGTGTTTCCATGACAGTAACATATCCATATAATCACGTGGACTCTCCGCTCGTAGATTAAATATGACAGAGCACACAATGCCACATGGACAAGTAATTAGAGCACTGCCACCTATAACACAACATAAGTGTTTATTAATACTTATGTACATTTTCAGGGATTAAATGACTTACAAATTATTGAAATGTCATATTTTATTTCAATCACCAGAGGCCTTCTCAAAAACTTTGTTGTAGGTGACTCTATTGGACATCTTGTCACGCAGTCTTAGGACAAGATCCATTTTGGAGCCTTTGCTGTCCAAACCACACTGCTTGCACAGCACTCTCACCTCCTCTACCGTTGTACAAAAACATTTCTAAGTCAATGTTTATCTTAAGCATATTTTGTCAGTGCGAAAACATTTATTTCAGAAATCTTATCTCACCTTTAAGTTAAGGAGTTCATCAGCTAGGCGCTCTTCTGTTACCGGCATGTCATCACCATCACTAGACATTTGGTCATCAACATCAGTAGTCATTTTAGGTGCTTGTAATTTGTCATGTTCTGTGTTCAGAACTACAGTGGATTGTCTAGTATGTGGGCCAATCCATGGAACCCAGTTGTGGTAGCTTGGGGGCACAATAAAAAGATTGTTTCGACCGCCTTGGGAAACAAAAAGTAATTAATGTTAGGGACCACTTTCAATGAATTCACACTTATTTACATAACATTTTGTTCTCAAAATCGCGTTTCTGCATGACTTACATGTCATGAAACCCAGACTGATGATTTCTGTGGCAACAGCATCCCAGAATTTGTTGATGTCCACCTGTCCATCATATTCTTGGGGTGGCCCCTCGATGTCAATGACTGTTTAAGGAAAGGTTTGTGTTTAGATGTCTACAGATGTATTTTTCAAAGTCCTGGTTAGCTTAATCTGGGCTCCCCCAACTTGAAAAACAATTTCAAGTACACTGTGTCATTTCGGATGAATATAAGAGTAATAAACAAGGAGGTAAAAAACAAGAAAGGTGTGCATTATTGTCAAATTAAATAAAATGAGGCATTTCCTGAACAACATGTCGGGTAGTCCAGCACATGTGGAAACCCTGTGACTGTTCAGCTTAATAATTCAGAGAAAGGAGTTATGAGACAAGCATTTAATTCTATAAATAATGAGAACCAAAAACTTGTCAAACTTACATGGAATATTGAAAACACCTTTCTTATGTAGGTCCATCACAGCAACAGCTGGACTGTATCCACATGATACACAAGCAAACTTGTAATCATGTTCAGTAAGGGTCTCAAAATGGAGATAGCCTTGAAGAACCCTTTCTTTGTTTGGGAAGGACACTCCCTCAGTTGCCTCAATTATTTCAACAACTCTGCTGACAGCAGTATGTCTCTGGAAAAATGAGGGGACAGGTGAAAGGCAATATTAATCTAATTGAAATATACAACCCCAAATCAGAAAAAGTTGGGACAGTATGAAAAACACAAATAAAAAAAGAAAGCAGTGATTTCTAAATGTACTTTGACTTGTATTTTATTGCAGACAATGTGAACACAAAATATTTCATGTTTAGTCTGGTCAACTTAATTTCATTTGTAAATATACATCCTTTCCTGTCATTCAGACCTGCAACACATTCCAAAAAAGGTTGGGACAGGAGCAATTTAGGGCTAGTAATCAGGTAAATTGGTTAAATAATGATGTGATTTGAAACAGGTGATGTCAACAGGTGATTGCAATTATGATTTGGTACAAACGCAGCATCCAAGAAAGGTCTAGTCCTTTGGGAGCAAAGATGGGCCGAGGATCGCCAGTTTGCCAACAAATACGTGAGAAAATGATTGAAATGTTTGAAAAAATGTTCCTCAAAGAAAGATAGGAAAACATTTGCTTATTTCATCTTCAACAGTGCATAACATAATTAAAAGATTCAAGGAATGAGGAGGAATTTCAGTGCGTAAAGGACAAGAACGCAAGCCTAAGCTGAACAACTGTGATCTCCGATCCCTCAGGCGGCACTGCATCAAGAATCATCATTCATCTATAAACGATATCACCACATGGGCTCAGGACTACTTTGGCAAATCTTTGTCAAGTACCACAATACGTAGTTACAGCCACAAATGCCAGTTAAAACTGTACTGTGCCAACAGGAAGCCCTATGTTAACAGTGTCCAGAAGCGCCGTCGACTTCTCTGGGCTCGGAGGCATCTGTGATGGACCATCACACAGTGGAAACATGTACTGTGGTCAAATGAATCAGTATTTCAGGTATTTGTTGGGAGAAATGGACACCGTGACCAAAGAAGAAAAGGATCATCCAGACTGTTACCAGCAACAAGTCCAAAAGCCAGGGTCTGTCATGGTATGGGGTTGTGTCAGTGCCCTTGGCAAAGGTAACTTGCACTTCTGTGATGGCACCATTAATGCTGAAAAGTACATAGAGATTTTGGAGCACAATATGCTGCCTTCAAGAAGACATCTTTTCCAGGGACGTCCAGGCATATTTCAACAAGATAATGCAAAACTACATTCTGCACACATTACAAAGTCCTGGCTGCGGAGGAAGAGGATACGGGTACTTGACTGGCCTGCCTGCAGTCCCGACCTGTCTCCAATAGAGAATGTGTGGCGCATTTTGAAGCGCAAAATGCGACAACGACGGCCCTGTACTGTTGCCCACCTTGTACTGTTGCCCAAGACTTGTTTGCAGCAAGAATGGGACAAAATTACACCTGAAACACTTCATCACTTGGTGTCTTCAGTCCCTAAACATCTTTTGAGTGTTGTGAAAAGGAATGGCAACATTACAAAATGGTAAATGCTTTACTGTTCCAACTTTTTTTTAAATGTGTTGCAAGAATCAAAATAGGAATTTTGTTTTTTTGAAACAAAAACAATAAAAATCATGAGGAATACATTAAATGATGTGCTGTTGTATTGTCTGCAATGAAATACAAGTCAAAGTACATTTAGAAATCACTACTTTGTTTTTTTATTTGTGTTTTCCATACTGTCCCAACTTTTTCTGATTTGGGGTTGTACATCATCTTTTGATAGATTGACATTCTGAAATAGCCACTGTATTTTGACATTTAAGGACTCCAGAAATTATGCATTAAGTGCAGACCAAGCTTACACACATTTCTTGTCACATTTATTTGCTGGTCAAAATTACGCTATCTTGTCTGAGAAGGATATGAACAAATGGGCTTGTTAATGTGTGGGTGTTTGTGGGTCTTGTGTAGTGTGACAAATATTTCATCAAGCACAATCTATGTTCACATTTTTAAGTTCTCACCTGGGGGGGGGGGGGGGACCTTACTGTATGATAAAGATGTAAAAATGTAGAATCAATCAAACCACTCACCTTCAGCTATGCCTGTGATCATTAGAATCCTCCCTTTTGAAGTGATGAGTATAGGGTCAGTGAGTATGTCATCACACTCCTTGCATCTGGACTCCTTTGGTATCAGGTGCTTCGGCAAGGTACCCAATTGCTTTCCATCTCTTGACTGTTCGATGACAGCCTTGGGGAGTTCAGCACGTAACTTTTTATATGAAAGAAGGTAATTTAGCATTTTTGCTACCCCTTGGTCATTAGGTGGATAAGACCCTTCCTTCATTTCACTTGTGTCCGTTTGGTCTGTGGTGGGCTGTGGTGAAATGGTTTCTTGTTCTGTGGATTTAACCCTTTTAAACAGCTCCACAGGGTGTGGGAGAAGTTCGGAGAAGACATGGAGAAGGACTTTCGGTCGGCACCAAGGCGCTTCTGGAAAACCATCCGCCACCTCAGAAGGGGGAAGCGGGGAACCATCCAAGCTGTGTACAGTAAGGATGGGACGTTGTTGACCTCAACTGAGGAGGTAATAGGGCGGTGGAAGGAGCACTTTGAGGAACTCCTAAATCCAGCTGATGCGCGCTCTTTGTTAGAGGCAGAGCTGGAGGATGACGGGGGATTGTCGTCAATTTCCCTGGTGGAGGTCACTGAGGTAGTCAAACAACTCCACAGTGGCAAAGCCCCAGGGATTGATGAGATCTGTCCAGAAATGTTGAAAGCTCTGGGTGTGGAGGGGCTGTCTTGGTTGACACGCCTACTCAACATTGCGTGGAAGTCTGGGACAGTGCCAAAGGAGTGGCAGACCGGGGTGGTGGTTCCCCTCTTCAAAAAGGGGGACCAGAGGGTGTGTACCAATTACAGGGGTATCACACTTCTCAGCCTCCCTGGTAAAGTCTACTCCAAGGTGCTGGAAAGGAGGGTTCGGCCGATAGTCGAACCTCAGGTTGAAGAGGAACAATGCGGATTCCGTCCTGGTCGTGGAACAACGGATCAGCTCTTTACTCTAGCAAGGATCCTGGAGGGAGCCTGGGAGTATGCCCATCCAGTCTACATGTGTTTTGTGGATCTGGAGAAGGCATATGACCGGGTCCCCCGGGAGACTTTGTGGGAGGTGCTGCGGGAGTATGGGGTGAGGGGGTCCCTTCTCAGGGCCATCCAATCTCTGTATGACCAAAGCGAGAGCTGTGTCCGGGTTCTCGGCAGTAAGTCGGACACGTTTCAGGTGAGGGTTGGCCTCCGCCAGGGCTGCGCTTTGTCACCAATCCTGTTCGTAGTATTTATGGACAGGATATCGAGGCGTAGTCGTGGTAGGGAGGGGTTGCAGTTCGGTGGGCTCGGGATCTCATCGCTGCTCTTTGCAGATGATGTGGTCCTGATGGCATCATCGGCCTGTGACCTTCAGCACTCACTGGATCGGTTTGCAGCCGAGTGTGAAGCGGCTGGGATGAGGATCAGCACCTCTAAATCTGAGGCCATGGTTCTCAGCAGGAAACCGATGGAGTGCCTTCTCCAGGTAGGGAATGAGTCCTTACCCCAAGTGAAGGAGTTTAAGTACCTTGGGGTCTTGTTCGCGAGTGAGGGGACAATGGAGCGGGAGATTGGTCGGAGAATCGGCGCAGCGTGGGCGGTATTACATTCAGTTTATCGCACCGTTGTGACGAAAAGAGAGCTGAGCCGGAAGGCAAAGCTCTCGATCTACCGGTCAGTTTTCGTTCCTACCCTCACCTATGGTCATGAAGGTTGGGTCATGACCGAAAGAACGAGATCCAGGGTACAAGCGGCCGAAATGGGTTTCCTCAGGAGGGTGGCTGGCGTCTCCCTTAGAGATAGGGTGAGAAGCTCAGTCATCCGTGAGGAGCTCGGAGTAGAACCGCTGCTCCTTCATGTCGAAAGGAGCCAGTTGAGGTGGTTCGGGCATCTGGTAAGGATGCCCCCTGGGCGCCTCCCTAGGGAGGTGTTCCAGGCACGTCCAGCTGGGAGGAGGCCTCGGGGAAGACCCAGGACTAGGTGGAGGGATTACATCTCCAACCTGGCCTGGGAACGCCTCGGGATCCCCCAGTCAGAGCTGGTTAATGTGGCTCGGGAAAGGGAAGTTTGGGGTCCCCTTCTGGAGCTGCTCCCCCCGCGACCCGACCACGGATAAGCGGACGACGATGGATGGATGGATGGATGGATAAACAGCTCCCTTTGTGTTGCAAAAAGGTGCCATTTTCCAACTGATTTGTGGAGACAAGAATGCCTAGCTTTAGAACAGGGGCAATGCCAGCTGTTCTGCTTACTGTTGTATGCTACCACAACCCTTCCAACCCTAGAATAGTATGACACCTTTGGCTCGTAAACAGAAATGTGAATTTTGTGGATGGGCCACCAACAGAAAGGTTAACAGACAGGGGCACACCCGCATCATCTGCCTCCTGTTGACGCTGAAGGAGACTGGCTTTGCGATCCTCTCCAAACCATTTATTTCCCACCATTTCCACCAAGGCCTCCTGTGGCAAATCCACCACTGGTTTGTCTGCACGTGGGCAGAACATTAAGGACTGTATATGCTGACATTCAAAAGGGAGCATCCTCGACCTAACAGCAAAGTCAGCATTGCGACAGCATTGTTCCATCTCGCACATCAATTTTGGTGTGGGCCCCCAAGTATTTTTTACAACATGGATTGGTGTTGCTGGCACACAAAATTACTTCTCAACAGCAAACACCCCATTTTTAGGATCCACACACTCGCATGCCAAAAATATGTCCCTTGTAACTGTTTCAAAGCCAATTGTATGCTTCCGTAACATACATTTTTCATGTTTCATTTCAGTTGACAGTGTGGACAAGTTACAGTTCTCCGCTTGCTGTTTTCCCCTATCCCTTTTTCTCTGTGTTTGTGTTTGTGTCTGTATGTGTGTTTGTCTCCACCTGTGAGCGGCAGTGCCATTAGAGGATCCTGGTCTGTGGGCGTGGCCATTCACTCCCGCTCCGTTTTCCAACCCAGCTGCAGAACATCTCACTAATTCACCCAACAGCTTATCTACCCGGGCTGTTCACCTCTTCAGCGCCAGTTCGTTGCAACCAAACTCGTGGTAACGTGGCTCAGTAAACCTTGTCTAGTTATTCCGTTCCTAGAACTCCTGCTTGTTTTTACCTTCTGTTTTGCTCTCAGTAATTCATGTTCCTCTGTTCAGATCCTGCTCTGAAGCCTGCTACCTGCTGTGTTTTTTCGCTCACCTGCTGCATACTCACCTCGTTCCTGCCTGCTGCCAACCAGCTGTGTCTCGCTCGCCTGCTGCATAGTCACCTCGCCACACTGCTCCAAGCGCTCTTGTCTTGGACCTCCGAACCTTGGTCCCAACCTGGAGCCATTCCACCAGGACCCCCTCTCACTGCATATTCATTAACTGTTCTAATAAACTGTTAAACCGTTTCTCTGTGTCCGTGTGTGTGCCTCTGTACACTGGGTCGAAGAAAAAGCTTAACAATAAAACTATAATGATATGCATTACCAATATCAATTTTTAATAATGATATAAATGGATTGTAACGTGTTTAAATCTTGTTATCATTTACTCTCCTGGCTCTGGGTTCTGTCTGCATTTGGGTTCTAAATAGTCATTCCCCCCTAGCAGTTATATTCCATTCATAAATTAATTATTAAAACCAAATTTGGTGGGAACCCCCTCAATTTAAACCTTAATTGGTATATTTAAGGTTTTTTTGAAGGGTGGTATTTAGGTATTTGTAATTTCTTAAGGGGTTTTAGCCCTTAAAGGGGCTAGATAAAAAAAAGGGATTTACCTCACACAGCTCGGCAGACCGTTCCCCAACTCGTCAAATACCGACACTTTGTCATGGCCCTCGTTGTCTGATTGACGCACAAGGAACTCATGCACTAACATGCACTCACATGCACTTGCGGCCGGATCGGCTCTCAAAACAAAGAGCAGAGAAGCTCAGATTATAACACACACAGAGGGAGTGTGGCTTTATTACTTACTTGGTCTTACTTGGCTTTATTACTTTTACTCCAACAGAAAATTACATAGCAAATATTTACTGCTATATTAAAGTGCTCATATAATGCTTTTTGTCCTTTTCCCTTTCCTTTATTGTGTTATATATATATTTTTGTGCATGTTATAGGTGTTACAAAGTGAAAAAGCTCAAGGTCCCCCCCAAAGGGACTTACCATCTCCAACAGAAAACACTGTTCACAAACTGTTCCAAACAGCTCTGTTGTAGTCCAGCCTTTACTTCAGAGACAAACGTGGTCACTTTGGAAGACACGTTATAATGCTCGCCTAGCTGCTAGCATGGCATGCCCTCATACTCTGCTTCTGACTGGCTAGTAGTCCTTACCTAGCTACTGTCAGGGCACGCCCTCTTACTCTGCTTCTGACTGGCTAGTAGTCCTTACCTAGGTACTGTCAGGACACGCCCTCATACTCTGCTTCTGACTGGCTAGTAGTCCTTACCTAGGTACTGTCAGGGCACGCCCTCATACTCTGCTTCTGACTGGCTAGTAGTCCTTACCTAGGTACTGTCAGGACACGCCCTCATACTCTGCTTCCGACTGGCTAGTCCTTACCTAGGTACTGTCAGGGTCCGCCCTCATACTCTGCTTCTGACTGGCTAGTCCTTACCTAGGTACTGTCAGGGTCCGCCCTCATACTCTGCTTCTGACTGGCTAGTCCTTACCTAGGTACTGTCAGGGTCCGCCCTCATACTCTGCTTCCGACTGGCTAGTCCTTACCTAGGTACTGTCAGGGTCCGCCCTCATACTCTGCTTCCGACTGGCTAGTCCTTACCTAGGTACTGTCAGGGTCCGCCCTCATACTCTGCTTCTGACTGGCTAGTAGTCCTTACCTAGGTATTGTCAGGGCACGCCCTCATACTCTGCTTCTGACTGGCTAGTAGTCCTTACCTAGCACCCACAGAAAATACTGAGCATCCACTGACCACCCACGTGTGCCAGACTGTCAGTGCCAGGCTGTCAGTCCCCCGCTCCATATCCTATCCACCAATCCCAGCGTCTCTCAGATGAAAGCGCCTTTTTAGTGACCCCACTCCATCCCCCCACTATACAATGTGTGTTTGAGCATTTGGTAATCAGAGTGAGACTAAAATGGACAGATTTGTTATTAAAAAAGCAAAACCTAATGATGCAAGTGTATCAACATCCACCAAAAGTGCCCTGTCAGAAGCAGATAACAACAATGAAGCTAGGAGCTAAAGTGAAACTAGGAGCAGCAATGAAGCTAAGAGCAACAGCGAAGCTAGGAGCTACAACGAAGCTAGGAGCAACAGCGAAGCTAGGAGCTACAGCGAAGCTAGGAGCTACAGCGAAGCTAGGAGCAACAGCGAAGCTAGGAGCAACAGTGAAGATGGACAAAATAAGGGAAGGACATAGGCTAGTTGGAAAGTAAAATTCCCCTGGATAGCATATGACTCCACAAAAAACTAAGTCTTTTTTAATATCTGCACTACAGCTAAAACACGAATGCCCCTCTTCCATCATCAACCCACGACCAATAATCTTTAAAAGCTTTTGTTCAAGATGGCTTTTCAAGCTGGGCTAAATCACTCGAACGATTTAGATCACATGAAAAGGGCAATTTGCATCACACTGCTGTTAGCATTATAGCAGATACCAATGCAGGTGTTAATGTTGCTGCTTCACTCTCTGCTGGTAAACAAAGGCAGATGGCTGATGCCAGAATCCTGTCAGGGAGTGGTCATTAGAAGAAAAACTGACCAAGGTATTCGAACAGGTCTGCAGGCTCGCATGCAGGCGCTGGAGCCTCGAGTAGAGTACATCCATTGCACCGCACATGTTGTGAATTTGGTTGTGCATGATGTCTCCGAAAACGCATGTCACAACGTTTTGACAAATATATGTGACCTGGTCACGCTCATCAGAAATTCACCAAAGCGACTGGCCTGGTTCTAGGAATTTCAAGATGACGGCGCTTCATCTCTTAGACCTCTGTGCCCAACCAGAAGGACCTTGAAAACTGCCTTGTTACAATCCATTGCATCCATCTACAGTGTGCCGCTGGAATTTCTGGAGGACCTGTCTGAAAAAGAAAGAGGAGAGGCAGGAGGGAAAGCAAACGGTCTTCTAACACACCTGCTGAAATTTAGCACCTTTTTCTCCTTGAAACTCATGCTGAAATTCTTCTTTCGCATGGAAACAGTCAATGTTGCACTTCAAAACAACCAGTTGCACCTACAGAAAGCTAGGCAGATAATTGACACACTGAGAGAAGACATAAAGTGTCTTTGTGAAGAAAGATTCCAAGAATTTTGGAAAAAATACTACAGCAGAAGCGCATGTCCTGGACTTGGATAGCCCAAATGTGCAAAGACTAAAAAGAATCCCCCAGCGATTGGACAGTGGAGGTGTGGCACACAGTTTTCAAACACCAGAGGCAATGTACCGACAGCAATACTTTGAGGTCATGGATACAGCATCAACATCTCCGAACTGCAGATTTAATCCTTCTGTATTCAAACACATGCAAGATGTTGAAGATTTTGTAACCGGGAAAGCGGACTGTAAAGACATTATGCAGTTCTATGGGGATGATATGGATGGAAGCAGCCTGACATTGCATAGAGACATGTGCTTGGACTTGGCAAAACAGAAAGGTGTTCTTCTTGCAACTTTTCAAGATGTATATGACTTCATGAAAGGAGATGGATGCGCGCACTTGAGAACGATGCTACCAGAAGTCACAAAGCTTTTGCAACTGGTTCTGACTGTCCCTGTAACATCTTGCTGCTCAGAGAGGTCATTTTCTGGGATGCGCCAACTGAAAACGTATCTATGGTCAAAAATGGGGCAAGCCCGACTAAATCATATCGTTATAATGAACTCTCACAAAGAAGTGGCCCGACAGCAGGACCTGGACATCATTGCTGATGATTTCATCAAGTGCACCGCTGTACGCAGAGACACGTTCCTCCTGAACAATTAACTGCAATGGTGAGTCAACAAATCTAATTCAACAACAGGTAGCTTTGTGGGTCTAGGTGGTCAATTGCCTGTTTTTACTGTGTGGACTTGTGTGCTAATTCATGTTTAGGCCTAGGCTACCAGACAGGTGGTATTGATTCTTAATTTCCCACGAAGCTGATCGCAATTACGTGTCAGTTAAACTTTTCATCTCGCTTCATCACCTTTCTTGAGTTCAAAGATAGCCTACTTTACGGCTTTATTATTGAGTTAATAGGCGTGTGTGTTTGTGTCGGCCGCTGTCCATTTCCTAAGGTTCTGAAATGCAAACATTTTTGGACTACTTTTTTTTATGAAAGGGTGCGCACCCGTGAGCACCCACGGAGGAAAATATAAATCAGCGCCCATGGTCAGGGCACGCCCTCATACTCTGCTTCTGACTAGCTAGTAGTTAGCTAGCACTTTAAAGTTCTGAATATTGAGAACAGCCTGCTTAAAATGTACAATAATTCATGCCGAAAGTTCATTATACCCCTTCATATATCACAATCCATTCATTCATTCATTCATTCATTCACTCATTTCCTCCAGGTCATCTGGGTGAATCTAATAAATACCTTCAAATACCAACTTCAAATGTCATAGGTTTAACCACTTAATCATTGACTAACACCTAAACTGATGAAACATAATATATAACAATAACAACATATTTCTTGTGTAAATTTAGGGGAAAGTCATGTATCAATTATCTGCTAGATTTGGTATTCAAGGTCTTTTTGAAGTTAAAGTGTTTTGAAGGGTTTTAGTTTGGGCCTTTTCAGAACAGCTTAAATGGCCCAAGAACACCTTAAATTGATAATTGATAATGAATGAATTAGTGAAATACTTGAAATGAATGTTTAAATTACAGTAAGAAGTCATGTACCACTTAAAATGTATGGAGCTAAAAGAGTCTCAATAAAGATAAATGCACACACTACATTCACATATGCACACACAGGATTCATACATGCACACACATGATTCATAAATACACACACAGGATTCATACATGCACACACATGATTCATAAATACACACACAGGATACACAAATGCGCACAAAATTCACAAACACACACACAAAATTTAAAATATGATTTGATTTGATACGGTGATGTTTCCTCACTGAAAACTTTAGTGTAATGAGTTTTACAACAGTACCACATTTTACAGAACACACAGATCTACAGAAAATAGGTAGTTTTGTAGGGTACAAGGCATATTCAAGTCACAACAGCATACACTGTAATTCACTGAAGTAGTAGTTTTAGCTCAGTAAACCATAACTAAATGTATCACAAATGTCAATAAAGTGCTTGAAACACATTATACAAATAACACAGCAAAATATATTATTAACTGTGTATATGTTAATTCACAATTGACATAAAATGGCATCTACTCTCAGTACGAAGCTATTCTTCTCTGTAACCGAACGGGGGCTCTGTTCATACACACACACACACACACACACACACACACACACACACACACACACATATTACGCTCTGCAAACTTAACTCTTATTTACTCAAAATGTTGCTAGAACACACCTTAACACTCTTGTTATAAAGTAGAACGTTATTAAATTAACTCTGTTTTATATCAATAACGTACCTGAAAAAGGGGAGAAATAATCACGAAGGTGATGTTTCCTCACTGTGCCAAGACCCGCCCTTCAATCACTACTATTGGCTTCCCGGAAACTTGGGTGGAGACCAAAGCAATCAATCTCAGGCTCATAGATGAAGAGCACTTAGTAGATCACAGATTACCACTTTTACCCTTAAAGTAGGCACCACGAAATAAAGTAATCAATACAACGTTTACACATTCCTCTTACAATTCATCCTTTAACCCGTCACACACACACAATTCAGAAATGCAAACAAAATTTACAAATGCACACAAGATTCAGAAATGCACAGGACAAGATTCAGAAATGTATTTCTGATGCACACACAAATATATCTTGATTTACAAACTGCTTGCGGTCTGTGAACTTCACTGCATTTGTGTGTGAATTTTGAGACCTTTTTTAAACAGACCTGCAACCACTCAGATATCTCCCTTATTTTAGCCAATCACAAGAACGCACCCCACGTGGAGGATTGTTTACTTATAAGCCAATCACATGAACGTGTTCACACAGCGCCATAGGGAGCCGAAGTCCTGCCCCTTTCGGTGGACCTCATGGGACCTTCACTCAGAAAAAATATGAACGGTAGTGAACGGGGAAAAGCAAATAATTTTTTGATCCTGTTTGAATTGAGCCATGGATTACAAATATGATGTTCGTCAATTTAAAAGATAATTTTTCAACCGAAGAAAGTCTCAATTAGCCATAGGTTTATCATATAACCACTTAGTTTTGTGTGAAACCGCTCAGTGGATTACATCTCCCATCTCACACAATCGACCTCACCTAGCTTGATGCTCGGCTTGCTTGCTAGCTAGCTAGCTTAGCTCTGTTAAACAACACATGTCACCTTATCTTAACTGCTGGGTTTTATCCAGTGAAGTGTTTTCAGCAGGTAAGCTGAATCTTCTGTGCTTTTTAAATTTTGTGTGTGTATTTGTGAATTTTGTGCACATTTGTGTATCCTGTGTGTGTATTTATGAATCATGTGTGTGCATGTATGAATCCTGTGTGTGCATATGTGAATGTAGTGTGTGCATTTATCGTTATTGAGACTCTTTTAGCTCCATAAAAATTTACTCTAATGGCTTTTTAAATGAAATTAACGAATGAACAGAAAAATAAGGGGATCTCTCTGGCTACTTAGTGATTCAAATTCTCTTCTAGCTATCATCATTTTCTGACATCTAACAAACTACCACTATACAGTGTAATGAAGTGTTAGACTTACGTTTGGTCATCTTAGAGGAAACCCTGGTCCTGAATGTTCTCTGGATGAGCAGCACGTGTACATTAGTGCTGCATTTATGTAGCCTCCTCCAGGGTAATTATACAAACTAACAGATTATATTCAGACACCAGATGGTATGATTCTTTCAGGATGAGTCATATTTGTTGCAGATGAAATGCAGCTTCTTGCATTGTCTCTGCTGAGGTGATTCACATCCACCTGTTACAGTTTATGAAAATATATACGGTGGCCCGTTTGAGTCATTCACTCACACTCATTAATAGGTAATTAGTAGCTTTCAAGCAGCTGGACAGCACCACAAACCTGCTCTCATGACTGCATTACATATGTACAACGATAACTGACGCTATAAACACATAATGAAAGGCTGCGACGCATGGCGAAAGACACAAAAAAAATTGTAACTGTCATTCTTCTTTTAGTGGACCCTCTGAAAGTCACCATGGAAAGGCCCACCGGCTGCTGCACAACAAAACAGGCCACTCAGGGTCACCCAGAGGGGCTTGTTGTGGGAACAAAGCCTTGGCACGCGCCTGTTCAACAGCCATCGCTGGATCAATACACACACACACACAGGCTGTTTTGTCACTTACTGTGATTGAAAAGTTGCCCCTCAGTAAAAGACAGCAAGGAAGTTCTTAAACGTACAATGTGTAATTTTCTGCTGCTAGGGGTCTCAATAGGAGTCTCTCTATCCTAGTCTCACTTTGCCAGACACTCCTCCAAAGCGCTGCGGAGGAGGGTCTGGCTACTCCACATAGCATTCGGGATGGGAGGAAAATGTGCTCTGGTTTAATAACATTTCTTTAAACCAATCAGAATCGTTTTGGGCGGTGCTAAGCACTGGAGAAAAGCCACGGTGCCACGGCAAAATAGCCTAGGGAAGGAACTTGTTTTGGTGGAATGTGTACGTTCAAAAGTAGTTTTAGTCGTGCAACAGAAAACTCAGATTGGACAGATAGCCTAGCTAGCTGTCTGGATTTACCCTGCAGAGCTCTGAGGAGCAGTTAACCGTAGTCCTCAGAAATCCACCAGAGGTTAGAACGCCAACACAAAGGCAGTGGATATTCGGCCTAAATGAGTGAAATCCGGCAGAATTTCCGTCGCCAACGGAGAAATCCCGGAAGTGGAACGTCAAGGATATAGACTAGTCTATTCAATCACAGACTTTTTGAAAATGTCGTGAAGTTGCGTGGGCTCATGGAAGTCGTCTTCATTGTTAACCACCATTGCCGAAGAAAATGTATCTGTTCACAGATGAGTTAATGCATTAAAGTTGTATTCATGTACCTTTAATAATAATTTGTTCATGTCATTCTAAAGAAATAGCCGCAGTGTTTCCCTCATAATTACTTAGATTCTATTTGTGGTGGTAGCTGACCGGTTAGCAGGCAAGCAAGCTAGCATTAGCCAGCAGCTAAAACCACAATCTCAAAAGCGCTAAGGTGGCCGCTATGGTGGCTTGATTTCAGCCAGACACGGGCACTAATCCGTGGCGTCTGATATGGACCTCCAGGGCAGAACTTTGTTGTTATTGCTGTTAGCGTCATTAGCACCCGGTGCCGGGGTTTGTACTGGCTGGGTTCGGCCCTCTGTAGTCGCTGGCTAGGTTCTAACTGTGGCAGTGTCCCCGCAGCTGTTGTATGCAGTTCTAATCCCGACTGAAGTCTCTTAGTGGCAGGTAGGGTTGCTAACCGTTCCTTTAAGTGCTCATATTATGCTCATTTTCAGGTTCATAATTGTATTTAGAGGTTATATCAGAATAGGTTTACATGGTTTAATTTTCAAAAAACACCATCTTTTTGTTGTACTGCACATTGCTGCAGCTCCTCTTTTCACCCTGTGTGTTGAGCTCTCTGTTTTAGCTAGTGAGGCATCACACTTCTTTCCATCTTTGTTGGGAGTTGCACATGCGCAGTACCTAGGTAAGGACTGCTAGCCAGTCAGAAGCAGAGTATGAGGGCGTGCCCTGACAATACCTAGGTAAGGACTACTAGCCAGTCAGAAGCAGAGTATGAGGGCGTGCCCTGACAGTACCTAGGTAAGGACTACTAGCCAGTCAGAAGCAGAGTATGAGGGCGTGCCCTGACAATACCTAGGTAAGGACTACTAGCCAGTCAGAAGCAGAGTATGAGGGCGTGCCCTGACAGTAGCTAGTGTTATGACCTCGGGGTCATATATTCTTGTTTGTCTGTCTCTCACCCTGCATTCCACTGCACTATCAGCTGATCTCCTGAGTATACAGGTAATGGAGAACAGGTACGCACACCGGATTGGTCCAGCAGAGCTGATTGCTGCCATCTGATTGGTCGCCTGGAGGAAAGCAGCCATTTTAAGCCCCATCGGACAAACACTCATCCTCTCTCCACTCTGCCATTCCCAGCAAATGCCTGTGGTAACCTGTGTTTGTGAATTATGATGTTGTAAGTAGAGTAACAGCCTGCAGGGCAAAGGTTTGTGGTACTACTTTTCTTTGTTATCCTTCAGCCTTTTTGTGGCTTTTGTTGGCTGTTAGTATCTTTATTTGCCCTATGTTAGCAGTTTAGTAGGAGTGAGAAGTCCTTTTTGTTTGTTCCCTTTTTCTCCTGTTTTTGCAGTTAGAAGCTTAGGTTAGAGTTTTGTCTTTTATTTACATTTTTATTTTGGTTAGGAAAGTTTAGGTTGCTTTTAGAGTTGTTTTGTTTGTTGTGTTGGGGCCTCACCTCTGAATAAATATAAACTGCAATTTGGTAATTCTGTGTTTTGGCTTTGCTTGGGAATGGGAAGAGTGTGGGGGGGGGGGGGGGCACCTGTTATGTTCCGGCTGGTTACCCCTAGACATCAGGCCGTAACACTAGGTAAGGACTACTAGCCAGTCAGAAGCAGAGTATGAGGGCGTGCCCTGACAGTACCTAGGTAAGGACTACTAGCCAGTCAGAAGCAGAGTATGAAGGCATGCCCTGACAGTACCTAGGTAAGGACTACTAGCCAGTCAGAAGCAGAGTATGAGGGCGTGCCCTGACAGTACCTAAGTAAGGACTACTAGCCAGTCAGAAGCAGAGTATGAGGGCGTGCCCTGACAGTACCTAGGTAAGGACTACTAGCCAGTCAGAAGCAGAGTATGAGGGCGTGCCCTGACAGTACCTAGGTAAGGACTACTAGTCAGTCAGAAGTAGAGGGCGTGCCCTGACAGTACCTAGGTAAGGACTACTAGCCAGTCAGAAGCAGAGTATGAGGGCGTGCCACGCTAGCAGTGAGCAGCGAGCATTATAATGTGTGTTACAAAGTGACCACGTTTGTCTCTGAAGTAAAGGCTGGACTACAACAGAGCTGTTTGGAGCAGTTTGTGAACAGTGTTTTCTGTTGGACATGGTAAGTCCCTTTGGGGTGGACTTTGGAATTTTTCACTTTGTAAACCTATAACATGCATAAAAAAGATATATAACACAATAAAAGAAAGGGCAAAAAGCATAATATGAGCACCTTAAAATACGGAATTGTCCCATATTTCAAAATAAAATAATGCGTACCGTTCCTGTAGAAGCCACAAGTCCATATGAAATCAATGTTGTTTTAAGAAAAACATATTTGGCGTCCTTTATTTTTCTGCATGAAAGGTGGCAACCCTAGTGGCGGGGAGTGAGGCAGACGGACCACAGTGCGCTAGGCTAACTTAGCATTAGGTTTGTCGACTACCCATACAGCTAACGTTACGTGGCAAATTGAATCATGGTTTAGCTTAGCACTGTTAACTGTGGCCAAAACAATCATACCAAAAATAACTATGAACATGTAAAGCGCTGTTGTAACCGTTAAACGTTACCGTACGGTTTAGACAGCAAGAACTAACATGAGCCACTCGTCAAGGTAGCACATTGTAGCAAACTGGACCGATATTGAAAGATCATATCAATAAATGAGATCTCTAATGTATTACTATGTTGCAAAGTGGCATGTAATCAATGAAAACATGATCCTGTGTTGCAGAATAAATGCTGTATTACTGTTACTGGGTATAATTCTGTGACAAAGTATGATTTACAATGACCGCAGCTAGAGGGGTCAAGAGTTATACGACGCCATTGACAGGGGACCAAACGACACGCTCCGTGTCATTGACTAAAATGTCAGATTTCTCTGGGTTTGAACAACTAGGTATACGTACACTCATTTGTAGACCTTTTAAGGCAGACATATTACATGTTCTATCTTTAAACTAAGAAATGTGGCCAAAGTTAAACCATTCTTGATAAATTGATTTATGCTTTTATTACTAGCGGGTTGGACTATTGCAATGCACTCCTCACTGGCATACCCAAAAACTTCAGCTGGTTCAGAACTCTGCTGGAAGACTTTTAACCAAAACTAGGAGAAGAGAGCACATTACTCCTGTTTTAGCTGACCTACACTGGCTATTAACATATACAGCTCTTAATGATATAGCGCCAACATACATTGCAGACCTTTTGATTCCTTACAAGCCAACAAGAGTCCTCAGATCATCCAATACTGGTATTTTCCCAGTGGATAATCTGTTTTCAGTTTCTACGCTTCGAGACTGTGGAACATCCTGCCTAGTTATATCAGAAACATCTTTCAAAACTCAACTAAATACGTTCCTATTCAGGCTGGTGTTGAGTTAATGTGGTTTGTTTTTAGCTTCTTTTTTCTACTGCCACTGCTACTTTTTCTATTTTTAGCCCTGGGCCTTTTTTATTGTTTTTATTCTCTTCTTATGAACTTCTCTTATGTATGTTGTCATATCCAGGTATGTTGTTTTTCCTTTCATTATTGTATTTTGTTTTAATACCACACTAAGCCCTTTGAGCTGCATTTAATTGTATGAAAGGTGCTATATAAATGAAGTTATTATTATTATTATTATTGTTATTAATGAAAAAATGAAAGGACCATTAGGATGACAGTATTTATGTTGTGAATGTAATGATGTACGGTTTAAAACACACTTGAATGACTGCCTGGGCTCCTGTGTGTTGCGGGGGGGATAAGCAGCGACCCCATGGGAAGCCTGTCAGCTCACCTTTCACCCCTCCTCCCGAGGGAAATCAATCAATAAACCTGATCAATAACCAATCTATAAGGTGCTGTAATGTTGTGACAGATATCCGTCCCACAACAAGCCTCTAAGGCCGCTGAGGGGCCGGGCAGGCAACAATGACAGTTTGAAGCCTTCTTTATCAAAGGATCTGTCGTCCCCAGCTCACTTATGACACAAAGGAAAGGCTGAACTGTCCAAGCCTGAGTGTAGATGATCTGAAACAATCTGAATGTTTGATGAAAACTTGAAATTGCCTCCATCTTTAAGAAAAGTCTTTATTTAAGTCTTATATTTGTACTGGGATTGTCTGTATTGTGTGGTTATTTACTAAAGATGTATTGAAATTGTTGAAAGGAAGAGGCAAACATCAGACACTGCTCCATCCACATATAACCACAGCATTAATTAGCCTCGGTCACACAAAGGCCGGAGCATTGGATCAACCATTGACTATTAAAGGGATACTTCACCGATTTAGCATTCAGCTTTGTATCAGTAGAAACCCGGTAGTATTTCTGAATGACCGTGTTTCCCTCCCTCGTGTACCCCTGAGACGGGAGATCTCTGCATTGGGGGTCTGGAAAAAATCTTCCGATGACGTAAAATGACGATTTTTGCATCATCGGAAGATTTTTTGGCCAGAGGCAAATAACTACAGCCAGTAGTAGGAGCTACTTCCGCATGTTTTCAACCTGCCCACAAGGGGTTGGACTGCCAAGTCTGGCTGAGATATTCCGAATGAAAATGACTGTCAGCCATCTTGAAGCCTCACTAACCAGGCTCTCTCTTTCAGCAGCAAACATTTACAACAATTATGTGCATTCAAACTACCGCACATGTGTACCATGGGAAGCCTGTCAGCTCACATTGGTACAGATCGGAGAATATGCAGGAAACGTTATTACAGACGGAAGCACCTCAGCTAATGCTGCTAACAGGGGTAAGGGACATCCAGAGCGGGCTAACGCTAGCCGGCCACCTGTCCCATAAATCCTGCTTGCAAGTGTCCACTCATTAAACAACAAACTAGACTACATCCAACTTCAGAGACTGCTGTGTTTTTGTGGAAACATGGTTGAACAACAGTGTACCAGGACTATCCAGTTATCAGGCTGCTCTCGTCAGCCCGTGGAGGTCGGCTGTGTTAACACGGACTGGTGCAGAAATGAAATCCAACTACTGCTAACTGCTGGTGGAGCTTGTGACTGTTAAATGCCGACCATTCGACCTTCCACGCTAGCTAATTCACGGCTGTGTTTATAATCGGTGTTTAGCTACACCAATGCATTAACTGAACTTTACGGATCCTGCTTGCAAGTGTCCTGTTACGAGGTTGAACAGAATGGACTCAAACACCAGGCTCAAAACTCAGAGAATATTTATTAGGAGAAACAGAAGAACATGGAAGGGAACACAGGGAAAACAGAGAGGCTGAAGTAAGAGTGGGTATAAGGGCTAGAGAGCTGGGTTAGGATGGCGAGGGAAGCTAACTCTGGAGTAGGATGGCGAGAGAAGCTAACTCTGAAGTAGCATGGCGAGGGAAGCTAACTCTGGAGTAGGATGGCGAGGGAAGCTAACTCTGAAGTAGCATGGCGAGGGAAGCTAGCTCTGCAGTTGGATGCGAGGGAAGCTAACTCTGCAGTAGGATGTCGAGGGAGACTCAGGGAACAGCTGGTGCAAAGGAGCTGGGGAATCCACAGAGGAGGCTCATTAGACAACAAACTGGACTACATCCAACTTCAACGAAACTCCCAACTCGAGTTCAGAGATTGCTGTGTTTTTGTGGAAACATTGCTGAACAACAGTGTACTGGACTGTCCAGCTACCAGGCCTGCTAGCCCTCCGAGCTAGAGATGCATGCTCTGTTGCCGGGTAAAAGAGGTGGGTTGTGTTAACACCGAGTGGTGCAAAAATGTGGTGATTTGTATCCATTTAACTGCTAACTGCCGGTAGAGTTTGACTGTTAAATGCTGACCATTCTACATTCCACGCTAATTCACGGCTGTGTTTATACTTGGTGTTTACAGCCCACCAAGCACTAATGCTAGTGTACGTTAGCTGAACTTCACAGAGCCTATAATGTGTGTGTGCATAAGTGACCCAATTTAAAGATATATTCAGCTTTCCAGCAGTGAAATATGCCTTTAATATTAATGGACAGAGCATGTGTGACGTCACCCATTGGTTTGTGGAGATCTGCTATGAGTCCTTGAGTTTGCCGTTATGGGCGCAGCCATCTTGGTTCTGAATGTGATGATTTTAGACGAGAGGGAGGAGTGAGGGAGTAGCCATAGACTGTTGGGCGCAATCTGACTGTGACGGTAGCTGGGAGTTGGCATTGCTGCTTACACTCTGCGTTTCACTTACTTTCACTGGCAATCTGGATGCAACTACTGCTGAAAGCTAGCCTACATAATTTGAGGTAAGATGTAGCTTCACTATAGGTTTTAAATATATCTTTGTCTAATAGTTATACTACAGATAGGCCGTGAACTGTCAATCACATCATAGCCACGTCCTAAAACCCCCCCTGCTTTATTGCCAATCTTAAAATCAACGAGACCATAATTCAAAAAATTCACATCATTCTGTATTGCAGAAGACTTAAAACTAGCGATTGAGACCATAAACTCATTATGAAAATGTTGACTGAGGTAATAAATCACGTGTCGCCCCCTGCTGGAATTCAGATAGAATGCAGGTTTAAGGAGTCTCCCCCTGCTGGAATTCAGATAGAATGCAGGTTTAAGGAGTCTCCCCCTGCTGGAATTCAGATAGAATGCAGGTTTAAGGAGTCTCCCCCTGCTGGAATTCAGATAGAATGCAGGTTTAAGGAGTCTCCCCCTGCTGGAATTCAGGTAGAATGCAAGTTTAAGGAGTCTCCCCCTGCTGGAATTCAGATATAATGCAGGTTTAAGGTGTCGCCCCCTGCTGGAATTCAGATAGAATGCATGCTAGTATGCTAAACCATAACTAAACAGTTATTAATGCTCTTTGGTAGACTTATTGTAAAGTAGAGAACATTTGCACCTTAACTAATAATTAATTAATGTATAACATTACTTAATAAGCATTACTAAACAGTGATTCATAGTTTATTCATACTCTTTGACTTAAACATTCACGCAGCTTGTAAACATTAGTGAAACATTGCCAATGTGAAATCAAATCTTCATGACAATCTTCTGTTATACACACATATTCAAATTGTAAAAAAGGTTTTCCTTTGATTCTGAGTTTGACTCAGTCAGTTTTCTTCTTTCTCTCCACTGAAGACTCAAAGCTATTACAGTGTGAGTCCTTCATGGAGATTACACTGGACATGTTCCCCCTTTTGTCATCTTCACTGGCATGTCTTCTGGATAGTTGTCCTCTCTTGAAACCTAACAAACCAAGTGGGAAATCAATTTCTTTTAAATGCATGCAAAAGCTACGGATGCAAGGATTGATTGTTCACTAGATCAACGTCAGATCTTCAAACATGTTGAAAGATGGTCTGGCTCTCTTTAACTAATGGTTTACAAAAACTTAATTTTTCTTTTGCAGTTTCAAACATACCTTGAACACACTGCCTCTAACCACTGTAAGAGCTGAGAAAACAAAGAAAACTAAATACTTTTACTTTAAATGTATCCATAATTTTTTTATTTTAACCCCTTTTACACATAGGCTACATTATTGTAAATTTCCCTGTGACTGCTTAAATTGAGTGTTGCTTCCCAGTTTTATTCACTTGTTTTTCAGAAATCAACCTTAATTATAATGAAATATTCAACGAAATATTAAATGATTCTCCTTTGAACATTCTGTCACATCCAATACACCATCGTAATTGCATTTCTATCTCTCAAGTTACACCGTTTCATGTAGCTAAACAGGCTCATTAGCCTGGTAATTATATGGTCGTTGGAGATGAGCCAGATCTGCGCAGAATCAATCACCGCCGATCGGCGCCCATTGCATGCCGGTTAGATTTGTGTCTGACTTGATCCCGACTTGCTCTGACGTCATGCATACGTAAGCAATGATAATCTCACGAGAGCAAGGCGGCCGCAGGTTTAAGACGCAGGCAGCGCAGTTGCTTTTCACCGACTGCAAGACCCAGGCGGTCCCAGGGGCATGCTGGGAAATGCCGGCCTCTCAGCTGATCTAACAGCTGATTGGTTCAGAATTGATTCAACATTATGACGTTTTATATAAACTTTGTATCGATTTTGAATCGGAGGGATTTTAACTGCTATTTGTCTGATTAAAAGGAATACGCCACCGTTTGTTGAAATAGGGCTTATCACGGTCTCCCCATCTCTCCATCCGCATTTTTTGTCTCAGTGCATGCATTGTCTCAGTCCGGCTGGAATCCTTTGTTGCTGTTGGCATGTCGCGAGTAAAAGTGAGCCAACAACAACAAAACAACTTAATTACTTCTTGTGGCTTGTGTATTCACAAGTACAAATAGCAACGCAAAATAGACGATTTCCTAGGCATATATTGATTTGGGACTATATTGGGTGGAATTAGCCAGCCGAAGCAACAACTCTGTGTGAGTACAGGTCTAATATGGGTCGATCTATCCCGTAAAATAATCATGCGTCATGTTTACAGTAATCACTTACTCTGTGGACAGCTGTTTATTGGGTCCATTCAGCGTTTTTCCCAGTTGACTTTATCACACCGGGAAAAAAAGTTGAGGACTGCAGGATGGATCAACGCCGAGAAATCCTCGGTAGCTGTGACACAACTGCGCCAGATCCTTACAGCTACCAATGTGGTAACTTGTCTCCCAGCGTGATAGCTACCTTGTTTGTTCACGTCAGTACTTTCCTGTATTTCCTCGTGCTTCGGCCACTGTGTCTGCGTGTGATTCTCTGTGTTTTGGGTCAGAGCCTCGGCCGTAACAGCTGCATGATATCTGTGCGCCAAGTAGCAGTGCTTCGGCTGGCTACTTCCATCCAATATAGTCCCAAATCAATATATGCCTAGGAAATCGTCTAGTCTTATTTTCCATTGCTATTTGTACTTGTGAATACGCAGGCCACAAGAAGTAATCGGGTTGTTTTGTTGTTGATGTTGGCTCACTTTTACTTGCGACATGCTAACGGCAACAAAGGATTTCATTCACTACGCTAAGCTAAGCTAAGCTAACGAGACAATGCATGCACTGAGACAAAAATGCGTTTGCCCACCTATCTACATCTAGAGGAGACCGTGATAGGCCCTATTTCAACAAACGGTGGCGTATTCCTTTAAAGGCTTATTCTGTACAAACCACCTGTTGTGTGGCTGACAGTTATGTTTGGAAGTCAGAGAGACAAAATCTGTTCAGATTATGGATCTACAGTCTGTTAAATTAAATTAAAAATTAAATTAAATTAAAATCAGCAACAGATCGCATGTAGAGCCTTTTGACAGCTACTCTGTCATGATTAAAGCACCTGGAGACTGTGCACAAGCTGATATATGGGTCTGATAACATTTTATTAAATCGGAATCGGACCACAGTGTTTCTGTGACTTCCTGTTCAGCCTGCAGGCTACTGGATACGACTGGAAACTGTCCGACTTCCGTGGTAAAGTTACTTTGATATAGTTTGGATATTCGACAGATATTCAGATATTCATTTCAGGTTCATCAGCAGTTCCTGCTGTGCTTTCACTCAGTCTCAGAAAACAATAGGACACCCATTTGCTCCAAACTGCTTGGTTTTTACCTAGGGGCCGTCAATAAATTACGTTCTGAATAGTGATCGACCGATACGGGTTTTTTAGTACCGATGCCGATACTGATATTTTTACATCAGCCTTAGCCGATGTCCGATACGGGCTGCTGATTTTATTGAGCCGATATTTGGAGCCGATATTGCTTTTCTCAATTTTCTACATAAAATAAAATGAGCATGTCTAAGGCTAATATGCCGCCTAATATGCAAAGACTACACACTAGTAGGTCTAAACAAAAATGCAAAAGAAGCTGCCAGATTTGTCAACCACAGAACATAAATCAGCAGAGGAAAATAATGTGATGTCAGATGCACATTAAGCAACAAATTGTTCAAGTTTTTTGCTCAATAGCTTCCAAGTTATGAGACCCAAACACCCCAGACCAATGCAGAGCTGTTCTCCAATGTGGTACTAATTAGACACACCTCCCTATAAATTCATATTTTGCACCTACTATTTTATTTAAATTTTTTTAAGAATTCCATTAATTTCCTATGGAAAACGGCGTTTTGCTCAATGAATAGTTACTGTTGAATAAACAGTTTGCTGAATAAACAGGAGCAAATAGTGAAAGCACAGCAGGAACTGCTAATGAACCCAAAATGAATATCCGAATATCTGTTGAATATCCAACATCAAACTAACTTCACCACGGTGTCTTACCAGTCGATTTTTTGTAACCGCCCCCCGCTGCTGCCGCCTGCTCTTGTCCACTTTAAGGCCGTTATATACTAGACACAGGGCGTGCGGCGCATGCAATCATGACATCAAAATTATATAATTTCCGGCCGGCGCGTCCGATTTTCAGCGCGCGATCACAGGGTGCGCACCAGTCTATTTTCAGCGGCGCACAACAAACCGCAAACAGGAAGCATGAACGAGCTCCTGGGTATCCGGATGCGAAATTACGAATCCCACTATGGCAACGCCAAGATCCGCCCTCCGAAGCAGCTCGATTGGTTGGGGTTAGGCATTTCACCTCGAGTGGTTAAGGTTAGAATAGCGGATTGGTCAGGGGATAGGACATGAACAAATGGGGTCACGTTACCTTGGACGCCTGGCCAATAGTAGTGATTGAAGGGCGGGTCTTGGCGTTGCCATAGTGGGATTCGTAATTTCGCTATCCGGATGCCAGGACTCGCGGAGTGACTGCAAGTCTCTCTTGTAAACTTACTGGGTTAAAATGAGTTCTTTTTTGTGAATGAAAGGCTTGATCTGACGGAGTAGGTCATTGAATCAAATCGAAGCATTGACGGCACTGCTGCTGCCTGTTCTGCTGGTGTTTAACTTTTTCTTCTTCTTCTAGTCCTTAGAAAGAAAAACATCGGTAGCCTTTGCTCCTTAGCACCACCACTGTTTAGGAGAAGACAGCAACTAGTGTCACGACCACCACGCGTGAGTATAAATACTCACGGCAATCCCATGACGTCACATTTGGATGCAAGCCTATTAACTGCAGGCTAATATGTTGATGCTCTCCAAGTCTGTAAAACTCTTAAACGGCATATCAATAAAGTGACTCAAAATACAAACAGTATTAGAAGAAACAATGACCAACCTTATGCCCTTATCAGCCAGGTACTAAACAAGATAAACATAAAAGGTTTTGCTTGTCTGGAGAGAGTATGAGCTGCACACGTTGCCCGCTTGTGGGATCCAACTACACTTCCGGTTTCGATCCTTTCCTTTCCTTTCCAGTGAAGATGACAAAAGGGGGAAAATGTCCAGTGTAATCTCCATGCAGGACTCACACTGTAATAGCTCTGAGTGGAGAGAAAGAAGAAAACGGAGTCAAACTCAGAATCAAATGAAAACCTTTTTTACAATTTGAATATGTGTGTATAACAGAAGGTTGTCATGAAGATTTGATTTCACATTGGCAATGTTTCACTAATGTTTAAAAGCTGTGTGAATGTTTAAGTCAAAGAGTATTAATAAACTATGAATCATTGTTTAGTAATGCTTATTCAGTATTAAGTTAGGCAGTATTAAGTTAAGGTGCATATGTTCTCTACTTTACAATAAGTCTACCAAAGAGCATTAATAACTGTTTAGTTATGGTTTAGTAATGCTTATGCAGTATTGGTATACATTAATTAAGTATTAGTTAAGGTGCAACTGTTCTCAACTTTACAATAAGTCTACCAAAGAGCATTAATAACTGTTTAGTTATGGTTTAGTAATGCTTATTCAGTATTGTTATACATTAATTATTAGTTAAGGTGCAAATTTTCTCTACTTTACAATAGGTCTATCAAAGATTATTAATAACTGTTTAGTTATGGTTTAGTAATGCTTATTAAGTAGTGTTATGCATTAATTAAGTATTAGTTAAGGTGCAAATGTTCTCTACTTTACAATAAGTCTACCAAAGAGCATTAATAACTGTTTAGTTATGGTTTAGTAATGCTTATTCAGTATTGTTATACATTAATTATTAGTTAAGGTGCAAATGTTCTCTACTTTACAATAAGTCTACCGAAGAGCATTAATAACTGTTTAGTTATGGTTTAGTAATGCTTATTCAGTATTATTATACATTAATCAAGTGAGCAGTTATGGTTAAGTAATGATTATATAGCATGCACAACAATGTATATAGGTTGGGCTTTAAGGCAATTTCTACATGAAGACAAAGGAACAAGCAAACCTCTGCGTGGAGACTATGGAGTCTTTTCACTGATCTACCAAAAGTAAATCATACGTTAGAGGATGGACAAATATAGTGGACAAAGGTATGTGGACAACCATAACCCGTAAATAAACAATAACGACCATTTTTTCATAATGAGATGGCTTGGCTGTGAACCTTAAAACATACATGCTGTCAAACATCTTTATCAAACACCTAGTAATATTAGGAAATACCTTAATTAACATCAACTAAGGGTTTACTTGTTATCAAGAGACGTTTGTTAACACTTACCTAATGTTCAATATTGTATGATTAACTGGTAAATGATGCTTGTTACTGCATTAACTAAGGGTAAAATAGACACCTTAGTTTACTATTACTAACAGTTTGTCAAGACTTTTCACTATATTAACTAATAGTAATATAAACACCTTAGTTAACTGTTATTAACAGTTAGTCAAGTATTAGTATTGCATTTACTAGTGATATAATTACACCTTAATTAACTGTTGTTTACAGTTAGTTAACCCTTCTTACTGCATTAACTAATGGTAAAAAACACACCTTACTTAACTGACATTAACAGTTAAGGCATTAAATAATGGTAATGCATAAATGAATACCTTAGTTAACATGAACATAAGCATGATTAATAAATCTTTAATAGACACCTTAATTAACAGTTAATTAATGTTTATTAATGCATTAAGTAATGCTAATTGATGTAGACTTATTGTAAAGTGTTACCGAAAAAAATATATATTAAAAACAAATTGCATGTACTGTAGCAGCTATAGAGAGTATGGCAAAATAATCCCTTAACGTCAGACAGTTACAATCACCTACTACAGTATGGGGGCTGTGCAATTATTGAAATTTTAATGGAGAAAAACCATAGCGCACATTACATTTTGCAAGTAAACTCTTATTTTGTCAAATGTTCTGAAGGGGAATTCAAAAAGTCCAATGGATTAAGGGAAGGGAAGTTTCACACTTCAAGGTGTTTTCACTGTTTCACTGTTTTTTAAGTTCAATAAATGCAAGATTTTCCAAAAGTCAATGAATAATCGTGTTAAATAACTGATGATTGAATATTGACCTAAATAACTGTAATTCTGATTTTTTTTCCCACAATCGAACCCTACCACAGTAATACATAAAATGATATTATCAAACACAGTGCTAATGTATGATGACTCACTCCTCATTCTTTCAAGACACCAAAATACTGTTTCTGGCCTGACTGCAGCCAAGAAAATGTTGATTCTCACACGGTATCCGTATTAGTTTTAGAAATACTGATTTTGTCTATAAATGATTTCAATGATTAAGACAGTTACTGATTGCAAGATCTACCTAAGGATAAACTGTGTCTCTGTATATATACATAATCTGTTTAATATTTTTTATATTTATTTATTTCACTTTATTATATTATCTTATCAACTTCTCAACATTCTTAAACATAATGCTTGTGCCGTGTGTGTGTGTGTGTGTGTGTGTGTGTGTGTATGTGTGTGTGTGTGTGTGTGTGCACGTGTGTGCGTGTGTGTGTGTGTGTGTGCACGTGTGTGTATGTGTGTGGTGTTAAAATCCTTTTGATCGTCATTTAAAATTGAATTTGAAATTTAAAATGATCCATTTGCCAAGTGTTATTTCTTCATGCCAAAATGTCTCTATCAAAGCAACATGGGGTCTCCCCTGTGTAATTTATTCTCTTCCAAGTATAGAGACACCATCCATGGGCGACACATGGACATGCAGTCCATCCAGGGATGATAATCTACTCTCAAAGACTGATGGGCAATAACAGCCAGCCTTAGTGCACAGGGACTAATAGCTACACCCACAAGCATGAAGGGGATAAATGCACTGTTTCATCTTTGCCACTAGATGTCACCTCAAGCATATATTCTCTGAGACTACCCGAGACCAAAATAGCATTATAGTGATTCATACATAATCCTGCATGCATCACATATAGCAAATAAATGGATATACTGCCATTAGATCACCAAACAAACATCCCTTTCAGAAATAAAGACAAGTTATTATTGATGATGTTAATGGGTCTGTAGAGCAGAAATGATCAGGTAAGGATTATTAAAGGTATGTTTTGACGCATCAACAGAGATTGAGCTATACTATTACGTAATAATGACTATTGATACAATGGGATATCATTCTTTTCATAGTAAAGTGAAATTCTGTCAGGATGTGTGCTGTCATGTTATGTCATTGCTGTAGTCCACTCAAAGCTCTGTGAGGCAAAAGGCATCACAGTTTTCATCTGTATGAGGGGTGATTATTGCCATAGTGAAGGCCAAGGGTAGGATTAAAACAAGTGCATTAACAAGCAAAGGTTTGAGGCATTGTATTGTCACATATATTTAAAAAATTCTAGTTAAATTGGAATGTGACTCTGACTTCCAGATTGCCATACTTGGTAAGCATTTTATGTATTTGGTTGTGTTGTGTGTATTTGCAGCGTGTTTGCTAAATTCTGCACGTGTTGTCAAATTAACGAAGATGTTTTCTTAATTTGCTTGTGTTTTGTCTATTTGCCTGTGTTTCATTAACTTGCAGTGCATTTGCCCCTGTTGGCCACCGTAGTAACACACCGGGGGGGGGGGGGGGGGGGGGGGGTGACAAAGAGACAACATGAAAATGCGAAAATAATTGCGAAAATTAGAGACCTGCAAAATGAAGTGGTACAACCATATGGTATGATTTCTGTAGGCCACACAGAAACACTTCTTGATTATGTTAAGAGAGATGACTCTCAATAGAAACACTCATGGAACGTGTCCATATACACGTTTTCATGGCAGGGATCGCCCCACTTCCCAGCATTGCACGCTAGTGGGCTCGCTAGTAGTAGTTATCAGTTTCTCTTTACTGACCACTAGTCTCGCATGTCCAGACCTTCCTCCACAGCGCTGCAAAGGAAGGTCTGGCTAGTCCACACAGCATTCCTGGATGGGAGAAAAACGTGCTCTGGTTTATTGGCATTTTTCAAACCAATCCCAATCGTCTTGGGCGGTGCTAAGCGGCCGGACAGAGCCATGGTGCCTCTGCAAAATATCCTCAGGAAGGAACTTGTTTTGGTGGAATATGTGTACGTTCAATAGTAGTTTTAGTCGTGCAACAGAAAACTCAGATTGGACAGATAGTCTAGCTAGCTGTCTGGATTTACCCTGCAGAGATCTGAGGAGCAGTTAACCAGAGTCCTCAGAAATCCACCGGAGGTTAGAACGCCAACACAAAGAAAGAGGAAGGTGACGGACATTCGGCCAAAATGAGGGACATCCAGCAGAATTTCCGGCGGCACCGGAGCAACCGAAAGTGGAACGTCTTCCATATAGACTATTGACCACTGACCAGTAAAGAAAACAGGCTCCACCCTCCTACAACCACGATGGCTGCACCTGATCAATCGACCACATCACCTGGGGCTGTCTACTTCCAGATTTCAAAACAGACCAACATGGCGACTTGGAAATGTTACGAAATGTACTTCTGAAAACATTTTATGTGAGAAATTGGCTATGCATCTGTTGAATCTGTCTTCATTTCAGATTGACAACGGTCAGTTAAGAAAGATTTTTAAAGTAGCCTGTATTCAACTTTATGCAAATGAGGGGCGGAGACTCAACGATCCCGCTTTTCCAAAGTCCCTGCGACTACCAGAATGGATTGCACGGCTGCTCCCATAGAAATAAATGGGAAGAGTGGAAATTACGCTGACAATGGACAGTAGTACTATCAGACTCCACCTCCTGCTTCTCTTGTGGCACTAATCACCCCTCATACGTGTCTTTCCGGTTGGGGGTTAATCCCACTTCCCCTCCTGCTCACACCACAGAAAAAAATGTTTTATTCTCTCGTCTAGCCTGAACATTCAGTTAAAAAACAGATATGTTTCTCTGATGCAGGGCTGGTTCTAGCAACACAACAGAAGCCCATGTGATCCGCTGTTATAAAAGATGGGATGACAGGAAGAGAAGAGAAGAGAAGCAGACGACCATTGGATGGAATACAAAGGTAACCAGACTTGCTTTGTTTGCTTTAAAGAAGAAAGCCTCGGCTGTGACCAGCCTGTCTTCTGTTTCCTGTAGAGACACTGAGGGGAACTGTTGACTGATGAAATCGATGTTTCACTCATTTTCTCTGGAAGGGGAAAGGATGGAGACAAATAAAAGCCGACGTGCTTATCATCATCGTCACGGCTGCGCGAAGGCGAACAGGAGGCGATTTGTTGGAGTGTTGTAGTGCAGGATGCCTTCAGGACAGCGGGGATGATGGGAGTGAAATGAGACTGCTTTGCTTGTCGTGTGGCGTTTGAACAAGCTCGATGACACGCCAGCCAGCCAGCCGCCGCAGTGACCGTCTGAACGCTGCTGAAACCCGATGAGTGCCCTGATGGGCTACAGCTGGCGTTAAGAGCAGTGTCAGGGGGGGTAACTACATATAACGAAGGGAATTACGTAATTTAATTACAAAATAAATGAAACCGTAATCTAGTACAGTTACTTGGGGGGAGAGGAGGGGGGGGGGGGTATTTCATTAAATTACAGTTAAGTATGATAATGTTTCTGATTACATTGAGGGGTTACATCTGAATAGTTTCTGTAGGCTATATGTTGAATAGCCTAATATTCATGTTTTTTATGCCCACGTTGTCTTCTTTTACCATTTCCAGCCACAGCCGTTAAGTAAAGTTTGATGACGTTCTGATTTCGGTTCTCCTGTTTCTGTTTGAATTCGCAGCACCGCCCGTCAGACAGTTCAATTGCCCCTCAAACTGTCATTCCACATTTTAGAAAAGCAGTCGAAAAGTAATGAAATGCGATACGTTACATGACTTCGATAAAGCAATTGAAATATCTACACTGCTATTGCGGTTTTGAATAGGGTAGCCATATCACGTTCCCAAAGGAACCTTCCCAGCGCTGATTCAGAGGAAGCCGTCACTGCGTGTCTGCCTTCAGCACCGCGGACAGCGACAATGACTCGGCTCCGCAGGAAAGCTCTAGTGGCGCTGTTCCTCTTCACGCTGTTTATTTTCGGGGCCATGATGGGGCTCAGGACGCTCAAGCCCAGCGACGGGTTCTCGGACCTAGCCCCCGGCATAGGCATAGACTTCCCCGGGGAGAAGTCGGACCGGAGGCGGCTGGATGGGAGAGACGTGGCGCAGGTGTCGCCGGGCCAGTTCCACACGGGCAGCAGCAGCAGTGACACTAAAGTGGTGTTCACCAGATCGGACCGCGAATACAGCATATTCTACGATGTTCACATCTTCTACTACCTGTGGTACGGCTCTCCCAGCACGGACAACAAGTACATCCACTGGGATCATGTGCTCGTGCCACACTGGGACCCCAAAATCGCAGCCAGTCATGCCCAGGGAAGGCACACACCTCCGGAGGATATCGCCTCGAGTTTCTACCCGGAGCTGGGAGCCTACAGCTCCAGGGACCCGGCGGTGCTGGAGGCACACATGGCCCAGATAGAGGCGGCTGCAGCAGGTAACTCTTGCAACACTGCAGGCATAGCTTTGACATTGATACATCGATGTCCATCTTGCGGCGATTTTGTAGGGTTGACTATTGTTGTTTATAAAATCTGATGTTTTATTCTAAAGTAAACTAGCCAACAATATAACGGCCTTCAAGTCCAGCTTAAATGATTAGACTATTAAACACACAAATGTAACTAAGTACATTTACTCCAGTACTGTACTTAAGTACAAATGTTAAGTTACTTGTACTTTACTTGAGTCTTTTCTTTTCATGCCACTTTCTCCTTCTACACCGCTACATTTCAGAGAAATATTGTACTTTTTACTCCACTACATGTATCTGACAGCTTTAGTTACTAGTTACTTTACACATTAAGATTCCTGCACACAAAACACATCTAGTTTATAAAATCTGATGTTTTATTCTAAAGTAAACTAGCCAACAATATAACAGCCTACAAGTCCAGCTGAGATGATCAGACCATTAAACACACAACTGGTTGGATCCTTTACACTTTCTACAATGGGAGGAGAGTTCTGCTTAGAGTACTTTTACTTTTAATTCTTTAAGTACATTTTCCTGATGATACTTTTACTAAAGTAACATTTTCAATGCAGGACTTTGACAGTGTGGTATTGGTACGTTTACTAAAGTTAAGGATCTGAATACTTCTACCACCACTGGTAAAGGCAAATAATAGAACAGCTAGAACAGTGTGGTAAGTTCAGAAAATCACATCACTTTACTGTAATGCAGAATTTAAAACCAGGAAAAGACGTATGTCATATTACAATATCCAAAATCTAAGACACAATCTAGTCTCATAATTTATATGGATGTCAATAAGATGTTGATATATTGCCCAGCCTACCTGAGGGCTGACTGTACTCAGAGCAGGCTTTCTCCCCATGCTGTGGTGTTGTAGGGGTGCTGGTGTTGTCCTGGTACCCCCCCGGGGTGGCAGACGACCACGGCGAGCCCACCGAGGACCTGGTTCCTGTCGTGATGGACGCAGCCCACAGGCACAGCATCAAGGTAACTGGTGAGACAACCGGTATGTTTTTACCTTTCAGATTCTGATTCACTGAATGAATGACTTGCCAGTGACGGTTCGATGTTAGCCTATATCCACCGAGTGCCACTTCTAGGATTGCTCCGGTGCCGCTGAAAATTCTACCAGATGTCCGTCCCCTTCCTCTTCCTTTGTGTTGGCGTTCTAACCTCCGGTGTATTTCTGAGGACTATGGTTAACTGCTCCTCAGATCTCTGCAGGGTAAATCCAGACAGCTAGCTAGACTATCTGTCCAATCTGAGTTTTCTGTTGCACAACTAAAACTACTTTTGAACTTACACATGTTCCACCAAAAAAACAAAAGTTCCTTCCTGAGACTATTTAGCAGAGGCACAGTGGTTCTGTCCGGTGCTCAGCGCCGCCCAAGACAATTGTGATTGGTTTAAAGAAATGCCAATAAACCAGAGCACGTTTTTCTCCCATCCCAGAATGCTGTGTGGACTAGCCAGACTTTCCTCCGCAGTGCTGTGGAGGAAGTTCTGGGAACGTGATACTAGTTCAATGTTAAAGCTGAGAACAACATAATCTTAACGTTGTGGGAAGATAGAGAGAAGGAGCGCTTCTTTTGGCGGTGGTTGAAAAAGTGCTCTTTGGTGCAGGGAAGATCAAATAGCATCACAACAGCGTGCAAACCAAGACACTCTTGGTGAAGAAAAAGTTTTTGAAAAAGCCTTTATTAATGCATATGCATAGCAAAGAGTAAAAAATACGCATCAACGCGCTGCGGCACACAGGCCTTCAGGGTGATTAATCAGAAATGAGATACAAACAATAAATATATTGGACAAAGAGAGGAAGTGACATCATACTCTAAACCACAGTAAAAAAAGTAAAATGAATGACAACACAACATGTAGTTACAATACATGAGACAGAATAAAGTCTCAAAGTGCTAAATAATAGTGGAAAATAATTTAAACATCTATAATCTCATGATAATCTCAACCATGTTTCTTTTTTTTATTGTGTGTGACATGTTATTTTGGGGCTCCATCCATTGACCCCTCCTCTATTGCTGTCTGTAAACCGTTTGCTTTTGTGGAGCAGTTCATACTCCAGCAGAGCATGGGTATATGTAGAAGTGGATTTAGTGCTCTTATGACGCTTTTCCATTACATGGTACCTGCTCGACTCACCTCGACTCTACTCGCCTTGTTTGGTTTTCCATTACGAAAAAAAGTACCTGGTACCTGCTAACAGGTACTTTTTTTTAGTACTACCTCAGTCGAGGTTCCAAGTGAGCTGAGGCGAGCTGAGGCAAAAGGTGACGTGAAAGCGACAGACGGAGGAGTCCTGAACAAACCGGCCATTTTTAAATAGTTTAGCCAGCTGTGTTTGTTTTTGCTGCCTCCAGCTTAATTTTAAACAAAATGTGTGGAGCCAGAAGACACATTTTGTTTCCACAAACAACAACAGAAAGAACAGGGGAGACACTAGATCGCTACTTGCTAATCGCCGTCACTCTCTCACTTCCTCCTTGCTCTAAAACACACTCCCCACACACACACACACACACACACACACACACACATGCCAGTTCCATCCACACACCAGCGCACAAGTATAAACATAGCTAGGTTATGGCGAAAGCTCTGCGTGTAGCCTCCGCACAACCGTAAAAAGGCCTAGGTCACGGCAGTTTACTGCGGCGCCGCTATGACGACCAGCCACACTGTATTACAATCTGCAATGGAAAACGGACGCACAGTGCGTCGAGTCGAGTCGAGGCGAGTAGAGTCGAGGCGAGTTGAGCAGGTACCATGTAATGGAAAAACACCATTAGTCCCCTCAAAAGTCAGCACAGTTAAAGGAGAACTCCGGCCAATCTTGCTAAATATAACTATGCGAGACCTGTCTATAGAAAAAAAAAAAGCTAAATCGGTGCTAGCAACACGGAGCTGCTGCAGCTAATGCCCACAGCTCCCACTTAGCTAAAACGGCAGTTATGGGGGCATGAGATAAATAGTGCCTTTGTGTATCATAACAGACACAAAATGCAATTAAAATGTCTGTGTAACATGAACAGGGCCCTTACACGACAACAAGATGCGTTTTCAACATTCACCTACCCTGTTAGCTGCTAGCTAGCTGTCCTCTATGGAGCTAAAAGAGTCTCAATGAAGATAAATGCACACACTACATTCACATATGCACACACAGGATTCATACATGCACACACATGATTCATAAATACACACACAGAATACACAAATGCGCACAAAATTCACAAATACACACACAAAATTTAAAAAGCACAGAAGATTCACAAATGCATACAAAATTCATAAATGCACACACAATTCAGAAATGCAAACAAAATTTATAAATGCACACAAGATTCAGAAATGCACCGGACAAGATTCAGAAATGTATTTCTGATGCAGACTTTCTTAGGTTGAAAAATTATCTTTTAAATTGACGACCATCATATTTGTAATCCATGGCTCAATTCAAACGGGATCAAAAAATAATTTGCTTTTCCCCGTTCACTACCGTTCATATTTCTTCTGAGTTAAGGTCCCTGAGGTCCACCGGAAGGGGCAGGACTTCGGCTCTCTATAGTGCTGTTTGAACGCGTTCATGTGATTGGCTTATAAGTAAACAATCCCCCACGGGGTGCGTTCTTGTGATTGGATAAAACAAGGGAGATTGGTTGGTGGCAGATCATTCCCTGTTTAAAAAAAGGCATTTGTGTGTCGAGCCAAGTCAGGGCAGTCTCAAAATTCACACACAAATGCAGTGAAGTTCACAGACCGCAAGCCGTTTGTAAATCAAGATATATTTGTGTGTGCATCAGAAATACATTTCTGAATCTTGTCCTGTGCATTTCTGAATCTTGTGTGCATTTGAAAATTTTGTTTGCATTTCTGAATCGTGTGTCCATTTCTGAATTTTGTGTGCATTTCTGAATTTTGTATGCATTTGTGAATCTTCTGTGCTTTTTAAATTTTGTGTGTGTATTTGTGAATTTTGTGCACATTTGTGTGTCCTGTGTGTGTATTTATGAATCATGTGTGTGCATGTATGAATCCTGTGTGTGCATATGTGAATGTAGTGTGTGCATTTATCTTTATTGAGACTCTTTTAGCTCCATACTCCTCTGGGATGACTAAGTGTGTTCAGTCAGGCTTCGGTAATGATCATCATGCAGCAGTTCCGTGTGTATTTGCAGCATATATATGGATATATATGATATATATCCATTTTGTGTGTGATCCATCTGACGTTGGAGAGTAGGATTCTTTGCTGTGGGGATCGTCGTGGTAGTTTCCGACCGGCGGCCTTGCTTCTGCTTTCTCCCCGCCCTTGTTGTTATGCCCTGGGCTAACGTTTGCAGGTTTTAATTTACAAGTAGTTAAATGTTCAGTTACTGTTATGTAACTTTGGCTATGTTCACTGCATATTCCACAAATGAACGTGCCATAACGGACATGCAATACTAACATTACATTATCACACTAAGTACTCTCAGTCACTTAGCCTGCTAACGTGTACAGTAGGCTACTTCAGTTGGCTTACTTGAAACTTACTTCATGTGACTCGAGAGCGCAGACTCGCCCATTGTGAAAAGATGCACGTCTGTTTTCCAGACTTTACAAGAAGCAAATCATGGGGTTTTTCCCTGTTTAATCCATAATTTGTATTTTTCATCTTTCAGCCAACGTTCATTGAAACGACAACCCTAACCCTAACCTGCCGGCAGCAGGTATTACGAATCCCACTATGGCCATGGAATGAATGAAGGTATGCACCTTAACCACTCAAGGTGAAATGCCTAACCCCAACCAATCGAGCTGCTTCGTAGGGCGGGACTTGGCGTGGTGGCAGATCGCAGTCACACATGCGCAAGCGGGCAGGTTTCATTTTAGGCTCTCCAACATTTTATTTCTCCATTTAATAAACAAACTATTCAGTAAGTTGGGTATTTGTTGTGAAAGAAATACAGTTACAATTTCAAGCATTTTCAAGCACGTTATCCAAAATGTAAGCACTTTTCAAACCTTGAAAACACAACATCGAAATTCAAGCATTTTCAAGGATTTCAAGCACCCGTACAAACCCTGTTATAATCATCATGCACCAGTCCCGTGTGTATTTGTAGCATATATATGGATATATATGATATATATCCATTTTTTGTGCGATCCATCTGGCGTTGGAGAGTAGTATTCGGCAGGCAGGAAGCAGAAGCACTGCCGCCGGTCGGAAACTATCACACCGATCCCCACAGCAGAGAATACTACTCTCCAACGCCAGATGGGTCGTACACAAAATGGATATATATCATATATATCCATATATGTGCTACAAATACACACGGGACTGGTGCATGATGATTATTACCGAAGCCTGACTGAACACACTCACGTCATCCAAGAGGACAGCTAGTTAGCAGCTAACAGGGTAGGTGAATGCTGAAAACGCTTCTTGTTGTCATGTAAGGACCCTGTTCATGTTACACAGACATTTTAATTGCATTTTGTGTCTGTTAAGATACACAAAGGCACTATTTAATTTATGCCCCCATAACTGCCGTTTAGCTAAGTGGGAGTGGTGGGCATTAGCTGCAGCAGCTCCATGTAGGTAGCTGCTATTGGGCTAATTGTTTTTGCTAAAGACAGGTCTCACATAGTTATATTTAGCTCCTTTAAGAGGACACAACATTTCCCCTTCTCTTAAAGGAACAACCTGTATACATAGCAGAACAGTATGATTTTTTTTTCACTTAGCAGAACAGCATGAATTTTGCACAGTTCACATGTTGATCCTGTATCATATTCATCTCTCAAAGTCTGTTAACCACTGAGGTGGGTTTCTGACTTTGGTGGTACATGTAATAATAATAATAAATAATAAATTGAATTTATATAGCGCTTTTCATAGACTCAAAGTCGCTTTACAGGGAAGAATTACAAGTAAGGAAAATACAGCATAACATGAGGAGAGGGGAGGAACACCTTGCCAGTAAGCACATACAACACGATTCAACACATGACTTGCAACAGGGGAGGGAAATGGGGGGAAATGGGGGGGAATGGGGGGTGGAGGTAACCCAGACATCGGCAAGCACAGAGCCATAGAGATAGTGTCTTTCTCTATCACTCTGGGCAAGCAGCCATCAGAGCAGGCAGAGAAGCGGCGAATAAACAGCGCCAGCGTCCTCTCCGTCCGACCGAATGGCGCTGGTCACAGACCAGCTTGTCAGACTGGGGGGTAAAAAAGCGGCGACGGCGTGGGACGGGGGTATTAGGGGGGAGGGGGGCCTGGTGAGAGTCGCTTAGCCTGGCACCCATTGGGGCCTCAGTCCGCAGGATGTCATAGCGTTAACACAGCAAGTTGCCATGGAGACAACCTTGAATAGGTCCCAAGCAGAGTCAACAATCAGCTGGTGTCTGAGGGAAGTTGGGGAGGAACGCAAGAGTGTCTCTCTGCAATGCTCTTCGAGGGGGATGTTTTTGTTCCAGCAGCGGCCTTGGCCGAGGCCAGTGCTGGATAAGGGGGCCGAAAGTTGATAAGATTGGAGTTATTTTGTCTCGGCGCGAGTAGCTGCATTCCTTTACACAGCCACTCTGTTAGTCAATTTCTGGTCAATCTGTCTTTGTAAAAGCGGTGATCTATCCAAGATAATATCCAAATTGCAGTTCATCTCCATGTTGTTATCCATAGTGCGGTTAATAGTCCCAGCTTCAAACACTGACCGCTCTGCCCACCGCTTCAATCATTCCAGGCAGCTTTTTGGGGCTTTGAACAGCTGTCATAGTCTTGTCAAATTTGTCGATAAACCAGGCCAATGCCTAATCCAGTCAGCAAGGGCCTGTTATCATGGTTCCGAATAGGTAGATATCCTCAACGTCCTCCCTGGAATGAGCCGCCAGACACACGACCCGTCACTTCTCCCACGCGTCCATCGTGTAGCCAGCAGCAAACGTTCCGGCAGGGCAAGCAGGTTCCCCCGAACCCAAGCTCCTCGTCGAGAAGATGGTGTCAATTGCGTTGAGAGACCAGTTGATCAAATCCATGGTTTTAGGGTTTGGAGAGCAGTGCTGAGAGAGTCTCTCAAAGAGTTAGACGAGACAAGAGGAGCAAGCAGGGGAGGTGTGGGAGAGGAGAGGAGAGAAAATGCGACCGCCTTCGTTGAGAGCCAAACGAGAATGTACATTCTCGGTCACAGTGAGTCCATCCAGTATAGTCTCATTGTTCTCACTGATGCAAGGTAGAGCTTCTTTTGGGAAATGCACCAGCTTTGAGGCATTCCATTTCCAACCATCACTGACAAGGTAAGTACTTGGTCCGGCCTTCTTTACAACTGTCAGAGGTTCTGTGTATTTGGTTGACCCCTTGTAGACATGTTCCGCTCTCTGGACTCGCACAGCATCATTCACTTGGAAGGTGGGCACTTTTGCTCCTCGCTTTCTGTCTGTATACTCCTTACTGTTTCGTTGATTTTGTCTCACAGTTTCTTCGACTTGCTTGTGTGATGTAACTTTGTGTGAGACAGGAAGGATGTTCTGTTTTGTGCGCATCTTCCTCTTTCTCAGCAACTCAAATGATGTAGCACCTGTGGTAGCATGCGGTGTAGCACGGTAAATCTGTAAGAACTCGGTCACTCCTTGTTTCCAAGGCTTGTGTGTTATTTCTGCAGTCTGGAGACACTCTTTTAATACCCTATTGAATCTCTCATTCGCTCCACTGGGGTAGTAGACGCTTGAGCGCAGATGTTTTATCTCTCTCTCTCTCTCTCTCTCTCTCAGAAACTTTGCAAACTCATGGGAAGTAAACTGACATCCATTGTCAGAGACCAGGTAGGTCGGATTTCCTTCACGACTGAACACTGTAGCTAAAACGCAAGTAATCACCTCTGTTGTGACTGTAGAGGCGAATGCTACTTCTGGCCATTTACTGTAGTAGTCTGTAAGAGTAATGGCATGACGACAGTCCCATGTAGCACATTCAAAAGGACCGGTTATGTCAATGGCCACCTTTTCCCATGGTCCATCTGGCAGTTTAACAGGTGTAAGTGGTGCAGGTGCAGTCTTCACTGTTTTGCCATTGTACATCTTTGTCCATTTGTGGCCACCAATACAGTTCTCGCAGTCTCTGTTTAGTGCGTACCACTCCCTGGTGCCCCTCATGTGCATAGTCTACCACTTTGGATCGCAGTGTTGTAGGCACAATCAAGCGGTTAGTACCTCTCATGACAAGGCAAGGCAAGGCAGCTTTATTTGTAGAGCAATTCAATTCAATTCAATTTTATTTATAGTATCAAATCATAACAGGAGTTATCTCAAGACACTTTACAGATAGAGTAGGTCTAGACCACACTATAATTTACAAAGACCCAACAATTCCCGACATTCCAGGAATTCCCCCATGAGCAAGCATCAATGCAACAGTGGCAAGGAAAAACTCCCTTTTAGGAAGAAACCTCGGACAGACCCAGGCTCTTGGTAGGTGGTGGCTGACGCAGCCGGATGGGGGCAATAACAGTCACAGAACAGATAATAAAACAGAAATGTGAAATTGTGGTTGTAGGAGTGTAGCAGGGGACAGCATGGAATAGCAGGGAATTGCGGCAGAATCCCGGCCACAGCTGGAACTATGATTTTGGTGCCACCCTAATCCAGGGACATCATCCTGGGTGAAAAGAAACAAAGACTCCAGGGAGCAAGCTCCCAGGGCTAGGTTAGTAACACGCATTTCTTGGACATGGATGCACAGAAATGGGAACATATAGGAGAGAGAAGCTCAGTGTGTCAAAGGAAGTCCCCCGGCAGTCTAAAACTAAAACAGCATAACTAAGAGAGACAGGCTAGCACATTTCAGCAACAGGGCAATTCAAAGTGCTTTACATGAAAACGATTTAAAATACGAGAATAAAAGTTACAGTGCAGTATAAGAAATTAAACATTAAAGAGCAGTTAAAAACAGTTAAAAATATAAAAGCAGATAAAATACGAGATTTTATGTTGCTAGCATGAGACAGTGTATAAGCCGTTGCTCTATACACGTAATCCACCAGCAATCCTTGCCGTTCCCAGAATGGGCTGGTCCCACCGGTCTTACTTTTTAATTTCTTTATATGCTTATATAGATTTTCATACAGTTTCAACAATGCAACTTAAGTATAATAAATTAACAATTATTTAGCAAAAGGCAACATCAAAAAGAAAGGTCTTCAGCCTTGATTTAAAAGAACTGAGAGTTGTAGCTGGCCTGCAGTTATCTGGAAGTTTGTTCCAGATATGTGGAGCATAAAAAATAAACACTGCTTCCCCCTGTTTAGTTCTGACTCTGGGGACAGAAAGCAGACCTGTCCCAGACGACCTGAGAGGTCTGGGTGGTTCGTAGTTTACTAGCAGGTCAGAAATGTATTTTGGACCTAAACCGTTTAATGATTTATAAACTAGCAAAAGTATTTTGAAATCAATTCTTTGAGGCACTGGAAGCCAGTGTAAAGACTTCAGAACTGGAGTGATGTGATCAACTTTCTTGGTCTTAGTGAGGAATCGAGCAGCAGCGTTCTGAATCAGCTGCAGCTGTCTGATTGAGTTTTTAGGGAGACCTGTAAAGACACTGTTACAGTAGTCAAGTCTACTGAAAATAAAAGCATGCAAGTTTTTCCAAATCCTGCTGAGACATAAGTCCCTTAACCCTTGATATATTCTTAAGGTGGTAATAGGCTGACTTTGTAATTGTTTTAATGTGGCTGTTGAAATTCAGGTCTGAGTCCATTATTACACCAAGATTTCTGGCTTTGTCTGTTGTTTTTAACATTGTCGTTTGAAGCTGAGCGCTGACTTTTAATCGTTCCTCTTTTGCTCCAAAAATAACCACCTCAGTTTTTTCTTCATTTAATTTAAGAAAGTTCTGGCACATCCAGTCGTTAATTTGTTCAATGCACTTAGTCAGTGTTTGTATTGGACTATAGTCTCCTGGCGATAAGGTTATGTAAATTTGTGTGTCATCTGCATAGCTATGGTAACTTATTTTGTTGTTTTCCATAATCTGAGCCAGTGGAAGCATGTAGATGTTAAACAGAAGAGGCCCCACAACGGAGCTTTGGGGAACTCCGAAAGTCATATTTGTATGCTCATATGTATAATTACCTATAGATACAAAGTAGTCCCTATTCTTTAAATAGGATTCAAAGCAGTTTAGGACTGAGCCAGAAAGGCCAACCCAGTTGGCTGTAGAAGTGTTTTGTCTACAGCCAGTTCGTCTCGTACATTGAAGTATGAAGCTAGCTCATTTGGTACATTCTTTCTGCATTTTGGCCAGCCTTTCTGTATTTGCTGTCGCAATTGAGTCAGTTCAGGGCAAGTGTCACATTCGGCGGTGAACTCAGACAAGGGCATGGCATGTAACGACTCCATGAAAACAGTAGCTACTATGTCTGGTTCCACTTCAGCTTCTCCTGTGTTAGGCAGTCACATTCAGTTTCCCAGGGCGGTCCTGGATCTCGGGTGCATTCTGTGGTATTGTGCTTAGTGCAGTAGGTGTCCTTGGTGCAGTAGGATCATCAGAGCTGTCAGCTTTAACAACTTTTGAGCCCTCAATATGCATGTGCAATGCCGCAACTAGATCTAGTCCTAATAGAGCAGTGCCTGACTTTACTACTACAAATGAGCCTGTGGTAGAATGCCCATCATGTGTAACTGTGGCATTCAAACACCCTTTAACAGGTATTTTCTCTCTTGAATATGTAAACAGGTTCACTGCAGGCACAGAAAGTTCACATGTAGGAAAGAGAGTCTGGTAAGTGCTCTCTGGAATGATAGAAACTGATGAACCTGTGTCTACTGTTAGCTCAATATCGTGACAGTGTCCATTTGCATTCACTTGCACAGTGCAGAGAATTTTATTTTGCACAGTACCTGTCATTAAAAGTACAGTCAGTTCGTTTATCACTATTTCACGAACCTCCTTTCGTCCAGATCGACACATTTTGGAAATATGTCCCACTTTTCCACATGAATTGCACATCACTTTAGCAGCAGGGCATTTATTTGTAAGCGCCATTGTTGAAGCAGGTGTCCTTTTTCTTTCTGGCAGGCTTTCCTTTGCTGCGTATTAGGGATGGGCATAATTAATCGACGATCGACGATTGATCATTAAGAATTTCGTCGATCACGTTAATTTGTCATCGATTAAACTAATGCAGGTTGCGTTTTGTAGTGTGATTGCAGCAATGTAATGATTTCCAGTGTGTCAGCAGCAATTAAACATTTTACCACCCGGGGGCGCCATAGGCTGCTCAGTTAGCTGCGAGTTACGGTTTGATTCAAAGTAAACATGAAGAGGTCACGGTGAAGTGTGGCGTGGGAACATTTTGATTTAAAAAAAGACTTAGTTCACTGCAAACACTGCGACGCCGTGTATAAGTACAACACGGCCACGACTCAAATGATGTACCACAAAGTGCATCCGACCCTGGTTAACGTCGGTGGCGGTGCGTCGTGCTCTCAGTATCAACCTAGCATCAACTCACCGTTAGCACGGAGGAGCTGCGATGCACAACGAGCAGAGGGAAATTACCGGAGGGATCTGCACGTTCATTGAGATGGATATTGGAACCAGCATTTAACATTCCGTCACGACGTACCATCACCGGACTGGTAGAAACTCACTACGAAGAACGGAATGAGGTTCCCCGGGCCGGGCCGGGCTGGCCAAGTTAGCGCGGAGGTAGCTATTATTTTTAATTTTAAGGGAACCTGCTTATTTTTCTCAACAAAAACCAGTAGACTGGTGCAGAAGTTCTATGTGAGTAACTGGTTATTTTTTATTAGGCTTTGTCCATGCCTTGGATAGTTTTGAGTTACATTTTGACAAAACCTGTCAGATCTAAGTAGTATTATGTTTTTGGTTAAGTTATGGTTAAGTTATTATTGAACATGATTATTTTTATTTATTATTTTGGAACAAACGAGGGTCTCTGTTTAACAACGCCGGCTCGCAGCAACGGTTCCGCTGCTAAATTAAACACCGCAGCGCATATATCTTTAAGTTTAGCCAAACCTCCAGTTTAACTGCCACACGTTGTTCTTCTTGTAATTAAGATCTCATCGAGGTAAAAACATGCTGTATTTTTGTATTTTCATTAAGTTTTTAATTTATAAAAAGTTAAATAAATAATGAATTTTAAAATAAAAATATTAATGATTAATCGATAATTGATCATTAATTCTCCCGACGATCGACGAAGAAAATTTAATCGAATGCCCATCCCTACTGCGTATTAATGGCTCCCACCGACGCAGCAGCAGCAGTACCAGTAGTAGTAGTAGTAGTAGCTAGTGTCGGAAAGAACGCCAGCATTCCGCAGTCCAGCCTCAATCTGCAGGGCCAGTAAAGTAGCTTTAGCCACGGTCAGATCCGCTTCTAACAAAAGTCTGTCTCGTAAGCGTGTATCAGCAACACGCTGTATCAGTTGATCTTGGAGCATTTGCTCCTCCATATCACCAAACTCACACAGTGCAGCAGTTCACGTAATGAAGCTAGATACTGGTTTATCGACTCATCCGATCGCTGTGCTCTCTGGCGAAATTTGTAACGTTCCACAATCACATTTACTTTAGGAACAAAGTGGTTTTTAAGTCCATCCACTGCAGTAGCATATGTAGTACCTGTATCCGGTAGTGCGTAAAACAGTCTTTGTCCCTCAGCGCCAAGTGCATGTAGTAGAATCGTGCGCCGACTCACATCGGGCCACTTCTCTCCGTTAGCATTGATTGTTAGCATGTAAGTCTCGAACATTTTCAAGCTATGTAGGGAAGGGAATAGCAGGTTCGCCTGGGCAAGGCATGAACGGTGTAGGTAAAGGCACGTTAATAGCTAATATCCTCGTTGCCAAAATGTGGTGTTTTGTAAAGGTATTTTAAGTACGAGCTGAGAGACATGTATAACTGCTATTCTTCATCTTTATTATTATTATTCTTCTACATACATAACATTCACTTTTATCACCTATTGCACACTCTAGTGCCCCTAGTGTTAACCTACAGCATTAACAGCATTAACAGAACACAACAGAGAGTGTGCCCCTAGCGTACTTTATCACATCATAATGACCAGATCATGAAAATATTTGACTGAAGTGTTTTGTGAGAGAGAGAGAGGGAGAGAGGTGGATGTGATCAGAGCAGACAGCTGTCAGCGAGCCTGTACAGAGATATGACTAACATGATTTCTCGGTGTGCCATGTTAACATCATATCCCGAATATGATCAAAACGGGATAAGCTTCATAACCGCAATATCCATCAATGTCCATGTTAACACACATGATTCAAACAACATGCTAGCTCCGTCCGTGGGTTTAGTAATACTCAGCGTCCATAGCAACCAGTTTAGCTACGGATCAAGTCAGAAAAAATTTACATTCTGATTAAAACCCTCTGAGGTCACATATCTTCTTAATGGACCTTTTTAAGGTATTTACATATAACTGATCCCCGTGTGTTTCATATCAAAATGTTCAGAACAAACTCAGCTTTCTATAAAGTGACACCCAAATGTTTTCTAGAGCAGTGTGTAAAGAGATTATGTGACTCAAATAATACACAATACAATAAAAACAAACCTTAACTTATGATGCGTTGAATGAATTGTTTTGGTGCTTGAAATGAGTTTACCAAAGTCTTAGGTTATATATGATTAAAATAGTAAATCCCTTTACACATTGTTGTCATTAGATGTGTTGTGGTAGGCAGGGAATAAAGGACCCAAATGCAAAGAGAGAGAGTCTTCTGGAGTTTAGCTGCTTGCAGATTTATTTAACCAAAAGAGAACCAAGTTCATCTCAACACAGGCATCAGCAGGCAAAACTTGAAACATGAAAAAACAGAAAATCCCAAAAAGAACAGAAACACAAAGACTTCCATGCACCACACAAAGAGTTTTAAGCTCCGTTCGTTTTGGTCCCAAATTCAAACTAAAATACTGCCATTGACTAAAACATATGCTGACTACACCTCACTGACGGTGTTTAACGCAAGGTAGGACAAAGATACCAAGAAAGACATTGTCGGCCGTCAACAGTAGCTAAAGACTTTCCTCCGCTCAAGACTGCTAGACTAGCAGAATGCTAACGCGGGAAACAGCTATCGCTATTGAAGGAATAAATGTGACCTGTCGACCAATTCTGGTCTGGCCCAAACGGCCAAAACCTAAAATCTGACTTCAATTTAAGGTCACTTACACCCTGCACCTTTAAGTTAAGTGTTTGTTATCTGGTGGATCAGAAATAAAACTTAGGATTCGTTCAGTTAAAGTTATAACAGGCTTTAGTGAATGATATAGCAAAATACAAAAACTTGTGCACAAGGATCATTTCCTTCAAGACAAAATCAGCCTATCGCTAACCCTAGCAACAGACAAAGTGTCTCCAGGCAAAATGATGCCCGCTACCTTCGAACTACACATTCTTATACTCTTTTCCAGTCTCCTGGTCCATCCCTGTCCGTGCTGTTACCTTCCTTGGATGCAGTCCAGGTCCCCTTAACTCCTGCTGCTTCCCCAGTCCTTTGTTGTTGGGACAGTATAAAAAACACAAATAAAAAAAGTAGTGATTTATTGATACTTTGACTTGTATTTCATTGCAGACAATGTGAACACAAAATATTTCATGTTTTGTCTGGTCAACTTAATTTCATTTGAAAATATACATCCTTTCCTGTCATTCAGACCTGCAACACATTCCAAAAAAGGTTGGGACAGGAGCAATTAAGGGCTAGTAATCAGGAAAATTGGTTAAATAATGATGTCATTTGAAACAGGTGATGTCAACAGGTGATTGTAATTATGATTTGGTACAAAAGCAGCATCCAAGAAAGGTCTAGTCCTTTAGGAGCAAAGATGGGCCGAGGATCGCCAGTTTGCCAACAAATACGTGAGAAAATTATTGAAATGTTTAAAAACAATGTTCCTCAAAGAAAGATAGGAAGACATTTTCTTATTTCACCTTCAACAGTGCATAACATAATTAAAAGATTCAAGGAATGAGGAGGAATTTCAGTGCGTAAAGGACAAGGGCGCAAGCCTAAGCTGAACAACCGTGATCTCCGATCCCTCAGGCGGCACTGCATCAAGAATCGTCATTCATCTATAAGCGATATCACCACATGGGCTCAGGACTACTTTGGCAAACTTTGTCAAGTACCACAATACGTAGTTCTTTTCCAGGGACGTCCATGCATATTTCAACAAGATAATGCGAAACTACATTCTGCACACATTACAAAGTCCTGGCTGCGGAGGAAGAGGATACGGGGACTTGACTGGCCTGCCTGCAGTCCCGACCTGTCTCCAATAGAGAATGTGTGGCGCATTTTGAAGTGCAAAATGCGACAACGAAGACCCCGTACTGTTGCCCACCTTAAGACTTGTTTGCAGCAAGAATGGGACAAAATTACACCTGAAACACTTCATCACTTGGTCTCTTCAGTCCCTAAAGGTCTTTTAAGTGTTGTGAAAAGGAATGGCAACATTACAAAGTGGTAAATGCTTTACTGTTCCAACTTTTTTTGAAATGTGTTGCAAGAACCAAAATAGGAATTTTGTATTTTTGAAACAAACAACAAAAACAAACATGAGGAACACATTAAATTATGTGCTGTTGTATTGTCTGCAATAAAATACAAGTCAAAGTACATTTAGAAATCATTACTTTCTTTTTTTATTATTAGTGTTTTCCATACTGTCCCAGCTTTTTCTGATTTGGGGTTGTATTTATCAAATTTATACACAGGTTACAAAGTTTTAGGTGTTTTACCAATCAGGGGTGTCTGTGTATTTTATGTCGGCCTGTGTGTTGAGGGAAGCCAAGGCCACACTCCAACCTGCATCACACTTTCTCACCACTCAGAACCCATTGCTATCACTCTCTGTTTTTCCTTTGATCAGATAGTTTCGCTTTTTAATTAGTCCTATATCTTTGAAGAGGGTTTATGATTTATGTTTTAAGTTTTCTTCTGTATTTTTAATGATGTTTTATCACTCGGAAGACCGGATGGCTTTCTTCATGACCCAGAGAAACAGAGAGTGAGCAATGTCAGATTGACCTCTGAGGTCTTATACTATATTCTAACAAAATAATCCTACACTATGCCGTGCTACGCCTATGGATACATCAAAGTTGGCGACCTTCCCTCGGTGATGTTTTAGACGACATAAGGAACCTGGACAACAAGGTGAGAGATTTTGGTAAACAACTCTAAGAAAGCTCTGACATGGTTGCCAGCATTATACAGCGAGTCGAGCTGAACTCAGTCGGACTCACTGAATGCACGTCCAAATTGGAGGCTGTAATTCACCATGTGTTCTATTAATACATCCATGGTATTATCTTATGATACATCCGAGGGATATACATTCATCCCGAGGATGTATCATAAGTATGCTGTAAAGCCTTTTACATGGATGTAACGTCATTAGCACTTCCCCAAACTGCCAGGGCTATCGGCTCAAGCTAAATAATGCTGATGAGCTAGTTAGCTAGCTAGGTAGCTAATGTTAATGTAGCTAATATCTTATATGTCCCTAAGAGCTGATGTGGGTTTAGGGTTTAACACTTATCTTACGATACATCCGAGGGCTGTATGCTATAAAGCCTGTAACGTGGATGAGAGATAAAGCCATGGATGTTTTAAGAGAAGCTCTGTTCACAAAACTGCAGGTTAACTAGCACGAAATAATGATTACACCTCCTTGGTTGTCTAAATACATCCATCGTTAATTTAGATAATGGTAAGAACTCTTAAGTACAGACTCCATTTTTTACACAATTCAAATATTCTTTTTCAGTACAAACTGTATGGTCTTTTATTTCAGATGAATCCGTTCCACAAGCAAGAAAGCATTCCAGGACGGAGCCTGTGTCTGGAAGCCCTGTCCGTAAGTTAACATTTATGCATGCATTTAAGAAACCAGAGTCATATTTCCTACCATGGAACTACTGACATTCAACTTGGTGCATATCACATTACTGTTCTGATGTGTTTGTCTCTTCCTGCCCTTTTTCAGGTCAGCAGATGTCACTGCCTCCACCACCTGCATGTAAGTTTTTTTTTTAGCGATTGTCTAATGTAACAGCATAGGTTCATCTTTTGCAATTGCATGTGCAAGAAACCTACCATAAATGACCTGACCAATATTCATATCTACTTTCTTTTTAGATGAGTCAACACCTCGCCACTTCATCTTGGGACCCAGTTGAAGGTACAGTGGCTTTGAATTTTCCATTTCCAATTAAATACAATTTCATGACAAGGAACTTGAGAGTACCTTAACTTTTTTGCTGTTGTAAACAGCAGAACTCAACACACAGTGGATGGACACATTTGAGGAAAAGATGGATGAGCTGCTCATGCTCTTAAGGAGCTCCCAGTTACCTCCCTCTGCTCCAGTCGATGACATGTTGCTGTCGCCCTGCTCAACAGTCACCGAGCTGCAGGAGTCTCGGTCAACAGGAGAGGAGGAACAAAATGGTAATTAAGTGCCCTAAGATTAACACTATATAATTGCATAACTTCAAATATCATTATAACTGAACTGACTTATCTTACAAAATTAGATTGTACAAACTCTCCACTTTGTTCTACATGTATAATTTGTATTTCTATATGTTTTAAAGCAACTTTTCCTGACAAGCCTTGGAGGTTCGACCGGAGGTACTGCCATCTGTTGCATGCTACGGCGTGGCAACCAATGACGTTCTAAAACAGGCCGTTTTACAGTTGTGCGAAGGCTCCATGCAGAGCTTTCGCCGTAGCCTACGTAAGTTGCCTGATGTTTATACTTGTGCGCTGGTGTGTACGTCGAGCCGGCATGTGTGTGTGTGTGGGGCAGCGTTGGTCAAGTTACTTGGAAATAGTAATTAGTTACTGATTACTGATTACTTCTCCAAGAAAGTAATCCAGTTACTTTACTGATTACTTATTTTCAAAAGTAATTAGTTATTTTACTAAGTTACTTTTCAAAAACATGATGCACGACCTGAATACGCTATAAAGCAATAGACCTTTCAGCCTAATTGGCAGCATGTCCTTGACAATATAGCCAGCGATGAGCTTCTTTAGTTCAGCGGCACAAATCCTGTCGCTTTTAAGTCTATTTTTACCTGTTTAGCAGGAGAGGGCCCTCGGAGGTTGGCCCGGTGGAATTGGATGTAGCCCCAGCGGTCATGTCAGTTGGGGGGTTCAGGGTTTTTGTCAGAGAGTTTCACATTCCTGTGCTTGCAAGGTGCTTGCTCAGATTTGAGGTGGAATTTTTCACTGTAGATAAAGGTTTTCTTTCCACGCAGAGTGTTACTTCTAACGCGTTACTGCCCATCAGTGGTGTGGGGAGTGGGTGATAGAGTGAGGGATAAGTGAGAGAGTGACAGGGATTAGCTCCGGAGCGAGTAGCGAGTAACTGATTCTGATTCTTGTATATATATATATATATATTTAGGCCTTTTATATTTTTTGTATTTTGTTAATTTTATATTGTGTATATTAAAGTTTGAAATCCCATCAAGTTTGCCTGTTCATTCATTCCTGCTAATATATAATCATTCATTCCTGCTCATGCACAGACAGTTTAAAGTAATAATAAAATTGGTACCACTGTTGTTAGTTATTTAAAGGTTGGGGGAATGTAAAGTAATGTAAGTAGGGAACATTCCCTAAAGCTTGCAACGTTAGGGGAACGTTAGGGGAACATTCCAAAAACTAACATTCCCTAAACAGAAAACCTGAAACCAACTAAACACAGACACTTGACGCAACATAAGACAACACAATCACAGTGAGACAAGACATAGAACCAAAATACACAATCAGAAGTGGCACAGAAAACAAAGCAAAATACAGAAACCATAACAAGATGAGTTGCATGTCTCACAGAAAAACAATGTACTCCTCACAGTGTGTACAGGATTACGGCTGCCGGCACCACTGAACCAAACGGACCATTACCTTGAATAAAATGACAGATGTCTCTAGGTCTGAACATTGTTGGAAATATTTGCAATAATGTAAGTGCACAACTCAACAAAAATGTATATAACATGGGTCTATCGTTTTTTTTTACACATTTTATTGTGGACAGTTTACATATTTTACCTTTAAAACTGCATTTTTTTTCCACTTGAGAAAAAGTGTTTCATGCCCTTTATTCATAATGCAGCATGTATTGCAGCTGCATTGCATTGTGGTCCACTGAGGCTCCTGACAGTGAAGAAACGAGTACCTACCCAAGTGGCGTCTTCAATATTGATGCCCTGGCATTTACAGTGATATGGAGGATGTAGAGTATGCTTTTATACCTCTTTCTGTCTGAGTGCTTTAGGGTTAATATGTCTTCTTCAGTGCTCCACTCCATCTAACAAAGTCACATGTACTTTCGCACTGGGGGGGGGGCATAAGATGCTGAAGCACAGACTGTAGATTCAGCATTAAGAGGACAGAAGAGCTGTCCCTCAGTTCCATGCTCCTTATATGGAAGTCTTACAGCGGGAACTGGGTCTCTCTGTGTGTCTCAGGCCCCATCCAGACGAAGACGTTAGGATGAAAACGCATCCGTCTTCCCTGGATTCGGTTCAAGAAAATTCACGTACACATGAATCCATATGTAAATGACTCAACACGGTACTTCATATGCCAGGCCTGTTATTGCTACAGAAATTAACGGAAAGAAGAAGAAGAGCAGCCTTCAGTCACTTCCTTTCATAACATACCATAGTTCTCTAAAGCCATGGACTAGACTTTAATAACTTTCACCACTGCTCATAATATAAAGGCCACCACTAGAAAACGTTACATTGTATAATGTGCTGCTGGATTGCTTTCTATTTTGCAATTCTGTCTGCTATCGGACATGATTGCAGCGCGCTAGGTAGCAGAGCTAACGTTAGTGCGCTAGCTAGCTAGTTAGCGCAGATTAGTTAGTTAGTTAGCTAGTTGATAAGTTGTCTACTTCCACTTTATAAAGAGCATTGCGTCCCTGTTAGAGCAGTCAGCTGGGTTGAAGGTGGAGCTGTGAGGCCGAGGTGTGTGGGGATGACATCATCGATATGCACTTATGTGGTTTCACCGTACACACGAAGCCAAACTTGAGCCGTTTTTTTTTTATTCACCCTGGGACCAGGTTTTAAAAAAGTGCGTTTACAGGATTCGTGTGGACAATCGGCCCAAACGATGCAAAAGATGTGCGTTTGCATCAAAATACGTCTACATGTGGATGGGGCCTTAGTCACACTTACACAACACTGTGGGCCAGATGTACTAACGCTTTTGCGCCCACTTCAGGCGTATTTGTGTCGCAACGTGCACGTAAAATCATGGCGAGGTATGTACAAACAGGCCGCAATGATGTAAAAGCGCAAACTGCATGTCGTGGGAGCTGAAAAGGGCAAATTGCGTTTTTCGTGTCATGCATATTTATTCATGGGAGGGTCGCGGGGAAAGTGGGAGTTTACCATAAAGAGATGGGAGGGGAAGCGTAAAGAGCGCTTAATTACGTATTCCGCGGTATGTACAAAAACCGCCAGTGATAGCGCGCCTCTATTTTGCGGTGAAAATTCTCCGCCTCTTAAAATGAGGTGTAAACCTGGAAGCGGGTTTCCTCACATATGCCTCCTGGTGAAATGACAGCAGTAATCCGAGCAAGACGAAGACATAGGCCAAGGAGACGAGCTGAAAGGAGTTTTGCCACAAGGATCACAGATTAAGCAGCCATGCAAGATTACAGTTACTGGAAGAAATCAAAGATGACATTGAATCTCCGACTCAGAGTTCACATTCCAGCAGTTGTTAAACTCCCCGCTACATTACAAATATTGGCATCAGGATAATTTCAAACAGTCATAGCATCAGCAGTGGGAATATCGCAGTCTGCACTCAGCCGTATCATAGCACAAGTACTTACAGTTTACGGTATAGTGGGCGGAGAAAGGCGCTAATTACGGATGACCTGCAGGTTTGGTAAATATGGCGTAAACTATGGTATCATTGCGTTCGCTATCTGCGGGTGAGCCATGGCGCTGATAACGCTACGTTCGCAAATGTACGTACATCTGGCCCTGTGTGTCTCTCCCAGCTGACTCGAGGGCTAAAGCTCCAGTGTTTCAGAGCACTGACAAAATACAGGCTGAAGTCTGTGTTTGTGAGCAGTCGTGTGTGTGTGTGTGTGTGTGTGTGTGTGTGTGTGTGTGTTTGTGTGTGTGTGTGTGTGTGTGTGTGTGTGTGTGTGTGTGTGTGTGTGTGTGTGTGTGTGTGTGTGTGTGTGTGTGTGTTAGATGAAAGAAAAATATCAGTAAAAAACTGCACCTAAACTGTAAGAAGATTTAACTGTCATTCTTTTTTTTTAGTGGAGCCTTTTATATTCAATTCAATGTTCAGTCTGTTCAATAAAAGAATGTTGGAAAGGATTTCCTTTCATTTGTTTGTTGTTAAATTCAACAAGCATTTTTTTTATTATTTTAGCAGAATACTGAAAGCAACAGAACTGAGTACACATTAATATCTGTTTATTTTTATCACAAGTAATATCTTTATCACGATATCCAACAAGGTTATCGCATATGTTCCTCATATAGTATAGATCTAATGGGAAGCAGACCGCTGGTGTCACAGATATCACTTGCGAGCCAGGAGGACCCAGGCTGAGGACACACTCTTGACATAGACTAGATCTTATTGACGTGCTGACGTTTACGGTAAGCGTATTGCCTCATTTCCGGTGTTCTCGTGTTTGTTTATTTGTTTATTTAAAAGGATCCCCATCAGCTGACGCCGAGACGACAGCTAGTCTTCCTGGGGTCCAAACAATACATACAAAACCCAATAATTACAGTCACAATTACTCACAAAAATATCATATATAATTACACATAAAAGAACAAAAAGAAGTAACAATACAAGAAGTACTGATTAAAATAATGATAAAATAATGCAAAACAACATAGCACATAATACAACCTCACTTAACCAATCCAGACGATATTATGATGTTGAAAACAAATACATTCTTAGTCTTTTTTTGAAACCAGATTTTCCCCTAATTTCACGAACCCCAACTGGAAGATTGTTCCAAAACACAATTGACCTATAAAACACGGTCCTCTTCATAGAGTCAGATTTTGGTAAAGAAATCTGTCGACGATTCGCCCCTCTTGTGTAATGTGAATGCATATCTGAATAGTAAATTATATTGTCATAAAAAAATTTGGGAATCCGAGTGTTAATAATTCTATGAAAATATACTAACATATTAGCGGATAGTCTATGCTTGACCACCGGCCAAGCAAGACGTTCATGCATCTCAGCGACAGTAGTTCTCGGAGAACAACCAAGAACCAGTCTTGCAGCCTTATTTTGCGCCACTTTTTTTTTTAAATGATGTTTAAAAATGATGTGTTGTGTTACGGACGCTTGTTTGCTGCTCCAACAAACACTTACTCAACTCTGCTTTATTGTCTAATTTAGCGGCTATTTGCCTGGATTACATTTAAAACAAACCTTGCTTGCTTAGAGCCCGCATCAACGGGTCATAAGCATAAGCATTTGTTTAATTTAGCGGTTATTTGCTTGGATTGCACTTAAACTAACTAGACCTACACTTGCTTCGCTTAGAGGCCGCATCAACGGGGCATAAGAATGAGCATTTGTTTAATTGAGCGGGTATTTGCCTCAATTGCATTTAAACTAGCTAGCTAGCTAGCTAGGCCTACACTTGCTTCGCTTTGAGCCCGCATCAACGGGGCATAAGCATAAGCATCTGTTTAATTTGCCTCAAATTGCATTTAAACGACACCAGTTACACTCAAGCATGTAGCTATAGCTATCTTCCCTTACAACGACTGCCCCGCTGATTTCAGATTGTTAAAACGCTGTTAGCTACTTTAGCTTAGCCTTAGCTTAGTTTATTCGCTGTTCTGGAGGCAAGGCTTAGTGAGTTTGAAGCACGGCTCCATACCATGGAATCAAAGTTGTATGCTTCTGTAGCTAGCCAGCTTAGCGTAGCTGGTGCGGGCCAACATTCTGTAGCTTCTGCTAGCAGTCCCCCGGCAGACCCCAAGCACGGTGTCTGTCCCCCGACTTAGATTGGTTAACTCAAAGGTTAACAAAAGAGGAGCCATACTTAACAACCTAATTGGAATTAAAACAACCCCTGCAATGATGAAACAGAATAGGAAAATTAGATGTGGACTATTAAATATTAGATCTCTGTCTTCTAAAGCAGTATTAATAAACAAATTGATATCAGATAATCAAATTGATCTATTCTGTCTTACCGAAACCTGGCTGTGCAATGAAGAATATGTTAGTTTAAATGAAGCCACTCCTCCCAGTCATAATAATACTCAAACTCCTAGAGGCTCAGGCCGAGGAGGGGGAGTTGCAGCCATATTTGATTCAAGCCTGTTAATTAATCCTAAACCTAAACTAAATTATAAGTCGTTTGAAAGCCTTGTTCTTAATCTTCAACATCCAACATGGAAAACAGTACAGCCAATTATATTTGTTGTTTACCGAGCTCCAGGTCCATATTCTGAATTTTTATCTGAATTCTCAGAGTTTTTATCATGTGTAGTCCTAAAATCAGACAAAGTACTTATTGTAGGTGATTTTAATATTCACATGGACGTTGACAACAATCCTTAGTATTGCTTTCAACTCACTATTAGATTCAATTGGTTTTAGTCAGAGTGTGCATAAGGCCACTCACTGTTTTAACCACACCCTCGACCTTGTGCTAGCATGTTAGGGGTGGTGGTACATGTATTCGTATTGAACCAAAACGGTACAGGCGTCTCGGTTCGGTACATGAATTTACACGGAGAATACACGGTATAAAAATACATAAAACTTGCGTACAAATTAATTAATGTAATGCGGAACTACTCCGCCTACATGTTGACGGTCCAGTGAGTGAGTCAGAGCTAGCAGCAATAAGGACCCACCAGCCTGATCGCAAGTTTGGGAAAAGTTCAGTTTCCCAGTCAGTTCCAGTAGTACAGGCGAGAGATAAGACGAGAACTGTGTCGCCATTGTTCAGCAGTTGTTGGGTATGTTAGTGGAAATACAGCTAACATGCTAACGCATATCCGACGCCATCACCCAGATGTACCAATCACTAGAACAAGACAAAAAAACTGTCCAACTTCTCCCTTCTCGTGCCACAGAAAGCTATCTCACTGTGACTGCTAATTTTATTGAGTCTGAATGGGAAATGAAAGCGTCCTACTGACTCTGAAGACCCCCTAAGGGTCCCGGACCTCCTGTTGAAGATCCCTGTTCTAATGACAGAAGCTCTCACTATAATATGGAAACTTTCTTGTTTTAATGATGAAAGTATTGCAGGGATTTGAATGTTTTAATTAACTGATCAAGCCTTCCATTCTTTTATAGTCAACACACAGTGACATGTGCTCTTGCTAAGGAATGTATGTGATTCTTTGTACCCTCGAGTCTTGAATAAAAGCATTAAAGCTGCACCAATCAATATTTTCATATGAACCTTGGGTCAAATGGTTGTGCACTGTGAAAGGTGTTGTTTATGGTGACACACCCACAAAGAATTATTGCCCATCTCTGCAGTTCCTCTCAGCTCTGTGGAGCGTTTCAGCGTCCGAAGGCACTTTAACCCTCCTGTTGTCCTCGGGGTCAAATTTGACCCATTTTCAAAAAGTTTCTATATCAGAAATTTGGATTTCTTTCAACTAAATTGTCCAAAAAAAGAAAAACATCCCCAAAACAAAAGTGCAGATAAAATCAACAATCATCTTAGGTGGCGCTAAGCACCAGACGGAGCCATGGTGCCTCTGCAAAATGGTCTCAGGAAGGAACTTGTTTTGGTGGAACATGTGTAAGTTCAAAAGTAGTTTTAGTCGTGCAACAGAAAACTCAGATTGGACAGATAGTCTAGCTAGCTGTCTGGATTTACCCTGCAGAGATCTGAGGAGCAGTTAACCATAGTCCTTATAAATCCACCGGAGGTCAGAACGCCAACACAAAGGAAGAGGAAGGGGACGGACATCCGGCCGAAATGATTGAAATCCGACTAAATTTTCGTCTGCAATGGAGCAATCCCAGCAGTGGAATGTCGAGCATATAGACTTTCTGCTACAGAGTTCCGGGACGCCGGCTACCAGCAGCAGTTGTTTAGCCACCAATAAGTGACTATGAGCCGGCTACCAGCACCGCCAGATGACGGTTCTTTCAGGGGCTGTGGTAGTTCAATTTTATTTATAGTATCAAATTATAACAGGAGTTACTTTACAGATAGAGTAGGTCTAGACCACACTCTATAATTTACTAAGACCCAACAATTCCAGTAATTCCCAAGCATTTAGTGCAACAGTGGCAAGGGAAAAACGTCCTTTTAGGCAGAAACCTCGGACAGACCCAGGCTCTTGGTGGACGGGCGTCTGCTGCTGCCGATTGGGAAACAGAGACAGACATACAGATATACAGATATAGAGAAATATGATTCATAATATTTATAGCAATTATAGCATGAACAGTGGTAAATACTTAGTATTGATGGTATCTTATGGAAATATATGCATTCTGGATCTACTCATCCTCTGTTGTATGGAAATAGAAATGTAATATTTATAATTCATTTTGTACGGATGAATTATATGGTTGATAAAGAGCACACCTGATGAAGCACAGAGTGAAACTGATGGAGCAACAGGTGAAAGGCATAGCTCGCTCCTTTTTGTTTTTGATGTATTCTGTTAATAAAACTGTCAGTCCTAGTATCCTGGTTTGCGCTGATACTTTGATTTTTTTCTGTTTACCCTGCACCAGCTGGCACCCAGCAGAGATGCACTGTTGTGCATGGGGTGTATTCAGTTGGTAAATATGGATGAGTTATGTGCACACATATGCAGATTATTTCAGGTTATTCTGGGTACACTCTGCCGTTTGCAGACCTCAAGAAGCCAAGTTGCCTTGCACGGACTCGTTTCTTTCTTTCATAAGATATTTTGCATCCGCACTTTTGAATTTATCATCTCAGTTTGCATAAGTATCTGATATAATGTAACATATGCCAACATGATGATATAACAGCGCTCCAGGTTGGGGTTTGTTATATGAAGAGAAGCCAAATGTTGGTGAAATCTTCAGGAGGCCTGTCAGTTGCGGCGGCATCCGTACACCTGAGGCTGAGAATGTAAATATGAGAGTTTTAGTTTCAGTTTAGGATATATGCACAAACATATGAAGGTTCAGTAGTGCAGCTATTAGTAATAATCAGTGGTGGAAGAATTATTCACATCCTTTACTTAAGTAAAAGTACTTATACCACACTGTAAAAAAATACTCTGTTACAAGTAAAAGGCCTGAATTAAATGTGCAATGTTACTTAAGTAAAAGTATAAAAGTATAAAGCATCATCATCTGAATTCAGCCCGAACAGCTTGAGCAGCCGCGTCTTACCTTGCTGGCCTTTCATGATTTACCAACCAGTCGAGCCTGAGCAACAAACACTGCCGTGTTACCATGGAAACTGTTTAGGAAGACCTTGCAGCCTCTTTTGAAAGATGGAGTGGGCGTTGGGGCGTTCAGTGTTTGTGGCTCGACAGCTCTGTCAATGCTTTACTGTTGCTGCGGAGTTGCAGTAGACCTTTTTTTCCCCTTCTTTGTGTCTGAAGCTAACAAGCATACCACAGTTGTTCCTGCATGACAGAGGGCATCAATCACTCAACTCTCAGCTGCTGCCAAAAGACACACAACACCCCGTTTTCTGTCCAACTCATACCTCCAGTTTTACAGATTATTTTTTATTTAGTTCTTCTCAAAAAAATCTCTGCTGCATATGAACTAAAAAACAGAGTACTCTTTGGAATCTAATTATTTCTGTAGTTTGAAAGGGCTTCTGAAGCCCTATTTACATGTGTTAGTGAGGGTTAGAATAGGACTGTATTTAAACACAGTAGCTTATTCTGGTTTCCAACTTTACCCCAGGTGTGTCTTTTAAAACACGGACGGAGACAATTTCTTTCTTTTGATGGTTTAATGACAATAAGCAACAGAACAAACATGGGCGTGGGTAGATTTGTATGTTTGTGTGTGTGTGGTTCTGGAAAGAAAGAAAGAACATTGTAAAAGCCATCATACATGATAGACGGCCTTTTGTACAACGCAAGACTAGTATTACCTGGGGACCTCTAGTAATTTGTAATAATTGTGGAGGTTGTCTGTGATTTTAATCCCATGTAGTCTATATCCTCGACGTTCTACTTCAAGGATTGCTCCATTGCAGGCGGAAATTCCGCCGGGTTTTCACTCTTTTCGGTCAGATGTCCGTCCCCTTCCTTTTTCTTTGTGTTGGCGTTCTAACCTCCGGTGGATTTCTGAGGACTATGGTTAAACGTAGAATATGTAACTTTCTGCCGCTAGGGGTCTCTCAACCAAAACAATGGATAGTAAACACTGACTTTTGATGACGTTGGTAAGTTGCGTGGAATTATGGGAGTTGTAGTTTTTAATGTTAAACACCTTTGCTGATTAGAATGCATTTGTTCGGGGACAAGTTTACCCATTCAAGGTTATTCATGTAACGTTTAATGTTGTTTATTCATGTCATTATAATAAAATATCTGCATTCTCCCCAACATAATTACGTTTTTCTTGATTTGATCTGTATTGGTAGCTGACCAGTTAGCTAGCTAGTGAGCCAGCAAGCTAAAACCACAGTGACTATCACAATGTATTTCACATGTCACTGTCACCTTTTGGATGGTTTCAACACCGGGTCGGACGGGGTTTGTTGTAACGCTAGCTAGCTACTCAACGAGGCTGAGAGACAGGTGTGGGTGCTGGGTGGGGATTGCCGGGGGAATCTCCGGCCGGGACGGCGAGGACGGCCGATGGCCGATGTGCAGCAGCAGAACATCTCCAAGCTGCCCGGAACAAACTTAACTATAAATTTTGGTGCTTGTCGGGTTAATTTAGCTAACTGTAAAGACAGCTAAGCGCAAAGGGGTGAAAAATTCGGCAGGGAGGAGATTTTCGGCACGAACACCGGTAGCTAGCGCTAACGGAGACGTAGCTAACATTAGCTGCCGCTGTTGCGACTTGGATCTGGGTCTGGGTCTGATATGGTCTGTTTCCTGACGCTTCATTAAACTGCCGTTAGTGTCGTAAGCACCTGGCACCGGAGTTAAGTTCTATATAGTACTTATACTGTATGGATTGCTGTAATGGTGGCTGTCTGTTGGCTGGCTATGGGCAAACGGTAACTGGCTATTGCTACATGTCCCGGTTGTGTTGTTAGCTCTTATCCCAGGCAGACAGACCGGGGTGCTAGCTGGCTAAATTAGCATTAGATTAGTCGTGGATCTATACAGCTAACGTTAAAATGACTGGTAAACTCATTTGTGGGTTAGCCCAGCGCTGCTTTTATCCGTGGTGAAAACAGTCATGCTACCAATAACTTTATGAGCATGTTGAATGATGTGGTAACCCTATAATGTTATCCACCAAGCATTAGCTAGCATTAACGTTAGCTACTTGTCAACCAACACATTGTAGTAACATTAAGCTGGATCAATATTGATATGTATCAATAAATAAGATCACTGATTCTTGGGAATTTGGATAAAACAGGTTTTAATTTTGAAAATAAAAAGTTAGTTAAATTACAAAATCTGAAGGTATATCATTATAGACCAAAGTCTTGGCTGTTCAGCAGTGTACCGGTGCAACCTCCTCATTTTGTATTTATTTAATAAAATAGACATTTTTCCAGTTATTACTTTTGTTTTGTCAACACCGTCAGACACAATAAAAAGCAAATTATTTGTCATTTATTTGGTCTAATATGTATTTAGAGTTTTTAAATCATTATCTGGCATTCTTAGTACAGATGTATGCTGTTAAATGTTGAATATTCACTTTTGTTCATTTTTTATACTGTTTCACATGTACTCCTTTAAAAGATCTAACATCATACAATGTTTACGTTAAGCCTAAATAGAAAAAGTAATGTTTTTTTATTTAACAAACATATTTTTCTATTAAAAGAGACTATTACTTTAATAACTCAACAGCACTGAAGAAACATACTGTACGCATATTGATTTAAAACAAATAAAACTCCCTCTGACGGTGGTGACTTTAGAACTGAGGGTGGTGACACTAATCTGGTGACAGTTATACCACACAAGTCATTGGCTTTTTGCTTAACAATGTTATTTAACTATTGGGTCCAAAAAATAACAATCCTGAGTATGCATATCATGTGAAGAGTAGGTTTTTGTCATCAGACTGTACGTCACCACCGTCAGACAGAAAACCTGATGGTGGTGACGTACAGTCTGACGGTGGTGACAAAAACCTCCAAATGGTCCTCAACGGAGGTTAGAGTATAATGTTGATCACAATAAATACGGGCTCACAGTTGTGGTTCGGCCGCAGCGTCGAGGCTGAACCACAGATGTGAGGATATCCACAAAAACCTGACGGTGGTGACGTCTGACTTTGGTGACAAAAACCTACTCTTTCACATGATATGCATGAGTTGTTCACATTAGCCATCTTGTTTCCTCTCTGTTGCTAGTTACTTCAGACCTCTTCTTAAAAAGTTTACATTTATGTCATAATCTAATCTAATATGTTTTATACAAAAGAGACGGTGTTGACATGTTATGTTGGTGACAGTAGCAGTGTCCAAAAATATGAACAAGATTAAGAGAAAATAGCAAACTTAAGAGAGCTTGAGTGATCTTGAAGCATGCAGTAGAGCTGAAGGTTTGAAAATGGGGTCCAAAGGAATGTAGTTGACCTTGTAGTTGCCTGATTTTATTGCTTTTTATAAATATCTGACGGTGGTGACGAATATGTGGGACACATTTTGAGCAACCACAAAATAATAGTAAATATTGTTAAAAACACACTGTTTGTAGTTTTTAAAACACATTACAATATACTCTTTCATGTGGTAAAGCTATTATTTAATTCAATTATTACTTTTTGTATTTTTAATCAAGTTGAAATGATTATCACCTATCTGAGGACAACTGATTTTGTAGGCAATGGGCCAGCATATAATCATTAAATTAATAAAAATGAAAATAAACCTATAAAAGAACCTTACATATGTGCAAAGGACCCCCTGATTATAACCTTGATTCTTTTTATTCATGAAACTGTTATTAATTTCCAACCAAATTAGCACTTTTCTTAGTGGGACATGTTTTTGCCAAAGTTTCAAGAATCAGTGAGATCTCTGATGTATTACTGTGTTGCAAAGTGGCATGTTATCAATCACAAAATGATGCTGCGTGGCAAAAAAGCAGCATTAGGAGTATTTGTTTCTGTGACATTGTATGATTTACAATTACGCTCAAACGTATCATCTGGGAGCCGTGTTTTGAAGGAAGTTACAAGTAACTAGAGGGTGAAAGCTTATATGACGCCACTGACGGGTGACTAAACGAAACGTGCTGTGTCTGAAGATAAAATAACAGATTTCTTTGGTTTTGACTAAGGGTGCTCCGATCGATCGGCCACCGATCGGTATCGGCCGATAATGGCTTTAAATAGTTTGATCGGTGGTCTCCATAAAGGCCGATCAGATAGGCCGATCAGATGACGCACTACCACGGATGTATTAAGAGCGCACTACTCCTGAGAACATTTTCAAAATGGCGGCGTCCCTACATTCAGCGGTCTGGCAGTTCTACAAGGTGTCTGAACGGTGGCAGAACAGGAGTTGGCCCGCGGCCGCGGAACGAAGGCGGTAGGAAGACGGCTACTGCTTTTAAAAGCGTCTGCCACCGGTGGTGCTCCGGGAAACGTGTTTGTGATTACACCATTCTGACGCTTCTACTGCCTCTGGAGCACCGCTGGTGTTCCGCCGACTCATTGCTATCTGGGAAAAAGGCAATACACTAGCGATTAGCAACGTGTGTACCGAGGAAATACCACGAGGCGGAAATCTCCAAAGACATTTCAACACCACCAACCTCATCAGACATTTGAAGGTTAGTCACAGAAAGGAGGATGAGGAGTTTTCAAAGTTAGCTAACGCTAAGGCAGAGCGGAGTCGTGTAGCTAGCAGCTCCGGCGCCGCTCAAACAGCTGTTTCGCCGTGTGTGTGTGTGTGTGTCGGTGTCGGTGTGTGTGTGTGTGTGTGTGTCGGTGTGACTGACTGTGTGTGTCTGTGTGTGCGCCGCTCAAACAGCTGTTTCGCCGTGTGTGTGTGTGTGTGTGTGTGTGTGTGTGTGTGTGTGTGTGTCGGTGTCGGTGTCGGTGTGTGTGTGTGTGTGTGTCGGTGTGACTGACTGTGTGTGCTGAAGAAATGTGCAGTGATTGGGAAAAAAAAAAAACTAAAGTGTGTGGCAAAATTTCCCTAAGCTCCCTGATTGACTTAAACTCTCTATATGAGATAAGGACTCTGAAGAAAGCCCAGTCAGTCCTGGCTGATATAACCCACCCTCTGAACAGCGACAAGATGTTACCGTCTGGCCGCAGATTCTGTCTGCCAAAATGCAGGACAAACAGACATAAAAACTCTTTTGTTCCTGCTGCTATAGGCTTTGTAAATAAGTCATTGCGAGATGTGTGTGTCTGTGTAGTTTGTATTTATTTTGTCTATTATTGATGGGGTTTGTTTTCTGTATAGTCTATGTGTTGTTTATGTTGCATTCTATTGCTGCACAACGAATTGCCCCTCGGGGATAATAAAGACTCCTTGAACCTTGAACCTTGAAAGGACATTTTTTAGATTTTGAGCTAGGACAGAAAGCCAAACAGTTACTGATACATTCTCTAAACATGTGTGACTGTTATGTAATGGCGTAATTTTCAGTTCATAAAAGTGATCGGTTATCGGTATCGGCCGATACGTCTTCCAGCAATCGGTGATCGGTGATCGGCCTCAAAAATCCTGATCGGAGCACCCTTAGTTTTGACATTTGGTGGAAACATCTGGGAGAGTGTAACAACTCAAAAAAATATATAACATAGGTATGGTTGTTTTTAGACATTTTAATGCAGAAATGTTACATATTGTACCTTTAACTGCTCCTCAGATCTCTGCAGGGTAAATCCAGACAGCTAGCTAGATTATCTGTCCAATCTGAGTTTTCTGTTGAATGACTAAAACTACTTCTGAACGTACACATGTTCCACCAAAACAAGTTCCTTCCCAAGGCAGAGATCTGAGGAGCAGTTAACCATCGTCCTCATAAATCTACCGGAGTTTAGAACACCAACACAAAGAAAGAGGAAGGTGATGGACATCCGGCCTAAAGGACATCCATCCGGCGGAATTTCAAACAATCCCAGAAGTGGAACGTCGAGGATATAGACTACAGATGAGACAACACGGGACAGGCCTGTGGGGATGCTGAGCATCTGCTCCTCTTGTTCTCTCCTCCTCCCCTCTTTCAGCTCCACTTTTTTTAAGAAATCCTCAGAATCCTGCGGGCTAAACTTAGCTCCTGCTATTCTGTCTCTTATCTTTATACTCGAGGAAAGGGACACCTCCGCCCTTCCATTTTTTTCTCTTTCATGACGGATGGCCCTTGGACCAAGATGCCTCTCCAATGGGAGATTATTTTTATACCATTTGTAGAGTCAGTCAATCTGCATTATGCAAAGGAAAAGGCACAAAGGAAATAAGAGCTGAACTGAACTGTTATAAAGATTTTTAACCCTGGGCACCCAGATAGCTCAGTTGGTAGAGCACGCGTCTATATATAGAGGTTTACTCCTCGACGCAGGGGCCTGTGTTCAACTCCGACCTGCGGCCCTTTGCTGCATGTAATTCCCCCTCTCTCTCCCCTTTCATGTCTACAGCTGTCTTGTCAAATAAAGGCTCAAAAATGCACCAAAAAAATTATCTTAAAAAGATATGAAAACCTTGTTTTTCAATTTATTATTAATATTTATTTCTAACCAAAGAACTGGAGCTTCTTGGAACTAGTGTTTGTGAAAAAAAGAAACAGTGACCACGGTACTCATCCTAAGAAAGAATGTGAAGTGCCTTCAATACATCTGGCTAAAGAATGGAGAAAGGCTGGATGCCGAAGTTGAAGTTGTTTTTAATCTGGTTCTATTGAGAATGTGCCAGATGTATTAAAGGTCCCATGTTATGCTCATTTTCAGGTTCATAATTGTATTTTAAGGTTGTACCAGAATAGGCTTACATGGTTAATTTTCAAAAAACACTATATTTTTGTTGTACTGCACATCTCTCTCTCACTGCTGCAGCTCCTCTTTTCACCTTGTGTTCAGGTCTCTGTTTTAGCTGACAGAGTGAATCATCTTTTCTTCTGTACTCTTTGATTCCACTCGCACATGTGCAGTAGCTCAGATCGTAGATCATGTCAGTTAGCTCCATAGACAGTAAAAGAAAGGTTGTTTCTCCAACTTTGGTCAGTTACAAGGCAGGATTAGCCAGGAGACTTCTTCTAAACAAGGTGCACATGTAAGTACTTCTTTTGTAGATTATGGTGAACTTGTGTGAGTTGTAGCAGTGCTTTGCCATTGAGAACGAGCTAGCATGCTAACGCTAGTGCTAGCATGCTAACGGTTGTGTTTAGCCCGTCATTTCGGCTAGTGACATAAAAAGCCCTGCAGATTTTGAACAGCTCACCCAGAGACTGAAGGCAGGACACATTCAGAAACCGTATCTCACTCAAAACAGCATGGATAGATTTTTTTTTTCCAAGTTTGTATGCGTGTGGAAGCACCGGAGACACAAAATAACACCCCAAATCCCAGAAAAAGTGATTTTTTTCATAATATGGGCACTTTGAATGCATTTAGAATTTTTTTTTTTTAAATTACAAAAAAACTTAAAATGAGTGCCTTGGATTTTCCTTGATTCCTATTGGATGACAAGAGACAAAATTAGTACTTGTAAAATGTGTTTTTTACTTTCATGAACTTTTTTAAATATTTCATTACACCAAAAATAATATTATATACATATACCTACATACATATTACGTATACATAAATAAAACACAAAAATATTCCTACCGCCTTTAAGTTTCTAAAAAATTTAAAATAAAATACATAAATCAACACCAAAATACAAACAATCCAAATAACATTAACTTTAATGGTTGGCTCCATACGTCTGTATGCCAAGTTTTAGATAGCATCAGTCTCTCCAATTCAAGTTTCCTTACATTTTTGGCTTTGCCTTTCATGATCCTTTTCTCTTGAAGATAATAATCTTCTAAAATAGATTTAAAGTCTTTTGTGAACTGCTCAGCTGTGTTGTCAGTGTATGCTGTCATGATGACATCCGATCTCAGGCCTGGAACAAAGCCTTAATCCTTCAATAATACTACAGATAGATAAATAAAAAAAGTCAAATGAGTCAGTCCTGCAGTCTTCACACACCACTGAGCAGCAGGAAACATATGGTTCACAAAAGCACAGAAGGGTGTGTTTTCTTTTCACTGCAGGTGTACACACACACACACACACACACACACACACACACACACACACACACACACACACACACGCACACACACACACACACACTTCTTTGTAGGTTTCTTGGCAACACGTATCAGCACAAAAGAAAAGGAAAGCATCAGCACACTGCTATCTCTCTTGTCCCCAATTCTTTATTTATTCCACATGGACATACATGTCTGACAGCATTTAACCATTCATGACCGTTTGTAGTCCAAGAGCTGTCAATCATGTGTCTTCTTCAGCACCATTTGTTGTCTAAATGCTGTCAATCACACCCATGTAGAAACAAAGAAGAATCAGGAACCAGATAGCAATATGTTCTTTTACTGTACTTTTACTTTTTTATCTCGTTATGCATGTTGTGTACAAACAGAAAAATAATCAGATTATCAGACGGTGGCAGTTTGCCAATATACCCAACCACCCACTTCCCACATCCCCTTAACCAGATTACACTGTTTCTGATTGTGTGTGTGTGTGTGTGTGTGTGTGTGTGTGTGTGTGTGTGTGTGTGTGTGTGTGTGTGTGTGTGTGTGTGTGTGTGTGTGTGTGTGTGTGTGTGTGTGCTGTGTGTGTGCAGTGTGTGTGTGTGTGTGTGTGTGTGTGTGTGTGTGTGTGCAGTGTGTGTGTGTGTGTGTGTGTGTGTGTTCTGCCTGATGTAAAGTCATCAGGCAGAACAGACAGCTATAAGAGTCCCCAGCTCTCAAACGTTTTTAGCATTTTAAAGAGAATTTTATTTTCTCAAGTTTGACCGACCCCTGCAGTCTACTATGGCTCAGAGGGGAGACGTGTTTCCATTTGAGGAGAAAAAGGAATCTGGCTAACAGTGTAGTGAAGGCAATAACCCTGTGCATGGCTATGGGAAAGTTGTCCTCCATCGGGATTCCAAATATAGCTGTGAGCAATGACAAGCAACGGCCACTAACCAAACTACCTGGACGTTGCATTCACAATTCAGGGTGTCCATCTGGAACATGGTCTAAAATAGAGACACTTTAAAAAGCTAGCTCATAGAAAACTCTTTTTTCATAGACCTTACTTCCAGAGATTGGCACTGTGTATCACGATTGTAATACCAGAGTCCAGTCTCCAGTAGGGCCGGGACAAAATTATCAATACAGAAATATATCGTCGTTTAAATAGCAAATGCACCTGCGACCATCTTTGCGCCCATCTTTGCGCCCATGGGCGTGCTGGTCTTACAGGGAGGTGTGTTCAGGTGCATTCTGGGCGTATTGCTATCTTGAGGCAGCGGGAAGTGATCGCGCCATTAACCAACAAAAACCTGGTCTAAAGTCAATAACGCAGCATTTCATTGTTATTTTAACTGAGCATTAGTAAAATGCTCCTAGGCTCACACTATGCTTGTTACACACACAGGGACGCACAGCAGCACACATACATGCAGAAGATTACAAATAAAAATATTACAATGTGAAATAGTATTATGATATGATCACTTCACGCATGAGCAGATCACTTTCTTCTCCAGAACATCTCTCCTTCCTGCTCAGCAAATCCTCCATAACAGCAATGCTCCAAGGTCCAAACGCGCCTGGCTTTTAAAGGGAATGGGAGATGACCCTCTGATTGGTTTATTGCATGCTACGCCCAAAACACATCTATGATTAATGAAGACACTAAGTACAACCCTTTTGAACCATGCGGCCAGCGCACAGACCCTTTTTTCCGCCGTCAAACTAGCAAAAGTGGATTTGGACACGCCTTAAACACACCTGCGTCAGGCGCTTCACGCCGTGCGCTTAGATCGTTAAACTAGGGCCCTTAGTTTCCATTAAGACTTGTCTTGATGGGGTCATGTCCTTATCCTGGCTTACTTTCAGAGGCATTTTCTTTGCCTCTGGTTTCACCCGTGCCCCATTTGTGACTTTTGTACCCTTTTTTTTAAAGATTTTTTGGGCATTTATAGGCCTTTATTGACAGGACAGCTGAAGAAAGAGAGAGAGGGGGAATGACATGCAGCAAAGGGCTGCAGGTCAGAGTCAAACCCAGGGGCGCTGCGTCAAGGAGTAAGCCTCTACATATGGGCAACCGCTCTACCAACTGAGCTACCCGGACGCCCGACTTTTGTAGCCTTAATGATTAGGTCACATGCTGTAGCGTTCACTATGCAAACCTCGGGGGGGGGATGTCTTTGGACAGCAAACGGTAATAAACAAGGTGATTATATACAAGGTGAAAAAATTAACAAAACTAGAAGAAAAATAAGAAACTGTAGAAAGGCTATGGCTATAAATTACTGTGTGAATTATTATGGTTTTAACCCTTATGTTGTCCTCAGAAGTATGGGTTTCTTTGAACCAAAATGCCCAACAATAACATGGATGCATGGATGTACGATGTACATGGATGTACAACTAATGATTACTTTATTGAATTTTGGGTGTTTTATACAATGTGATAGCATTTGAAAAAAATGTTTAAATGGTTTCAAAACAGTCTTGTAGGATAATTTTGTAAAGAATATAGTGGAGGGCCTCAGATGTTCATGATTTGAGATGTCTCTCTCTGTTCCTCTGGATCATGAGGAGGCCATCTGGTCTTTGGAGTGATAAGACATTATTAAAAGTGCAGCCAACCCATCCATTAAGGGCCAAAGTTAAAAAGTGCATTAGCACACAATGTATATAATGTAATGTTAAAAAACAAACAAAATGAAATAAACAATAAATAAGCAAATACGTACTGCAGCAGTCATACATCCCCCTGTATGCAGATGCTTCTCTCTCTCCCATCACTTCAACTCATTTACACATGACCCAATCATTACACACACACACACACATATATATACACACACACACACACACACACACACACCTGCCAGTGACGGAACAGAGCAGCGGAGTGCAAGAACCAGTTTTGTTGTAGTTAGGTGTTTTCAACAGTCTTCCATGATGTTCATTTAACAGTCTTATAGCAGAGGGAATGAATGAGTTAGCATAGCGGTTAGTTTTCCGTATTAGCACATAGTACTGCCGACCTGACTGCATAATAACAAATCCATTATTGAGTACATGATCTGGTTGGCACAATAGTATGTCTGCTTTCTGGACAACTGGTGTTTTCCAGAGAGAACAGAGATCTTTTAAATGGGTACCAGTGATTTTTGAGCATACCTGAACAATGTCGCCCAAGCTCTTTTTGTCTTTCACAGATAGTCAATTAAACCAACATAAAGAAAATGTTAATAGGCTCTCAATGAAGGCTTGATAAAATGTGCATAGAATTCTTTTACAAACCCCAAAAGAGTTAAGCTTCCTCAGTAGGTATATTCTTTGGTTTGCTCGCTTAATAATGCTATCAGTGTTCTCACTGAATTTGGAATTCAGTTGCGGGTCAAACACTGTGCCTAAGTACTTATATGTTTGGACTATTTGAACATTGTCAATATGTATTACACTTGGTTTTGGTTCGTCACTGTGCTTCCTAAAGTCTATGATTAATTCTTTAGTTTTAGACACATTTAAAACAAGGAAGCTGTCGTCACACCATCTGACAAATTCTGTAAGGGTACGGTTATGATCAGATTGGTTGCCCTGGAGAAGGGACAACAGGGCTGAGTCGAGTAGCTGTTCTCCCAAGATGACCTGCAGTTGTCAGTGTATAATATAAAAAGCAGGGGGGAGAGCATGCAGTCCTGACATATTTGAATTTACATAGACCTGCTGCCTTCTGTGTGTTAAAAAATGTAAAACTAATAAGATCTTCTCAGGTAACTTAAAATATGAGGCTAATCGTTCAATTAGAATGTGAGGCTGCATTTTGTTAAAAGCTGAACTAAAGTCAGCAAATAAAAGTCTTGCATGTGATGCAGGTTTCTCAAGATGTTTCTACACCCTGTCCAGAATGAAGAGATTTGCATCCTCTACACCCTTGCCCGCTTGATATGCAAATTGTAATGGATCTAATTTATCTACAGTTAAGGGGATGATTGTGTCCTTCAAGATCTTTTCAAAGCACTTCATTACCAGGGAAGTTAGTGCAATTGGTCTGAATTCATTAAGGTCTTTGGGAGATTTTGTTTTGGGGATAGGTGTTAACGTCTCTCTCAATGTTACCATACTATCTGAGAAGGATCTTTCAAACCTGCCGAAGAATTGATTAAAAGTGTCTGGCAAATCGCCGTCGTCTATACCATTCAATTTTATTGGTTGCCCTGTTCTGCATAGAGGCTGATTAATGGCTGCCATAGTTTTAATACCTCGCCAGGCTGCCTTTAGATCCCCACTATTATATTGATTTTCAATTTTATTCTTGTACTGGATTTTTGCTTTTCTTATTTCATTTTTTACTTCTCTTGAGACAGCTTTTTTGTCTACCAGGTCCACTAAATAAAATGTATTTTTTTCCTGTTGCTAACACTTTTCAGTTCCTTCGTTAAGCAACAAGGCTTGTTATTAAGATAAATGACCACCTTTTTAGATGGAAAACCATATCAACACAATATTTGACATAGGCAGACATTGTTTCCGTAAGCTCATTAATGTCACTACAAGTGTCATAAAAACAATTCCAATCCGTACATTCCAGACACCCCTGTAGAGAGGAAATGCTATCTTCTGTCCAGAGTTTTATGGTTTTCTCCTCACGCTCAAGGTGTCTGAAAGCGGGCTTATACACAGGCATCAGATACTATTGTGGTAGGAGGCACCATGGGGCAGCATGGCCATAGATCTGTAGGCCCCATTTACTGAGCCATAGCAGAGATCTAAGGTGGTGTTCCTCTGCGTTGTAGAGCAAGTCATATACTGTTCATGATCTTAGGGTCTTGTCTAAGGTGCTGTGATTAAAATCTCCCATAAAAAACTTGGGAGCCTCTGGGCAAATAGAGTCCAGTCTATGAGTGACTTCAGCGATCACTTGCGCTGCGATTGAAGCATTGGCTCGCGGGTGAATATACACAAGCGTATAAAACAGCTGTTGGAACTCTCGAGGTAAATAGAACAGCCGGGGAGACACAGTCAACAGTTCGATGTCCGAAGTGCATATTCTTTCTCTCACTACCACAGTATTACCGGTCTGACTCCCTTCAGCTTCAGCTAGCTGTTTTTAATAATGCTTCCTCTTGTGCTACTTTTACTCTCTGTTCCAACATACAGTCAATCCAGCACCTGCAGATGTTAGGGCTCCACCTATTGGTAGCTCCTTTGTTAGCACTTATCATTACTTCCCCATTCCAAACAGGTGAGTATGACACACAACTCTTAAATGACTGTCAGTCTTAGTAACATTCAACATGTCAAAAATAGAGCAACAAACCACATTCCTTTTATATATATATATATATATATATATATATATATATATATATATATATATATATATATATATAGAGAGAGAGAGAGAGCTACATATTGGTAGCTCCTTTGTTAGCACTTATTACACTCACCGTGGTCAGAAAGAACAGGGGAGACACTCTCACTATGACTCTAGAGTCTGTACTCGCTCCGAAGCTAATCACGTCTGTCTCACCCGCTCTACCACACACTCCCCACACACACGCCGCCCCGCTATTCTCTTAAAGAGATCAACGCACACACCAACGCACAAGTATAAACTTTAGGCCAGTTACGTAGGCTACCGTGAAAGCTCTGCGTGGAGCCTCCACAGAAGCATAAATCACGCTTTACTGTAAATAGAGCAGCAGTTACATATAAAACACTACAAAGACAGCTCCTCATTAAAACCTTACGATGCAATGATTACATTTTTTCTTCCAGCTGACACTAGACTTGCTTGGATTGGTCATTAGAAACATGCAACCACAGATGACACTTCAATCAACACTGTGATTCACAGGCAGCGCGGGCAAATAATTAGCGAGTTTAAACTAATTCAATGTCGCGTTTGTACTGACTGTCCATCAAAAAAAATAATACACTGGAATAATGAACAACTGAGCGCTCAGTTTAAAATTCACTGCATAACCCCTTATTTGTTTCAGGTTGTCGTGTTTTATGATCTTTTGATTAACATGGGTGTTCAAATATGTGTTTTTGCACAGGTGGCCTTTCACATACAGCCATACAAAGGACGGACGGACCAGAGCATGCATGACAACATCAAATACATTATTGACAAGTGAGTTGTTTTTCTCTGTGCTTCCACTTTCCTCTGTGACAGATGTGTATTCCTTTCACTGCCCAGAGACTGGAGCTCTGCTTTTCATAATCTGACCACACGTGTCATTTACACTGGGGATGCTGGGGACATGTCCCCACCACTTTTTGAAAGCATTTGGTTAAAATGTTCTGAAAAATCAAGCGAACCAAGAAATGTTAAAGGTTCTCGTCACCTGTCATTCAACTTTACGCTCTGGCGCACCGTCACTTCGACTCTGCCAAAACATTGCTAGGCTGATCACTTTCGTATTGATAATGTCAGCAGTTAAACCAGACTCTCTCGATTTACACAAAAAAAAAAATTTCACAAGGAGTTCGCTGGAAGAAAAAAAAGTATAACGGATGTCAGACCCGACCAACCCGATTTACAAATCCAGCATCAGGCCAGTGACAGAGCAGAGGACGAGGCTACACTCGGAGCTTCAGTCGCGCGCGCTTGTTATGAGAAACGGAGGTGACTGGCTGGATGAAATGTTAGCAATGCCCTTTCCCTGTCTTTTATTTAAAAAATAATGATCACCAGCCGCCACTGCTGCGTGGTCTGTAAACAACAGAAGCCGGTTCTCGGCCCTCAAGCGGGAAGTTAGCTAACGTTAGTTAAATTCCATGGGACGACTACCGCTCCTTTCCAGCTTCATGGATTTGCGCTCTGGCCTGAGCAGGAATAGATGGATATGATGCGCTACGTTCAAACCTCGAAGTGTTGCGGAGGAGGTTTCATTCATCCATGTATTAGCCGGCTAACATTGTTAGTTCTTCTTGAAGTTTTAACATTTTTCAACTTTAAGAGAAGATGTTGATCAACAGTACAGGTAGGGGAGTTTTTATATAGCATATATTTGCACTGTGATTGATTTAGTTAATTGTAGCCGATTATTAAGTAATTTACAGATTAATAAAAAAAATTGGCTTTGTGTGTAAAAAAAAACAAAACATTGTTGGTTTATTAACTGTTAGGCAGACTTTAAAACACTGATTTTTCTTTTGTCAACGATCCCATTGATGAAGACGCTGTATTACTCCTCAGGGAGTTAAACCTAAGTCTGGAGATGATATTGAGGCCCCGACACATTTTCATTTCCAGATAACTTCCTATTTGAGCGGTATCGTTTTCTTTCCAGTCTATCAGTTATGTATCCTACATAACCTTATACGTCCTCATATCACTAATGTCACTCATCGTGGACATGCTCTACATCCCAGCAAATTATTTGTGTCACATTACAGTTTTCTTTACAACCTTGGTGATGCAGAGCATATTAAAGCGCCGTCAGAAGAGATCGCTCTGAAACGTGCTTTAAACATTTGTAGTGTTCCCTGGACACAAAGCAATCAGAGACATTAAAAAGGAGTTCCACAGTATTGCAGGTAAATGATGTAAACCCTTTGAAATAAAAGAGTATGAATTATAATTCTGTTAATGATGGTGCTGCAGCCTCAGAATGAGGTTAGTAGGCCTAGAACTTTTTCACCCGCAGTATTGCACCTAAATGAAATAGATTTTCAGTAATATAAGGCTATACTTATGATTAAATATGATATACATTATATTGAAATATAGCATTTAGGCCTACTCTAGCAGCAAGAGAGAGAGAATTTGCATGGGAGAAATTTTCTCCCACGCAAATTCTCTCTTTTGCAGCCCCTGTGTTGCTTTTTAAACAAAATACATGATCAAACTTGCATATGTGCGCATGAGTATTTCTGCCAACCTGTTTGTTTGTGGTTGTTGCCATGGTGAATCGTAGTATCATGGCTCCATTCATGCTGCCTTTTTAAAGTGCTGGGGGACGCGCGTAACCCTGAGTCAACCAACTCGAATCAGCTGTTGTGAAACCGAAAACTCAGTGTTTCCCATCTCAGGATAAATCAACTCAGACATCAGGGTTAGACTCTTAGTTTGTTAAACCTCCTTCCTGAAATAGGGCCCTAGTGTACAACCCCAAATCAGAAAAAGTTGGGACAGTATGAAAAACACAAATAAAAAAAGAAAGTAGTGATTTCTAAATGTACTTTGACTTGTATTTCATTGCAGACAATGTGAACACAAAATATTTCATGTTTTGTCTGGTCAACTTAATTTCATTTGTAAATATACATCCTTTCCTGTCATTCAGACCTGCAACACATTCCAAAAAAGGGTGGGACAGGAGCAATTTAGGGCTAATAATCAGGTAAATTGGTTAAATAATTATGAGATTTGAAACAGGTGATGTCAACAGGTGATTGTAATTATGATTTGGTACAAAAGCAGCATCCAAGAAAGGTCTAGTCCTTTAGGAGCAAAGATGGGCCGAGGATCGCCAGTTTGCCAACAAATACGTGAGAAAATTATTGAAATGTTTAAAAACAATGTTCCTCAAAGAAAGATAGGAAGACATTTGCTTATTCCACCTTCAACAGTGCATAACATAATTAAAAGATTCAAGGAATGAGGAGGAATTTCAGTGCGTAAAGGACAAGGGCGCAAGCCTAAGCTGAACAAACGTGATCTCCGATCCCTCAGGCGGCACTGCATCAAGAATCGTCATTCATCTATAAGCGATATCACCACATGGGCTCAGGACTACTTTGGCAAACCTTTGTCAAGTACCACAATACGTAGTTACAGCCACAAATGCCAGTTAAAACTGTACTGTGCCAAAAGGAAGCCCTATGTTAACAGTGTCCAGAAGCGCCGTCAACTTCTCTGGGCTCAGAGGCATCTGGGATGGACCATCACACAGTGGAAACGTGTACTGTGGTCAGATGAATCAGTATTTCAGGTATTTTTTGGGAGAAATGGACGCCGTGTGCTACGGACCAAAGAAGAAAAGGATCATCCAGACTGTTACCAGCAACAAGTCCAAAAGCCAGGGTCTGTCATAGTATGGGGTTGTGTCAGTGCCCTTGGCAAAGGTAACTTGCACTTCTGTGATGGCACCATTAATGCTGAAAAGTACATAGAGATTTTGGAGCACAATATGCTGCCTTCAAGAAGACATCTTTTCCAGGGACGTCCATGCATATTTCAACAATATAATGCAAAACCACATTGTGCACACATTACAAAGTCCTGGCTGCGGAGGAAGAGGATACGGGTACTTGACTGGCCTGCCTGCAGTCCCGACCTGTCTCCAATAGAGAATGTGTGGCGCATTTTGAAGCGCAAAATGCGACAACGAAGACCCCGTACTGTTGCCCACCTTAAGACTTGTTTGCAGCAAGAATGGGACAAAATTACACCTGAAACACTTCATCACTTGGTGTCTTCAGTCCCTAAACGTCTTTTAAGTGTTGTGAAAAGGAATGGCAACATTACAAAGTGGTAAATGCTTTACTGTTCCAACTTTTTTTGAAATGTGTTGCAAGAACCAAAATAGGAATTTTGTTTTTTTGAAGAAAAAACAATAAAAATTATGAGGAACACATTAAATTATGTGCTGTTGTATTGTCTGCAATGAAATACAAGTCAAAGTACATTTAGAAATCACTACTTTCTTTTTTTATTTGTGTTTTCCATACTGTCCCAACTTTTTCTGATTTGGGGTTGTAATTTGATGCAGATATGTTGCGTTGCTTATGGTGTGTTTTTTTATCTTTTACATATGTAATGAATTTCATTGTAATCATTGACTTAACGCGCTGCTGTTTTCTACAGTACGTTGCTTTGGCATTATTCGTTTGAGCTGGTGTTGCAGGGACTGTTACATGTGCAGTCGACATTGTTGAGGGTTTTATGCTGAGTATTTTCGTGTTGTTGACTGCCTACGCTATGCCCATTTTTGATGCGCCGTTATTCAATATTTTTCCCGTCCTGCTGTGATGTTTTTTCATCTGATCTTTTGTCCCCACCACTTTTCAACACAAACTGACGCCCCTGTATCTGACGTTAGAAGTCTATCGATGTGGTGAAACATGGAAGCCTGAGAAGGGAAGATGAGGAACAGGTTGTTAAATATAGATGTCTGCCCTGTGATCCTGCTGTTAATGGATCAGAAGGTAGCTTTTGCTTAGACCTGGACCAGTCTGAATGTGTGTCAAAGGGAACCTGACTCTGTCTGTCTAATACCATTTGATGGCATTCAGCTTTTTCCATAACTCAAGCAAGGTGTAATATATGTTTTGCTTTAAGAGAGAGACATGCGCAGTGAGGCTAATCAGATCTAATAAGATATTCAGTAGTAGTCTGATAAAAGAAAGAAGCCCATGATCTCACACTGTGACTAGGAACAAGAATAAAGACATGCCATACAAGACTGGAGTCATGTCAAAGGCCAGCCTAGAGATCTATGGACTTTATATTGCTGCCAATGTTTTCAGAAACCCACTGTGCTGACCATCTGCATAAAATGAAACAAACTGGAGTGACAGAAAAAGAAATTATGGTTTCAGTAAAGCATAGATATCTTTTAAATGTCTGACCCAAACAGTGAAACTTTAGTTGTTTTAATTGTGCTACATGTGACATTTCTGCATCATTAAGTTAAAGTCAAGGCAACTTTATTGTCAATTCTGTAATACATGTCAGACATAGACTACTAATGTGAAAGGTGTTGCTCATAGTGGTAAACCCACAGAGGATTATCCCCCGACTGCAGTTTCCCTCAGTTTAGCCTCGCATTGCGAGACCTATCTCCACAGCGCTGCGGATTAAGGTCTGGCTCCTCCTTTGTTGGCATTTCTTTAAACCAATCATAATCATATTTGGGCACTAAACTCCAGACGGAGCTACAGTGGCTCTGCTAAATAGTCTCAGGAAGGAACTTGTTTTGGTGGAACATTTGCACCCCGCGAAAGAAAGCGCCACACAATATTAAATGAAGTTAACTGTTGACACAATACAGTAACGTGAGCTATTTAAATTAGCTGATACATGGTTAAACCTCATTTTCTCTTACCAGTGTATCTCCGTGTGTACTTCGTCAGCAATCCCACCAATCGGTCCCAAAACGTCCCAGTTAGAGAGGAAATGCCCTTAACATAATCTTTATAAATCTTTACAATCATCTCCCAAAAGAACCAAGCAGACCTGCCTTGTTGCGCAATCCAAATTTTCTTCAAAACCTGACATTTTCATCGCGTAGCTTGCTAGTTCAGAGGTTCTGGTTGTTGTTTCCCGAGCCGAACAGAGTTTAGAACAGCAACACAAAAAAGCAGAAGGTGAGGGACATCCAGCGGCGCCCAAACTACGGTTACATGCTGCCAGTCCTACATGCCACCACTCCGACATGCTTCTATTCAGACATGCCGCTATTCAGACATGCTGCCAATCCCCTAACCCTAATGGAAACAAAAATTGTCGGAGTGGTGGGACGTGTGAAAACAATGGAAGCCACCACTCCGACATTGACGTCTAATTGTCAGAGTGGTGACTTACATTGTTTGGGGTATGTCGGAATGGATGGCGGAACCCCCAAACTACCCGGTAAATGAACAGTCAGCGATTCAGACTACCCTTAGCTCTGTGAAGCTATTTAGCATCTTTAGGCTAATTGTTTTGGTTTTATGGTTTTGGTTCTGGCTTATCAACCTTGTTTCCAGTTTTTAGAAAACAAACTCTGTTAAACCCCCTGTACATACAGTAGTCAAAGTTAGCTGGAATAGGTATTTTCAGAAGTTGGTGGAGACCAAAACAGGGCAGAAAGAGAGTGAATACATTTGTCATGTCACCAGAGACACAACTTGAAATGAATGCTTATGTTGCACTGTGTCTCCTGGATGTCTATAAAGGCAAATGTTCATGTTTCCTGACTATGTTACTTGCAGTTCCCTCCCTTAATAGTGTTAATGCCCCTTTGTGTAGGATTTGGACATTCCTAACTTTCTGACTTTGGTGACTACTAGTGGTGGTAAAAAACTACAAAGACCCCGTAACCGCACACAACAAAGCAAAGCAAGCCACCGATTATCCTTGTCACCAATCCATGCCTATTGTAACAGCTTGAAATTCTCCCTCTCTTATTTTTCTTAGGTATGGAAAGCACGGCGCCTTCTACAGATTCCGATCCAGCACAGGGCGAGTCCTGCCTCTGTTTTATGTCTATGACTCCTACCTGACACCACCAGAGTCCTGGGCGGAGCTTCTGAAGAGTAAAGGCTCCCACAGCATTAGAGGCACGCCTTACGACGGCGTTTTTGTCGCCCTCATTGTGGAAGAGCGCAACAAACATGACATCCTAGCTAGCGGCTTTGATGGCATATACACCTACTTTGCCTCCAACGGCTTCTCATTTGGCTCATCCCACCAGAATTGGAAAGACATCAAGGCCTTCTGCGATGCAAACAATCTGTTATTTATTCCCAGTGTTGGTCCAGGGTATGTGGACACAGCTGTCCGGCCATGGAACAACCATAACACCAGGAACCGGGTGAACGGACGTTACTACGACACATCCTTGCAGGCAGCGTTGTCCGTCAGACCAGAAGTCGTCACCATTACTTCCTTTAACCAATGGCACGAAGGCACGCAGATAGAGAAGGCTGTACCCAAGAAAACTGTGGCCCGTTTGTACCTTGACTACCAACCCAACCAACCAGACTACTACTTAGAGCTTACGCGCCAGTGGGCCGAGAACTTCAGCAAGGAGAAGGACAAATGGCTGATGTGAACTTTGCTTTGTTTCACTGGTAGATGCCCTGAGCATGCACAGAAATGACATTAAGTCAGATCCCTGATGCCCCTTTATGTTCCACAACCTACCAGTTTTTCCCCAACTCTCAGCACTTCCGATGAGATTTTCTCTAAATGTTCACTATACCCTTACAGCTTTTAATCACTTGCATTTTTTTTGTACAGGTTAATAATGTCACTAATATGTTGAAGCTACAATGTCACAATGATGGACAGATCATCATCGGTACCAGATTACAACTCTGTTTAGTATCTGTTTGCGGAATCAAGAAAATGATCTATGTACAGTAACTCTGCAGGGTCTTTTTTCTTATTTTCTTATGATGATGTAATTCTTTAAAGACAAATTAAAATGGGTGTCTGTTTACTGTGGTGAATCAGTGGCGCAAGAAAACTAACTACAAAGAAAAGTTAGAGGTGATCAAAGAAGTCTGCACAGAGCCCTAGGTTGCAGGAATGTGGTATTCCAGTCAGTTACTTAAGACAGAGTTTAGTATATAAATTGAATTTGTTTGCAGATGATGAAATAATTAGTGTGTGTGCTGAATAGAAAAGATGAGGCAGAAGTAGAAGCTGCTGAACGCTTCTACAGCTGGTCTTAATTATAGGTGCTAGTGGGTTAGGATCCTTTGTAACATGTTTGTAATTGGTTTATTTTAGTCCACACTGTGCAATCAGGGTTCAAAAACAAAAGACACACGGACTGTCAAGTACTTGATTGAACAATTGATTGAGTTTTTTAGTCGGACAAAGGATTCAGAAGCAGAGGAAATCTGCACAAACCCTTAAGCTTAAAGGATAATTTGGGTTTATTGCAACTTTGGTCTTTTCACAGTTTTGGCCATCACTGCTGTTAGTTAAAATAACATTGTACTAACAAAAGCTAAGGTCTGGGAACACTGTGACATTGCAACAAATAATTTTCCCCATCTGACTACTTTTTATCAATGTTGCCAAAATCCCAAGTTGTAGTAAACGGGAATTATTAGCTTATTTGCTGACAAAGACCAAGCCATTATACAAGTTAGTTTATTGGAACAACAAGTGAAGTGTGTATGTGGAGGGTGAGGGTGATGGTGATGGTTGCAGACAGAGGGATGAGAGTGGTCGAGGGGTGGCATGAAAAGGGGGTAGACCCAAGGGAATAGAAGCAGGGTCAAATGGGGATTGATGACGGGCCAGGTGGTGTCACTGCAAGGAATCCAAGGACTGAGACTCAGTGAGGGGCAGGGATGGAGTACTCCAGTTCTGGACTTGGACTCGTCCGACTTGAGTCGCTATTGTCTGAACTTGTGACTCGACTTGGACATGCTCACTGATGACTTGGACTTGAGGATTTATGAAATCTGATTTGAGCATTCCTGAAATAGGACTTGGAAGTTTGATGAAGTTTCTGACTACTTTTATGTGTAATAGGCAGTGATGGGCTCGAGTCTGACTCGAGTCGCTATTATCTGGAATCATGACTCGACTCAGACTCAAACTCAGGTAATAGTGACTAACCCTTCTTTGGTGGGTTATGATGACTCAGGTAATAGTGACTAACCCTTGTTGGGTGTCTCTGACATGGACTCAAACACTGGGGACTCAAGACTTGACTCTGTCTCGACAGTTGGTGACTCGACTACAACACTGGTTAGGGGCACTGATGGGCTGTAACGCGTTAGAAGTAACATGTTACTGTAATCCGATTACTTTTCTCAAGTAACGAGTAAAGTAAGGGATTACAATTGCAAAAACAGTAATTAGATTACTGTTACTTCCCCGTAAGCAGGCTGCGTTACTGCGTTACTTAACCGTGATTTTGTTTCGTGAGACTGTCTCATGAGTGCTAAACAGGTGAAAATAGACTTAAAAGAGACAGGACTTAGTGCAGCTGAACTGAAGAAGCTCGTCACTGGCTATATTGTTGACGACATGCTGCCAATTTCCACTGTTGACTCTGAATCGTTCCAACACATGGTAGAAAAAATACCGACCAAACACAGTGTCAAGCTGCCGCAGAGAAAGTCATTTGCAGGACACCTTGAGAGAGACAACGACACAATGGACGCTAATTTGAAGGCTGCACTCGGAGGTGTAGACTTTGTTTCCACCACTGCTGACATCTGGACGGTGAATAACAAAAGTTTTATGGGTGTAACAGTTCACAGGTCGTGCATCATGTTTTTGAAAAGTAACTTAGTAAAGTATCTAGTAAAGAAACTACTTACTTTTGAAAATAAGTAATCATTAAAGTAACTGGATTACTTTCTTGGAGAAGTAATCAGTAACTAATTACTATTTCCAAGTAACTTGACCAACACTGGTTAGGGGTATGTCTCGATGAGGCTCCGCAGCTTTTATTATCCTTCATGTAGTTCTTGTAATGAGAGAGGGAAGGAAAAAAGGGGGCTTCAGGGGATGATAGGCATGGCATGGTAGGCACAGGAAACTGAATTAGAGCAAAGCTAGTCCACATAGCATTCCGGGATGGGATAGAAAGGTGCTCTGGTTTATTGGCATTTCTTTAAACCAATCACAATGGTCATGGGCGGCGCTAAGCCGGACACAATGATGGTGCTACTGCAAAATAGCCCCGGGAAGGAAAAGTTGCAAAGAGACTTCCGCACAACATTCAAATATGTAATAGCTGGCAACGTTTTGGTACTAAACCTTAATCAGGGTGGTGTTACTTACTGAGAAGCCATCTTTTGTAGGAGGTGACTGTTTGTCTGCACCAATCTCCTACACATGAAATAACGTAATATTACATAACATTCATTCACATTTCCATTACTATAGATAGAGCTTATGCTAAACTACAACACTCTACATGGTAACAATAATATATCACCGCAAGGAAATCTATAATAGATGGATGTAGATTTATGTATAAGGAATGCAAACCAAAAAAATTAAATGCATTCATAGATAAGACATGTTCCCAATTATTATTATTATTATTATTATTATTATTATTATTATACATCAATAGAGAAAATATAATAAACACAACAAGTGACGTCAAAAGACATTATTATCGAGTAATAAAAGGACTGAGGTCTATATCTTCAAGCATTTCATGCGAACTGAACTAAAAGAAGGAGAAAGGTTAAAGAGTTCAAATAAACTGCCCCAAGCATGCTTGGTAACACACCCCACCTACATGTAGACATTTCAAGCAGTTCTCATCAGAATGTATCTGACTAAACTCTGGAGCAGCTTTCAGTGTGCAGACCTGACCTTAGGTAGATGACGAGGGCCGACGTGCTCCTGTGTAATTTACCAGTGAAGCCTGAGTAAGTGCCTCCGTGCCAGGCAGTTGGAAGTGGAACACACCAGGCGTGCTGAACCAACCAGTGTCCCTGTAGCCTGGCTTCAGCCCTCATGTGAATGAGAAATCACTGGAGCAACGCTGATCCCTCAGGACACTCTAATGCCACGCTTTAATGCTTCTGCCCACATAAAGCCTTTGCCCATGAAAATGGCATGTTAGTACCAGGCTGCTGGCAGCCCATTTACAAATGTCAGGCCCTCGGAGCAGCTAATCATTGCTAATCTACAGTTTGGGATTTGAAAATGCAAGTACAAAGTGTTTCTCCCAGCAGTTTTCCTTTGACAAGCCTCTTACCAGGATGTAGGTCCTTGTAAGAACTTAAATGCCTCTCTGAGACCCGGAATAATAAAATACTACGACCACTACTACAAGCAGGCTGTACTCATGAACCATTTGTACAACCTGTATAGCTACGGAAAGTAATGCACTGTAATACGCATGTATTCCACGGATCTATAACTGTATGCAGCACATTGACTGCTGCTGTATAAGACCGTCAAGATCTGCGTAGGGAGGTCGGGGTGGATGATTGGGTCATAAAACACAGGGCTTTTAAGCAGGGAAGCGGCGTTTGTGAGCCTTCTTCTTTTTTCTAATTTTACCTAGTCGTTTTGGCGCCTGGACTTAACTGTCGTCGCTGCATGATGCTCACCTTTTGTCTGCTAAACTTAACTGCAACGCATGGGCGTAAATCTGATCTAACAGTTGGGGGGGACAATAAACATAACATTTCTGAAGAGCAATTTTTGAAGGGGACATAAATAATACAGCCACAATTGTACTTGTAGAGGATATGTGTACACAGAGGAAAGCCTTAATACCATCATTAGTTAAATTAGCTGATCATAATGTAAATTAGTGAGCCACTGTTAAGGCTCATCTGCTAACCCTGACAGCCACACAAAAAATATGAACTAAGCCCAACACACTTACCTGAGACTCTACACCTGACTGTCCCTGGTCTCCCTGTTCCTCAGGTCTTTCTGTCTCCTTTGCCTGTGACATAGTGACATTAGTATTTCCATAAGCACCCATTCTTATAAAGATGTTACCAAATTGTCTTGATATGAGGACTTACTGTACTTGGCATTTTGGTGAACTGAAAAAGGATCTTATGTCGGTTACTTTTCTCTGTCATTTTATCTGGGCAAGAACAACACATCTTTAACATCAGATGTCTAAATATGAGTTAGCTTCATAGGTTCACCACGTGGTCATATTACAACCCCAAATCAGAAAAAGTTGGGACAGTATGGAAAACACAAATAAAAAAAGAAAGTAGTGATTTCTAAATGTACTTTGACTTGTATTTCATTGCAGACAATGTGGACACAAAATATTTCATGTTTTATCTGGTCAACTTAAATTAATTTGTAAATATACATCCTTTCCTGTCATTCAGACCTGCAACACATTCCAAAAAAGGTTGGGACAGGAGCAATTTAGGTCTAGTAATCAGGTAAATTGGTTAAATAATGATGTGATTTGAAACAGGTGATGTCAACAGGTGATTGTAATTATGATTTGGTACAAAAGCAGCATCCAAGAAAGGTCTAGACCTTTAGGAGCAAAGATGGGCCGAGGATCGCTAGTTTGCCAACAAATACGTGATAAAATTATTGAAATGTTTAAAAACAATGTTCCTCAAAGAAAGATAGGATGACATTTGCTTATTTCACCTTCAACAGTGCATAACATAATTAAAAGATTCAAGGAATGTGGAGGAATTTCAGTGCGTAAAGGACAAGGGCGCAAGCCTAAGCTGAACAACCGTGATCTCCGAGCCCTCAGGCGGCACTGCATCAAGAATCGTCATTCATCTATAAGCGATATCACCACATGGGCTCAGCACTACTTTGGCAAACCTTTGTCAAGTACCACAATACGTAGTTACAGCCACAAATGCCAGTTAAAACTGTACTGTGCCAAAAGGAAGCCCTATGTTAACAGTGTCCAGAAGCGCCGTCGACTTCTCTGGGCTCGGAGGCATCTGGGATGGACCATCACACAGTGGAAACGTGTACTGTGGTCAGATGAATCAGTATTTCAGGTATTTTTTGGGAGAAATGGACGCCGTGTGCTCCGGACCAAAGAAGAAAAGGATCATCCAGACTGTTACCAGCCACAAGTCCAAAAGCCAGAGATTTTGGAGCACAATATGCTGCCTTCAAGAAGACATCTTTTCCAGGGACGTCCATGCATATTTCAACAAGATAATGCAAAACCACATTCTGCACACATTACAAAGTCCTGGCTGCGGAGGAAGAGGATACGGGTACTTGACTGGCCTGCCTGCAGTCCCAACCTGTCTCCAATAGAGAATGTGTGGCGCATTTTGAAGTGCAAAATGCGACAACGAAGACCCCGTACTGTTGCCCACCTTAAGACTTGTTTGCAGCAAGAATGGGACAAAATTACACCTGAAACACTTCATCACTTGGTGTCTTCAGTCCCTAAACGTCTTTTAAGTGTTGTGAAAAGGAATGGCAACATTACAAAGTGGTAAATGCTTTACTGTTCCAACTTTTTTTGAAATGTGTTGCAAGAACCAAAATAGGAATTGTTTTTTTTGAAAAAAAAAAAACAATAAAAATCATGAGGAACACATTAAATGATGTGCTGTTGTATTGTTTGCAATGAAATACAAGTCAAAGTACATTTAGAAATCACTACTTTCTTTTTTTATTTGTGTTTTCCATACTGTCCCAACTTTTTCTGATTTGGGGTTGTATAATTATAAAATGATCTTGCGTCCTTCACATAAATATTAGGTTTAGTCTGGGAGTGGGACAGAGGATATATTTAGGCCTATATATATTTAACTGATCAGCCATGTAACATCATATTGAGCAAAACACAACTGTACATCTTCAATATTAACCCTAACCCTAATATCAGTTCACACACATAACGTTAGTTAGTTGTAGTGGGTGCATTTATATCCAACAAGCTAGGTTACATTACATTATATTACACTAACATAGCAAACTTTTTTGTCATGACTAATTTATTAATTACTCATTTTGTTGAGAAAAACTAAAAGACGTGTTCTTGGATCTTTGAGGAAGGAGAAAAGGCCTGGGAGCAATTGGAGGATTAAGAGAACATTTAATTAAACAGAAGGATGAAAGCGACATGACAAAGGCAACAGTTACAATTCAGCTGACATTGGACAAACAAGACAATACAATACAATACAATACACTGCGAGCAGCGGACAGCAAATATGTTTCCCCGGTGGAGTCACATTTTCACTGTCCCGATCATTATCAGTTTCAGAATTATATTTCCCTGGACCTGGAGCTGATTCTATTCCCATTGGCCCATCATTGGCATGATGTTGTGTTGATCGCATCTCATTGGCTTTCCTCATAGCCTCAGATGCGATGGTCACACCTCTTGCATGCACATTGGGGGTTTCTCCCGGTCACAGATCAAAGACTATCCTGTATTCTAATTAGGTGTTTGCTTCCTGCTGTAGGACAAAAGTTTCTTTCTTATATGTTAAGTGTTTGGTTTTGACCTAATCTACCTGGGAAAGACAAAAGGAGAATATGACAAAAGGTCTGCTTTGACCTTAACCAGGCTGCCATGTGCAATGAATGCATCTGAACCAAAGCTACATTGTTTAAACTTTTTAGAACCTAACAATATCAAGCATCACCATTATTGAAACTTTATTTAACTCAACAATTTCTATTTGAGAAAATAAAAACTTCATCCGATGTTTAATGTCAATAAATTAGCCTTGAGCCACCTACTTACTACATTCCTGTCACGACCCGATGTGACTGTGAGTTGAATGCAGATCCTAGCGTACTGCAGGCAATGGACCAAACCACTGTGAGGCAAGGGAGGGGGGACTCAAAATGTTTCTAAACTTAAAAAGCATTTTGGGGGTTTGTATTGTTTTACTACTTACAGATATTTTAAGTATACATCATTATGTTATTTACAATACACAGCATTGTTTTTAATGATATTTCTAGGGGGGGACAACCCTTAGACCATTAGGTCCTGACCCCCCCGACCCCCCTGGGATTTACGCCTACGCTGCAACGGACGCTGAAACAACCATCCCCTCACGGTGCTCTGTACCCTGTCTGTACCCAAAGGGCCAGGCTTCTCTCCTCAGAGTGAAGCCTCCTATGGCGCCATTTTAATGCTAATAAGCCATCACCCCCCGTTAGCATCCCATTGACTGCCATTCATTTTGGCGTCACTTTGACAGACAATAACTTTACATCAACAAGTCACTTTACAAAAGTGCTGGTAATAGGCATAGACAGTATATAAAATGGACACAGCGATCCCGCTGTTTTTGACTCAGACGAGTGAAGCCTCACGTTATGGCTCCGTAGCAGACGTTTTTATAAAAATAGGCTAACGATTGTGTCATAACCACGCGACTTACTGTCGCATAGTACAGGAATTACCGTATAGTACAGGAGAAGCTCGCAGGCAGTTTCTACGTACATTGGGCTGTTTAGTTTAATTGCTAATGTTAACTAGCATTTTAGTTAGCAATAATTAGCCTGTGCCTATGTTATCTCCTTACATATACCTACGCTCTCCGTCTCTGCAAGATTCGGAATGATTGAGATTTCTCTCGGCACAGCTACCAGAAGACTTACAACTTGCAGACACGTTGGTCACGTCACATCTACGGCGGGAAGCTCAGTTTGCAGCTGCGCAGTAACACTCGGCTATCACCGGAAAAGTGCTGGTAAGCATATACTGTCTATGCTGGTAAGAGACTTCACGTGTCTCCATCAAAAACAGCGGAGTAGCTGGGTCCATTTTATATAGGTCAGTGTCTGTACCTGGCTCACAGTCACTTTTATGTTATGTGAATGGTCGTCACGTGACCGCCTGGCGGTACAAAAGAACAGGAATCATAGAAAATAAATAAAAGTAAATAAATTATATATATATATATATATATATATATATATATATATATATATATATATATATATATATACATACACACACACACACACACACACACGTACTTGCACATATACACAGAAAGGGATTTAAAAGATGCTAATGATGTTGTCTGTCTGAATAATAAGCAGTGAATGACAGCTATGGCTCCAGCAGCAGCACAGTTGCATAATGAGAAGTATCTGAAGATCAGCAGCACTGTTACATCAGACAGAATCCAGCAGCAGTCAGACGATATCAAGGCCTTGAGGCCTCTCGGTTATTTAAGCATGTACAGTCTATCCTGTCTTCCTACTAGAAAATCACGGTAAAGCAGCACCATCTGCAGGCACTGTTACATCATGAGTTGTAAAAAAATGGAGCATTGCATTTAATGAAAGAGATTTGAACAATGACTGTAGGAGACCACGTGCTTGGACTTACAAAATAAAATAGATAAATAACCACAGATAAAAATTGTAACATGCAACATTGCAAAATACACCTCTGGTGTTGTAGAGCAAATACTGCCATGACATGTGAGCCACAATAAAACACCAAAATCTCCTCTCCTCTTTCCTCTCCTCTCCCAATTCATCATAATTAATTCAAAATCTCTTCTACAATGTAAACTCTTTCTGCACATTTCAGTAACATTACATTCAATTACATTATACTATGGCTCCACAACTAGTTATAAATGCTTGACAAACGCACGTTTTTAATATTCCTTATGATAATGAATTATTTTCCAAGTAATTCAATTAATGTATCGTTAACTTACATTTCTCACACAGGCCCAAACGGTTTTCTGTATTTGTTTCATAGCAGGGTGGAAAACCCCCTGATGCATCACGTTGTGTTATATTACTGTCATACAAAAAGTGAACATGGTTATATGAAGACAAAATATGCATAACTTAGAACATACAGTATACTATGATATGAATGTAAAGCTTAAAAGAAGTGGTATATAGGTTGGTAAACTTTTTCTGAAAAAGCTGGTTTTAAAATAATAAAAGATGGAACATTGTTATACAGTATAAACAACTGTTGAACTAATACCTCGTCTCCTGTGGTTTGGAGCTTTACAATCTTGGCACCAAAGCTTTGACACCTGTGACAAAGTTCACTGCAGGAACATTAAAGTTTATTTTATCTTTATCTTTATCTGAATCAATTATTCAGCACCTTCACATGACGTCCTACCATTAACAATATGAGGTATCAAACACTCTGTATGCAGGTCTTCCTTGCACAGGAATTGTTTTCTGCAGTATGATTGTATTGTGACTTTTAGTTTTATGGTCAAATCTTTGCCAGCAGAAAACCTTTAAACCTTTAAATGTTATACTTTTTGTTGCACTTTATGTAGTCATAATTTATGTAGTCATAATTTGCCAAACAAGGCTCTATGGCAAAAGCAGGTTTGCTCATCAAAAGAAATACAACTATCAATGTCTTAATTTATTGCTCAAGTGTTTAACACCACCATAAAAATCACAAACTAGCCTACATAAAGAGGGATAAAATATGTTTACAGGTCAATTGCAACAATAAATCAAAGCACAGTGCCAGAAGTCTGTCTCTGCATAAAGAAAAGTCTGAACATGGACAGAAAACCTTTCACACACCAAGGACCACTAAATGCCAAAATATTCCCAAAAACGAAAGGCCTGGGGTGCCTGGGTAGAGTGTGCACCCCACGTACAGAGGCACGGTCCTCGACGCAGCAGCCACGGGTTTGATTCTGACCTGTGGCCATTTGCTGCATGTCATCCCCCTCTCTCTCCCCCCTTTCAAGACTTCAGCTACCCTATCAAATAAGGCTTAAATAAATGCCAAAAAATTATCTTAAAAATAAAAAAGGCCTCCTACTAATTTTACAAATGACAGCTGAATTAAAGGACAGTTTTTACAAACAGCTTACTTACATTGTCTCAGTTGCTGTCTGAATGAGGGAGAATGGTGCTGCTTATGCTGAGACATCAGGGAAGCCGCTGGTCCATCTGGTCAGTTGACAGTAACCGTAAACTTTATTACTCCGTATTTCCTTCAAATATCACGCTGATCATTTGTTACATGAATTCGAGGCAGTGTTGCAAAATGGTTGGCTTCATTGCTCTTCACTGTTAGGCTTTTGAGTTGCTGGCAGACAGTATGAGAAACATGGTTTAAAATTTTGGTCACACTTTACTTGAAGGTATCTACATAAGAGTGACATGACACTGTCATGAACGTGTCATAAACATTATGATAGCGCTTCTTTTAGTAAGTGTCATTTGGTTTTTGTGATGACAAGTTATGGTTAGGGTTAGAGTTGATGTGTCATGACTAGGGATCGACTGATACGGATTTTTTAGTTCTGATACCGATTTTTTTACATCAGCCTTAGCCGATGTCCGGTACGGGCTGCCGATTTTCTTGAGCCGATATTTGGAGCCGATACTGCTTTTGATCCCTCAATTTTCTACATAAAATAAAATGAGCATGTCTAAGGCTGATATATGCCACCTAATACGCAAAGACTACACACTAGTAGGTCTAAACAAAAATGTAACAGAAGCTGCCAGATTTGTCAACCACAGAACATAAATCAGCAGAGGAAAATAATGTGATGTCAGATGCACATTAAGCAACAAATTGTTCAAGTTTCTGTTCTAAACTGCATCAATAGCCACGTATAAAACATATCTCATAGTTTTAAAAGCTCTCCTTCAGGTGGTGCAGCACTCTCATATTATCGCTGTGATGCTTGTGTCCCACTGAGTGACACACACAAACTTCTGTTTGGTAGCTGACTGACTGAAAAACTCAACCATCATTGAACTGGATTGATAATGATAACGTCAGCAAACGGCTCTAAACACAACATGGTGCACTTATGTCTGACGCGTGTGTTGTGTGTGTCTCTCGGACAAACACAGACACACACAGCTACGTGTCCTGCGCTCTGGCAACTCCGCCCAGCTCTGGTGTGTGTGCTCTTTAACTCTGTGTGTGTGTGTGTGTGTGTGTGTGTGTGTGTGTGTGTGTGTTTGTGTGTGTGTGTGTGTGTGTGTGTGTGTGTGTGTCAGACGCTGTGGCGTGTCAGCCGGGGGATCGCTGAATCAAACTCCCAAAAATAGCACGGAAACACGTCGTCATTACTTAATCCTATGAACAGTGTTCGTAACAGCTAAGCGTATGGCCATATTTCAGCTAAGTCAAACAGTTAAAAGATGATTTGAAAGTTTAAAACTACTTCAGAAGCATAGGAGCAATGGGGGTTTAGCCCTCCCTAATTTCTTATATTATTATTGGGCAGCTCTACTGGATGCACTCATCAGGTACCACTGATTGGTGTGAAACAGAATCTAAATCCTGCACAGCAACCTCTCTACAAGCCTTATTAAGGCTACCTACTATTAAAATAACACAATATACATCCAATCCGGTTGTTCACTCTACTCTTAAAATTTGGACTCCATAGGCCAGCATTTGCAGTTACGACAAGCACTTTTGCTTCAGAGCCCAATATGCACTAATCATCTTTTTGCTAGTTTTAATGATTTGTGTTCCAAATTCAATCTTAATCAAGGTGACCTTTTTCGTTATTTTCAGATACGACACTTTGTGAATGCCCAAAGCCCATCATTTCCACATATTCCATCTAAGTCTACTGCAGTCTCTATTTGAAGCTCCCCTCCATCCACAAGGCTTTATTTCAAGAATATATATAATTTTCATGTATTTAAAAAGTGTAGCGACAGACAAAGTTAAAAGTGGATGGGAGAAAGAGCTTGGAACAGTATTCTCAGAGGAGTTCTGGAGCAGCGCCCTCCATAGAGTGAATGGTAGTACCTCTTGTGCCCGATTGAGTCTTCTACAGTTTAAGGTTTTGCACCGTGTGCACCCAAGCAGAACAAGGATTGCTTCTTTTAATCCTACTTTTGATAAGACCTGTATAATAGGTCACACTGCAGAAGCTGATCTGACTCAAATGTTTTGGACGTGCCCTACACTTACTGTTTACTGGTCAACCATATTTAACGTACAACTGAAGCCATGTGCTGAATTTGCTATATTTGGTGCTGCAGCTGATGATCTGAATCCGACTCAAAGACAACTAAACATTATTGCTTTTGCATCCTTATTGGCTGGCAGACGGGTGTTATTACATTGGAAATCGGCAAACCCACCTAAAGCATCGCATTGGCTTCAGGATCTAATGTTATACCTACATTTGATTAAATATTCAACCAGACGTTCACATACATTTTACCCTTATTATCCTATTTCTCTGCCATAAATGTACTTCCTGGGGAGTAGTGGGATTTATATTGGTACTATAACTGTTTCTTTTACACACACACACCTCTCTATATGACAAACTCTTAGTCTTTGATGCTTCCGCACAAGTGCTCCAGGTGTTTCTCCAGGTATTTACAAATGTAGGGCTTGTGGTTATTGTTGTATCATAACACTTGATTGTGGTGACCTACTGTTTTTCTCTTATTTTATTTATTTATTTATTTATTTATATATATATATATATATTTTAATATTGTATCATTATTATTACTTTTATTATTTTCATCATCTTTTGTACTATTACTGTTAATGAATATCATGTAAGGCAGACTGTTCTGGGTTGGTTGGTGAGGGATTGAAAATGTAAAAAAATACCTCTGTACAAACAATATAATTTGTCCTTGAAATAAAATAAAAATAAATAAATATATAAATATATATATATATATATATTAAAAAAAAGAGTTTAAAACTTACCATTGTCTTGAGCAGAGTTCTAGCTAGTGGGGGAGGGGCAGTGCATGGGAAGCGTCTCTAGCAACAACTCAGAGCTGACTTTGTGGATGTAAATAATGCCGGGAAAATCGGCGAACGCAGCAGCCGCATATCGGCCGATGCAAATACACGTAAAAAAACGCAAATATCGGCCCGATGTATCGACCGGCCGATAAATCTGTCGATCCCTAGTCATGACAGTGTCATGTGTTCATGACAGTGTTATGTCACTCTTATGGAGATACCTTCAAGTAAAGTGTTACCAAAAATTTCAAATAAAAAACACAAAATTTGACCAAATCTACTCAAGGAGCACCAGAGGATCGACAACCCACTCTTTGGGAAATCCTGTTCTAGAGGCCAGACTCTCCAGAAGAGCAGAACACTGAGATTTAACACTCAGGAGACTCAGACAAACAGCATGGTGACAAAAGTTTAATATACGGATCAATGGTTGCCACATTACAAAGTTATCAAAGGGAGGGACGACAGTGGGATGCAGTCTGTAAAACATTACTACTTACACATAAAAAGAAACATGGGTGATAAAAAATATAGCAAATCTTAAAGGATGCTCATTAGACGTTACATTTTTGTGACTCGTCATATTCTCCTCAATCTACAGCAAGCCTTGTCTCTTCAGATCCTCGTAGGTCTTCTTGTTGACCACATTGCCACTCGAGTCCTCGTACTCTTCCTGAAAAACAAGTCATGAGCCTTATATTAGAACTAGGGGCGGGACAAACTATCCATATACGGCAATATATCGTGTTGTGCTTCTTCGTGCGATATGAGAATCAATATATATTGATATTTTAATGAATACAATAAGGCGCTCTAAACAGATTTCCCTGCTCCCAGCGTGGCTACTTCATGGCTCCCCGAGGTAAAGCTCAACACGTGAATGAACAGAAGTTAACTAGCCGAAGAGGTTTTCAACGGGATGGTGGACAGCAGTTTGAGGAAAATAACAGATGCCCTGTACACATTTAAGTCTAACGTCTGGACCCACTAAAAAAACTTGTTCTGCAGATTTGTGCTGTTTTGTAACAGTATGGAGTTGCAGTGAATAAAGAGAGAAAACCTGCACTTAACCTTTTTTCACAGGCATTTTGTAGTCATAGCTGGACCGATATCATGATGTATCATTGATTATGCAGAATTGCTTTAAATGGAAATGTTTTTAAATAGCGCTTTTCTAGTCTTAAAGACTACTTGTAGAACTTGCCAGCAGGTAGGTTGGTAGGTAGGTAGGTAGGTGTGTGTGTGTGTGTGTGTGTGTGTGTGTGTGTGTGTGTGTGTGTGTGTGTGTGTGTGTGTGTGTGTGTGTGTGTGTGTGTGTGTGTGTGTGTGTATGTATATGTGTATATATTAAGGGTGCTCCGATCGATCGGCCACCGATCGGTATCGGCCGATAATGGCTTTAAATAGTTCGATCGGTGGTCTCCATAAAGGCCGATCAGATAGGCCGATCAGATGACGCACTACCACGGATGTATTAAGAGCGCACTACTCCTGAGAACATTTTCAAAATGGCGGCGTCCCTACATTCAGCGGTCTGGCAGTTCTACAAGGTGTCTGAAGGGTGGCAGAACAGCAGTTGGCCCGCGGCCGCGGAACGAAGGCGGTAGGAAGACAGACTGCTTTTAAAAAGCGGCTGCCACCGGTGGTGCTCCGGCAAACGTGTTTGTGATTTCACCATTCTGACGCTTCTACTGCCTCTGGAGCACCGCTGGTGGTCCGCCGACTCATTGCTATCTGGGAAAAAGACGATACACTAGCGATTAGCAACGTGTGTACCGAGGAAATACCACGAGGCGGAAATCTCCAAAGACATTTCAACACCACCAACCTCATCAGACATTTGAAGGTTAGTCACAGAAAGGAGGATGAGGAGTTTTCAAAGTTAGCTAACGCTAAGGCAGAGCGGAGTCGTGTAGCTAGCAGCTCCGGCGCCTCTCAAACAGCTGTTTCGCCGTGTGTGTGTGTGTGTGTCGGTCCGCGTGTGTTGGTCCGTGTGTGTGTGTGTCGGTCCGCGTGTGTTGGTCCGTGTGTGTGTGTGTCGGTCCGTGTGTGTGGGTCCGTGTGTGTGTGTCCGTGTGTGTGTGAGCCGTGTAGCTAGCAGCTCCGGCGCCGCTCAAACAGCTGTTTCCCCGTGTGTGTGTGTGTGTGTGTGTGTGTGTGTGTGTGTGTCTCTGACTGTGCGTGCTGAAGAAATGTGCAGTGATTGAAAGGACATTTTTTAGATTTTGAGCTAGGACAGAAAGCCAAACAGTTACTGATACATTCTCTAAACATGTGTGACTGTTATGTAATGGCGTAATTTTCAGTTCATAAAAGTGATCGGTATCGGCTGATACGTCTGCCAGCAATCGGTGATCGGCCCCAAAAATCCTGATTGGAGCACCCTTAGTATATATATATATTAAGGGTGCTCCGATCGATCGGCCACCGATCGGTATCGGCCGATAATGGCTTTAAATAGTTTGATCGGTGGTCTCCATAAAGGCCGATCAGATAGGCCGATCAGATGACGCACTACCACGGATGTATTAAGAGCGCACTACTCCTGAGAACATTTTCAAAATGGCGGCGTCCCTACATTCAGCGGTCTGGCAGTTCTACAAGGTGTCTGAACGGTGGCAGAACAGCAGTTGGCCCGCGGCCGCGGAACGAAGGCGGTAGGAAGACGGCTACTGCTTTTAAAAGCGTCTTCCACCGGTGGTGCTCCGGCAAACGTGTTTGTGATTACACCATTCTGACGCTTCTACTGCCTCTGGAGCACCGCTGGTGGTCCGCCGACTCGTTGCTATCTGGGAAAAAGACAATACACTAGCGATTAGCAACGTGTGTACCGAGGAAATACCACGAGGCGGAAATCTCCAAAGACATTTCAACACCACCAACCTCATCAGACATTTGAAGGTTAGTCACAGAAAGGAGGATGAGGAGTTTTCAAAGTTAGCTAACGCTAAGGCAGAGCGGAGTTGTGTAGCTAGCAGCTCCGGCGCCGCTCAAACAGCTGTTTCGCCGTGTATGTGTGCGTGTGTGTGTGCGTGTGTGTGTGTGTGTGTGTGTCGGTGTCGGTGTGTGTGTGTCGGTGTGACTGACTGTGTGTGTCTGTGTGTGCGCCGCTCAAACAGCTGTTTCGCCGTGTGTGTGTGTGTGTGTGTCGGTGTGTGTGTGTGTGTGTGTGTGTGTGTGTCGGTGTGACTGACTGTGTGTGCTGAAGAAATGTGCAGTGATTGAAAAAAAAAAAACTAAAGTGTGTGGCAAAATTTCCCAAAACTCCCTGATTGACTTAAACTCTCTATATGAGATAAGGACTCTGAAGAAAGCCCAGTCAGTCCTGGCTGATATAACCCCCCCCTCCCCCCCCCTCTGAACAGCGACAAGATGTTACCGTCTGGCCGCAGATTCTGTCTGCCAAAATGCAGGACAAACAGACATAAAAACTCTTTTGTTCCTGCTGCTATAGGCTTTGTAAATAAGTCATTGCGAGATGTGTATGTCTGTGTAGTTTGTATTTATTTTGTCTATTATTGATGGGGTTTGTTTTCTGTATAGTCTATGTGTTGTTTATGTTGCATTCTATTGCTGCACAACGAATTGCCCCTCGGGGATAATAAAGACTCCTTGAACCTTGAACCTTGAAAGGACATTTTTTAGATTTTGAGCTAGGACAGAAAGCCAAACAGTTACTGATACATTCTCTAAACATGTGTGACTGTTATGTAATGGCGTAATTTTCAGTTCATAAAAGTGATCGGTGATCGGTTATCGGTATCGGCCGATACGTCTTCCAGCAATCGGTGATCGGCCTCAAAAATCCTGATCGGAGCACCCTTAATATATATATATATATATATATATATATATATATATATATATATATATATATATATATATATATATATATATATATATATATATATATATATATATATACACACACACACACACACACACACAAAACACTGATAAAAAAAATATCACCGTTAATCTATTCTCAAAGTTGGGTTGGGAGCTGGGTCTATAGGATACTACGCAAGCTATGATGACTTTCACCTTGATATTTTAGCGCAGATGTATACAGCCTACTGACTGTAAAACAGTTCAAAATGAATGTTTAACTGAATAAACAGTTAGTTAGTTAGTTAAAAACAAATCTATTTTGCTACGTTTACACCTCACACAGTGCTTTGGTGTTTCCGAGCCCCTAAACCGGAGACATGCGAAAACACTTCTGACCCATTTTGGTTTGGAATCTGTGGGGTTGTGTTGCAGTTTTAACGGCCACAAACGGAGACCTTTGGAGACACCTACGCCAATGTTTGACCGCCTGACTAGGTCTCATTGGTCAAGACGTCTCGGTCTCTGAGACTAAGCTACCAACGTTACCCTGGCAACTACCTGCAACAGGCGGAGTCTCCACGCTGCCTCCTGTTTATGTCCAGTATACCAGAATGTCGATGAGATATGAGGTTTGGCGTGTTAGTTTAGACAGAGATTAGTTATTCTACTGGAGATAAAAGCTCAAAACTCAAACGCTTAAAAACCAAAAGGTAGCAATGTAAATGTAGCGTAGGATGCATTGTTTTCCCGACCAGTTGTCCCAATTCCATCCATGTGGACTCACCTCTGTGTCTGGCTGCCACCGCTCTAATGCCTTCTGGGACTTCAGCTTGGCCCACACTGGAGTAACAAAACACAAAAGAGTTATTGAAAACAACTTCCAAAAACTCTTAAAAATACATACGTTCATAACGAGCAAAGACAAAGACTCTTACAAGAGACCGCGTCCTCAATCTGTGTGACGTTGGCAAAGTGAGCCGTGTTGGGGATCCCCAGACACCGCATGCCGTGAGCATGCCTCCACTCCTACAAGACAAACACACAACACACACTTCATTTCTTTTGTTCTATGAATTTGACAGAAAATCTGTTTATAGACATGCAGGTTTCACTGAATTTTGTACGACTCCCTCTGTCACAGTAAATCCATGACAGAACACCAACTTACAGCAAAGTGCCTCTGGAAGGCTTTGGGTCCCCTGTAAGTGTAGTTCCCACAGATCTCACAGTTGTAGTTGATGTTCAGCCCGTGCAGTTTATAGAGCCAGTATGGGATTGGCTAGAGGGAATAAAACAGCAATCAGAAAACTAGAGACCCATTGAGACGTGTAGGTAAAAACAATATGCAGCACGCAGGGATCTACAGTGCGCGCGTTTGCAACGCAACCACGTGTACCTGCGCCACAGTTTGTCTCTGTGCTCTGCACCCTACCTCACACTTTTACCTCTGATCATGTGGAGGCACTTTGACAGTGACAGTAAAACTGTATTGAACATGTATTTTCTGTTTCACATGCACGCCGAACCGTGGGAGTGGTCTGTTACACCACTACTGTATATTCAGTGTACTGATCAGTAGAAAATGTATTTTGAAATAGAACACATTATACTTCATAACGTTTTGTATTTATAACGTGTTATAATATGTATCACTGTGCACCAACAGTAATAGCAGTTACCTTATGTAAGTCACTATCAGCTGACTGGAGTGTCTGGGTTTAGTGGGACATTTGTTGTACAATGACAATAAATGAACCTTGAACCATGTACAGTTTAAAGTATAATTATTACATAATTATTAAATAAATACAGTTTGAAGCAGAAATAATCAAAAACCTAGTATAGGCTACTTGTTCTGTTTGAATACATGAAATCCTTTAGCTTGTTAATGTCTCCTTGTATTCCTTTAATGAAAGAAAAACACATTATTTGATACATTATTATTGCTAAGGGTGCTCCGATCGATCGGTCACCGATCGGTATCGGCCGATAACAGCTTTAAATAGTTTGATCGGTGGTCTCCATAAATGCCGATCAGATAGGCCGATCAGATGACGCAGTACCACGGATGTATTAAGAGCGCACTACTCGTGAGAACATTTTCTACATGGAGCTAAAATGGCGGCGTCCCTACATTCAGCAGTCTGGCAGTTCTACAAGGTGTCTGAACGGCGGCAGAACAGCAGTTGGCCCGCGGCAGGCCGCGGAACGAAGGCGGTAGGAAGGCGGCTACCGCTTTTATAAAGTGTCTGCCACCGGTGGTGCTCCGGCAAACGTGTTTGCGATTACGCAATTCTGACGCTTCTACTGCCTCTGGAGCACCGCTGGTGGTCCGCCGACTCGTTGCTATCTGGGAAAAAGACAATACATTAGCGATTTGCAACGTGTGTGCCAAGGAAATACCACGAGGCGGAAAGCTCCACCTCCTAATCAGACATTTGAAGGTTAGTCACAGAAAGTAGTATGAGGAGTTTTCAAAGTTAGTTAACGCTAAGGCAGAGCGGAGTCGTGTAGCTAGCAGCTCCGGCGCCGCTCACCCAGCTGTTTCCCGTGTGTGTGTCGGTCCGTGTGTGTGTGTGTGGGTGTGTGTGTGTGTGACTGACGGTGTGTGTCTGTGTGTGCTGAAGAAATGTCTGCAGTGATTGAAAGGACATTTTTTAGATTTTGAGCTAGGACAGAAAGCCAAACAGTTACTGATACATTCTCTAAACATGTGACTGTTACGTAATGGCGTAATTTTCAGTTCATAAAAGTGATCGTATCGGCCGATACGTCTTCCAGCAATCGGTGATCGGCCCCAAAAATCCTGATCGGAGCACCCTTAATTATTGCGCCCCTAAAATTCTTTATGCGTTCCTAAATTTTGCTACTTAGGAACACATGTGCTCCTTGGGAAAAAAGTTAGCGTTGATCCCTGGCATTTACATAACTTACTACTTCTAGTCTAGGTTGTGAAGCTTGTCGGGTTGTTCTGCCTGCGTTTCGGGATCAGACTCGGGTCCGAACATGTAGGTTAAGCCGTAGCCATGGTTACCGGCTGAAGCGGGTTTGTTTTGGATCACACTAGCTTGCTTGTCAGGGCCCGCCCTACTCTGCTTCTGACTGGCTAATAGTCCTTACCTAGGTACTGTCAGAGCATGCCCTCATACTCTGCTTCTGACTGGCTAGTAGTCCTTACCTAGGTACTGTCAGGACACGCCCTCATACTCTGCTTCTGACTGGCTAGTAGTCCTTACCTAGGTACTGTCAGGGCATGCCCTCATACTCTGCTTCTGACTGGCTAGTAGTCCTTACCTAGGTACTGTCAGGACACGCCCTCATACTCTGCTTCTGACTGGCTAGTAGTCCTTACCTAGGTACTGTCAGGACACGCCCTCATACTCTGCTTCTGACTGGCTAGTAGTCCTTACCTAGGTACTGTCAGAGCATGCCCTCATACTCTGCTTCTGACTGGCTAGTAGTCCATACCTAGGTACTGTCTGGGCACGCCCTCAAACTCTGCTTCTGACTGGCTAGTAGTCCTTACCTAGGTACTGCGCATGTGCGACTCCCAACAAAGATGGAACAGAAGTGAGATGTCTCACTCTGTAGCGAAAACAGAGAGCTCAACACACAGGATGAAAAGAGGAGCTGCAGCAATGTGCAGTACAACAAAAAGATGGTGTTTTTTGAAAATTAAACCATGTAAACCTATTCTGATATAACCGCTAAATACAATTATGAATCTGGAAATGAGCATAATATGAGCACTTTAAAACTTAATTTCCATTATAATTCTATGTTTTCTTACCCGTCATTTTAATTTCAATATTTTAAAGCAAAACGTAGTTAGTACAAAGTTTCTGTCTCCCCCATTAGGAATTCTAAGAAATGACAACAAAACGGTGCATCCACATGATACTAGCATTAATATCACTGACTAAAACATTTCGTGGGCGCTTCTTTGGGTTTTCAGCTATGCCTTCACCTGAACGCTGCCATTTCCTTTCTCAGCAGTGACGTAAAACGCATCACTCGAGCTGCTACACACAAAAGTTGCCAGACTACACCATTTTGTAAACATAGCCATACTAAGAAATACAGAGAGTTTGGTGGAGCTGATAGGCTTCATTAGCTTAGTCTCGCATTGCCAGACCTTCTTCCACTGCAGCGCTGCGGAGGAGGGTCTGACTAGTCAACGCAGCATTCTGGGATGGGAGAAAAACATTCTCTGGTTTATCGGCATTTCTTTAAACCAATCAGAATCGTCTTGGGTGGTCCCAAGCGGCGGACGGAGCCACGGTGACTCTGCAACGAACTTGTTTTGGTGGAACATGTGTATGTTCAAAAGTAGTTTTAGTCGGTCAACAGAAAACTCAGATTGGACAGATAGTCTAGCTAGCTGTCTGGATTTACCCTGCAGAGATCTGAGGAGCAGTTAACCATAGTCCTCAGAAATCCACCAGAGGTTAGAACGCCAACACAGAGCGAGAGGAAGGTAACGGACATCCGGCCGAAAAAGGGGACATCTGGCAGAATTTCCAGCGGCACCGGAGCAATCCCGGGAAGTGGAACTTCGTGGATATAGACTAGCTTTATATCACCTCACATGGCAGTGACTTGACTTGAACGGACGTTTATTAATATAAAACAGTCGCACACTATAGCTTTAAAAGTAATTTTGTGTGTTGTGTTGTTTGGTACGGGGGTGTGGCCTCACCTTGCCATCCCAGCCCAGCGGCAGGTTCTTGGGGTTGTAAATGATCTCGTTGTCGTCATCTTCGCTCTCGCTCTCACTGAGCTGCTCCTCGTCCTCTTCCTCGCGCTCCTCCCCGGTCCGGGCCTGTTTCCTCTGGACGTTCTCGTGAGTCAGCTGCCTCTGCTCCTGTAACCGCCGAGCACAACCAAAACGGTCATGTTTGGGCCTGCGATAAGTAGGGCTGGGTACCGAATTCAATACTTTTTAGGTACCGATCCAATTGCCTCCTTAGTATCAAGTATTGAAATATGCCTCGTCATTCAATACCAAAATTTCAATAAATCTCATCGGAGTCAGTGAGCCATTAAGCATGCAGCGTGCTTCTACCAAGATCTAACAGTGTTTGGCTGTCTAATGTTACAAAAGTCTTATTAAAAAAATAAATAAAAAAAATTAAAAAAAGTATCGTTACCCAGCCCCAGCGATAAGCTAGGTAACACATCTCTTAAAATGTTGGATGGAAGCCTTTATTCGTGAATTCACTCACCCCGAGGATCTCCACATATTCATAGACTTGAGCTTCCAGGAAGCCAATTTCCTTGTTACGCTCTGTGTCTCTGCAGGAGTGATGGATGGAAATTGTTATGAATTATATAAGGAACACTATCATAAGACAGTAGATTAGCATTAGAGTTATTAATTTTTTACACCAATTTACTTTTTAGGGCCTTTGGCTTTGGGGTTCTTGGCAAACAGAGACGGGTCCAGTGATTCCAGGGACTTGCCTTTTGTGCTGAAGAGCCTCTGAGCTCTCTCCTCCAGAGTCCTGTCACACACACACACACAAACACACACACACACACACACACACACACACACACACACACAGTCAGTCAGTCAGTCGTCCTAACGCTAGGGCTGCACAGTATATCTATTTTTATCAACTAGTGCAATAAACATCAAGTAAGGCTGCCACATATTGCCAAAGAAAATATCAGCAGAAAACTGCACTTTAAAATGTAACTCACTTTTTTATTAGTGCTGCCTTTTATAATGCGATGTTACGTTCAATAAAATAATGCTGCAAATGATTTCCTTTCATTTGTTTTAAATTCAACAAGAAATGTGTATTGTAGCAGAATTAGGGCTGCAGCTATTGATTCTTTTAGTATTCGAGTATTCTACCGATTATTCCATCAATTAATCGGATAAGAAATACTTAGTAGAAATACTTAGTAAATATTTATTATTGCTGTTTACTAAAAAAAGGAAACCTGTCTTTTATATATTTACAAAAGAAAAATGTTGCTTTTTTAGAAAAAGCAACATTGTTTATTGCCAAATTCCAAGACCCTTAAAACAAGTACATATTTGGTGGCCCAAATGTAAATGCTGGTTTGTCTCCGGCAGCAGCTAAGTTTCCAAAGATTAGTAACAAACTAATAAACAGTTAGACTACAAACCGACAGCTTTCATTTTAAATTGTTTGTAAAACGTGGCTATTTGCAGAGTAGCATGCTAGTTGTGTAAAACAGCGCGGTGGACGAGAGCAGCAGACGTTAGTCAGCTTTCCTTGTGTCGGGTCCGCTCCGTGGGATGGATGAGTAGACTGGATGTTTTCTACCGAGATGATGTAGCAGCATGTTTGCAGCTTAAAATGATCCCAAATTTTCTGTTGTTTTCTCTCGCCTGTCTCTTCTGTTAGACCTTCACTATTTTCGTCTTCCTTCATTTGTAATCTACGCTGTCAGTCTTGTGTCCACAGAAGCGTCCGCCCGTTGTGCGCTAGTAATAATAATCCGTGCAGCAACACAGTGAGCCGTACACTGTTAGTTACATTAATTAAACGAAGCTTCAAGGCAAAGAATTTTGCTTTGAGGATTTTTTGTAATCGAATTATTCGAGTTATTCGAGGAATCGTTTCAGCCTTAAGCAGAATACTGAAAGCAGCAGAAATGGAGTACACTTTAATATGTTTATTTATCGCAACTAATATTGTTTTCGCGAAATTTAACGTTATCGCATATTTTCCTCATATCATGCGGCCCTAACTAACGGCATCACATGTGCTCTACTTGGTCACAGTGCAGAACGTGCACTAATAGCTATTTATTAAAAAATAATATTAATATGCCTTCCCATCCCACGCATTGGCTTGCAGTCTGAATGAATGCTGTACACATACTGCAGTGGTGACACCCTGGGGTGCCCTAAGGACAGGGCAAGGGCAACAACATTTTTTTTTTTTTAAACTGTACATTTTTAATTGTTTGATTTAAAAACAAGGTGACATTTACATGACTACATACATTGTATTGTGTTGTATTGAAATATTATAAATGCTGTTAAATGTGCCAATGACAGCTCCAGTGTTGGTTGTCATAGTAACCCAATGTGCTTATTCTGTGTTCCAGGTGCACAGCAGTCAGAAATATTAAATGTCAGACTAGGTGTAGTAACTAAGTGTGTCAAAAGGTTCCCAGACTCCTGGAAATGTTCCTCTTTGCGCAAAGTCTCCATAAAAGAAACACTGCAGTTCCAGGCAGGAAATCAAAGCTTGTGGAAGGCCGAGGACCAAACAGAAGCCCTCTTTGGAAAGGCCCAGATGTTAGCGCTCATGCTAAACAATCAGAACAACACTAGCTTGAAGTGATGCGGAGATATCAAACATTAAACAAACACTGGATTAAAAAGCTTGTGGAAGGCCTACGATGGCACCGAAGACCTCGCTGAAACGGTGCATCTCTTTGCTGCTAAACAAAAACAAAAAAGGAAGGAAGTCTCTACACCGCATTGATCTGGAGATATTGAATATGACATAGTGCTGGGCGGTATACCGGTTCATACCGAAAACCGGTGTATATTTTCGTCACGATGTTCATTTTTAATATACCGGCATACCGGTGTGTTTAATAACACAACGTCCGGAACGAACGTTCGCGCTGCGCCGCGCGACACTGTTTTAGACGGACCCTTTAAAATGCTGCACTTCTAAGCAGCGACGGTAAACAGCAGTGCACCAGAGGGACGTCACACGGAAGATGGATGCTGCAGAAGTAATGACACAGACAAACTTGTGCCAAAAAAAGGAGCCGCCGGGTCTGTTGTTTGGAGGTTTTTTGGTTTCCGACGTTGACCAAACAACCGTTTTATGCAAGTGCTGTCGGGCTAAAATAGTTGCAAAAGGCGGCAACACGAGCAATTTGCTCCACCACCTCAGCTGCAAACACGTCTTGGAATATCAAGAATGTATGAAATTAAAGTCAGCAGGCTCAGCGCCCTCCACATCAGCAGGTAACACGGGGAAAGCAAAAGAAAAGTCGAGCCAAATGTCACTTAAAGACGTGTTTGCTAGAGGGACTTGCTATGACAGAAAAAGCAAACGTGGATCGAGATTACAAACTCCATCACCAACCACCGAGCTAAAGACATGGTCCCGCTTAATACAGTGGTGAGTAATGAGTCAATTAAGTCAATTTACTGCAGTAATTCCTCTCTCAACGAGTAGAAAATGCATTGAACATCTGAATATACATGAAAAAAAAAAACGTCAAAAACCGGAAAACCGGCATAATTTTGAAAAAAAAAAAACGTGATATGAATTTTTGGTCATACCGCCCAGCACTAATATGACATAAAACGTGTAGTTTGCTGTCGTATACCACATCAACATAGCCCTTTCTAGGGCTGGGCGATATGGAGAAAATCAAATATCACAATATTCTTGACCAAATACTTCGATATCGATATTGCGGCGATATTCTAGGGATGACAACTGGTGCTTTACCAAAATATCTTCACACTTAGATTTTAGATAAATAATCATCAGTAATGTGGACATAACGTCTAAGTGGGGAAAAGGCAAATAATAGAACAGCTAGAACAGTCTGGTAAGTACATCACTTTACTGTAATGCAGCCTTTAAAACCAGTAAAAGACAACACTTATGTCATATCACGATATCCAAAATCTAAGACGATATCTAGGCTCATATAACGATATTGATATAATATTGATATATTGCCCAGCCCTTTCCCACTTCTCATAATCTGAATTTTTAAGAACTTGTTGAGTTTGGTTCTAAGTTCTTCAGACGTTTCGGATATAATATATCTTAATGTTATTTTTTCAGCAGGCAAACAACATACTCACCCTCCACATTTCAGTCCCAATGCCATGAGGGCAGACTTCAATCGGTCCAGACCCAAGGAAGCCAACTCCTGTGGGAGGGAACAAGAAAAAGCACATCAGCAACAGTATGAATAAGCAACCCGTATCTCGACCCAGTAGGGCCCCAGTAGGGCCCCAGTAGGGGGGTGCATGGTTCCTCTACCTAATTCTGCAGGAACATGGGGGTGGTCGTCTGGTCGAGAGACTATGCGTCGCTGTAATTCCAGACTGACCTTTGACCTCCTGTTAACCTGTAAGTGCTTTTGTTCTGGTTTTATGTTTGACAAATTGATGAGCAGCAGCGGTTGCTGAGGCTCTTTTTTCCTTCTTTGTCAAGTTCTTTTTTCCCTTTTTAATTGGCAGTAGGTAGGTTTATATAACAATTCCTTTTTGTACTAGCTTGCCTATCTTTATCCTTTTTGATAAATACATAAGTGCTCTTTTCATTATTGACTAATTACCTGCTTTCAGTTAGTTACTATATGCAGGATTTGTTTCCCTCCAAAAAGGGAACTGGTTTGTAAGTATCACTCTAACTGCCAATTATTATGGCAATTGTATGTCCATGCAAAATTTCATTCAAAAAAGTGTGGGGGAGAAAAAAAAATACATTTTTAAGATATGAGCACTTGATGTTTTACCTCCCAGGAAGAAAAAGCAGAGAGGTCCAGATGAGCGCCAGCGTGTGTCAAAGCACTACTTGTCTCTTTCTACAAATAACAAACAAAAGACACAGGTCAGACGAGATGTACAACCAGAACTCGAACCATCACCGCATATGAAGAGGAGAACTTACGGGCCAGCCTGGAAAGGTCCCGTTCTCCCATTTCTTTTCAAAGTCTGACAGCACTTTGCCGTAGAGCTCGTTCTGGTCCAGCAGAGGTTTGACCCGGTCCGTGTAGTCCTGCAGATACTCCAGCAGCATCTCCAGATACCTGCACAGACAGCCACCACAGGGCGTTAGGCCAACAGCAGAGTGCACGCACACATAATCCAAATCCACACATCGTTCAGGATATACTCAAGAGGTCCATGATTAGAGCTGGAACCATTCCAAATAATTGTCTCTTTCAGTCAAATTTAAAAATATTTATCTATTTATTACTTTTTTAAACAAATCAAAGTTTTGAATGAATCTCAGCATACATTTAGGTCCGGAAATATTTGGATAGTGACACAATTTTAATAATTTTGGCCCTGTGCGCTAACACAATGGATTTAAAATGAAATCATCGAGATGAAATTGTAGTGCAGACTTTCACTCTTTTTTTTAGGGTATTTACATCAAAATTGGAGGGTTTAAGAATTACACACATTTTCATACATAGTCCCCTAATTTCAAGGGACCTAAAGTAATTGGACAATTGAGTCAAAAGCTGTTTCATTAGCAGGTATGGTCTATTCCCTCATTATTTCATCATCAATTAGGCAGATAAAAGGTCTGGAGTTGATGTCAGGTGTGACATTTTCATTTAGAAGCTGTTGCTGCGAATCCACAACATGCGGTCAAAGGAGCTCTCAATGAAAGTAAAGCAGGCCATCCTTAGGCTGCGGAAAAGGGAAAACTCCATCAGAGAGATGGCAGAAACATTTGGAGTGGCCAAATCAACAGTTTGGTACACTGAGAAAAATGGAACGCACCGGTGAGCTCAGCAATACAAAAAGGCCCAGACATCCACGGAAGACAACAGTGGTTGAGGATCGCATGATCCTTTCCACAGTAAAGAAGAACCCCTTCACAACATCTACTGAAGAAGACTCTCCAGGAAGTAGGCGTATCATTATCCAAGTCTACCATTAAGAGAAGCAAGTACAGAGGGTTCACCACAAGGTGCAAAGCATCCATAAGCCTCAAGAATAGAAAAGCCAGATTAGAGTTTGCCAGAAGACATCTGGAACAGCATTCTTTGGACTGATGAAACTAAGATCAACCTGTACCAGAATGATGGGAAGAGAAAAGTATGGAGAAGGCTTGGGACGGCTCTTGATTCGAAGCACACCACATCATCTATAAAACATGGTGGAAGCAGTGTAATGGCATGGGCATGCATGGCTTCCAGTGGCACTAGGTCACTAGTGTTTATTGATGATATGACAGAAGATGGAAGCAGCCGCATGAATTCTGAAGTCTACAGGAGCATTCTGTTTGTTAAGATTCAGCCAAATTCAACAAAGTTGATTGGACAACCCAGGCGTTTTTCAAGGCAAAGAAGTGCAATATTCCACAATGGCCAAGTCAATTACCTGACCTCAATCCGATGGAGCATGCATTCCACTTGTTTAAGACAAAACGTAAGGCACAAAGACCTGCAAACAAACAGCTGAAGACAGCTGCAGTCAAGGCCTGGCAAAGCATCACAAAGGAGGAAATCCAACATTTGGTGATGTCTATGTGTTCCAGACTACAGGCAGTCATCGCCTGCAAAGGATTCTCAACAAAGTATTAAGAAGGGACATTTTATTTATGATTATATTAATTTGTCTAATTACTTTACGTCCCTTGAAATTAGGGGACTATGTATGACAATGTGTGTAATTCCTAAACCTTTCCTCCAATTTTGATGTAAATACCACCAAAATAAAGCTGAAATCTGCACTACAATTCCATCTCGATTTCATTTCAAATCCATTGTGTTAGCACACAGGGCTAGAATTATGAAAATTGTGTCACTGTCCAAATATTTCCGGACATAACTGTATGTCTTTTGATTATATCTAAAGCTGGAACAAAACTCCAAATGTTGCTGTACAATTAGTCGTCTCAGAAATAATTGCGATTAACAATATAACTTGTCTCTTTCAGTTATATTTCAAAAGATTTATGTATTTATTGCGTTTTTAATCAAATTAAAGTTTTGAATGAATCAAAGAATCCATCTTTTGTTTGCATTACTGTTATCTGACCCAGATAACATAATAGTACAAATACACAGCCTATGAAGTAAACCACGCCTCTTTATTCAGGCTGAGGTTTGTTTTCACTTAAAACAAACCTCAAGAACAGCCTATTTTCATCTTCGTAACATTGCCAAAATAAGGAACATCCTGTCTCAGAACGATGCTGAAAAATTAGTCCATGCATTCGTTTCTTCCAGGCTGGACTATTGTAATTCCTTACTATCAGGAAGCTCAAACAAGTCACGTAAGACTCTCCAGCTGATCCAGAACGCTGCAGCTCGTGTACTGACAAGAACTAAGAAAAGAGATCATATCACTCCCGTATTAGCTTCTCTGCATTGGCTCCCTGTAAAATTCAGGATTGAATTTAAAATCCTTCTCCTGACCTACAAAACTCTAAATGGTCAAGCACCATCATATCTTGAAGAGCTCATAGTACCTTCCTGTCCCACTAGAGCACTGCGCTCTAGTGGGAGCCAGAGCCTTCAGCTATCAGGCTCCACTCCTATGGAACCAGCTCCCAGTCTGGGTCCGGGAGGCAGATAATGTCACCACATTTAAGAGTAAACTTAAGACTCTCCTCTTTGATAAAGCTTATAGTTAGGGAGTGAGGAGTTGCAGCATCTGCCTAGCCCAGCCCACCTGCTTCTCTGTCCCAGAAATGCTTGTTACTAACCTAGCTCTGGGAGCTTGCTCCCTGGAGTCTTTCTGTTTCTTTTCACCCAGGATGAAATCCCGGGATTAGGATGGCACCGAAATAATGGTTCCAGCTGTTGCCGTGGTTCTGCTGAAAGTCCCTGCTATGCCGTGCTGCTCCCTGCGCTACTACAACCACTATTTCTAGCCACTGTTTATTATCTATACTGTGATGCACCCCAACGGCACGTCAGACACCACCTACCAAGAGCCTGGGTCTGTCCCAGGTTTCTTCCTAAAAGGGAGTTTTTCCTTGCCACTGTTGCACTAGTGCTTGCTCTTGGGGGATTTGTTTTTTTTTTTTGTAAATTATAGAGTGTGGTCTAGACCTACTATATCTGTAAAGTGTCTTGAGATAACTCCTGTTATGATTTGATACTATAAATAAAATTGAATTGAATTTATTATAAAACATTTTTTTAACTGTATTCCCCCTTCTCATTTTTGTTGCTATGATCATACACTACCGGTCAAAGGTTTGGGGTCACTTGGACATTGCCATTCCACTCCATTACAGACAGAATACCAGCTGAGATCAGTTTAGGGCTTTGACTTTTGCCCAAAAATCATATTCGAAGTTAGTTTGTTTATTAATATTCGAATATATTCGAATATATTCGAATATATTCGAATATTAATATTAATAATATTTTGACCATTAAATGCCTTCAGTAAGACCTATATTGGTATAAAACTTACGTTGTATATGTTCTGCCGTCAAACAGAGGGCAGTGTATGTATAGTTGTGTATAGTTGTGTCAGCAAATCTGTTGCTCTATTTTGACGGGCATAGGGGAGGCCTCGTGAAGGAAATAGCATGGAGTCGATACTGGCCTGCTTCGCCCCCGATCCCTCCTCCTCTTCTAGCTTGCCAGAATGTAGTGTTAACAGGTGGGCTCTCAAGTTGCTGGTCGTCCCGAGTTATGTGAGTTGGGCCCTGCACATTTTACATATCGCTTTGTCCTTACTCGTGATTTTTCTCTGTTTCTTTGGGAACCCAAAGTAGCGCCACACGTTGCTGGTTGTTGTAAGCGTTGGCGCAGCCATTGTTTTGCTAACCAGGACGCTAACGTCAACTACAGGAGCCCAGATGAGCCTCAATAATAGACTTGCTAATGAGCGATTCACAACTTCACCAGGCGTGAAAATACCTCGAAATCTGAATTGAAAATGCTTACAAGCAAACACATTTACAAAAAATAATGCCCTTAACAGGTTTGAACTTCGAATATTAAGGGCTGCCTAATATTCATCTGAATATCAATATGTTTTTTAATATTTGAATTATATTCGAATATCAAAGTTTGGAGTCAAAGCCCTAGATCAGTTGCATTGTTTTTTTAACCAGGGCAGCAGTTTTCAGATTACATTATGTGCTTACATAATTGCAAAAGGGTTCTCCAATGTTTTCTCAGTTGGCCTTTTAAAATGATATCAGATTAGTAAACAGAATGTTGCATTAAAGATCAGCCACCCACTCAGATCAGCTAATGGAGCGGAATGGAAATTTCAAAGTGACCCCAAACCTTTGACCGGTAGTGTACATAGGGTCACGTGCCAACAACTAGCAATCAACAGTCTGACAAATAATCACTTATATAATTACAATTTGGCATATCTAAACCAAATCAACAACTACCAGTCATACGCCTTAAGACCGTAGCTAATGTTAGCAGTTCATTGTGGTTAAACAAAGAAACCGTGAATGTAAAACAATTGATATTTAGACAATTATGTAATAATTGTTACCAGCCTAGTTATATCACATATGTGACCCAGATAATGTAACGTTTTGCCCAACGAGGCGACATAAGCCCGTTTAATTTCTCTGGCGTGAAACCAACTTGAGACAAGCTACAGCCCAGGATGTTTGGAGTTGCTATGGCAACAGGTGACAGCCGCTGCTAGCATAGCCTTAGCTCAACAGTGCGACCAATAATCACTTATATAATTACAGTTTGCCATAGATTAACAAAATCAACAATTACCATCGACAGTCATACCCCTTAGGACCTTGGCTAATGTTAGCAGTTTAAACAAAGAAACTGCAATTATGTAAAGAAATTGCGATTAGACAATGATGTCATAATTGTTAAAGGCTTATCCATGATACTGTATTAGGTTAAGATTAAGTTGACTGTCATCTTTACAGTAAGACATATTTTCTACTTCTGGTACAGGTGTTACCAGTCACTTCTGATGGGAGTATGCATGATGGACCTACCTTTTGTATTCAGCGTTCTTCCTGTCCTTGGGGATGTCAAAAAGCTGGTCGAATGAAGACAGGTACGAGATATACTCGAGTTTCTGCGGGGAAAGAGTACACACTGTGGTTAAAAAGTAACGCTATTTCAGTCTGGAGATACAGAATGAATAATGAAGACTTTGAGGGATCATAACCTCATCTTAGGGCTGATTATGGGAAGAAAAAAACAAACAAATCAGAATCACTAGTATTTCAGTCATTACAGAAATCAGGATTATTTAACATGATTACCCATTGACTTTTGGAAAGATGTTGCATTAATCGAAGTAAAAAAACAGTGAAACAAATCAACAGTGAAAACACTATGAACTGCGCATCCATCCATCTTCGTCAGCTTATCCGGTGCGATTATTCGGTTTTTGTGATCATTAGGAGTCGATTAAAATGTCGATAAAGTGCACAGCCCTACCTCGGCTCCCTTCAGGTTGATGAACTTGAGGTAGCAGTCGTGGAGGTCGAGGTAGCGGCCATATCCTTCCTCATCGGAGAACTCCACCAGGTCTGGGGAAGACAAATCAGAGCAGTGCGTTAGTTGTGAGACAGAGCCTATGAAGATGAAAATGTAACAAATGTTTCAGGTGGGTTTAGACCTACTCTGAGCCTCCTCGCTGGGGTTGTCTCTGGCCTTCATCAGCTCCTCAAACTCTACAGACATGGGGATGGAAATCTACAAGAAACACATGATAGCAATGCTGTTAGTATCCCATGTCAAAAGCTTTACATAGTCGTATCTGGCTATTTACATGTAAGAGGTAACTACCTCATTTGGGTGCTTTCTGTGAAACTCCTTTATCTGTTTCAGTCTGTTGTAGAACTCCGCAAACTCATTTGGTCCCGAGATTGCAGCAAGTTCATCCTTTCTCATTCTGTTAAGGAAAAAGATGTCAGTGTTCAAGGCAACAACAAGAGACAATGTGTAACTACTAGGGCTGCCCGATCGGAGGTAAATATGCAATAACGTTGAGTATCGATAAAGATATTACTTGCGATAAATAAACAGATATTAAAGTGAACTCAGTTCTGCATTTCTGCTGCTTTTAGTATTCTGCTAAAATACAAATTGCTTGTTGAATTGAAAACCAAAAAAGTAAATAATTTCTAACATTCTTTTATTGAAAAAATGTAACATTAAATTGGATATAAAAAGCACTGCTAATTTTCTTTTACATTTTAATGTGCAGTTTTCTACTGATATTTTCTTTTAACTAACACAAAAAAACGTGTGTAGCGCAATATGTTGCAGCCTTTCCTGATGTGTATATTAGGGCTGTGTATTGGCAAGAATCTGGCGATACGATACATGGGTCATGAGTGGCGATATATTGGGATTTTTTTTTTAATAATTTTAGAGAAACTAATATTTTAAAAAAGACATGGTGGAAAAGAAGAGGTAATTAGATAACAACTGGATGAAGCTCTGACATAAGGCAGAGGGAGCTCTCACATATATTAATAGAAAATATTATGAAATGGGGAATAAAGCTAGTAGGCTACTGGCTTTTCAACTCAGAAAAGCCCAATCTAGTCGTGCAGTTCCCAAGATCAGGAACCCTGAAACCAGTCAGGTTGAGACCGATCCCACTAAAATATCAGACTCATTCGCTACATATTACAAACAGCTATAAAGGGCTGAAGAACTAGAATTTAAGGAACAGAAAATTACAGAGATTTTAAGACCCCTTAAAATTAATAAACTATCAAGTGAGGAAGCAGAACTCTTAATAAAAGCCATAACAGAGAGTGAAATTAGAGAGACCATCACCAAAATAAAAAACAATAAAACAAAAGGAACAGATGGTTTCTCTGGAGAATACTATAAAATCTTTGTGAATGAGCTCACTCCCATATTATGTAAATTATATAATTACGCTCCAACATCTGGAGACACCCCACATTCATGGTCAGAAGCCATATTAACAGTCATACATAAGGAGGGGAAGGACCCCATACAATGTACCAGCTATCGTCCAATAAGTTTACTTTGTGTAGATTATAAAATCCTGACTTTATAATGGCTACCAGAATCCCAAAAAAATATAAAGAAATTAATTCAACCAGATCAGACGGGATTAATATTAGGACGTCATGGAACAAATAATATAAGGAGAACCCTCAACCTGCAGGCAATAGCAACAAGGGACAAACAAGTATCAATGCTTCTCAGCTTAGATGCAGAGAAGGCATTTGATCGAGTTGACTGGGTATTTCTGAGGCAGACACTGATAGAAATGGGCTTTGGGAAAGAATTTCTGACTTGGATTAACCTATTGTATAAGGAGCCTAGCTCCAAAGTTAGAGTTAATGGTCACTGTTCTAGCTTTTTCAGGATCGAGTGGGGTGTGAGACAAGAGGATTCGCTGTCGCCCATCTTATTTGCTTAGTGTTGAGCCTTTGGCAGAGGTGATGCATCAAAATTTACAGATTCAAGGGATAGAGGATGAAGGGGGGCCAATCCATAAGATAGCTCTGTTTGCAGACGATATTTTACTTTTTGTAAAAAATCCACTTCTTTCCATCCCTGCACTTATGAAATGTCTGCATGAATATGGGTCAGTGTCGGGATACAAAATTAATGAAAATAAATCAGAAGCCATGATGATCTCAGGTACCTGGCCTACACAATTAAATAACAAGGTCTCTTTTCGCTGGTCCAAGCAAGGATTTCGGTATTTGGGAATTTTTACACCCAACCCCGTTCAATTGTTTGAAGCAAATTACAACAAATTAATTACACAAATAAAAAATGATGGGACACGTTGGGAGGTCCTTCCCTTTTCTTTAATTGGCAGAGTAGAAACAGTAAAAATGAACCTATTACCAAGACTTCTTTTTTTTGTTTCAATCCCTTCCTCTAAGAGTACCTGCTTCCACTTTAAACATGTTGGACAAGTTAATCTCAACATTTATTTGGCAAAGAAGAGACCGAGGGTAAGATTAAAATCCCTTCATTTACCCAAAGACAAGGGAGGTCTGTGTTTGCCAAACCTTAAAAATTATTATTGGGCTGCACAAATAAATGCAATAGTGGCAAGGATTGGAAATGACCGGGAAGCAATATGGACTCAGATAGAGCAGGACTCGGTTAGGGGCATTTCCTTATCAGTACTACATTTATTGACACAAAGTCAGTCAGTAAAGTCAAAATAAAAAACGAATGGATAAAACACACTTTAAAAGTCTGGACAACAGTGAAAAAAATGCTCAGGGGACCGGAGTCAATTTCAAGGGCCATGTTGATAGTAGGAAATATAGAATTCCCACCTTCCGTGTGGGATAGCAATTAATCAACTTTTTAAAGAAACAGAATTAAAATCATTCTCTCAACTTCAAGAACAATCTGACCTCACATCAAAGGATTTGTATAGGTACCTCCAGATAAGACACTATATCACAAGCCATAAGGAAAAGGAGATGGTCAGCAAAAACCCAAATGAAATAGAAGAGTACTTTATTAGTGTTCTGGAGAGGCACTTCCCAACAAAAAAACACCTATCTAATATATATAAAAGGTTAATGACTGGCACTTCACAAAACACGGACTACATCAAGGAAAAATGGGAATTAGAACTGAATGTTATAATTGAAGATTCTACATGGTTGGACATATGGACAAGCTGTAATAAGGGAATTAGTAGCCAACTATGGAAAGAATTTGACTGGAAGGTAAAGATCAGATTCTTTAATACTCCCTTTATCATCTCTTCATACATAAAAAAAAAACCAATGTGGCATTGTTGGCCAAAATGTGGAAATATCGGGGACACCACACACATTTTCTGGGATTGTCCGGCAATACAAGGATTTTGGGATAATGTTAAAAAGGAAATTGATATTATTTTGGAGGTAGATGTCACTCCGGAACCAATGTTGTTTTTGTTTGTCTTTGGAGCCATACCCAAAGACCTATATAATGCAGATCAGCGATATATATACACTGAGGATTCTTTTGTTAGTAGCAAAGAAAATGATTACAGTGAACTGGAGGGAGGTAAGACCGCCAACAATAGGTCAATGGGTCCAGAGACTGAAAAATGTATACAGGATGGAGCGAATGACGGCATGTCTGCAGCTGACTGGACACTTTTGTCCAAAGATGGACTTGTATTTCAAGGTACCTGGGGGTCTGATGGATGGGATGACGTGATAGAGTACTGTTGGGAAGGGATGCCTATCTGAATTCCTCTTTGGAAAATTTTGCCCAGCTAATATTCACAGATATTTACTCCTCTGCCTCTTGTTGTTACTATTATTAACATTCTATTTTATTTTAATTTTATTTAATTTATCTTATTTTATTTCTTCATTTTTATATTTTTTTGCACTTTTTTTATTTCCATTTTGCGTCATACTTATTCTTTTCTTTCTTTTTTGTGTGTAACATATTGCCTGTCATTTGTTTATTACATTTATATACCTGTCAGGTAATGTTATGTATATTGATTAAAATGTTTAAATAAAAAGTTCTAAAAAAACAGACAAAGACATGATGTGCATAAAAGTCAAAGAAGTTTAGTTTAGGTAAACAATTCAGTACACCGAAAATCAAACTAGCAGTTTGGGATTGTGGTTCACATGTTCTTAGTGAGGAAATTTGTATATGCTAAAGTAGGCCAAAGTTCAGCCATAGCTACATTGTTAGCTTCTAGCAAAAAGTCAGGCACTGCTAGGCACTGTTAGGCACGGACACTAGTGGTACGTCTCAGCATAGCCATCTAGCGGTAGGGGGTTTAAACTATAGATATAGAACAATAGATATGACATGTAATTCTGACTTGCCATTCCAGGATGAAACCACTTGGCGGCCATCTTACCAGGGTCAAGTTTTAGAATTGCTTCCATTGGAACCAATGGGGAAAGAGGCTCATGTTGTCTTCATAATCCTTATATTTTTCTACCAATACATCAATAGTGGTTTTAATTCAAAGTAATGACCATAAGACAACTGTGCCTTTCTAGAACAAAACAAAAAATAGAGATTTGGGTTGAATTTTGATTGATGAGAACAAGTAATTGAAGATAATGTCATAATTTTGCATTTATATTGCAGTTAAAAAAAATATTTTTCTCAATTTTGCCTGAATAATATGTAAAAACTGTCTTTGTTATTCTGAATTGGTAATATACATTAAACAATATTTTTTTAATGTAGAAATCCTAAATAGGATTCAGTATATAATAATAATCTTTTTGGTTTCAAGTAAATGTGTGTGTGCATATTATAGGCCTATAGCCTGTATTGCAATAGCGTATTTTCACATATATATCTAATATTTAAAGACTGGATTCCGTTGAATTCATGGATTGTATTGATAAGTCCAGACCGATTTTATCTCAACTGTAAGACTACATTTCCCATCAACACCGCTACTTCCTGTTTTACGTTTTTTTTTCTTCTTACTGTCAACCACATATATCAATGCTGTCAACCGGCATGGAGTTTGTTTTGACAATGAACGGAGTAGTTGAGGAGCCTTGCTAGCTTCAATGAGTTTTTGTTGATAAAGGCTATAATGACTTCATCACAACTACTGATGGACTTGTCGCAATTGTCTTTTTTATTGCGCTAACGTTATGAACAATTACATTTACGATAGTAATGTCGAGACTTTGCTGCTGAAGTAGGAATCGTTTCTGGATTGACGTTACTTTACCTCATCAAGACATGGATTATTAAGTTTTAATTTGCTTTACTGAAAGGAGAATCGTGTAAAGGCATGATGTAAGGCGACAACAATAGATGTTAATATATGATGACTGACAGCAGGATTCAACATGGCTAATGTTTGGGGAGCTAAGGTTAGCTGGTGAAGATGTAACGTTAAGTGCGGCTGGTCGGTCGGTTAGGGCTCCGTGTAGCAGCTGGATGTGCTACTGTTGATTTGTGTAACGTAACTTTACTCTATGTGTAATGTTACATTTTAACGTACCGTTAGCTTGCTGGATTTATCTTGAGATATTATAAAATGAGATTTAGGAGTAAAGAAGAGTACTTGTCCTTAACGTTAATTTAACTGAAAACTTAACACAGATTGAGTGAAATCAGCCGCATAGCAGTCAATGTAGGGGTAATATTAACATGTTAAAAACAACTGTTATAACGTTAACGTTACTAACCGTCCTATTTGAGGTAAAAAATTATTCAACTAAAACTATGTTTGCTGTTCATAAATGCTGTTAAGAGCTAGCTAACTAGCAATCCTCAATAACTTAGCTACATCTCAGCCTGTCCGTTAACAGTTACTAGGTAACGTAACTAGCTAGCTTAGTTCACCAACTTCTCTGTATTTATATTTTAAAAAAGAAGAAAAAAAACTCTATCTACTCCTACTGACACGTGGAACGTGATGCCAGCCACCTGGGTCTCTTTGGTCCTTCTGGTAAAGCAGTTAGGTGCTGCACAGCTGATAACCATTGTTGCTGCCTATAGGTGCTAATTGTAAACAGTACCCTAGTAAGATGGCAAACAGTTAGTCCCATTAGTTATGATGTCATGTCATATCTATTGTTCTATATCTATGGTTTAAACACAACTTATTACATGGCTTGGTTGAATTCTAATGTAGAATGCGGTCTGCTATTTCTTATAACAGACCGTTGCTAAGTTTAACACACCGTTGCCATGCAAAAGCAGAGCGTTGCCATGGACGCAGATCTCACAGCTATCAATCAATCTGCTGAAAGAAGTCAATAATAATAATAATAATAATAATAATTTATCAGCTGTGGCAAAAAGTGAGGAAACGTGGAGCAACTTCTGTCCTCCAATTCAAGCAATGACAGCAGATCTGGTGAACGTCTATCGCTACATCTATATATCCGGTCTATGATCGCTACCCAGTCACTTCAGCCATAGGGACAACTACGCTAATTACTTAGCTTACATTGCAACATGTTTACATTACAGGTGTGTCAACATGCAACGGATGTGCAAAAAGGAAACGAGATGAATGAGGACAAACGTCAACATAAATATTCCCAAAAAAGCCATTTACCTCGTCTCACTTCACCGTCAACGTTCAGTTTAATGTAAATTAGAGCAGCCAGTATAGCCCGCTAGCTCACTACAATGCGTCAGGTAATGCTGTGTCAATTCCTGCAGTGATTAAAACAGCAGCTGGGTAATTGTCCACCACGGCAGCACCCATAAAATATACTGCTACTTCCACAGCCTATAAGGTTGTGTTGAGTAGTAGCTAGATAAAGGGTTGCATTAACAGCTACAGAGTTTATGTTGCTATGGACGCAGGATTCCAACCGTAGAGACGGAACGGACTATTTTCTTTAGCGGAAGCAATACAATCGTATTTAAATCAATAAACTCCTTTTTAAATCAATATTTTGTGTCAAAGTATTGATTTATTTGGTAAGTAGCCATGTAATAAGCGGGATAATGTAGAGCAAGGCGGTTGTTATAGTGAATACAACCCCTTCAGGCGGATTCAAGACCCTGATCACCGTCGGGGTTGTATTCGCTATAACAACCGCCTTGCTCTACATTATCCCTTACATAAACGTGAACCACTGTCTTACATGAATATTTTTGCACATAAACTAAAAATAATAATAATAACTTTTTTAATCGATATTGCACTTTGAAAATCGATACAGTATTGCTAAATAAAATATTGTGATACTCAAGTGTATCAATTTTTTTTACACCAGTAGTGTATATTGCAGCAGTTGATACTGCAATGACAAAAAAGATATATTGTGCAGCTCTAGTAACTACTATTGTTCTAATCGTTTCCAGCATGATAAAAAGAAAATGAAAACAAAACATTTATAAATTAGACAACAGGTATCATGTTTAACAACTCAAAGTAACAATCCCTCGACAACATCTGTAATTTAGAGGACCACGACAGGTTAGTCACTTACCCATCTTTGTCTTCATAGGAGTCTCTGACATTTGAGCTCACTTCCATATACCTCTGTCAAAAGAAACAAATGATAAACAGAGTGTCGTTGCTGTCTTGTTGACCTTTAAACATCATGGCTGTTCACTTCAAATGACTGGACTTTCCTCTCCTTTACATGGAAAACTGTCGCACCCAACTGTCCTTCAACATGTAACAGCACCTTGCTGTTTACCTGCAACGTTTGACTTAAGGGCACTTGTGAATTATCAGGGTGTTCTTTTTTTTCCACCTTTATTTTTACAGGCAAGTCATTAAGAACCAGTTCTTATTTACAATGACAAGTATGGTTGCATGATATTAAATATCTAATTGCGATTATTTTTGACTGATAGAGCGATATGATTCACGATATTGGAGGGAATGATCATTTTTGTATCATTATTCTCATTTAATTTCAAAAAATATACCCCAAAAAATGATTGAAGTGTGATTTTTTGCGAGGATCTGTACCAAACTAAGATTTTTTCTTTAGTCTGTAGGATAGTATTTGTAGGCCGGGACGTCTCTGCAGCACCACAATACTTCAGAATGGTTTGACATAGGGATGGGCAATATGGCCTAAAATCCATATTGTGATATTCATTGCAGCCTCTTGCGATAACGATATATATCACAATATATAAATGATAATAGAACCATTTCACACCAGGTTACATAGACCCTAAGAAAAGCCAAACTACTAAATGTACTTTTTTTTTTAAAGAAATAAACTTAGTATGTAGTTTTGAGAACATTTATTGTGCAAAACTGTAATTATACAACATAATGTTGCAGATAAATAAAATTCAACTACACTACTTACAGAGACTTTAACAAAGAAAAAGCTTAAAGTACTGGGTTTCTTTCCTTTAGTGCAAACCATTCTAAAAGGCACTACACTCAGTTAGTTTAAGACTGTGGTTCTTAAATGCCACCCAAGATGCAGAGAACAGGACAAACTGGTGTCTGTTTAGTGAAGGAACAGACACTGTACTGGAAATACTTTCAGTATTAGGCAAAGATACACTCGCACACACGTAAACACTAAGGGTGCTCCGATTGATCGGTCACCGATCGGTATCGGCCGATAATGGCTTTAAATAGTTTGATCGGTGGTCTACATAAAGGCCGATCTGATAGGCCGATCAGATGACGCACAACACTACTCGTGAGAACATTTTCTACATGGAGCTAAAATGGCGGTGGAAAGTCACAGAAAGTAGTATGAGGAGTTTTCAAAGTTAGCTAACGCTAAGGCAGAGCGGTGTTGCAGCTCCGGCGCCACTCACCCAGCTGTTTCCCCGTGTGTGTGTGTGTGTGTGTGTATGTGTGTGTGTGACGGTGTGTGTATGTGTGCTGAAGAAATGTCTGCATTGATTGAAAGGACATTTTTTAGATTTTGAGCTAGGACAAAAAGCCAAACAATTACTGATACATTCTCTAAACATGTGTCACTGTTACGTAATGGCGTAATTTTCAGTTCATAAAAGCGATCGGTGATCAGCCGATACGTCTTCCAGCAATCGGTGATCGGCCCCAAAAATCCTGACCAGAGCACCCTTAGTAAACATACACACAGCACCGGTCTTTTTCACCAGCTCCTCAGTTTCGCTTTCAGTCATGCTTACTCAGGATGACGATAATGCGTTGCAGCCATTGTGGCTCTAAACTTCGCAGGTAGATTGTGTCATCAACGTGAATTATCGCAATATAATTAAAATCTCTATCGTAGGCCAATTTTGCATATCATCTCTATCGCCCATCCCTAGTTTGACAGATATTTTGCCTTTAACAAATATTGCGCCCCCCTGAGATATGGATATTGCACTAGTCCATATTGCGATTTCGATGAAATTGCGATTAATTGTGCCACCCTACTGAGAAGTGGCATAGCCACTTAGGGATTAAATGCAGTGTGAAAAGGGTTTTCACTATCTTACAAGGTTTAGGTAGGGCAATAATTCAATAAAACTTATGTCTTTCAATGGAATCATGTCGTGATGATATATATTGTGATATACAATGATGTTGTCTAAATTGATAATAACCAGCACATACTAATTCAATTTTCTTAGAAATTCTGTTTGCAGATTTTTTAACAATCCACTATTTTTGTGCATGCATGTAAACATAGTCAGTATATATCTGAAAACAAATTATTTTTACTCTATAATTTCACTTGACACCGTTTACCACATTATTAATGATTATTTATCTAAAATCTCATTGTAAAAAATATTTTGTGAAAGCACCAATAGTCAACACCACAATATCCTTGCACTATCCATATCGAGGGATTTGGTCAAGAATATCGTGATATTTGATTTTTCTCCATGTCGCCCAGCCCTAGGTTTAGGTGCACCTAAGCCGAATGAATGTGAAATCAATGTGAGCATCAAAACTAACTAAAATACTTTCTCAGATCTAATGATTGTAGTCGGTCCACAATGGACGTCTTTGACTTTAAGTTTTTGAGCGTTGTGTTATTTATTATCTGCTCTAGCTTTTTTAAACGTTTAAGACACAGGCATGGTAACAATAATGCTCCAAAATGATGCCATACTGTCTCTTCTTTCTTTCTTTTTTTTTTTTTTTACTTTTCATGAGGGACCAACCCTATACGCTCTGCCAAATATGTGTACCCAAGTCTTTTATAAAGCCATGGAAAACACTGAATGTTTTTTGTTTTGTTTTTATGTCCCAATTTGCAGTTGTTTAGTGTCATGTACAGTATAGGGTCATATTTTGGTGAAGTTAAGGGGTTAACCAATAATTTCATATGTTGAGATGTAACTATTTTAATACACGGATCACTTGTAACGTTATGTATTCGAAATTAAACTTTTAACTTAACTAACGTTATCTAGCTGGCGTTAGCCAGCCGATGCTAGGCGTTCAGAATAAATCAAAACTCTTGCTTCACTTACATCCAACATTGCTCTTGTTCGATGGTCGGAATTTATCTGTTCCCGCAGCTGTCAGAAAAAGAAATAATATAAATTTGAAAACACAATTTAACTTGCAGACGTTTCCCATGTTTGCAGTATTGATTAGCAATAGTGCTAATGCTAGCACAGAGCGGATAGCTTACCGTGGACTTCTTGTGTAACATTTCTTTAGTTTTAGCATCCATGAGCCTCTCTTTCTCTTCGTGATAGCGACGCTGTTGCTCTAAAATACTCTCCATTGTAAATAAATGTGTCGCACGTTTAATAAAGACAAGACACGACTAACTAGTTAGCATAAAAAACTCGGTCCCTCCGCCGTATTTGTTACGTTTGTTTTCAATGGCGCATGTTGCATAGACAGTAAGGGCATGTTGAGGAGCTAACGTCCGTCACTGTACTCGGCGTAGAGAAACATTGACCAATTCAAAGGTTCCGCAGTGGTAATTTGGTTGACCCAGAGTGGACAGTAGGCTATTTCTAAATTTTCAATGAATAAGTTTACAACAAACATGTGATACAGATGTTCAGATAATTGCACAATTTAAAGGAAATAGTGGTAGTGGTCGTTTAGTTATCTATTTATAGTCACTTAAATCATTTTTATTATATTATATTTTACTGTTGCTTTCAACTGTATTAACCAGACCCAATGTTTTTTGATGAATTGAAAAATGGGCCCTTGCCTCCCTACAGTAGCAGGTAACCAAAGCACAGGCATTATTAACAACTCCAATGCTGTAATAGGGCTCCGTGCATCTGAGTACATAGATCTGTAAATTATTAACATCTCGGAAATTGGTTCTGAAATCTCGATGCACACTTTTCAAACAAGATGGATTGGCAGCCTACACTCCTCTATTTTGCACTTCCTTTGTAGACTACACTACACTATCATCAAAGCTTATAACGCTTCGGAGAGCACACAGTTTGCACGGACTCGCGTGGGAGCGCGCACGCAGGCGGTCTGAGTTGTCAAGCTGCGGCAAACAAAAGAAAAAATCGGGACTGAGGATTCTCTGCCTAAACTTAAAAGATTTTAGGCCTATTAGACATTTGATGACAAAGTTCAGTATGCTACTAGGGTGTAGAATAATGTGGTATTTAGTGGCAAAACGATTAGATTGTTTAAATACTTATTGGTAGGCTTACATCTTTTTTCTTAAATGTCGTGAGCAAATAGGCATTTTAGAGTCCAACTATAGTTATTGTCTCTTCAAGACAGCAGATAAGCAGTGTACATTTTAAGTTTTTTTATTCAAAATGGCAAATGTTATGTTATTTGGTGAACTGACTTCCTGTACAACAAACAGCATAGGCTATTATTCAAGATAGGGTAATATAAGATGCCAATTTATTGATCCGTACAAACATTAAACATTTTTAAACATTTTGCATTAGGTAAATATGTAAATAGCTTGGTAAAAGTCAGAAATACGTTCTTACATTAAACATAATATTACTTTCCTATATGTTATTTCTAAAATGCAGTCTGACGTCATTGAAATGTGTCAACTCACTCATGTTTCCCTTGAACAACTATTAACAGGAGAACATGCTCATTTAGGCTTTTATTTTGCCACCTAAAACCGGAAACGATGCGTGTAATTACAGATAACTTGACAGTCGCGGTTTGCCACATTCTCTCGCAGTCAGTCAAAGCAACGGGCGGAAAGCAGCGGACAACCAGTGTTACGGATTACGGAATATACAGTGGACAATACAACCCATTTCTCTTGCCGCCGTGCGTCCAGCCTGCTTATAAAGGTGAGTCGCCAATATTCTTCTCTAAATACTCAACTCCACAAACAGAATAAATGGCTATTACGTTATCTTCTAGAGGGAGGGGGCGGTGGTGTTGGTGGTTGGGGAAAAGAGGGGAGGGGGGGGGGCATCCATTCTGTCTTTTGTGCTGGAGCAGATTTGGTAGTGGTCAGTGCGAGCTCCGACACTGGATAGGCTAGATATCGGATAAGTGTGATGTAGAGCTTCATCTCGTTCTATCTACACCAATATGTCTCATAACGAGGCTGTCTTGCTGTTCACTCCTCGCAGATAGCCAGTAAGCCAGGGGACCCGGGCTGTGAGTGCTCGGGGGCTCCATAACATTTAGCCCGATAACGTTGCATGGTGCTGAATAGCGAGAACGTCTCCCCGAACTCCGTGCATAATATCAATCATTTAAAATCTAATCCTCTTTAACCGTGTATGTATAATCCACGGGGATGCCGTAAAGGAGATTTTAAAAATTGTAAACAGCCACTGTTTCATTCGGTGTACACCCATTGCACCAAACAGCACTTAAGTCCAATAAAATGTACCTAACTTCTTTATTAGCTCGCCAGGCAGTCCCAAAACCTTTCCCACTTAAATAAGGTTACGTGGGTTTAACAGTAAAAGTAGAAATGTCTGTTTTTAAAGAGCTGGCTTGTTTACTACAACATACTTAACGTACATTTAGTAAAGGTTTAAAGTAAAATAAAATAGTACGACGTGTTTGCGAGGCAACATTTAGCTAGCTGCCAAATGTTTGAAGTGAATTTGACATGTTGGTCTCTTCAGTGAAGGGAACAGAATGCATTGGGGCTGTGGGTTCTCTCTAGGGTGTGATTTTCTGTAGGCCTACCCTACACACTATGTGGGAAGCTTCCCCTAGGTTGATAGTCATGGTTGAGCTGTTTTGACAGTTTCACACCTGAAGGGGGAAAACACATCTGCCCGCTAGATTTACTGCTCTGTCTGCAACTTTTACTTTACAGTGTGTTTGTCCTCACCTGACAACTGGAAACACACCATTTCCCACAGAAAAACAACAGCTTACCCTGAGAGGATTCGATTCACCAGAGCATGTACATCTTATAACCTTTGAAATGATGCCCCTCTGTATCATCCTAACCCATATAACCCCCCCCCCCCCCCAATGATCTCCTATATCAGATCACCACCAAATACAGTTAATTGCATCAGATAGACTGCTTGCAGTGGCTGTTTGTCAAATGTCAGAAGTCGAGTCAGCTTGCCAAAGCCGCTGTCATGTGTATTGAACAACCTGTCCTTACGTCTGTCCAATTTGATATTCATTTCAGCTCAACAGCATGCAGCAAAAAAAATGCCCTCACACTCATTCATCCGTATCATACATTTTTCATACCGGACCTGGGAATGTAAATAGAGGCCTTCACCTTGAAGTACACATAGACAGACAGACACACACACACACACACACACACACACACACACACACACACACACACACACACACACACACACACACACACACACACACACACACACACACACACACACACGCGCACACACACACACACACACACACACACACACAGTGATGAAGGAATTGGATTCAGTGAACATGGCCTTGTAGGTGTCTGTTATTAATGAGACTGAAGGCGTGTATCAACATGACCCATTCTGAGGACGAGTAAAAAGATGTGTGGCTCCAAATATAGCTCTGTTGGGAGGATACAGTATAACCCCTCTAAAGGAGGAATGACCTAGGGCTGCAATTAAGGATTATTTTAATTACGCTATCAATTAAAACAATCTTGTTTGATTTGAGGCATAAAATGTCTTCAAACTGAAAATTTGTGAAAAATGCCCATTAATCCAGGCACAGGTTTTCAAAACTCCTGCTTTCTTTTAAATCAGAATAGGCTTATATCATTAGGGTGATGTTGGTCTGTTGTTTAAACTACTGTAATGCTATTTATTGAATAAAAGGGAAAGAAGTTGGGCCAAACTACATAATCTTCATCATGTTAATGAACAAGCATCACTTCATATCTCACAAAAAATATGTAAACTGGTGAATTAAGCACCCTGATAAAACACATTGCCATTCAGGTAATTGGTTAAAAAGATGCATCTTTTCTGAAATAATCAAAGGTAATATAATCAAAGGTAAATAAGATCATATTTTTATTTGAGCTTTAAAATATTTAACTTGTATATTGACACAAAACACACAACATATAAGTCTCTCCCAAGCAAGACGGGCTGAGTTCCTTTGTTCCCATGCCTGTATAATGTGACAGAGCAGTGCAATTATCCTCCCGGCCTGCAGAGTTAACTTCTTTACCTATCACATTCAACAACCTTTTTTTTTTTAGATCTCTGTAGCCTGGGGCATTCCCATTTATAAATTATTAATGCACCTCCATTCATTAACACATTTGATGGTTCCATCTTCTAAAATGTGAGCAGTGTCTGCTTTCCCTTGCTTTCTCTATAAGGGAATTGTAAATCTTTGTTGGATGGACTAAGGAAATGGGAAATTGGATTTCTTTTTTTGGTCAATTTTCTGCAGTTTTAATTCATAATAACAATAATCATTAGTTGCAGCTCTTAATGTAGGGCTGGGCAACGTGGAGAAAAATCAAATATCACGATATTCTTGACCAAATACCTCGATATGGATAGTGCGAGGATATTGTAGGGTTGACTATTGGTGATTTAACAAAATATATTTTTTAACAATGAGATTTTAGATAAATTATCATCAATAATGTGGTAAACAGTGTCAAATGAAATTATAGAGAAAATGTCATTTGTTTTGAGTGATAACGTAATTTATGATACGATGATGGTCGGAATGGACTTATTGAAACATTTTATTTAAACCCAAACGGGCAGTTGTTATATTTACTTGGCCAGCATGGCGTTTTACTTGCCCCGGGCAATCGGGCAACCCTTATTGTTCAACCCTGGACCTTGGAATAGTAGTTTTCCAAAACAATCTAAACTCAAGGTCCACTCATGAGCTCTTTTTGGGCATTCCAACCATAACCAGGGTTCAAAATGAACTTTTTCGTCCACCAGCCAAATGGCAAGTGAATCTTCAAATTTTACCAGCCACTCAATAGATTACCATTGTTTCTTTTGGCTAGCTAGTGAAGCAAATCTACCAGCCACTTGCATATTTCACCAGCATTTAGTGGTTTAGATTTAGATGGTGCTAATGTTGAACCCTGACCATATCACAGTCTTCATCAGCAGATTGAGTTTGCTCAGTTAGAGCTGGAATAATTCCAAATGTTGCTGTACAATTAATTGTCTCTGAAATAATTGCGATTAACACTATAATTGTCTCGTTGAGTCAAATTTAAAAATATGTATTTATGTATAACTTTAAAACAAATTAAAGTTGTGAATGAATCCCATGATACATCTTTTGGTTATATCGCTGCTATGTGACCCAGATAATGTAATAACACAGGTACACAGCCTATGAAGTAAACAACTTTATTATCATAAAAAAAATGTTCTAACAGTCCCCCCGTGTCATATTTGTTGCTATGAATGTGTATAGGGTCACGTGCCAACAACTAATGAAATAATAAAAAATATATATAGTCCAATAATCACTTGTATAATTGCAATTTGGCATATCTAAACAAAATCAACAATTACCTGTCATACGCCTTAAGACCTTAGCTAATGTTAGCTAAGAAACCGCAATTTTGTAAAATAATTGACAATTAGACAATAATTGTTACAGGCCTATGCTCAGTTTTCAAGGAGCCTTCTTTTTGTATTCAGTATGCATAACACTGTGTGTGTGTGCAGTGTCAGCATGTCCAGTGAGGTGCAGCCGAGGCCGGACGACAGCCCCAACACCAGCGGGGGAAGCTCGGACGCTGAGCAGAGGGAGGCGGCTCCCCCGGAGCAGCCGGGCCCCGAGCAGCGCGACCAGACCCAGCCCAAGAAGAAGGAGGCCAAAATCTCCAGCAAGACGGCCGCCAAGCTCTCCACCAGCGCCAAGAGGTAGGTTTGCTCCACTGCTTCTCTTTTACTGCGTGTCCTCCGCTGAGTGTGTGCGCTGCACTCTGCCCCGATGGCTCTGCTTAACTATTCAAGTGGTCATCTGTCACTTTCTTATGTTGTGGATTTGTTTCTCCATCTCCGGTGCCAGCCGCTCACTGCTGTGTTGTGTCCGGGTTTTTCCAGAGATCGTTTGTCAATCCAAGCAGGGCAGGCTGTAATTTTCTGTGGACGAGACTAAGTGCCGAAATGATAAGTTGATCAATTGCAGTGGTGGAATGTAATTAAGTACTGTACATTTACTCAAGCACTGTACTTAAGTACAAATGTTGAGGTACTTGTACTTGAGCCTTTTCTTTTCATGCCACTTTCTACTTCTACTCCGCTACATTTCAGAGAGAAATATTGTACTTTTTACTAGGGCTGCGACTAACGATTATTTTAATAATCGATTAATCTGTCGATTATTTTTTCGATTAATTGATGAATCGGATAAAAAAACAAAAAAGCATTAATTTATATCAACTCAATACATACATACTTCTTGTTTTAGTTGCTAGTTGTGTAAAGGTAAGTAGCCTAACCCAAAGAGCAGATGCACGCGCACACACACACACACACACACACACACACACACACACACACACACACACACACACACACACACACACACACACACACACACACACACTTGAAGCTAATTCATTAAATGATTACCATCATTGTAGTAAGTGCAAGCTAAGTTCATTTATACACCACATTTAAACACAGCTTAAGATGACCAAGTGCTATGAAATAACTTTAAAATGAAATAAAAAAGTACAACACACACAAATATATTTGTCAACAATAACTGATATGGGACAAAGCACAGACTATATACATGACAACAGATTGAAAAATGAATGGGCCAAAAAAGGCGAGTGAAAAAGTCTTGCAAACTATAGGCTACCAGCCCTGCTTTACTACTGTTACTAACAGAGTATTTTTACAGTGTGGTAAATAAGTAAAGGATCTGAATACTTATTTCATCACTGATTTAATTGTTAGTTAGTTAGGGGTTAGGTTTACCCTAACCCTAGGGTTACCTTAAACCTAGTCTATATCCTTGACATTCTACTTCTGGGATTGCTCCGGTGCTGCAGGAAATTCCACCGGATGCATGTATTTTCTGTTTCCTTCCGCTTTCTTTGTGTTGGAATTTTAAATTTGGTGGATTAATGGGTACTATTTTTGTCTGCTCCTCAGATCTCTGCAGGGTAAATTAATACAGCTAGCTAGACTATCATTTTTTTAACAAAAACAAATCTTTTTTTTTTCTATTTGCATTTGCACTGGCCAAGTGACCACAGGGACTGGTATGAGGGGTAAGGGAGTGATGCAGGCACAACAATGGTCTTAATTAAAATCAGAAGAGAAATACGCAAAACTATATAAATCTAATGTCTAAATCATAATTTAAACAAGTCTCCTGAAGAGAAACAAATCTCTCTCTCTCTCTCTCTTTCTCTCTCTCTCTGCGGCATAGTGTGTGTGTGTGTGTGTGTGTGTGACGGCGGACCAGGCGCTTGTGGAGTTTAACGGCAAAAAGGCAGTTAACCACACGTTCCCGTTAATCTTATGATGGACATGTGTTGTGATATTTAAACAAACAACGGCGAAATAAAAGCCTTTTATTTACGAGACAAGTCTGAGAGTCCGCTAGTTTACAGCACGGTGTCCCAGGATGACAGGATCACAGGCCGACCAGCGAACAAGCGATCCCGGGCAGCCACCAGCTAGCAGTCCCTTCACTTTATGGAGCTTCTCAACTCTGAAAACTTTTAAGCAAATTGTCAATTCGGCAACGATTTTCGGAATACTGCCTATATTCGAAATCTAAACAGTTCATTTCTCGCCTAAAACGTTGTCAGAAGTGACTTTAATGATGAATAAGATGGTGAAAATGGTTAAGTGTCCCGCTGTTGCTCTGTCTGCAAGTACAGACGACGCGCTGCAAGTTCCGGGTTGGCAGTGGGCGTAACTTATAAGTTCGACCAATCAAGTAGACCTAGGAAAAGGGAAAAGACCCTGCTCTGAAGTAGGAGCTAAAAAAGTCCCGAAATACGGCCAGAGGAACTAAAAAATCCCCAAATTTGTCCGGTGGGAACACAACAAAAAAAGTGTTCTAGGAACATTTTAGTTCTAAGAACTGCTAAAGTCCCTCCGGTGGGAAAACACCTTATGTGTTGATAGCTGTCTGGAAGTGGGTTGTGTTCACACGTCACTGCCTTTGTTGGGTTGTTCTGTCAACATATTGACTTGATCCTCCCACTTATCTGATCAGATATTAAAGGCCGCTGAAAATGATGTTCACTGTTGGATTAAACTCATCAATTCAACCAGAAAGAGCCAGTGTCTGACTTTTTAAAATTGTTATTTCCCCACTGGGGATCAATAAAGAGAATACATTATTATCATAAATTATTCTTATTTTTCACTTTAAACTCACCCCTGGTGTTTTTACCCAGTTCCCAGTGAACGCAGCACTGATTCAGTTTAGAACCAGTTCACGGCAGGTTGGCATTGGGCTTCACAGGGTGATGGCACGGGACAGCAGCAGTCGTTATCTGATAGGATAATAATATTGGCAAGCAGCACAGCCAGTTCAGCTCATGTGTTGATGCTGATACCAGAGCTGTTGAGAGACATTGTTATTCTCTTACACACTGTGCCACTTATACTCTTTTCCACCTAAATGATAATGTATATGCACAAAAATTATGCAATAGAATGATTTCCCAATGCCAGTAGAGGAGAGAGTATGCCTTTTCATTTTTTTTCCTCGTGTATCAAGTAGTAGTAAACACTAGTAAGCAAAATGGAGGCTTGTGAACATGTTTATATCTGTTTCTTATTCAGTCTCTCTTTAAAACTCAGACCCGACTAATTTGAAACGATGATCAAGCGCTGCCTAGTCTCGAATTGCCAGACCTTCCTCCACAGCGCTGCGGAGGAAGGTCTGGCTAGTCCACACAGCATTCCGGGATGGGAGAAAAACGTGCTTTGGTTTATTGGCATTTCTTTACACCAATCACAATCATCTTGGGTGGCAATAACGGTGCCTCAGCAAAATAGCCTCAGGAAGGAACTTGTTTTGGTGGAACATTTGTACGTTCAAAAGTAGTTTTAGTCATGCAACAGAAAACTCAGATTGGACAGATAGTCTAGCTAGCTGTCTGGATTTACCCTGCAGAGATCTGAGGAGCAGTTAACCAGAGTCCTCAGAAATCCACCAGAGGTTAGAACGCCAACACAAAGGAAGAGGAAGGGGACAGACATCCAGCTGAAAATGAGGGACATCCGGCAGAATTTCCGGTGGCACCGGAGCAATCCCGTAAATGAAACGTCGTCGATGTAGACAAAGCGCTGCTTGACCGGAGACGGACGGAATTTGTGGCTGAGATGACAAAGAGTCACAGAAGTTACCGACGGAGGTGACAAGCGGAATATCGCCACGCCAGAAAAGGATAAAAAATGAGCATGTCCACCCGGGTGTCATGTTTCCATCCCTGCAGACTACTGCAGACTCATTTGTCCGGGGAATGAAAGCCGATTGTAACCCATCCCACAGCAGTCCAAAGCCATATGTTAGTGGGGTTTTTGGCCAGTGGGAAAGGTTGTTATTGGCAGCTGCAGTCACAATAGGTGGTAGAACAATCCTTCTAGAAGTGCTAGAAGCATTGTCGCCAAAATAAAAGTACACAATTCAACTTATCTTAATTTTAAAGCATACAAATGCATGGAGTGTATTAATCAAACCTTTAAGGGTGGGTGGAGCCACTTGAATGTAACCAAAGGAGCATGAAAACATGTACTGTATGTGCCCAGTCAAACCATAACATGGTCCAGCAGAATGCAGGATTTAATAATGTGTCTTTGCTGGAAGCTTAGTGATGTACTGTCTTCTACTTGTGCTCTTGCTATCTGGACAGTCAGTTAAGGGCTGTGTTATACTATTAAAGAAGTGGTGTCACGCTGGAGGGCAGAGTGAAAAGCAAGCCATCGTACAGAGAGGGGCGATGCAATATCATTTAAATATGGGGACAAGGACACACACTCCAGGACAGACGGTTTCTGTCAGAAGACATTCATAGAGCCCTATCTTGCACCCAGCGCAATTGACTTTGTACACTGACGCATGTATCATTCCTATTTTGCACCCGACGCACAGCGGACTTTTCCCTCCACAGACGCATGTCGGTAAATTAGGGAATGAACTTGCGCTCCTGGGGGCAGTTCAGCGAAAAGAGGAAGCGTGTTCAGGTGCAAACGTTCCCTGGTGCTATTTTGCAGTTTCAGAAAACAATTCCACCACTGAACAGAAAAAAACTGGTCTAAAGTCAGTGGCGCTAGTCTAAAGTCAGTGGCGTGTTATTCAGATTTTTTAGGGGCTCATGCTTGGCCATAATGTAGCGTGTACACAACGCGCATACACTTTGCTTCTCTCATCTACACGGACGCAGCAGTTCCCATTTTTGCAAACCATACATACCGTAATTACAAGGAAGAATGTTAGTGAAAATGCGCTTCAGGTGTTTGGATAGTTCAGGAGCCATTTTACAGTACAGTCCTCAAAAAGTCGCAGCATTCTTTGTGGCTTGTTGTGTTTTACACATTTCCATGAATCATGGATGTGTTAATGACATAAATGAGGAAATATTAGAGGACTTAAGGAGACGGAGTGTGTGGGGAGGAGAGGGGGAGGGGCACAACAGGAGCAGGTGGTGCGTTTGGAGGCCCACGCTCCATGGCTGCAGCAATCCTCTCCAGACTTGAGGAGATGCGCCCGAGAGGCCGCAGCAACATCGCCACCCGATCAAGACGGGCATTTATTACTTTGCTGCATACAGCTCCCACTCCAGCCCTGACGAGAACGTCTCCTCGGCTGTGAACCCGTGCGTCAGGCAAATCCACCGTCATAATAGCAATCTGCCATGGAACAAGCGCGCCTGCTCTTAAAGGGAATGTGAGGTGACGCTCTGATTGGTTTATTGCATGTTACACCAAAACCACACCTAGCTACTTCAGACCAACCCATTTTAGATTTGCGTCGGACGCAAGACTCATTTATCCCGCCGGTAAAATAGCAACAGCGCCTGAGCTCTGCCCACAAAGCTACTTGCGTTTCAGATCGTTAAAATAGGGCCCAAAGTGGCACTCGGTTGTTCACACTTAAAAGGGACGAAAATAGTTGTGTAAAGCAGGGATCTTCAACAGGGGGTCAGGGCCCCCTAGGGGTCCTCAGAGTCAATGCAAGGGGGCCTCCAAATGATTGTTAATTTTTAAAAGTTTTTTCAAAAATGAAAAAGTCTTAACATGAACATCCAACAAAATATTAGAAAATATAAATCCCCACTGATGATAGGTAAGGTATAGTCACTAAGGTCATCCACAGATACAGTTCATCCTAAAGATTCACTGTGCCACATGTATATTTAACATGAAAACATGATGTATAAAATCATGCCAACAATTATTAGGCTATTTTAATGGCTTAGTTTTCTATGCAAAAAAGGTATGTATGGGTCTAGGCCGCCCTAAATGTTATTGTAGGCCCAGTTTAATATGCAACTTCATTTTATACAATACATGTAGTAGGGGGTCCCTGCTCCGTCTCTCTTTCAGTTAAGAGGTCCTTGGCTTAAAAAACGTTGAAGACCCCTGGTGTAAAGAATGGAAAAAGAAATTTAAACCCTGGCTCCTTTGCAACCTCCACACAGCTCACGACGTGAAGTAGGTGTAAATCTCGCATTGTCATTTTTTTGGAAAGTTATAGAAATGGTTGGATACAGCCCCACCCTAATCTGATGTCGGACTAGGGCTGGGCGATATGGCTGAAAACTGTATCACGATATAAGTGTTTCATATCAGTCGATATCGATAATTATTGATATTTTTTATGACCTATTTAAAATAAGGACCAGGAGAAAAAAATGTATTCAATTTAAACGTTTTTATTTTAAGCTTAACCTTCCTCCGATTATAATCCTCTCAGTTATAAAAGCAGAAAATGTCAACACAACCATGGAAAACTCAAATAATTCAAATGGAAACAGAAGTCTAAAATCACAATGAACACTTCTGGTGAATGAAGTGTTTTAAAATATGTGCAGTGTTTTGTAAACGTAGGAGAAATTGAAATAAAACTGAGGTAGACTTTACATCTGTAACATAAAAAACAAACCTGATACAGTACAGTAACAGTTATTATTTTTCTCCGTCTAACAGTCACGGTACAGCCTAAACCGTACATGGTGGGGGGGTGCTCAGCGGAAGCATGTCTTTGCCTATATGATATGCCACTGCCTCCGTTATTTATTTGTACCGTTTAGCTTTTACAGTCATAAGGCACTGAGAGTACCTCTCCGTGGTGCTCTGCTGCTTGTGCGGGGTTCCAGCTGCAGATGTTGTTGGACGTTGCTGGCGAATACGGCTGTGCTCCAAAGGGTGAGCGCGGCTAAAGTGGTAAAACAGGTTTGCGGTGCGGACGATGGTCTTGCATAATTTGCAGACGACATTGGTCTGACTACGGTCAGACTTATAAAATCCAAAAAACTGCCATATTGGCGAGCTGACGTTTCCCGTTTCATCAAGAACTTCCGCGCTCGCTGCTTCACGCATTTTCCACTTATCACTCCATCATTTATATACTGTCTATGCTTATCACTCCACGCCGCTTCTGTTATTGAAGAATCCAACACGAGACAACGATATGGCGCAACCAAACACAATACTGTTACATGATTGGCTGTTAGCGTGTCACTCCCTACGTTGCTAGGCTACCAGAGAGCGAGTGCCTTTGTTCATGCAACCAAACTTGCTTTGAAACCTCTGGTTTCTTCCGACGAAGAAAAAAAATAAAAATAAAATAAAAATTATCGAACTTTTATCGAGCGCATTTTTTATTGATATTGATTACATTTCTATCGCGATACATATCGTTATCGTTTTATCGCCCAGCCCTATGTCGGACAGGTGTGTGTGTGTGGGGCGGAAGGCGGGGTTTCTGAAGCTACTTGACCATCCAACAAACCGATGGAGTATACTGGTTCTCTCAGCAGTTACTGGGAACATATTTGTGCTAAAGGTCAGTACTTTCAAGACGTGTAATTCGTTAACAGAGGAAATTTGAGTGTCAAAGCTGAACAGTCCATGCTAGCTTGCACCCATTTCTTTTGAAATGAATTAAATTGGGTTTAAAAATGGTGCCATGTGCAACCAGGCACTAAAGGCCAGGGTATGCTTGAAGAAGTGTTAATACACTAATATTAAAGCCTGCCATCATAGAGAGATAATAATCATTCAAGTCGGACAACTTTCCACACAGGTGTTTTTAGTGTTTTTAGTGCGCACATTTGTATACGAAATGTAGTTGTGAAGGGAAGTGGGGGTGATTGTCGCTTTATCAGCTTTGGAGATTAACAAAAATCACCTGACACAGCCCTCCAATTCTGACATTGGAAAGGTGTGGGCAGGCAGGTTGATTTGAAGTTAGTTCTTTAATCAGTCGTGGTTGGTTGAAGAATACTGACTTCTTAAGGGTCATATGTGGAAAGACTCCTTCTGTCCCTGCCATCCAAAATATAGATTGGCCAGTATTTTCTCAGTGGCATAAAACTAAATCTAAATAGGGGTGTGACGATAACCGCATCACCGCAATACCGCATTAATGAGATGCCTACCGCGGTGTGAGGTCATCACCGCACATGATTTTTTTTATTTTTTTTGCTGAAAGTTACAGGACTGCATATGGTGTGTGATTTGAACTATAAACACATTAATCTTTGCTTATAAACGACTTTTTCCGCGAGTCCTATGTTCAAGGGCTTCTGGGGAAAAAACCCGCTTCCTGCGCAAGGGAGGGACAGTCCATTAAACATATGGGGGATTTCTTTTGTGCGTGTCTGATTTTTTAATTAACTGCTAGCCAGGTTTCAGTACTTGTAATGTTTACAGATAATGTTAAATTAAATACACACAAACACGGGCATAAAAGACAATAGCATAACGTAAACAGTTGGAGTTAGTTAGATTGTAATTGCAAGTAGGCTACCGGTAGCTATCACTTCATATGGTATAGGCAATAACCGTTGACAGCGCTAGCTGACGTTATTAAAAAAATGGCCACGAAGACGTTGATTATTTCTCAGTGACAACTGATATGTGGTCAAGCGTAAACATGATGCTATACATGAGCCTGACCATACATTATCTCAGCGCAAACTGGGAACTAAAATCGAAGTGCCTGGAGACTGTGTTCACGCCAGAAAGCCACACGGGTGACAACCTGGCGGAAGCCCTCAGGACCTCCTTCCAAGAGTGGTCCCTGGACGAGAGGAAACTGGTCTGTATTACCACGGACAATGGAGCAAATATTGTGGCTGCGGTCCGAAAGCTTGCTGGACATGGCTAAATTGCTTTGGCCATAATCTACATTTAGCCGTCACAAATTCGATGAAGTCAGAAAAGGACAGCACTGCCCGAGCCATGGGCTTTCTCCCAGAGCAGTAGAAGAAAAAGCTCCAGAGAGAGCAAGTCGAGCACAACCTGCCCCAACACCGCTTAGTTCTGGTGAGTTGTTCTAAACTCCGATTCTTCTTTATTTAGAGGTTGTTTTTCAGGTAACAGTCCGTGGATATAAACGCACTCGTCCAAACGCAACTTGAAACTTTGAACAATTTATTCTACACAATAAAGGGTTGCAAACGGTGACAAAACCTGCTCTATAATTCATATTAAACTCAAAAGGTATCGAAAAAAAGTAATCTATAAATAAATGTTAATTCATATTATTGTTAATATGTTTATAATGTAATAATTATACATTTTCAAAGCGAATACGAAACGAAATAACGTAAAAAAAAACGTAAAATAGCCTACTGTAAATAACTGGGCAAAACTCATGGAAACGCCAATCAATGCTCTGATTTTCTGCTGCCCATTTTCATGATCAAGATGAGATTTTATTTATCCCGAGCTGGAGAAATTCGCTTCAGCTCCAGATACTACGTAACCTGCATGCGTTCTTGAGTGTGTGACGCGGCCGCCGGGGGATTTTGTGTGTGTGTGTGTGTGTGTGTGTTGGGGGGGGGGGGGGGGGTCGGTTAACTGCCAAATTGCGTTTCCTGTTGCTTCATCACCGCGGTAAGAAAAAATCCCATACCGTCACAGCCCTAAATCTAAACCATCTACTCATTTTGGCCAGCATATAGCCAAGTCTGGTAACTGTCTCTCTGTGTCAGAACTCCCTGGGGTTTACTTTAATGGAAGCCTCTGCATTTGCTCGTGTAACTACTCTGCACCAGATATTTCCTGGAGAAAGGATCCTGTGGACACAGCAGACTGTTGTGAAATAAATACAGAGATGACTTCTTATCGGCAGTGATGGCTACAACATAAAAAATAAGGACCTTGAGGGTTACAATTTTGTAGTAAGTTTGACAGGCGCGGTGTTATTTAGTTGCTCTTCAGTGCTAGTTTCTGTGATAAATCATTGGCTGCTCCACATACATACCAAAAGCCGGTGTTTTCCATCATAAAAACTAGGCTCCGATGATATTGACTTATTTGCATTTGTCGAGGCTTGCAGAATGTAATAGTTTAGCGCTTGCAGTGTCTCAAGGGACTTCCAAATGCAATGAGCTGTGGAACATTAGAGAAAGCAAGTGTTTGGTTAAAAAGGCCATGCACAAAACATGAGGAATTCACAATATAATCAGTGCTTTTCCCCTTTGGATTCCCCGGCCTTGTTCACTGCACCACTCTCCCTAACAGGTCCCCAGCTTCAGCCTTCGAAATGTGCCACCTCAGGAAATACTGCAGATAAAATTACACGGCACGCACTCGAGCTGAGAATGACTCCATAACCGTGGAGATTGTATTACAGGCTCCTTTGCAAATATGTGTCTTTTTTTCCTCCTTCTCCAAGTGAGTTGTGTGCAGTCCTTTTCTCACCGGGAGAGTTTAAAGGAAAATCCTCCCCTTGGATACTCTTAGTTATGCGTTATGTATCACCAACCAACCAACCAACCTATGATGTACAGTCCATTCCAGGAGTACTTTTAAACGGAAGTCAACATACAGTATATTTCAAACCCAGTACACCCAGTGAACCATCATGCCACCGCCAACCTCGTGTAGGCGAGGGTAGGAAAAGATTGTGGTTTGGGTTGAAATCCAACGTTACTTTACTTCCGGTTCACACACACGATGCAGAACGTGACATAGCTTTGTCCTGTTTGTTCTACCCATCCACCACCCATACCTGCCCCTTATGCTGAATTTGCTCTAATGCTTTGTCACCCTAATTCCTGCTTTGCTCCGTCATAATTACTATGGCCACTAGAAGGCGCCACCATTATAAACATAAATATAAGTCGGAATTGAAACGGTCGCAGTTTGGTAAGGTTTATGCACAAAAACTACTTAATTAAATTTAGAAAAAGATTGTGGTTTGGGTTTCAGTCGGACGTTACTTTACTTCCAGTTATGCATGTGAAGCCATACATGATGTAGCTCCATTTGTAAAGTGAAAAAAACCCTGCTGTTTACTTTTATTTTCAAATGGGACGCAAACCCCGGTCTCCTGGGTGAAAGTCCTGTTTGTTCGACCCATCCACCACCCATACCTGCCTCCTTATGCTGAAAAACAGTACTTCAATCAATTAACGCTGCATGTGGCACCACCTATTTTGCACGAATGCATGGATGAACTTTGCTGTGCCACCTTCCAGTATGACAGGGCCTTTAGTCTTTTAGAAGTTAGTTCCATCATCACATCTTGCAAAAACCACAACCTTAATCCGTCCAAGATGAAGCGGGGGGTGCAGGGCTCCAGACTGCAACCTAGTGGTCAAAATTTGAATTTACATCCAGTCGCACATGTGCGACCACTAAATTTGAAAATCGGAAAATTGGAATCTGTGGCAAGCCGATGAGTGTGAGAAGGATAGGGAATGGCAACTGTAAGTGGCTAATGTGTGGAGGGAGAGGGTCCTAGAGATAATCGAGTGCGCGTAAACGTCTGTGGGAAGGAGACATATATATTACAACCTGCTACATGTGTCTGAACAATGAGCAAGCAAACTATTGACTCGTTCTTCCGACCTGCGGCTAGTGTGCTAGTGCCAGAGTCTATAGTGTCACAGTCGGATGATGATTCAGAGTCAGAGGTTTGTGTGGCGAAAAAGGCCCGAACCCTCCATTTTCGGAAAGACTGGCTGCGAGAATTCAGCTGGTTGAGGTACTGTAAGCACTTTGGTACTAAGCACTTTACCTTCTATGTTGCATCAATAAAAGTGTACAATAAAATGTGACACTGAATTTGAAACAGCACATTGTAATTTCTGCATCAAAGTATTAATTAATAATACAGTGGAAATTAGTAGAAATGTGAATATTTGGTTAGCATGCTGATTTCCGGTGTGTGCCCCTAAATGTTCTGGTTGCGCCCCTAAAAGTTTCAGTTGGGGGCCACTGTGCTCCTAGTAACAAAAGTTAGTCTGGAGCCCTGGGGTGGTATCTATCTCTGAACATAGTTTTCATGGCTGCCAAGCCAGCCATGAATACCTTATCGCCTTGCATTCTTTTGAACACCACAATCATTACAAGAATGTTGGTTTCAAAGCAATATCTCCCTCATACATTCAACAGTTACTTCTGTTGACAGTGCTAAACCACATGCTTGAAGTGGTGAGTCAATTTCTATCTCAAACTAGGGAACCCAGTGTTTCCCCTATGTTGATTGGCAAGTGGCGCACCGCCACAGTTAAATTTCTGCCGCCACGCCATGGTATCACTGTTGATTGTCGGAGAATAGCGCGGATACGCGCTTCACAGGTAGAGCACAAACCCAGCCCCCCGTCTCTATGCACATGCCGGGATTCTTGCCTGCACGCCACACACACACACACACACAGCTAAGCCAAGATGTGTGTGTGCGTTAACGTTAGCGCACACACACATCTAAAACACGCAGCACCTGACTAGGAACAATACAGAGGATTACCAAGGGCCGCTGGGGGGGGGGGGGGGGCGGGGGGGGGGGGGGGGGGGCGATGAACTCAAGCTAGTCTCGTTACTGTAAGTAGGCTACAATGAAAGCTTCGTGAGTAAAAAGTCAATACTTATCAATGCACTCACCTGTATAGACCGGCATAAACGTGTAGAAAGAAATATTTTAATCTGCTCTGTCCACTCTCGTCCACCACGCTGTTTTACCAAACACAGCTGTACTCTGCAAATAGCGAATTTTTACCAACAAGCTAAAACAAATAAAGCTGTTGGTTGTAGTCTTAGCTTAGCTTGGCGGGAATCTAGAAATTTGGACAAATTCTTATAAACTTATCTACTGGCTGAGCGAACCGTCCTCTCCACTGGGTAAAGCTATGGATGTATTATAAGACCAAAGCAGATACATGTGGCTACTTAATATGCACGTGAATGACGCGATCGTTATGTTCGCGTTCTTCATTCTTGATGATGATGCTGGTTGTATTATTTTGCAACAGCATCATTTCATTGCAAATGAGGCATACAGTATGAATAGTAGCCTGCTTATCAGTCCATTCATCATTAAAGCTGGGCTTTTCCACGTTAATTTTCCCTTCAGCCTCTTTGACTGTGACATTTTTACAGCCTTTCTTTCTGCAAGCATGTTCCTGCATACTACAACCATGTTTCCAATCACAGACTTTAACAATCACTCAGTGAACTGCCTCCTAGTCTGAGATCTTTTTCTAGTTAAAGAGCCAGTTATCATTATGGAGTTTCCATGTTTTTGAGGAGTTTGCTCACACTAATGTGCTGTATGTAAAATAAAAATAGCATTAATTCAGTAAGAAAGTGAACATTTTGAACGAGAATAGGCATATTAGGTATACATTAATTTTATTTTCTTTATTTGAAAGTCTGGCCTTGTAGTGTCTGCTTGGGGTCTTACTTCCAATGCAATTTTGTTTTATGTTTCAGACCTTTGCCTTGATAATTATACCTGATTTGACATGAAAAGATTTTTGTTTTCCTCACAAAGAAATGATGCAGCATGGCAGTCCACCTGTCATTATCCCTAATCGCCTACGACTCTTCCATTCTGAAAAGCCATTACATACGGTGGATTTTCTCTCCAGTGTACAGTGAAATAGCGTTTGAACACGTTTGACACACATACCTCTCCCCTCAAGCAACAAAAGAGTTGTAGTGTAATGTAAATGAGCCCCACATTGCTTTGCCGTGTGACTATTGCACATCCATTCATTGCCATGTCGATGCTGAAACAGTATATCATGTCAACATCGACCTCTTGTCTTTCCTCTCCTCTCCCTTTCAATAGCAAATTGTTTTTGTCCCAGCTAACAAACAGCTGAGTGAACCGACAGCATGATCAATATGCGTAGTCAATTATTATTATTATTTTGTTTTATAGCACCCTTGAACATTTTGAGCTACAGCATGGAAGTGATGTGAAGACAAGATGCATGGGGAATGGAAAAGGAAAACAAATGGAATGTTTTTGTTTCTCAAAATAAAATAAAAATGTGAAGTGTTTGAGCTTGCATCCTTGGGAGTTTGCACTTGGCCAGCTGAAGTTCCAGAGTCCAGACTTGTGAGATTGTGAGGATGCAGCACACTTTATGTGCCCTTTGTAATTGGGACACCACCAGCTCAGCTAGATCTGATGATCAGGCTTCAACATAACTGTACACCGCCCCCAGACAAACCGATTTGGCAGCAACAAATATCAGATTTAATTTTGAAGACCAAAGTTTATCTTTCAAAAGAAATTGTATCTTCTTTTTTTTAAACGCTATGAAGACATAAAGCTCCCTGCTCTGCTCACATGCTCTGCTCACATGCTCTGGATGTAAAGCACTTTGAGTGTTCAGTAAAGGCTCATTTATGGTTGTACACGTCTGCAGAGCCTATTCCGTAGCCTATGTGGCCTACTCAATTGTGAGGATTTATACTTGTGCGCTGTTGTGTCTGCGTTGTTCTACGGTATCTCTTGGGAGATAATATTAAGAGAATAGCAGAGCCGATACGTGTGTGTGCGTGAGGAGTGTGTGGTAGAGCGAGTGAGAGAGTGACGGGGATTAGTTTCGGAGCGAGTACCGACTCTAGAGACGCAGACAGAGAAACAAAGTGTCTTCCCTGTTCTCTCTGACCACGGTGAGAAATCTGTAGCAGGAAAAGTTAACCCTCTCCTTGATTTCATGTTGTTGATGGAGAAGGAGAACCAGGAAATTAGTCGGTGGGAAATGCAACGCTACCAAGCCACGGCCAAACGGACCAATCAGTTGTTGTGGTCTGCGTCTCTGCGACATTACATTTCTGGGGAGGTGCACATCAGGCTATGGCGTAGATTCAACGCAGCACCATAAATCAAGCTTAAGACTAGAAAAGGTCTAAATAAATGCAGGCCATATACCATTTACCTTATGGGGTGACCAGGCGCTCCAGCTAGTGGGTCCTCATGGCCCCGAAAAAATGACAGATGTTCCAGTGGCCATTATTTAGATAAATATACCACGTTTCAAATCTACACATTTCATTTATTCAGTTTTAAAGTTAATTCGTAACCTGTGTAACAGCCGTTGAGCAAACAATCTATTAGTACCTTAATTTAGTACCTGTTCTGGGGCTTTTGATCATATCTCATGATCTTCATCAGGAGATGGGAGCTTGCCCAATTGCTTTTAAGTGAGCCAACATGGCCAAGAAGTGCTAACTCTGAAGAAAAGAAAATTGTACATACAATTCGATAAGAACTGGGCAAACTCCATTTACTGATGAAAATCATGGCATATGATCGAAAACTCCAGAACAGCTACTAAGTGGATCCTGCAGTGAGATTGTTTTCTCAACTGGTTGATGCCTTGTCTAAATAACACAATAGCAGTTATAGATAAAAAAATGAAACTCTTACAGTTTAGGGCTGGCTCAAGTATAGGGCTGGGTATTGTTCGATACCGGTACCGATACCAATACCGCGCCTTCTATACCGGTTCCTAAACGATACTTTTTGCGATAACAATTTTATGAATCAAAAAGAAATTACAACATTACACATTACGGCACAAATCTTTTTATTTTTCAGCTCCTACTACATGAGCCCCGTCTCTCTGTGTAAAATTTAAGTTTCTCCTGCGTGTCTCTACGACGTGTAACCTTAGACAACCAATCACAGACATTATTAGATCTTGGTAGAAGCATGCTGCATTCTTATTGGCTCACTGACGCTAATGAGATTTACTTTTTAGGTATTGAAATTGAATGACGAGACATTTTTCAATCCTCAATACTTCAGAGCAGTGTTTCTCAAATGGGGGTACGACACGTGTACCCCTAGGGGTACTTTGGAGTACTGCCGGGGGCACGAGAGATTTTTGCAAAATGCTAATTTAAAAATATGTCATGCATTATTCTGAAAATAATTATACTATAATAGTGAATGATCTTAGTGATGGATTCTAAACATTTGAAACGTAGCATTTAAATGTTTTTCAGTTACAAGGTTGTTTAGTAAATCTATCACTGCCAGCACTGTACTGTACCTGTATTGTTTTGCGCTGGTCAAGGGGTACTTGGCTTAAAAAACAATTCAAAGGGGGTACATTATTGAAAGAACTTTGAGAACCACTGCTTTAGAGGATATTTGGTCAAAAATGTGTGCCTAAAAAAAAAAAAAAAAACCCCTACCCTACTACCCTACTCAAGTATATATGCTGGAATAGTTTTCACTCAATAGCTTTCCCTAGATGTCCCTTTTTCAAGTGCTTTGATGACTTAAGTCTTGAGCTAGCAAGTCATTCCTGCTGTATTTAATTAGCTCCTCCATACAGCACTTTCACATCCACACTGTGGAGGTCGGGCAGAAGCGTTATGTTAATGTTGTTTTTCAAAGCTTTCAAAGCTTGTGTCAGAACTAATTTCATACGAGTGAATAACGTCCACATTCTCACAGACTATCTTCGCCTGTCGGAGGGGGTCTCTGCCGACTGCGATTAACCCAAACATCTCTCTGCTTCCACCGTCGGTGTTAACCGCGGTGATAACGCTTGAGAGTACAACTCAGAAGTGAGCTACCAGATTCATCATTGCTAAGTCCTTCTGGAATAGCATGGCATCCAAAGAGTGAAAATTGGGGAATACAAGATGCAAACTTTTCACATATTTCAATGCTTTTTGTTGTGTTATTTCCACCAAAAGAGAAAAATAAACCTTCTAGAAAAGGCAGCCAAGTGTTTTCCCTAATTTTGTGGAAGAGATAGGTGCACGTATTTGGCGGGGTCCTCCCTCAAGAAAATGTTACGTTTCTCAATCAAAAATAAATGCAATTTCACATAATTTTGGAAATGTATTTTGACCATATCTGTGTCTTAAACATTGGAGAAGCTAGAGCAGATAATTAGCAAGTTTTGTCTTTTTGAGTGGTATTTATTTCAGAAGTTCACTTGGGACCAACTGCAATCATTAAATCTGAGAAAAGTCCAGTTTTTTTTCACTTGTCTGGTCGGGCAGGTAAAAAATAATTCTACTTGCCCGAAGTCAATTTATATAAAAACGTCAAAAAATATCAACAACAAAAAAAATCTCAAACTTAATAAAAAAAAAGCGTTAAAACTCCCATAAAAACATCAAAAAGTGGCAAATGTAAACATAAACGTCAAAAAAGTCAAAATTGAAAGCATCAAAACGACACATTCAAATTAAACGACTTTGATACAATGACGCCTGAAAGGGCAAGTAGGTTGTCACATTTACTTGCCCAAAGTGGCGTTTAACTTGCCCCGGGCCATCGGGCAACCCTTATTGTTGAACCCTGAAAGTTAGTTAGTTTTGATGCTCACATTGATTTTACATTCATTCGGCTTAGGGGTGCCCAAAAGGGCTTGGGTGCTGCGCCTGAGCCTTATAACGGTAGAAAAAACCCTTCCTTCTTAACAAACCAAGAAGAAAAGAAATATTTAAGGTCATAGAAGCACTTTTACTCAGTCTACAGAAAGATGTGGAAAAAGCATTGAAACATACAGTACATCCATCAAACCCCTGTAAAAAAGTCAAATGTTGAAAGATTTTGAGTTTAGGGCTTCATCATCATCTGTAAATAAGTCCGAGGTGGCATGGAGAGAGGATAACAGCAGCATTCAAAGCTGACTGAGTGACCGTAAAGTATAACACCTGGCCGCCAGATCCTTGTTGGCAAATCACTAACATAGTTATGGAATGAACACTTAACCAGGGAGAAATCTGACCTCTCTACGGTCTATTCATTAAACCCTGTTTTATGTGCCTGCCCAGTGTGGAAATGCTCCCAACAGCTCCCTGAAAGCGTGAGGGCTGAGACAGGACCACGATCAGCTGCTAAATTAATGATGTCATATGATTCCTTTATCCAACATGCCCTTTTGACATCAACATCAATTCATGATCGTGTGGTTTTAAAAAAGAAAAGAAAAGCATCCCCCGTGTTGATCTTGCGTGACAGGACTCATTCATGTGTTCAGGAGCTCATTAGAAAATCAGTGTACATACACTTACAGATTGAGTTTACATTGTGTGTGTGTGTGTGTGTGTGTATATATTATATATAACACAGATCTTCTCTCTCGTTTCAGAATCCAGAAAGAGCTTGCAGAGATAACCTTGGACCCGCCGCCAAATTGCAGGTAGGAGCCTGTTGATTGTGTGTCTTTAAAAGGGCTATTCTCCCCCGACACCTGAGGCACTTTTGTTTGTTTGTGTGTGTGTGTGTGTGTGTGTGTGTGTGTGTGTGTGTGTGTGTGTGTGTGTGTGTGTGTGTGTGTGTGTGTGTGTGTGTGGGTGTGAGTGTATAAGCCTGTGTGAGCCGTGTGAATGGATTGTGCCAGCTCAATGAGTCACATGAATAGCATAGGTAGATTATTGTGCTGTATTTGCACCACTGTTTGCTCAGGCTGAAGCCTAATGAATGGACCTTGTATGCAGTCTGAAGCAGTCTGACTTGGGGTTTCAAGGAAAAGTAAAATATATTTATATCTGTGTCATTGACCTGATTGAGTGTTTACCATTAGGATCACTGTATCAACAGTGTTGTGTTTGCTCACACTTCTCTGACGGTGGGATAGGCGCTGTGTCGTGGCTCCACCGGTTTGCATGGTTTTATTTTCCTCCCAATCGTGGTGAAAGACAGAGGTACGCTCCTGCCAATCGAGAGCTGAGTAAGAGCTCTCATTGTGTGCAGGGTTTTGTTGAGCCAGCATTTGGTATTCTTCTCAAATGGATGATTTTTGGGAGCAGTGTTAGAAGTGGAGGTAACGGTGAGCAGCGCACGCAGCAAGTTCCTGAAGTCCAGGCATTTCCTGTGGGGCTGAGAAAGCAGGAAACTCATTGATGCATGGACGTTCTCAGGCATGTAGGCCACAGCTGGGTTTAGTCGCTCCAAATATTTCTACCCGATGCAAAAGAGTTGGGACGCACCGACCCAGTGTTTTCTCTTCCAGTACCAATCCTGATACCTGATGTCTTTCTATGTTCTTATGATGGTGTTGCTTCCTTTTCTGTGTTGTTTTCTTTAGGGATTGACCGATATTGTTTTTCAAGGCCAATACCGATTATTCGTAGTTAATGAAACCAATATTTGATTTTCTCCATATCGCCCAGCCCTAACTCAAAGCTTTATTTTGAGGAAGACCGTAAGAATACACCTCAACTGAACAGCTGCATCCATTGCTTTCATGTTTTACTGAAAGATTTGTTTCTCTTCTTTTGTAATTTTTGAAAAGAAAATGCTACATGTTCAGCACCTGCTGGCTCACTATGTTAACTCATCAAAAAGATGTAACACCATGAAAGCCATAGAGGTTGAACCTCTCGCCTGTCACAATAGAACAATTCCTCAACCATGCTGCTTGCAGTGTTAATGCACAGCCACAGTGTATTTTTTAGCAGTTTTTATGAAGGTACTATATCTGTTACAATCGGAGAGATCTCCTTGGCACGCCGCAGTTCTGTTTGTCGGCTCTACGATCTCAAAGACGAGGCTAGTCTGGCCAAAGCAAGCCTTTATGTTTCCTGACAAAGGGCCAAACAGCAGAGGGGGGGAAAAAGAAATTTCACAGGCAGACGTTTGTATAGAAAATTACATTTTTGTGTAAAGGGGAGGCTTCCTTGAAGAACGTCCGTGCTGAAAAGAATGAAAGGAGCTTGGCTGCAGTCGGGAGACCTCAGTCATATGTGAAAAATTATACTCAGGCTGCTCGAGTGTATTTCAGCGGCAGGCAGGAGATACGAGCCGGGGGGGAGGCGCGGTGCTACTTGAAATGCCCCTTGGGGTATTTGCCTCACTCTAACTGCTCCCGAATCCCCACCAAGGCTGTCACATCCCCCGGTGTTTGATTTACCCCTATACGTTTAAGCGACTTTGAGTCTATGAAAAGCGCTATATAAGTTCAATTTATTATTATTATTACGTTTCACAACAACAATCCCGATTCAGCCCGTTGTGTTGTACGATAAGAAAAGCACTTTGTCAGCATTAAAAACCTTCCTCTGAGATAAATTCCCTTTTAAATTGTACTGTACCTCCTCACGCACTCGTCTGAACAAAAGGCTCCACGTATCCCCAGCCCTTTTCCTCACCTACTAATTGATCCGACAGTGTTAAAAAGGCTGTGTTCGCTGAAAGACATCAGATGTGAGGGGTTGTGAGCGGACGCTACCCCACAGGCTTCAGCTTCTTTCTTCTCTCCCCCACCACACCAGAATAAAGCACAGCTCATGATCACAGCTGCTCCTACAAACATCCTCTCTGAGAGATATAAACAGGCGCCTGACTATGCAATGCTTTATATGTCAGAACAAGAACTTTAAATTGGATCCTGAACTTGATAGAAAGCCAATGTAACGAGGATAAAACGGGAGTGATGTGCGACATCCTGCTGGACCTGGTGTAATCCCTCGCAGGGAGGAAAATAAAACACTTTTAACTTTAACTAAGAGGCCATCCACACGAAGACTTGTTTTGATGCAAACGCACATTTTTGGGCCGATCATCCATACGAATCCTGTAAACGCACTGCCTGTAAACGCACTTTTTTGAAACCTGGTGAATTTTTTAAAAATGGATCACGTTTGGCTTCCTAAGGACAGCGAAACCGCATACGTGCGTACTGATGATGTCATCGCCACACCCCTCGACCTCACAGCCTGCTGCCTTCAACCTAGTTGACCGCTCTAGCAGGGATGCAATGCTGTTTATAAAGTGGAAGTAGAGAATTTATCAACTAGCTAGCTAATCTGTCTGCTTATCAACTCCTTGAACGGATTATAGTAACTTTTAGCACGGCTTATTGTAGAAAGGCTACCGCAAGAAAAACATGTAGCTAGATTATTAAAAAGACATCGGATCATTGATGTTTGTTTGACTGCCGATGTTAGCTAGCAGAGCTAACGTTAGCTCTGCTAGCTGGCTAGCGCGCTGCAATCATGCAATTATACAATGTAAACAAAGACACATTTTCTAGTGGTGGCCTTTATATAACGAGCAGTGGTGAAAGTTATTAAAGTCTAGTCCATGGATGTATTAAGAGAACTATGGTAGTCATGTTATGAACGGAAGTGGAAGTGACTGAAGACTGCTCTTCTTCGTTTTTGGTTAATTTCTGTAGCAATAACAGCGGCCTGGAATATGAAGAGTGATTTACAATGGATCTTCAAACGAATCCAGGGAAGACGGTATGCGTTTGCATCAAAACGTCTTCGTGTGGACGTGGCCTAAGACAACATGCCTTGTTTTGCGTATCAGTTGGCTTCATTTAAAAAGGACTTAGCTAGTTTTCTTTGGAGCCGTATGAGGAAATATTTTTCATCATTCTTTTTAATCATCTTTGTCACCCTGCCAGTGAGTAATTAATTGAATGTGACAAGCACTCTGGAAGGGTATGTAAATAGCCCCCACACCAGACACATTATACCAGCCCGGTGCTTGGTCGGCCTTCGTGTGTGTGTGTGTGTGTGTGTGTGTGTGTGTGTGTGTGTGTGTGTGTGTGTGTGTGTGTGTGTGTGTGTTCAATAATTACCATATCCTTTCATGATAGTCCTGGCAGCATTTTGATAAGAATCCCCCATCGGCTGAGGGGAAACAATGTGTGGATTCCAAGGGGGAATTGGCCATGCGCTCTCTCTCTCTCTCTCTCTCTCTCTCTCTCTCTCTCTCTCTCTCTCTCTCTCTCTCTCTCTCTCTCTCTCTCTCTCTCTCTCTCTCTCTCTCTCTCTCTCTCTCTTCTTCCTTCTTAATCACAGACTTTGTGTGTTCCAGAGGTACTGTATATCTGTGAAGATCTTAAGAAATGAAAGCAATAAGGCAGAAGAAAGTGTTGCTGCAGAATGGGTTGAATGAGAGAAATGTAAATCCATCCCTGTCTATTGAGTTGTAGATACGATTGACTCAAACACATCACTCGGCTTTCATTGTCTGCCGTGGAGCGCTGGTTCACTTCCTCAAGGGACGGCGATAAAAACAGGCAAAAAACAGCCCAGCAATTTTATTAATCTTTAATTTGGTGCAGATTCAGCCCTGAGTGTTCCCTAACACCAGTCTGATCTGATGTAAACACACACTTTCTCTTGTTCTGAGCAGTGGTGGAATGTAACTGAGTACATTTACTCAAGTACTGTACTTAAGTATAAATTTAAGAGAGGAGGATTATGACAAGAATTATTCTCAATTCTTGTCATTTTGGTGCTGGTGATTTTCATTTGGGGCCAAAACCTCTCACCGAAAATTCCTCTATGCAGGAAAAACCCTGACTACATTAAGCTGAGAGATTTAGTTACTAGTTACTTTACAAATGAAGATTTTCCCACACAAAACACATATAGTTTATAAAATCTGATGTTTTATTCTAAAGTAAACTAGCCAACAATATAACGGCCTACAAGTCCAGCTGAGATGATTAGACCATTAAACACACAACTGGTTGGATCCTTTACACTTTCTACAATGGGAGGAGAGTTCTGCATTGAGTACTTTTACTTTTAATACTTCAGTACATTTTCCTGATGATACTTACTGCTACTAGTAACATTTTCAATGCAGGACTTACTTGTAACAAAGTATTTTTTACAGTGTGGTATTGGTACTTTTACTTAAGTAAAGGATCTGAATACTTCTTCCACTGTTGGTAGTGAGTCATACACTCATGACTTGGGAAATAAGTCTTTCAAAGGCAGTGATGTATCCCAGTGTTCCCACCATTGAGTAGGTGTAGTACAGTTTCCTTAAAGAGACACTAATCCTCAGAGTTTCATCATTCTGCTGTTCAGTGAAGGCTTTAAAGGGATATTTCACCGCTGGAAAGCTGAATATATCTTTAAATTGGGTCACTTATGTAGCAGAAATGTGAAAAAAAAATTGAAATTCGTGCCTTCTAGGCCGAGAAAAGCCAGAAAATGTGTTTTTGGCTCATATGGATGAAAGACACCAAATCCCAGAATGCACTTCACTGCTTTGAGTCCACTCCCAAGCCACGCCTACCACTTGACTGATAGACAGACAGAGGCATTCAACTCAACTCAATGTGTTTTAATATTATTTCAACCATATACACGAAACAACATTTAATCATGGCTCAAGTGGTGTTACACATTTAAAATATATAAAAACGACATTATATAACAACGACATACGAAACAGGCTACCTTTAGTGCACACACACATTATAGGCTCCGTAAAGTTCAGCTAGCTCAGCATACTAGCATTAGGCTTGGTGGGCTGTAAACACTGAGTATAGCTAAACACAGCCATGAATTAGTGTGGAATGTCGAATGGTAAGCATGTAACATTCACAAACTCCACCAGCGGTTAGCATTTAGTTGGATACAAATCACCACAGACAGCTAGCTAGACTATCTGTCCAATCTTTTTTTCAAAAGTGTTCTGTTGCACGACTAAAACTACTTTTGAACGTACACATGTTTCACCAAAACAAGTTCCTTCCCGAGGCTTTTTAGCAGAGGCACCATGGCTCCGTCCGGTATTGGTTTTAAGAAATGTCAATTCAATCAGGAGAGACTTCATGTAAGAGTGAAATAAGTTTAATGAACATGGTGCATGATAGGTTGGTATGGCGATTAGACTCCATCCCAATATTAAGTTATAAAGGGGGTATAGAGGCCATGGATATATAGGAATACCCCCCAGATGGAGTCTAGAGACTGGTGGAGGTGATGAAGGTATAAAGGAAGCCTTAAGATCTGGATGGATGTGATGTGAAGCGGGACTTGAGAGGGAATGATGAGAACTGGAGGTGAATGGGCTGGAGGAGGGTTGCGTCATTTTAAGGCCCTGATACACCAACCCGATTATCGTCCATTGGACAGTCTGGCAAAGGTCGGTGACTCGAGTCTGTTCGGTGTGTTCCGTGCTGTTGTCAGCCGTAGGAGCCGTCGGTCTTCATTTTGGGCGATTTGACTTGTTGAATCGGCCAGTGGGCAGTCGGCCTCAATGACCAATCTGATTGGTCGAGCGCTAGCCCTTGACTAGCGAATCAATGCTTCTTCCACAAGAAGAAGCCCGAGAGCTGACAACGCCAGTATCTTCTTATTACTAGCCATCGTATGTTCTTCCGTTCAGCAAGTAATGACAACAACGATCCTTATTGACTACTGTCAACACTCTCTGATGAAAACAATGACTGACGACAGCGTGCTCTGTGTTTACGAGGTCTAGAGAGATGTTCCCTCATTTACGGATTTCATTTTATGTCCGACAATACAGATTAGCACCGCCTGTTATGGAGACGTATTACATCTTGCGCACTTCAGTGTGTTCCGAGGCACTTTTTTGAGAGACGGGAGCCGACTGATCAGTCCGACTGTCTTTTCTGCTGACGGTCAGCCGTCTGGGTTGGTGTGTCAGAGCCGTTAGCCTGAAATGACAACTGACAGCAGCAGAGAGTAGAACAGATTTAGTTCTAAGTTTGATTGCAACAACGTGATAGCTTACGGAGATTGTGGCAAATCTGGTTGGTTTAACTGAAAGACTAAATGCCCACATTCAGCTGATGACAGTGCAGCTGCATAGAAGTCTTTCTGAAAGACCCTCCTCTGCAGCGCTGTGTGCGTTGGCCTCTCAATCTTGCTGCTGCTGTTGTCCTTTCCCTTTGTCACTCGGTTGACAGTTAATTTAGTATACATTGAAAAACGTGGACATAACGTACTTGGAGAAAGGAAAATGTCAATTAACTCAGGATCGCTGAACTTTCCATGGAGTCTGCCTGCCTCCACATGCCCCCATACTGACCTCCTAAGTCCCTGTTTCCCTTCCGCTTCGAGCCCTATAACGCAGGCAGGCCACACCCAGCGTTGGGTTCAGAGAAGGCGGGATCCTCATGAAGTGCTGCCCGAAAGGAGGATGATGATTATCAAAAGCATGTCATGTAAAGAAAAAACTGTAAAAAAAAAATCTGTATTCATAAGTCCTTCAAATTCATAATTTGAACTCTTTTTGTATGAAAAAAATCCAGTGAATTATTCATTTTTGTCCAAAAGTCCTGGTTACTGCAGGAAAGGGCTGAAGATGTTTTCCGGGTTCTGGTCTGGCCAGCTGGACAGCGGAAAGTAGTTTGACTTTGAGTCAAGCTTTCTTCATGCTGCTTTTTTTCTCTCCACGATTAACGGAGAACTTCTGTTTAAGTAAAATCTCTCTCATAACTTTATGTTTTGTGGGAAGCATAAGGCTAAATCTCGCTACGTTTTGGTTTTTAGGCGGAGTTCTGAGCCAAAAGCGATCTCCGTGCACACAAGTGTTTTTAGCTCTACTAATCTCTGTTTAAACTAACCCTGCCTAGCCGCATATCTCATCAACATTCTCGTACATAATGTGCTTGCCGGGGTAAACAGGAGGCAGCATGTATACTCCGCTGTTGCTGGTAGTTCCCATGGTAACGTTAGTAGCTTATTCTCAGAGAAGGAGACGTCATGTTCGATTAGACCCAATCAGGCGGCGAAGAAACGTTGGTTTCAGTGTTGCCAAAGGTCTTCATTTGCAGCCGTTGAGACTGCAACACAACCCACAACGGGTCAGAAGTGTTTCCACATGTCTCCGGTTTAGGGGCTCGGAAACACCAGAGCAGGGGGAATGAGAGGGGGAAACGCCAGAGCAGGGGGAATGTGATGTGTGAACGTAGCAAAAGATATTTGTTTTAACCCAAAACGTAGCAATGTAAATGTAGCCTCAGTCTCTAAGTGGCTGTAATACATCAAAGTCATGAATAGGAGTCCTATATCAGTATCATATATAAAGCTTTCTAGTCTGCTCAAGTGTCTAGTGCTGCCACACGACAACATTCCAAGATGTCAGTAAAATAGGCAATCTCACTTTGCCGTCTGTAGTCTCTCAGTGATTGACAGAGGAACAATTAGAGCAGGATGTTATTGACTCTGGCGCTGTGCTGCCTGTCAGCTCCTTTCCAGCCATAATATATAATATAATAAATATATAATAAATATAAAATAAATACAAATGGAGCTTTTACTACAGAGATGATAAATCCAAAAACCAACAAAGTGTTGCCGACATGTTAGAACCAATGAAGAAACATTTTATCCATGGACTGTGAGTTGTCTTTCACCAAACACCATTCATGATTATTTTTCAAAGAGGGGACTTCATGGATTAAGTGGCTTTGTTAGACACTTCTTTGACTTAAATCAGCAATTTGGAATCACTTATAACTGGATATAACACATGCTCTTTTTTAAGAGAGTCCTGAAAACACAATCCATTTATAAAGTGGTGAAATAAAATGCACTCCAATAAAAAAAACTTCCAACAATACACTTCCCATCATAAAAACATATCCAAATATGTCACTAGGACTGCACCGATCCTATCCTTTCTTTCCCCTGGGTACAGATTCCAATACCCAAAAAATCAGGGCATCTGTTAAAACCATCACAGATCCAATACCAGTTCTCTTTATTCTCTGAATCGAACAACAGCAAACGTATGTGCCGGACTCAAATCATTCTTCTATGTGTAAGGTAATATGATGCTGTAACTTACTAGAGACATTCATACATCAACATCCTTGTGCATACTTCCAATGCATCTACTTCTTCATGGCAGACGTGACATCATGTTCAACTTGTGTAATGCACACGATTACTGGTGTGTACACCAGCTGTGAACAGAGTCGCTGCTGCACTCACTGTCCTCTTTGTGTCAACAGCACAGCTGATAACATGTAGGGAAAGGACTACATATTCGCGTTGATAGCATGTACTGTGCCCGACATACTGCAATTGAAAATTTCCCATTTAAATGCATATTGCGAAAACACTTCTCAGCAGAAATGGGCTTGGTCTACATCATGTGATTCAGATTGATTCAAGGAACACGTGGATGTATGGTTTTCTAATGTGCGATATACGTAATGTGGGAGTTGATGGCAAAAAAAAATTATAGTGCCACCTAGTGGTCCACATGTGTAAGTTTTGGTAGGTGAAGTAGTCCATGACCCATTGTACATCTACCCTGTAAATTTAAAGTGGCTCACTCAATTTGTATCCTATAAAAATTCGGTCGCACGGTCTAGGAGGAGTTTGAAAAAGTAGGTTTTTGATAAATCAGGATTTTTCACGCATAAAAGTCTAGGCGGAAATGGCCGTGGCCTATATCAGGAGATTCAGGGCCAGATGTACGTACATTTGCGAACGTAGCGTTATCAGCGCCATGGCTCACCCGCAGATAGCGAACGCAATGATACCATAGTTTACGCCATATTTACCAAACCTGCAGGTCATCCGTAATTAGCGCCTTTCTCCGCCCACTATACCGTAAACTGTAAGCACTTGTGCTATGATACGGCTGAGTGCAGACTGCGATATTCCCACTGCTGATGCTATGACTGTTTGAAATTATCCTGATGCCAATATTTGTAATGTAGCGAGGAGTTTAAGAACTGCTGGAATGTGAACTCTGAGTCAGAGATTCGATGTCATCTTTGATTTCTTCCAGTAACTGTAATCTTGCATGGCTGCTTAATCTGTGATCCTTGTGGCAAAACTCCTTTCAGCTCGTCTCCTTGGCCTATGTCTTCGTCTTGCTCGGATTACTGCTGTCATTTCACCAGGAGGCATATGTGAGGAAACCCGCTTCCAGGTTTACACCTGCTTTTAAGAGGCGGAGAATTTTCACCGCAAAATAGAGGCGCGCTATCACTGGCGGTTTTTGTACATACCGCGGAATACGTAATTAAGCGCTCTTTACGCTTCCCCTCCCATCTCTTTACGGTAAACTCCCACTTTCCCCGCGACCCTCCCATGAATAAATATGCATGACACGAAAAACGCAATTTGCCCTTTTCAGCTCCCACGACATGCAGTTTGCGCTTTTACATCATTGCGGCCTGTTTGTACATACCTCGCCATGATTTTACGCGCACGTTGCGACACAAATACGCCTGAAGTGGGCGCAAAAGCGTTAGTACATCTGGCCCTCAGTGTGATCCAGGGAACGCATGGATTTGTGTATTTTTAATGTGTGATGGAAGTTATAGGGCCAAACGCGTTTTTTCTGCTATAGCGCCACCTAGTGGTGGAAGTGGGTCAATTGTTGCGCCTGAGGTCCTTGCCGAGTTTTGGACCAGTCCTAAAAATGGCACCCGCCCACTATGTACAATTTAGGCTGTAGCGGGACTTTTACGCGTAGAAGAAAAATAAGAATGGAGGAAAATCATTCGAAAAACAATAGGGTTTCACAGCCCTGCTGTGCGAACGGCGTAGCTTTGCTACTGCCGGTTCTTCCAGACTCGGGCTTGGACCACTAATAACATATACCAATAACCTATTTCATCAGTAAATTGCTGTTGAATGACACTACTAGAGGGCAGAAGGGGGATTTACAGTAACATGAGTTTATTGGCCGGAATTGAACGCAGAATTAAGTGTTGTGAAATGTTTGTTTAAAGCACTTGAATAAGCAATTCATGTTGTTTAGTTTAAAACAGTCTAAAGGAAATGTTAAATTATAGTGTAGTGTGGTTAAAACTCATTTAACTTATTTACAGTACTGGATTTACAGCTAATGTGTGAAAAATTTACACAATTACATATTACATACTTATTCGTTTAACAGTAATTCAGTAATACTACAAACCGTCACAGGAAGTGCTTTTATTTTGAAGTTAGCGTTGCTATGGTAATGATAAACAAATCTGAATTCTTAACTTTTAATAAAATAAATAACGATATGTTGTTTTATTTTCATGATTTCCTAGCTAACGTTATTAGGGCTGTTAACACAATTGCTTGCGTTAGCTAATCAATGCTAACTAGCCAGCTAGTTGCGTTAGCTAACGTCAGCTAGCTATTTCTACTTCCGATTTCTACTATTCCGACGATTTCAACGGTTGTAGTACGACGTCTGCTGGGGGCGCATTGCGTATTACGAAGCTGATTTCAAGTGCCAATGTGAAGGCGGCATAAAGGCCTTTTTACGGTTGTGCTGAGGCTCCACGCAGAGCTTTCGCCGTAGCCTACGTAAGTGGCCTGATGTTTATACTTGTGCGCTGGTGTGTGTGTGTGTGTGTCGAGCCGGCATGTGTGTGTGGGGGGAGTGATAGAGCGAAGGAGAAGTGAGAGAGTGATGGCGATTAGCTCTAGAGCGAGTAGTGACTCTAGAGTCATAGTGAGAGAAACAAAGTGTCTCCCCTGTTCTTTCTTACCACGGTTGGGAAATCTGGAGCAGGAAAAGTTAACCCTCTCCTTAATTTCATGTTGTTCATGGAGAAGGACAGTTGTCCTTTTCCCGTCCAGTGGCCGTGACTAGGATTAGTGTGTCTGACAGGGTGGGGGGCGTGGCATCACGATGGTGGCTCTCCATGTCGGCCAGCCATCACGATGGACGATGATATCGTCCGTCGGCACAACCCTACAATGTATAGATCTTAATACAGCCATACTAGCTACTCCTGATGTTAGCAACTAGCTAGCTAGCCGATAGCCTCGCCAGTTTGGGAAACGCAGAGGGCATTTAAGTGCATGTCTGATCGTTTCTGTTAACTGTTAGCCCATAGTAGTAGAAAAAAATATTTAGCCATGCCTTGGTTCTCTCTTATGATATGTCCGAGGGCTGTATGCTGTAAAGCCTGTTACGTGGATGTAACGTCATTAGCGTTTCCCAAGCTGGCGGGGCTATTGGCTAGCTAGCTAGTTGCTAACATCAGGGGCAGCTAGCATGGTTGTATTAAGATCTATACATAGCTAGCTATATGTCTACACGTTACTACAGACATAGTGATTACATTGCCTTAGTTCTCTCTTAGGATACATCCGAGGGCTTTGTTCACGAAACTAGCTAGCTAGTAGCACAACATCATTATTACATCTCCTTGGTTGTCTAGCAATAATACATCAATCGTTTATTTAGCTAAGCATGTAAACGATAAGGAACAACGAAAACACAATGTTTAACGTTAGTGAATATTTTAGACAATGAAAACGGCAAGTTCATGAGTTCAGCACTTGTAAGAGACACGAGAGAGAAGCTCATGAACGAGCATGTTACTACCGGTTGCTAAGACAACACAAACAAATTGTTGCTAGTGCGCGTGTCCATCGTGACGTCATGGGCCAACAATGCGGAAGATCCGAGCTCTATGTTTGCTTTATGCGCTTTTGAGCACTCTCACTGGAATGCACGGGGCTTCCTGCCGAACACTGTATCCAGTTCTCTTAATACATCCATGAGTTTTGACCTCGGGGCCAAAGTTCTTTCTGTCTGTCTGTTTTCTTGTGTTTGTCTGGAATCCCCAGTATACAAAAAGTAGATCCGACCAGGGGTCCGTTTCAGGTAGGAGGTTTAACAAACTCTGAGTCTAACCCTGATCTCTGAGTTGATTTACCCTGAGATGGAAACTCTGAGTTTTTGGTTCCAGAACACCTGATATGTAAATGTGTATATTCCAGTATAATGTATATAATATTTAATCATAAGTAGGCCTATAGCCTAATATTACTGAAAATCAATTTCATTTAGGTGCAATACTGCGGGCGAAAAAGTCCTAGGCCTACTACCCATTCTGAGGCTGCAGCACCATCATTAACAGAATTATAGTTCATAATCTTTTATTTCAAATGGTTTAGATCATTCACGTGCAATCCTGTGGAACTCCTTTTTAATGGCTCTTACTGGTTTGTGTCCAGGGAACACTAAAAATGTTTAAAGCTATACAGTGGCTTTACTAAAATGCTCCGCATCACAAAGGTTGTAAAGAAAACTGTAATGTGACACAAATAATGTGCTGGGATGTAGAGCATGTCCACAATGGGTGGCGTTAGTGATATGAGGACAGATAAGCTTATGTAGGCTATAACTGATAGACTGGGAAGAACACACCATACCGCTCAAATAGGAAGTTATCTGGAAATTAAAATGTGCCAGGGCCTCAATATCATCTCCCGACGTATGTTTAACTCCCTGCGAAGTAATACAGCTTCTTCATCAACGGGATCGTCGACACAAGGAAATGCCATGTTTTCAGAAAAAAAAATGTTTTAAAGTCTGCCTTTTTTATTCATGCCGATATAACAAACTGCGCTAAAACACGCCTGATACAGATTGAATGAATGAAATGAAAGAGTGCTGTGTCAGAGGGAGGAGACTGAGAGAAGAAAACCTGCTCCAGACCAGGTTAGGTTCACAGGCTCAGTTACCATAGTAACTGACTCTGAGGTTAAGTTACTTCTCTTTCTGAAACCGAAAACCCAGAGTTTCCCTCATCTCAGGGTTAACAAACGTTAACGTTAACAGAAGTTTTCACTAAACCTGGTTTCTGAAACGGACCCCAGCTGCAGGCTCTGCCGCCAACGTCAACAGAGCCGCTGATGACAGTAATGAATGGGGTGGTGATGAAGATAACGTTCCACACCGTGGCCGTATTTGCAATGAAAAAAATGTACATTGGAGTGAAAGATTCTTCCTCACAATAAAATAGAATTCTGTTTCTGTTTTTCTCATTGTTGATGTCAGACTTTGAATTGGATGTTTAAGAAGGTGTGGAAACCCTGAATATAATGCTTCACTATAAGGAAGCCACAATAAAGTTCATAATCAAAGTTTTTCTTTACTTTTACTTCTAATACTTAAAGGAATATTTCACAGCTGGAAAGCTGAATATATCTTTAAATTGGGCCACTTATGTAGTAGAAATGTGATAAATTGGTGCCTTCTAGGCCGAGAAACGCCAGAAAATATGTTTTTGGCTCATATGGATGAAAGACACCAAATCCCAGAATGCACCTGCTTCGCTGCTTTATGAGTCCACTCCCAAACCACGCCTACCGTTTACAGACAGATAGACAGTGAGGCATTCAACTCAACTCAAGTGTGTTTTATTGTCATTTCAACTATATACACAAAACAATGTTTCACCATGGCTCAAGTGGTGTTATACATTAAAATATATAAAAACGACATTATATAAAAACGACATACGAAACAGGCTACATTTAGTGCATACACATTATAGGCTCCGTAAAGTTCAGCTAAGCATACTAGCATTAGGGCTTGGTGGGCTGTAAACACCGAGTATAAACACAGCTGTGAATTAGCGTGGAATGTCAAATGGTCGGCATTTAACAGTCGCAAACTCCACCAGCAGTTAGCAGTTAGTTGGATACAATTCACCTCATTTCTGCACCAGTCCTCCACGAGTCTTTTACCCGGCAAATGAGCATCTCTGGCTCAGAGGGCTGGCAGGCCTGGTAGCTGGACAGTACAGGTACACTGTTGTTCAGCCATGTTTCCACAAAAACAAAAACACAGCAGTCTCTGAACTCGCATTGGGAGTTTTTTTGAAGTTGGATGTAGTCCAGTTTGTTGTCTAATGAGCGGACACTTGCAAGCAGGATTGATGGGACAGGTGGCTGGCTAGCGTTAGCTTACCACCTAGCCAATGAGGATGTCCCCTACCCGGCTAGCGGCATTGAGCGACACCGCTGGTTGAGGTGCTGGTCTCCGTGCAGGCGAAGCTCACGTAGTGTCCAGAGTATTCCGTCTGTTATAATGTTTCCTGCATATTCTCTGATCTGTACCAATGTATCCCGGTGGTGCACATGTGCGGTAGTTTGAATGCACATAATTGAAAACATGCGGAAGTAGCTGGCTATAGTCCACAGACTCTGGGGAAAAATCTTCCGATGACGCAAACATTTTCGTTTTACGTCATCGGAAGATTTTTTACCAGACCCACAATACAGAGATGTCTCGTCTCAGGGGGACATGAGGGAGGGACGCACAGTTATTCAAAAATATTACGGGTTTCTACTGATACAAAGTTTAATGCTAAATCGGTGAAGTATCACTTTAAGTACAAATTACTTTTGATACTTAAATATCAGATACTTTAAGACTTACTCAAGTAATATTCTAAAAGGTGACTTTAAGTCATTTTCTGGTAAGATACTTGCACTTTTACTCAAGTATTGCTTTCAAGTACTTTATACAAGACTGCATTTAATGAGGAAATCAGCAGACCCTTTATTTATGAGGTGCACAATACCAGCAAGAAGTCCTGCCAAGTTCATTATATGAAACAAACCAGCTAGAAGACTTATATTTAGCTATAAATGTGGCTTCTTATCTGTGGTCCAGTCCCTTTCCTCTGCAATGTTGGGGTCAGGTTCTGGCCCATAGTTCAAGTCTGCAGTCCAGCCCTGCAGCATCCCAGCCAGCTACTGTAACTACAGTGGTACTGTCAGATAAATGGGAGGAGGAGGTCCAGTTTGTTATTAGGTAAAACATCCCGCTGAGAAACAGCTGGCCAGTGGGCACACCAGCTGTTCAGCTGGCTACTCACCGCTCCAACTAAAAGCTGCATTTTTTCATACACAGAATCTGGATGAAATGATGAGGGCTCTGATAGAAAGCAGTATGTGTAAGGTCCTTGGTGACAAGGGGTTTAAATCACCAAGTTGTGTCACGATATTATATTGACGTTTTGGCCAACGATACGATATTTGCGGATCTCTTGAAGTCTGACATGATTTTGATTCGATTCAATTCAGGGCCTGCGATTGATATGAGATGTCTATTTAGATTTATATCAACCCAAACAAAAAAAAGTTTTATAGGTGAGCTATTCAAGTATTTAAATTAAAAACAAACTAGTCCTTGTCGCATCCCTTTTTTCTTTGTTTTTATTTATTTTTTATGTAGCATCCTGTTGCTGTTTTTCTGTGGGGGGGAATCCCCTTTCTTACAAAAAAAGCACAACATTATAAGATGTAATGATGTGTTACTGTGTTGAAAATTCAATAAACAGATGTACAATGTTTTTAGTAAAAAAGAATAAATATAAAGTGGGAATCTAAAATAAAGGAGCATCTTACAGATGATATGTATCGACACTTTCACTTTGCAGCGATAGTATTGGATCTTGGAATCATTGAATGGATATATACATACATACGCACACACACATATATATATATATATATATATATATATATATATATATATATATATATATATATATATATATATATATATATATATATATATTATTACCATATCTGTGTCTAATACTTTGGTAAAGCTAAAGCAGATAATAAATACGTAACACTCATTCATTCAGCTTAGGTACTGCCAAACATGGCTCGGGTGTTGCACCTGAGACTTAAAATGTCAGGGAAACCCCTACTATTGGTAACGAGTTATTTACCTCAGTGTGTTTGGCTCATGGGGAACGGTGCTGAGGCTGTGGTTTACTGCTGAGAAATACCACAAGTGTAGGCGCTCACTGGTTACGGGAGTAGATTATAATAACAACACGCTGTCATATGATAACAACGCAGTCTGAAACGATAAACCAAAGTCGCTGTATTCACCTGCTTTTGTTGCCACTGATCTCGGTGTATGAAGCACGTCAGAGTTTTAAAATAGCTGAAATATGTCCACAACACGGTAGTTTTACCGCAGGTATCTATCCTCATTTGAGCTCAAGGTTGCAGACGTTATTGACAAAGACACTCCACCCTCCCTCGCCTGTGTAATATTAGAAAGCAGTCGTGCTGTTAGTGCTGTTAGCTTTGAAAACACACGGTTGACTTAGTGCGTGTCACTTGATAGCTGCTGTCAAAAAATATTTGACTATTGAACAATATTTCTTACATTTTTCTTAAGAACAATTCTGTGATATTTAAACTTTGAATCACTTCTTCTTGACTGAAGGGCTTCCCCAGCTTTAACCATTGGGCCAATAGTATGTGGACTCTTACACGTACGTTCAGTGATGATGTTTGTGGTGTGGACTAGGCCCTTATTTAGCAATTACAGAAAACCTAATGCTACAGTGCACACTGAAATTTTAGACAATAGTTGTAAACAAATGGTTTGAACTTGACTGGGCTGCACACATTGATTATTTTCTGGATAATTGGATTAGTTATTTGGTCTCTAAAATGTCAGAATATGGTGAAAAATGTGGATCAGTGTTTCCCAAAAAGTCCAAGATGACGTCCTCAAATGTCTTGTTTAGTCCACAACTCAAAGATATTCAGTTTCCTGTCCCAGAGGAGAGAAGAAACTAGAACATATTTACATTTAACAAGCTGACATCAGAGAAATTTTAACTTTTTATTTTTTCATTTACTTAAACTGATTAATAGATTATCAAAATAGTTGGGGATTAATGTAATAGTTGACAACTAATCGATACATGTTTGCAGCTCTATTTTCCAAGGAAGGTTAATTGTAAGATTAAGATTCTTGGAGACGTTTCGTCTCTCATCCCAGAGACTTCCTCAGTTCTCCTTGGATACTTAAAGTGAGACTATCTCGACGTTTACAGACAGATGCACACAAGCACAAACAAGTGGACCATTCATTCCAGTGACTCTATCAGGGATTATGTAGTTGTACATCTAATGGGACATTTAGTACAGTAAGGGGCTGTTTAGGGCCAATTTGTTCTGCTGTGAAGGATTTGAACACACTGTAGATATCATGATCTGTCAAATCACTTCAGATTTGTGCAGTGATGCCTGCTACATTGGTAGAAACCCAGGAGATTTGGACCCAAAGAAAAAAAAAACTTTTGAAAAACACTGTTTTAAGCTCACAGATTGTTTGAGGAAGAAAAATTAAGAATTATAGTTGAGCAGAGAGTGATGGAGAGAGAGACGCACCCATCTGCTTCAGAGAGGAAACAGAGGCGACCCACCTGCAGGGAGACGCCACTATGGAAATACTAATTATCCTTCAGCCAGCTTTGCTCTCCCACTGGCTGACTGTGAAACCCTGTTTTATTTTCACACCTTGTACAGCTCTCACCTGCTTTACACCACCACCCCCACCCTCAATCTTTACTACTTTCCATACCTTTGCTACCAAAGGTAGCTACAGTATTTTCCATTCATTTCTGTAAAATAGCAACTTAAAACTTGCTAAAGGTAGTTCACCTGTCACAGGAAACATGCTTGGGTTTATTTTTGTCACAGTCACACTAATGTTATGCGGTAATTAGGGCTGCACAATAGGAGACCGATTATCTTTGACTGGTATTGCAATTGCGGTATGATTCACAACATTGCAGGGAATCATCATTTTTGTATTATTATTATAATATTAAAAGTAAAAGAAATTAAAATCATGATAGTGTGATTTTTGCGAGGATCTGTACCAAACAAAGATTATTTTCTTTAGTCTGTAGGATATGATTTGTCTCTGCAGCACCACAATACTTGCCTGGTTGACCCAGTTGTAACTGAGAGTGGGTCTGGGCAAGGTTCATCCACAGCTCATTTCCATCTCATTTCAAATGCCTCTGGCTGTAATTGGATAGTCCTTCAACCAATCAGACCAACGACCCGGGTGACGTAGCAGCGACAGCGGCATCAACGTGTTGCTGCGCTTCGGTGGCCACCATGTTGTGTAAACAAAAAGCTGCTTGCTATCGTCATCGTGTAAAGCCGCCTCAACGGTTGTGATTGGTGTAAAGCCCGCCTCAATGGTTATGATTGGTGCCTCGATTTGGAGAAATTGGAAATGGGCTTGAATGGGCTCTTGGCCAGACGGACTTGCAGAGCAAATCTCAAATTTGCCGGAAGTTCGTCAGGGTTTTCCCAGGCTACCACAATACTTCATTCAGAATGCTTTGAGAGAGAACAGTGCTAACGTTAGATAAAACAAAGTGAGTTCCCTGTACAGGGAGCACCCGGTCATACCGTATAACTCGCTGGGCTCCGACTACATTTTGTCTTGTTGTTATGGAAACGACAGGTCTGGCTACTCCGCTTGTCATTGGTCGGCTGTCAAAAAAGAGCTTGACGTAGGGCGTTTTTTTTTTCCAGAAACGTTTTTTTTTTCAACTTCAAAAAGACGCCCTGAGCTCCAGAAAAGAAGTTGGCGTTGCGTTTTAAAAAGCGCTCAGGATTTTTGGAAAACGTGGTTTACTCCACAGGATTATAATGTAAAACAGATGCTTGCAGCTTAATAAAAGACACCAAGTGTGAACATAGCCTCAGAAGGTTTTCTCATTTTTAGACGTTGGCGCACTGCTCCAAATAATTGCTGTGAAGTGTTTGATGAATCACCTGCTGAGCTCAAACATGATGCAGCTCATCTGGTCATCATCAGTGCCGATGATGCTAGATGATAGCCGCCTCACTTATTAAATACTTGGTGTAGCACCACTGCTCCGTTTCCCCCTTAATAACTCTGGTATTATATTTCGTTAAAATGTAATTTCTTCCGTCAGTGGAGGTGTTCTTTATCTATGAAATATCTCACAATGACATTTAATCACTTTAAGAATTGTTTGTGTATTATGACTTTTACCAATCTTTTCAGTTTGAGTTCAGGGCTATGTGTGTCAGAGGCAACAAAGTTAAGACCATCAGTTTCTAGGAAAAGCGTTAATATGAATGGGATAGTTTGGATATTTTAAAGCGTGGTTTTATGTGGTAGGCTACTATCTCTAGTAATAGTAATCTATAGTCTACGGAAGAGGAGTGGGGCCACGTGAAAAATGTATTTGAGTTCTGGCTCTAAAGTCTAAAGATAAATACACATTACATTCACATATGCACATACAGGATTCATACATGCACACACATGATTCATAAATACACACACAGGATTCATACATGCACACACATGATTCATAAATACACACACAGGATTCATTCATGCACACACATGATTCATAAATACACACACAGGATTCATAAATACACACACAGGATACACAAATGCGCACAAAATTCACAAATACACACACAAAATTTAAAGAGCACAGAAGATTCACAAATGCACACAAAATTCACAAATGCACACACAATTCAGAAATGCAAACAAAATTTACAAATGCACACAATATTCAGAAATGCACAGGACAAGATTCAGAAATGTATTTCTGATGCACACACAAATATACCTTGATTTACAAACTGCTTGCGGTCTGTGAACTTCACTGCATTTGTGTGTGAATTTTGAGACTCCCCTGATGTGGCTCGACTCACAAATGCCTTTTTTTAAACAGGGAATGATCTGCAACCAATCAGATATCTCCCTTGTTTTAGCCAATCACAAGAACGCACCCCACGTGGAGGATTGTTTACTTATAAGCCAATCACATGAACGCGTTCACACAGCGCTATAGAGAGCCGAAGCCCCGCCCCATCCGGTGGACCTCAGGGACCTTAACTCAGAAAAAATATGAACGGTAGTGAACGGGGAAAAGCAAATTATTTTTTGATTCCGTTGGAATTGAGCCATGGATTACAAATATGATGTTCGTCAATTTTAAAAGATAATTTTTCAACCGAAGAAAGTCTCAGTTTATTGTTAAACTGTTGAAGTATAAGACTGTGAAAATACGTAATTACAAAGACTACACACTTCATGGATGACGTCTCACTGAAGCTACGATGTCTCTGTAGGTGTCTCAAATCGCGCACTGCACTTCGTACACTACGTACTATATAGAATATTTTCACGGCTTTACTTTGCTTTACGACAGGGAACTGAAGCTGTTATATCCAGCTCTCTACAAAGCCACCAGCCCCTTATTTTACCTCGCAGAACACAGGAATTGACTTGTTGATGAGTCTGAACTAACTCTTTAAAACACACTCCATACAGTCAGGCAGCGTTTTTGGAGTCTCTTGTCCTTTTTTTGTGTGTCGTAGGATGGGTCATCCGGTCATCAAACTCCCCTGTGCAGCAAACGCTCTTTTTGTAGCCTGTTTTTTCAAACTCAGCCAGCTTGAAACCCCTACCATACTCCTACGATCTGACATTTTATGTAGAAATAATCATAAGAAGTGTATGTATTGGCTGTGTTCAGAGAGGCACAGATATTCACATAATGCTATAACTGATTCTACAGCACATCTTCCTCGCCTGTTTCTGCTGCTCCATCCTCATTCCTTTCCTCCATTCTCTTGTCTGCGGTTTGCTACAGCTGACTAAGCCTGTCTCTGCAGTTGTGTGTGTGTGTGTGTGTGTGTGTGTGTGTGTGTGTGTGAAGTCATCATCAGTGTGCGTATATCAGCTTTGCACATCGTGTCTCTGTGTTGGATGAATGATTAGCCTCTCATTAGATATGCCGTCCTGTTCTGTATAGGAAGGACTGCAGTATCCTCCAACAGCGCCACTCAGTCTCTTACAGATAGAGGCAGTTACATATTCTGTCTATCCACACACACACACACAGACTATTCAAACAGAAACATATTGCACTCACATAAATGTACCACTTCCTCTCCTATGCTTTAAGAGGAAACTTCATTCATGTCGGATACATAGAAACCCACTTTGACTTCCTGAGCATTACCTATTTGGACTACACAGATACCTCCAGCCGTAATTGGACTTTTATGAAAGGGGCTCTTGCAGACATGTCGTCCCCTTCTGATATGATGGTTTCTCCCTGAGTGCAGCTACTGTACACACCCACTGTCTGAATGAACGGCGTCATCAATTTAATTAGGTTTTGATATTTTGTAGTTTTAACAGTCTAGATTGAGGTGTACTGTAGTGTTTCAGGACTAGGGCTTCTCGGTATTGCCACTGATTTACCAAATTGATTTGATTCCGATTCACAGGGTCCCGATTTGGGATATTTCAGTTGCAAAACCAATTTTGCTTGGATGTGAAAGAGATTCTACAATTGTACAATTGTAAAAGTATTAATGTTTACATATGGAATTGACCCCAAAGCAGTTACATTAATGTACTTTTTATTTAAGATGAACACACAATAACATGCAGTTCTACAGACTCTACATTCAGTAAAGTTTTAAAATGGCTATGCCAGTTTTTCCCTCGCCAAACTGTAGCCTAACTTTGGTAACAACTTTGGTACTAACTTTGTTATTTAAGCCCCTTCCCGATAAGCTAGCATGACATAGTTTGGTACTAATGGATTCCTTAGACCTTCTAGGTCTTGTTTCATATGATGCAGACAAAGATTGATGCAGAACTGTTTGAATCGAAATTGGATCATTCAAATGAAAATTGATTTTATTTTTTAACCCATCCTATTCAGGAATGTGTAAATGCTGTTTCAGAGGGCAGCAATAATACACCTCAGACTGAGAAAAACCTTTTGAAGTTCCCTGGTGTGAAAATGTTCATAATTAAAATAATGACTTGTGGCACAAAAAGGATCCAGATGTAGAGTATCGGTGAGCCCTGGCATCACCGTGGGCATCCACACACTACAAATAACTATCATGCTATGTATGTGAACGTGTATATGGTGTGTATGTCCTCCATTTTTGGCAACTACATGGTTGCTTTCTAGGGATGTACGATTCAGAAAATGTCCCGATTCGATTCAAAATCGATTTTCGATTCAAAAACGATTCACAGTATATATATATATATATATATATATATATATATATATATATATATATATATATATATATATATATATATATATATATATATATCTTATACATCCCTTAGTACATCCATGTGGATTTTGTATTTAGTTTATTTAGTATCTTTTATTGTCCATATTATTCATGTGAATTTGTTTGTTATTTGTTATTTTATCATCTTGTTTATGATGTATGTGTATGTTGTGTATGATGTCTTTAAGCTACTGGGACCTTGAATTTCCTCTTGGGGATCAATAAAGTATCTATCATATGATTGCAGTAGACATACAATAAAAAATGAAAATATGAATTGATTTTTGGAATTCTATGAATCGATTTTGAATCGCTAGAGCTTGAATCGCGATTTGAATATGAATACAAAATTTTGCACACCCCTATTGCTCTCTGTAGCTCAATGATGCACTATATTTTATTTGTCATATTAACTTTTCTAAGGAAAGTTGTACGACAAAGTGATATATTCTGTATTTTTCTTATTGCCCACAAAAGACAAAAAACAGCAACCTCTTAATGCTTTCCCCAAACCCATTGGTTCCTACTAGGGGAGGAACGGTACATGTATTCATATTGAACTGAAACGGTACGGGTGTCTCGGTTCGGTACATGAATTTACACGGAGAATACACGGTATAAAAAATAAATAAATAAATAAATAAAACTTGCGTGCAAATTAATTAATGTAATGCAGAATTGCTGTTAGATACGCGCTTCTTTAGGGACTTCTTTAGCTTCTTTAGCTCTCGAGCTCTGCCTACATGGACGTACATGGACCTACCCAACACGGACGTAGCTGTATCCCTTCTTGCCTCGACCACAAATGGCCTCCAGGCCCGTTTGCTTTGTTGTTAGCTCCGCCATTAGCTAGTTGTTAGCTCCACTGTTTGCTCCATTGTTAGCTGTTAGCTCCGCTGTTAGCTGTTAGCTCCACCGTTAGCTGTTAGCTCCGCTGTTAGTTCCGCCGTTAGCTGTAGCGTGTGAAGCTAACGCCAAAACTTGTCATCTGCTCTGTGTAACCGAAGCTGCTCTTTTAACATTCCTGCTCTGTGCATTCACATATGAGAGCAGCACTTGTCTCCCATAATCACACTACTAGCTGATTGTCTTTTTTTGTTTACAAGTTCCAGATGGAGTCTGGAGATGATGTGGGGTAGCCTACTTGTTTACATCTTACTTTATACACTTCAGGCTGTTGCAGCTAGCTCAGGGGTAAGACTGGATGACACTAGGTGATATAGCCTGAGACATGCACAATAAAAAAAAATTGTTTTGCTTTTCCCTCCATTGTACCAAACTGAACCGTGATGTCTGAACCGAGGTATGAACCGAACCGTGACTTCTGTGTACCGTTCCACCCCTAGTTCCTACTGAAGGAGTGTAAACCATGACTAGGGGCTTATATATAGTTTCAGTTATTTCCCAAAACAGCTGAGCACTGTAGGTTTTGGCAAATAGGAAATATTTGTACCGGTGCATTAATACAAATGTATTGCTCTCGTGAGTATTTGGGGCAGCAGGGAGGTGTATGTAGGATTGAGTCAAAATAGTGTTTTTTATTTATTGAAATAAAGGTTGTACAAAACCTTCAGACAGGGAAAGTATCGCTGTGCGTCGGTATAAATTGAAGAATCACTACATGTAACAAAATGCGCCGTGGCGTTACGCACAGCCAGACCGTTTTCTACCTTCATTGAATTGCGTGGACGACAGCAGGCTGCTGTAGTAAAACCACACAGATCTTTACACATCAGACTGCTCGGTCATAACTCGACAGTCTCCGTTCTGGGCTGAGATGGACAGAACTAGGGCTGAAACTATTCCTCGAATAACTCAAATAATTCGATTACAAAAAATCCTCGAAGCAAAATTCTTTGCCTCGAAGCTTCGTTAAATCAATGTAACTTACGGTGTACGGCTCACTGTGTTTCCGCACGGAGGATTATTACTAGCGCACAACGGGCGGACGCTTCTGTGGACACGGACACAAGACTGATGGCGCAGATTACAAATGAAGGAAGATGAAAATAGTGAGGGTCTAACAGAAGAGACAGGCGAGAGAAAACGACAGAAAGTTTGGGATCATTTTAAGCTGCAAACATGCTGCTACATCATCTCAGTAGAAAACATCCAGTCTACTCATCCATTCCACGGAGCGGACCCAACAAGGAAAGCTGACTAACGTCTGCTGCTCTCGTCCACCGCGCTGTTTTACACAACTAGCATGCTACTCTGCAAATAGACATGTTTTACAAACAATTTAAAATGAAAGCTGTCGGTTTGTAGTCTTAACTGTTTATTAGTTTGCTATTGTTTATTTGCTTGCTTACTTACTCTGAAAATGTGTCTCCCAGAACAGTGTAGTTGAATAGATTTTTGAATCCCAGAATTAAAAAATCAAATCCCTACCCAACGAATGAATATCCGAACAGTCAAATATTCGGTTCAGTGAATCTTCACTGGTCACATGATTCGATTTGATAACCATTATCCTGTCAACGATTCAAATCACGATGCGTCACCTCCTCAGTGTTATTATAAATTGCTACACATGGACAAATTCAATTCTATAAACTCCCCTTTTTATTGTATGTGCTCTTAAAAAAGACACTTCCTGAAGGTAGCTGAGTCTGAACGCAGCAGAGAACAGACAAAAAGCAAAAACAAAAAAAAGCAACGAGCGGAAAATCAGCAAGCAACATCAATAGGCAGGGACGGATTGTGGCTAAAAAACAGCCCTGGACTTTCTCCCAAATAGGCCCATCATCCGGCCATTTACCCCTAGTCGTGCGCGATAGACACTAGCCAGGATGTCCTGATACTATGCTACAATACTGTAGCCTATCAGACAAGGTATTCACAGCAAGTAACATCTCAAAACCAATGATGATAATTGGGATTGTGTTTTACAAATGAAGCCTTCAAATAAAAACAAACAATTTACAATGCCATTACATCTGCATTGAAAGTAAAATAAAAATAATGAAATGTCACTGGCTACAGAAACCCCAAATTACACAAACTTGTAATTAAAAGTACAAAGTATTACTGACAATCCTTTCAGAGATAAAGTAGGCTACTTGCTGTACCTAAACATGGGGATTAGATATATATTGTAGGCCTATATCATTTGTTTATTCAGGTTGAAGATAGATCTTCAACCTGAATAAACAAATGATTTTAAAGATAGGTTATTGGCTATTATTGATGATATAATACCTGTGTTGCTTTGTGTTAAAGAATTAGCATTGAATAACCTATTCAATATTTTGTCAATGTCATATTACACTTTTGATTCATATTAAGGCTGTGAAATGATGAAAATGACTAGGCCCTATCAATTTTGTCAGTGAAGCTTTCACAAACAACCACCAGGTCTTTGCTAGTTCCACAATAGTAAACGCAAATATGAAAGACAGGGAAAAACTGAACTCTGATGGAAGACAGACAGAAAGTGCAAGCTAGGATTTTTTTGGTTAAACTTTTGGTTATATTTGGTGAATTATTTAGCCTCATTCCCTGTTTGTTAGCATGCTTATAGTGGTACCAGTGCATGCCTGATGTTTTCCCGTTTAATTCAATACCATAGTCGTCATCCTAGCAGCAAAACTGTGAAACACGCAATTCATTTCTAACGTGTTTAATGTTTCAAATTAACCTAACAGAAATTATTAAACACGTTAAGTTTGACAGCACTAAATGGCGCGATACTTTTCATAATCATGATGCACACCCATGTTGACAGCTGACTATGCAAATCGCTAAGATAGGGATAAAGGCAGCCTATTATAAATGGGTCCTGCTACTGTCACTTACCAGTAGCCTGCCTACTGTTGATGTGACGTTAACTCTCCTGTCTGTCCCTCATCATGAAAGCTCTATGAGTGTTTTCTATTTTGCTGCATCAGTCTCGAGTAGGGATGGGAATCGAGCACCGGTTCTTCTTTAGAACCGGTTCCCAGTGAATCAATTCCTTGGAACCGTTAGTGTACCTGCTTAACGATTCCGCTTAACGGTTCCGCTCGTTGCAAATGTGTCATGACCGTCACACACGCGCTGCGTTCTTTTGGTTACGCAGCAAACATGTCATCGAGGCAGAAGCGATCTAAAGTGTGGTTATATTTCACTCGAAAAGACGCCAATGCAGTCATTTGCAACAGTTGTAAAAGTTTAATTTCGGCAAAGGGGGGAACTGCCTCCAATATGCAGAAGCATTTGGCCACACTCGCGTGTTTGATTCTCTACTACTCAGCGACACAGCAACAACAAGTGAGTCAAGCAGCAGCGGAGCTAACGAGACGCCCTCTGCTATTAATGCCAAAGGTAACTTGTCTATTTAGTTAATGTGAGCGCCATTTCATTGTGTAAACTTTACCTATACGGAAAAAATCCAGCTTTATAGAAGCCTTCCGCCCATTCCAACCAAAGACAGCGCCAGTTTCTGGTGGTGGAAGAAGAGTGACGCGTTGCCAGTGTTGTCAGCTCTAGCTGAGAAGTATCTCAGTGTCCAAGTTCCTCCACCCCTTCTGAAAGGGTGTTCTCCACTGCTGGAGACACCCTAAGTCCAGAGAGATCTTGACCATTTTTCTGCACAAATATTGTTAATTTGCCCAAGTTGATAGTTGTCGTCTTTACAGAAGACTTCTTTCTATTTTGTATGTCAGTTGAGTTGAATTTAGTTTCAGGTTGAATATTCCCAAAGGCACAAGCTCTTCCTTGACTGTTTACAGTCTGCGTTTTTTGTTTTTATGGCACTTAAATGGCAGTTTTATTTATTTTTTTGGCTGGACCAATGAATGTGAAAAATCTATAGGTCCCTGGACTTTACTTTGTAGCTCACCTACTTTTAGGTTTGTTCTGAGGTTGCTACACATAATTTGTGTATACTCTGAGTATGTGCGGTGTTCTTATCAGATATCAAAGCGAGTTAATACAAACAAACAAATTTGTACTTATTTCCTCACCCAATGAGAATCGATAAGAGAATCGATAAGGAATCGGATCGATAAGCAATATCGATAATGGAATCGGAATCGTTAAATTCTTATCAATTCCCATCCCTAGTCTCGAGAGACTTATTCGCCCTCTTTTCTTTTACTTTTTCCCATCCACCCTTCTGCTTACGTTTTCTGCTAGCCATTCTACCGGTGATTTGATGCTCAGGCTGGAAAACTGTACATTTTTCTGTCCTGACCTGCTCCAGTTACAAATCTGCCTCTGCAGCCGGGGACCAATCACAAACTGGCTAGTAGGCCGACTCTTCTTCCTCAGTTTTTTTTTACACGTAGCGTATAAGTGACGTATTAGCGCCCCTGCTGTTGGCTGTTCATATTGCTTTGTTTAGACTTTTTTTGTGTGCCGACGGCCGTCAGTTGGACGGCCGTTCTGGACTTCTCCAGAACGCACATATTGTCAGTCCGTCCCTGTCAATAGGCAATAATCAATGATGGTCTGTCACTGCATCAATGCAGAATCGTCCAGTTCCACATCGCGATGCATCGATGGAATGATTAATTTCAACACCCTTAGTAAACATGTGGTGAAAAATTGAGATTCTGCCCTCCCTCCCTCCAGAGGCTCTGCAATTGTCCCCTCCCACCCAAGCTGCCGCGCTGCGAACATAATGAGGAAGCGAGTTAGTGTGAGTAATTGAACATCAGCTCCTGTGATCTGTAGAGGAGTGTGTGTGTGTGTGTGTGTGTGTGTGTGTGTGTGTGTGTGTGTGTGTGTGTGTGTGTGTGTGTGTGTGTGTGTGTGTGTGTGTGTGTGTGTGTGTGTGTGTGTGTGTGTGTGTGTGTGTGTGTGTTTGGTCAGTAGCCAGAGTCCCCTGTCATCACAGAGATAGGGCAGACAGCTGACAGAAACAGTCCTGGGCGTCTCTTTATCTGCCTGTGTTGTTACAGCTTAACTCAACCAACCAGTTATTAGAGAAGGGAAGATAAGGCGAGCTGTGCTCCACTGACACCATCATGCGTCGTCGAGGCTGATACTGCCACAGAAAGGTGTGGCCTCAGGAAAGCCCGGTGTGTTGTTGTCTCTGTCTCCTCTCTTTTCAGGTCAAGGGTCAAGTATTGATGTCTGAAAGACAAATACATACACGGTTCTTCGGGTTCCACTGACACTGGCCTTTTGTTGTTCAAAACCTTGTTTCAGAATCAATCTCGGTAATGTGTGTTAGATTTCTGTTAAATATATGCGTACTTGTTTGCTATACAGACAGACACTTTCATATGTCCGTCCATTTATTGTTTTTCATTTTCATTTTCAGCATGTTGTGTATTGTATTTAATTTCTGTTTGGATGGACAGAAAGTTTAATGCAGTTGAATAGACAGATTTGTGATTATATTTAGGCGTTTAGAGTCAGAGTAGAGCGTGTTCTTATTTTTTCTATGAAGCAGCAGTGCCACTAATAGCTCAGTAATGTTTTGCTGTACTTCTGCTTAGGGCTGCACAATTAATCGAATATTAATCATGATCACGAATGAATGCGTTCTCCGCTCATAGAAACTTTCACTGCATATCAAATCAAGGCAGGATTTCACCCAGTGCATAGCCTGCCAGGCCTAACCATCAGTGACCAGTTAATCTAAGGCATTTGATGCAAAGATGTGTACCAAAAGTACAGGTGTGAAACCTCCACGGTCCGGACCAAACAGCCAAAATTTGATCCGACCAAAAGGTAGTCTCGGTCCGGATCAAACTGAACCATGGTCCGGTTCGTTTCTAGTGTGAAAGCATTTTTTTGGATCGTTCGAAAAAAATTGCGATACCAGAGAGAGGATACAAGAGGACAGTAAAGCCCATCTACAAACCGATCAATTACAAGTACCAGGAGACACGACACGGTGTCATGTATAGATCTTTAGTGCACTTGCATAACTGCAGTGTGAAACCAAAACTAACCGGATCCAATGTTTACAATGTAACAAAAACATAAACCTTGGTTCGGTCTTTAAAGTGTGAAAAGGCCCTAAATCACAAATAAATTATCTTTACAATCAATCAATAACTCTGCAAAGTTCCCTTTTAACAATCCAAAACCATCTAAAAGATATGCTTCAAAGTTTAGGCCATTTTCTGACAGATCAATGTGGACGCCCTGTCACAAAATGTCTTTTTTTTTTTTTAAAGTAGTTAAACTGAGTGAATGAGTCTGGGAGGTTTGCCACATTAGATTTAAAACGGCAGTGTAAAGTGAAAGAGTTTCACCTAAAAGTGTGAATTTCGATCGCAGCTTTTGAATCTTAAGTGTTTCTCTAACATTTGAAAGCAGTGGGTTGTTTTTGGACTACAACCATCATTCTGTCTTCTTTAACTGGTCTGCTTCCATGGAACTCCCACAGCTCCCACTTGGTTCCCTCTGTTTATTTTCCATTTCTCATACCCAGCCAGTGTTCTCTAAACTGCAGTGCTGCTGAATCGATAAGTGCAGCGAGAGCCAGGCTGCACCCACAGACTCCACTGTAGCACACACTTCACAGCCGCCTTAAAATCCAACCCGTAATGTGTTTCAGTTAGCAGACCACGCCACGGCAGGCGTGGGAAATATATTTATTTTTTATCACTCACGGAATCATCCCCCTCTCCTCAGGCAGCTCTGATCCCTCTCCGCTGCCTATCTGAAAGGTGTCTGTCGCTCTTATCAACTTACCGAAGAGTGTTTTCAGTCACTCACTCGCCTCAGCTGTCCTCACTGCACACACGTCTGCCCTTGATACGATTAATTAAGCGCTCAGTGCAAAGATAGTTGGGGTTTCAAGGCAGTTTTTACCGCGGCAAGCCGACTGTAGGTCATCTGTGCGCCAGATGCAGCACTACGGAGCCTGTGGGAGCCATTCATGCTACTGGCCTTCCCATCATGATACCAGTCACTGCACTGGCAAAGCCCCCAAGCTAGCACTAAATCAAAGAGTGTGTTTCATAGGAGACCACAGGGGCAAGTGGCAGATTCCCCATACCTCACCTGATCATCCTCCACACAGTAAATCTCGGGTTAATTGTCTCCATGCATGCCTCAGTCGGTTTTCCAGCTGATGTGGCTGTGCGAGCTGTTGAATTCTTAATGTGCCCTTTTGTGGTCAGCTTTTAACAGCTATCACCTTCAAGCCTGGGCCCCGAATGGGGGGGTCGTCTTCCCTTTTTATTTTCAAAGCAATTCAGCGGGGGGGGGGCATTAATGCTGTTTTAAGAAGAGCTAATGGATGACCGTAAGTCATCGCTGGGTGGATCCTTCAGTCCTTTCCTGAGTCTCCACTCCGCTGTTAGGACATGTAACCCCTTCCCCGTGTGAGGGGGTCAGCTCCTGCCCCCAAGGGCTCCTGTGTGGGTAAACAGTGAAATCTTGGCACCAGGACAAACAGTTTCAATGCAGAGAAAGAGGCTACGGTGAGATTCCATTACTGTTTTGGCAGGGAGCTGCGCACAGACAGCCAGGCCGAGGTCCCGGCCTCAGCAACCACACACACACACACACACACACACACACACACACACACACACACACACACACACACACACACACACTGAGTATCAGCTTCCTGCCAGGGCTTTGATTTCATTCAGGTGATGAATCCCCAGCAGCTGGCACTGCAGGGTGGGGGGGGTGTGATGAACCTCAGATCGAAGACAGTGCATCGATAACATACAAAATGATATGTCGATGCCATGAATTAACGCAGTGGTTGTCAAACCTTTTCTCGCAGGGCACCCTTTTTAAAGATACAAATATTTTCAAGCACCACCTCCCCCCACTAGACAGAAAATCATTTATTAACAATAAGAATAAGTTACAGATGCATCGTTGCATTTCAAGTGTTGCATGCGGTAACTTAACCTACTTTGGATGTCTCGTGAGATAAACCGGGTATTGTTGTCACTGTGTCACGAGCCAAAGCATTAAGAGATTGTGGTAGCAAGCAACGCAATAACTTAGATTAATATAGCGCATTTCATGAAACCCACGGACCCTTTACACAAGTACAGGGGGATAAGGGGAAAGAAAATAGTAGGATAACACAAACACAGACTGAAAGGAATAAAACGTCCGCACTAAATGGAAGGGTACTGACTACAACCACATCGCGCAATCTAAAGTTATTTTATGAATGAAATAGACATATAACATACCTGTGGGCCAATTCGGGGTTTTGAATCATTTACAACAATCCCATAATTGTCTCCATCTGTTGAAACCCCCACCAACTGGTGTGACTTGGGTTTCGCTCGTTGTCTTTCCCTTTTAGCTTTTAGTTGTTTAGATTATTTCCAGAAATGTCCTGTTTTCAGTTGATTTTTCATTTATTTTTTATTCCTTTATTAAACATGATGGTAGAAGGTGCAACATGTAGATGCTGCTGCTGAACTGAGGCAGATCAGACATTTCACTTTACAGGAAAGTACTGATACTTTCTGTTGGAATTGTTTTTGTATTGTAACTTTAGCTTTTGTGATAAATGTTCTGTGTTTGACTGTTCAATGTGTTTATTAAAAGAAAAACACTTCATATCTATGTTCTCATCCCTGTATAAGAATATAGAGCCGTTTTGATGGTGTCTCATGTTATAATGCTCCATGACATGTTATATCTTTTACACAGGGAATATTGAACTTTTGCTAAACTTAAAAAAATAAAACAAATCACGAATTAAATCGTAATTGCAATATCTGGCAGAAAAATCGCAATTAGATTTCCCCCCCAAATGGTTCAGCCCTAATACACAATGGTTGTTAGAAGAGAACCGGGAGCACCACTGCTCCCTCTGGCATGTCAGATGCATTGTGGCTCTTTCTTTGAATAGAGCCATTAGCGAACATTTACGTAAGGGAGACCCACTGTATTTGAAAGCCCAACAGCTATTACTTTTCCAGATACCGTATTTTTCGGACTATAAGTCGCTCCTGAGTATAAGTCACATCAGTCCAAAAATGCGTCATGACGAGGAAAAAAAACATATATAAGTCACACTGGTCTATAAGTCGCATTTGTTTAGAACCAAGAGAAAACATTACCGTCTACAGCCGCGCATTTCTGACACAATGCTGTCTGTGCTCTGATAGAGAGGCGGTTGCGTTGCATGAAGCGGTAACACCAAGAAGGGCCGCCAGCAAAATCATTTATATTCATCTCCTTGGCAACTACCAGGGCGTGGAGACGTAACTGCACCGTTGACAAGCCTCTCCCAGCAGTGCATTGTTCAAGCACCCATCTGTGGACTCGTTCCTCCAGCTCTGGCCATCTTGCTTTCAGCCTATGATTAGCTTTTTTGGTTTTCTTCATTAGAGTTAGAGTAACCTCTGTTTTACGCCAGTCCCTCACAAGTTTTTCACTCACTCCAAACTTTCTTTCTGCTGCTCGATTACCGTTTTCGGTTGCATATTTTACTACCTGCAGTTTGTAATCTGTAGAATAGGATTTTCTTTTTGGCCGCATTTTATTTGTGTTCAGTCTTTCTCAGTTGTCTTTAAGTTAATATGTCAGTTAAAAGTTTTTCAGTTATTTAATTTTTTCAGGGGTTGCTAGGCTACAGGAGCATAGAGCGCCTTCTAGCGCCCATAGAGCGCCCTCTCGCGGCTGTAGACGGTAATGTTTTCTCTTGGTTAATTTCTCATGGTTCATGTCAAATTTATTTTGATAAATAAGTCGCACCTGACTATAAGTTGCAGGACCAGCCAAACTATGAAAAAAAGTGTGACTTATAGTCCGGAAAATACGGTAGATAAAGCCAGAGATGATTTAGAACTGAGTCACCCCAGCTCAGAGTAACTTCCTGTATCTGTGTCCCATGGGTTTCTCCACAGTCATGCCTCTTTAGGAGACTAGCAGCAGGTCCTGAGTGTATTGATTATATGGGAGAAGTGAACGTGAACACAGATTATGAGCGATTCTTTCGCCCCGTCACCAAAGTCAATATTGGAGCCATTTTTCACAAGCCACATATCTCTAGAACTTTTGTTAACTTTTGTTCGAGACCTGTTTCTGTCTAAGGAACAACTTTCCCGAGATCTGGCAACACTGACAAGCTAACGTCAACTAATGTTCACAAACGCCCTGTCAAAATACATTTTCGTTATGCTAGATATGTATTCTATCTGTGTAAATATCTAATGTTGGCGAAAGGAAATAAATAACTATAGAAATATAACCTTTCATCTAGTGCTATATGGAGAAAATCCAATATCACAATATTCTTGACCAAATACCTCGATATTGATATTGTGACGATATTGTCAGATTGACTATTGATGGTTTCACAAAATATTTACACAATGAGATTTGAGATAAATAATCATCAGTAATGTAGATATGACTAAGTGGGTAAAGGAAAACAGTCTGGTAAGTTCAGAAAAGTACATCACTTTACTGTAATGTAGCCTTTAGAACCAGGAAAAGACAACACTTATGCCATATTAAGATATCCAAAATCTAAGACGATATCTAGACTCATATCACGATAATATTGATATATTGCCCAGCCCTATTCATCCATCCACATGACTACACTACACTTGTAGGGCATTTCATACCATTGGTATCTTCAGTTATAGAGAATCTTTGATAAAGCCAGCAATATGACAAATTGCATGTCTGAAAAGGGCTCTACTCTGACTTTGGTATGAGGAATCTGACCAGTGGACCATGTTCTTTTTATGCTCAGCAGCAGCACAGAGTAGATGTGTCTGCAGGGTGGTGAGAGCGATCAGGAGGACGAAGGACAGAGTGAATTATAGATAGACTGAATGTTTCTGGCTATGAGTGATTGCAGTCTAAGGGAGCCCATCTCAGTAGAAGCGCGACATAAAATCAATGTTCAGAGTGCAACCTAATCAACGTTGCCATGATGACTATGGGGAGCGCACTGAGAGATTGCTTTATTTGGTTAGCCTGGGAGGTCACCCTGTGTTTGCTTTGATGCACCCTCTTTTTTTTGTTCACGACAAGCTCCAGTACGCTGTTTTAAATACTAATTTAATAGTGCCGTGGTTTTGACATTGCTGTGTTTGCTCACTCAGACTGCTCAACATGTTTCTTATTCACAGCAATTTGGCAATTTTCCTCAGTCATTTTATTTAGTCCCCACAGAGAAGGTGCTCATTTTAGTGAGAGTGGCCTGCCATCAGCTCTGCATACGATATTGAAAGAACCACTAACGAGTAGCTCAGGACATTTACTCACAATAGAGAGCTGAGTCGGCAGGTCTCTGTGACCTTGGTGTGTGTGTGTGTGTGTGTGTGTGTGTGTGTGTGTGTGTGTGTGTGTGTGTGTCTTTGAGAACCATGTAATGGCAGAGCCAGGTCTTGCAGAGAGGCCTGAGGAAGATACTTATATATTATTGAAATGTTATTTGACTTCATGCCCTCCTATACTTCATCTTGTATGGATAATAACAGCTATAGCACTTGACTCGAAGTGGTGCTTACAAGGCATCGGAAGTATATTACAGTGTGTGCAAGTATGGAGTGCATGGTGATTAATGAAATCAGAGGACAGTATGTAGCACAGAATCTGACTTGAGGTGGGGTGGCAGTGCGGGAGTACTTTATAAAGTGTCTCAGGTCACTTTCACAGCTTAGTTAGATAGTTTTCAGCTCAACTTGTTTTTTGTTTTTTAACCTCTTCAGACTGTTCTTCTATAGAGTCCACACTTCATAGACAATGTATGCATCAAAACACTGACAAAGTTGTCCTCTCTCACACAGTTTTAAGTGTTACAACTCACTGTTTTCAAATGTTGTCCTCAACTGTCTCTGATTTACACTTTAAACCCTCTGAGGTCTAAGGACACTTGTACATATCTTATTTAAATTCACCTTTTAAGGGACATGTATATAATCTAGGCCTGCACGATTAATCGTTATAAAATTGCGATCTCGATTCACCCTGCTCACGATTTAATTTTTAATAACTTCGATTTTATATAAAAAATAAATAAATAAATCCTTCCTCGGCTTTAATTTTGATAGGACAGCTCTCACAAAGTTCAGGGCTTCACACTCAGCCAATGACAAAGTGCCTTTTAGTCACGTGTTTCACTCATCAGTTCAGGGCTTCACCCTCAGCCAATGACAAAGCACTTTTTAGTCATGTGTTTCACTCGTCGAGTTCGGAGATAAACAAAATGGATATTGATGAAAACCCAGGCACTAGTGACGAGAATCAGCCAACCACTCAAACCGAATCGTTTAATCAATTCTAAGCAAAAAAATCGTGATTCATATTTTTCCCCGAATCGTGCAGCTCTAATATAATCTGATCCCCATGTGTTTCATATCAAAATGTTCAGAACAAACCCAGCTTTATGTAAGGTGAGGCCCAAATTTGTTCCAGAGCAATGTGTAAAGACATCATTTGGCCCTAAAGCTTAAAAAAAGTTGATGTTCGCTTTTTAAAATTCCTCAAATCTCTTCAAAACAAACCTACACTCAATTGTTTTGGTGCTTGAAATGAATTTACAAAGGTCTCGGGTTCATAAAAGTAGCGTAATACATGAATAAAATAGTACGGAAGCCGAGAACAGCCATGGATTTTTTTTTGCACTGTTATCTCGTGATAACGACTTATTAATTTGTTATCTCGATATAACAAAGTTTGTATGTTATGTATGTATGTGTATGTATGTATGTTTTTTTTTGTGTGTGTGCCTAAGACACCCTTCCATTAACCCGGGGAATGGGGCTCTATAAATCTGCCGTTTCTCCCTCTACTTCTCCGGTCAAATACTTGGAAAAAAATCCCAAGAAGAGGAGGGAGAAACGGCAGATTTCTATCCGCTTATGGAGCCACATTCCCCAGGTTAATGGAAGGGTGTCTTGGGCAACAAAAAATAAAAAATAAAAAAATCCATAAAAAAAAAAACTTCTCGAGAAAACCCCCAAAAAATCTTGAGAAAACAAACTTTGTTATATCGAGATAACGCATTAATAAGTCGTTATCACGAGATAACAGTGCATGAAAAATAAATAAATAAAAATCCATGGCCGTTCTCGGCTTCCGTAAAATAGTAAATAAATGTCTAAAATGAAATTTTGTAATATCGCTTTTTGAATACGAGTGTTGTCAAACATCGCTTGGACATACCATGGATATAGAGCCGCTCAGCCAGCCATGCCTAAACACTTATTTATGAACTTCAATACTCAATGAAAAATCTCAAAATAAAATATCACAACGTGGCGTCATCATAAAACACAGCACTTTCAAGCCGGGGAGCTGAGTTCATTTCGCGGCGAAAACAACAGACTTTCACCCAGGAAACACTTGTTTGTTCCTCAGGAGTGTTTTAATCCAAATTTGATCTTTTTCCTAAACTTAACGAGTCATTTTAGTGCCTAAACTTAACTGTCATCGTCGCATAAAGCTCACTTTTCTGGCTAAACTCCACTACCACGGCCCCTGAAATGAGCGCCATCTGGCGGTGCCTGTAGCCGGCTCACAGTCACCTATTGCCAGCTAAACAACTGCCGCTGGTAGCCGACTCACAGTCACCTATTGGCGGCTAAACAACTGCTGCTGGTAGCTGGCTCACAGTCACCTATTGGCGGCTGAATAACTGCTGCTGGTAGCTGGCGTCCTGGAGCTCTGTAGTGGCTAAATACAACCAGCAACTGCTGCTCAGATTCTATCCTTCTATGGCACTATGTGTTCACGTTACAGCGCTTTACTTAGTTTGAAATACTTCTATTTTAGTCATATAATATATGGTCTATTGGTCATTGATCACTTTGAGGGGGGGATACATTTAGTCCCCACCGGGGATAAAAATAATTCATTAGAGGCAGGGATGTGTAGACCACAAAGGGGGAAGCGAGTAAGTGGTGAGTGGAGATTGTTTCGTTGACTGCTGTTTCTGAGGTCAAGAATATGGGGAAATTCCAGGTTCAAGAGGTTAATATAGCATCAGCCTGACCTAATGAGATCACAAAGCCCACCCTGTCCTGTCCTGTGAACATGTGGAAACTTTTAAGGGGCACTCTGTTAATTCTTCTCTTGAAAATCAGTTCATTTTGTCACAAGGACTACTAGTCAGCCTGTAAAAATGCACGTAAAGACGCAGGCATTTAACAGGCAGGGAGGGTCAAAAAATCATAATCACATTTATTTAACACGATTACTCATTGACTTTTGGAAAGATGTTGTGTTTATTGAACTTAAAAAACAGTGAAACACTTTGAACTGTGACATTCCCCTAAATACTTTTCCCGTTGAACTTTTCATTCAGAACACAAGACGAAATAAGAACTTACTTATTTTAAAAAACCTAATGTGCCAAAAATAATATTTGTAATATTAATGTTTTTGTGATCATTAGGAGCCACAAATTTGATTAATTGCACAGCCCTATGGGAAGTTTAGGAATGTTTAGGGCTTGACTAAAAAGTCGGAATATCTCGGCCTCTGCTGCTCTTGGTCTCTTGTAAATCCTCCAATTATATGGAAGTGCATTACTAAATCACTGGACTACCCCTTTAATACACTAGATACTGGTAGAGGTTGTACTTTATGGGGCAAAAATATGGTTAATGGCATGACATTAAACAGAACATCATTTTCTTTTTTTCGCCCATCTGGGCGATGAAACTCCCAGCCAGTGCTTGGATTGGGTCATACACTGCATGGTCAAAAGAGCCTGCGGCAGTGACTTAGTGTATCGCCTCATCCTACAGCACAAAAATGCTCCTGAGTGTTTGATATAATTTTGTCTGAGGATAAAGAACAAGCTGCATTTGTGTTCAGTGGGTTTCCTGTCACTCCTCAGGCTTCTCCAGAAGTATTTAAAATGTAAGATATCACACCCCGAGCGCTGTCTCAACATTTTCCGTTGAAGCAACGATTGCTTGTAGCGTGGAGCATGAAAGGTGGAGGTGGCTCTGAATTCATCCGAAGCAAAAGCGTCACCTCTCTGCAGAGCTGGCTGCTGCGATGCAGCCGCTGGATTTTCTTCCCTGTCGACAAGACGAGACACCGCCACCTACACACACACACACACACACACACACACCAGCAAATCACCATCCTCTTGCCAGTGTGGAATTCTATGCCCTCAGTTTTTTTAGGAGGATGAAAGCGCTTTGACTTAAGACATTTTACAAAAGATGAAAGAAGCCTTTTATATATACGAAGGACCACAACTGAGGCCACGAGGAGTGACCTGAAATTCTCCCAGGACTGACTTCAATAACTTGTGGCTTTTGAAGATTTCATTAGAACCAGATTCAGCCGAAGTTTGCACAGGGCAAATGGTGCTACAGTAAATCACAGCAGTGTTGGTTCATAAAAAATTGGATTTTGTCCCGATTCTCCCCTGAATTGTTGTAGTGGATGTCAGATCCAGTGTAAGTAGTTCAGAATCCTGTAAGACACAGACCAAACTTCCCATCTTAGTTTTAGATCTGTTGATGAATCACCCTCTACATCAGATCAGTGCTTATACGGAGCTCATCTGATTAACGATCACAAAGGGTGGAGAGAACAGGGAGCGCTAACAGCTACAGCGCTAACAGAGCATAACGCTAGGTTTGTGGTAGCCGCCGTGTTCCCGGCCATGGCGTGCGCGTCATAAAATTACGTCACAACAGCTGTCGTTTCCAGCGTGAAGGCTCCAGAAGCTGTCCCCAACTACACTAACTATTAACCTGTTTTACTTTGAAATAATAAAGTGATTTGTCATGACTTCAGGCTAGGGCTGGGAAATAGATCGATATTATATTGATATCGTGATATGAGACTGGATATCGTCGTAGATTTTGGATATCGTAATATCGTGATATGGCATAAGTGTCTTTTCCTGGTTTTAAAGGCTGCATTACAGTAAAGTGATGTACTTTTCTGAACTTACCAGACTGTTCTAGCAGTTCTATTATTTGCTTTTTGCCCACTTACAGTAGACATTATGTCCACATTACTGATGATTATTTATCTAAAATCTAAGTGTGAAGATATTTTGTTAGAGCACCAATTGTCAACCCTAGAATATCGCCGCAATATCGATATTGAGGTATTTGGTCAAGAATATCGTGATATCTGATTTTCTCCCTATCGCCCAGCCCTACTTCAGGCTTACTAGGGGAATGAATGAATCAGCACATTATTCGAGGTGCTGTAAGAGCTATCAAAGTTTGATTTCCCATTGCCAAATAATGTTTTAACAGACCCACATGTTCATTAATGTTGCAAAGCTTCATTTGTTGCCAAAAGCATAATCCTGAAGCCTAAAAGAAGGACCAAATATGCATCACTGTGGGAATTCTTTGGCCAATTAGGGCTGGTGTTCTACTCTGAGACACCCTAGTATCTGCTTAGTAAGATTTTACTTTAATTTGAAAGTGGTGTGAAAGCCCTCTTTGCATGTGCACCAAGTCCAAGCCAAGCACACATGTGATTCTGATTTCCAGCCTCTTTTCACCCCTCGATGAGGGATGAGATTGGTCTACAGTATCACAGAGATGACTAGCCACTCAGAAGAAAAAAACAAAAAGATTCAGTCCTATTGATCTCTTTGGTTCCGCTCTGAGTCAACTGATGTCCTTACAGACAGCTTGGTCCATAAAACAGGATTTATTCTGAACCAAAGCTTTTATTGGTCGGGATGAAATTTTATCTTTTATTTTATTAAAGGAAAATGCTATATATATTATGATGATGATCTGTGCTATAATTTATGTTGTGCACACTTTCACAACCTGATTCATCCACCTCCTCCTGATATACCAAACAAAACACCACCAAGCCTAACTCCATTCTCTTCTTTTTGTTGTTTTCCCCTTTCTGTTTTTCATTTCTTTCTCTCTCTCTCTCTCTCTCTCTCTCTCTCTCTCTCTCTCTCTCTCTCTCTCTCTCTCTCTCTCTCTCTCTCTCTGTTTTATTGGCTGTAGTTCTTCGCAGCTAGTGGAGGAGGGTTAATGAATTACCGTTTCTTCACCATGATGGGAGCCATTAATGGCTACAGTAACAGTAAAGGTTATCATAAACACATTTTCCTCTCTTTAGTGGTTGAATGTGTGAAAAGATGAAGGAGAAATGACTCGCATCCAACATGATCATTTACTTAAATTATCACTGTGGATGCAGCATAATAGGCTGCATGGGAGACATACGTATACCAACTAGTTATTGAGAAAGCATCAGGGAGTCATTCATGAAGTCAACACAGTGATGTTTTGTTTTTTTAAAGTTAAAACTGGAATATGGCCATGACAAGATTCCTTATTGTTTGTGGTACTAACTGAAATGTGTCCATTGCACCTAGTACCGAAATGTAGGCTTTCGGTGTCTGATCAGATTCTCCATCTTGTTTACTTATTTTTTTGATCAGATAGTTCCTGGTTGAAATAAACACAGAGTTCTTGTAAAGCTGCTTGTGTTTGGACAACATTTAACATCGGAGACGTTTGGCATCTTTTGTTCAATGAAAAAAGGTGTATTCCTCGAAGTACAATTACCTTTTTGTTTCATAAATATATCTTGACTCACTTACTAGCTTTTTCCAAAGCTTTTAACCACTTCTTGTGATCTTAATCATCGAGCAACTGAGCAAACTCCATCCACTGATGAATGCTATGAAGATGTGTTTGAAAGCTTAGGAAAAAGCTAGTGAGTGGAACTTGTTTTACAGTTTTTGCCAAATGTTTTCAAGGTTAAGAATAACTTTCAAGATCAACCGAAAAATGCTAATCGGTTATAGGTAATACAATTTGCAATTGGCAATGATACCCAACTAGAGTCCAAAACAATACATTTTTAATATCTTATATTCAAAAATATATAGATGTTTTTCTACAAAACCCATTTTCTATTTAACAATTTAGCAAAACATATCAAACCAGTATTTGATTCTTTCTTAACACAATGCACCTACATGATCAAAATTAAACTCAGGTAATATTTAATTAAAGAATGAATAAGGGAGACTCTGAATCTGACCAAGCATGAATGATTAGCTTAATTTTAGGAAATTTTGACACATCCAGTCGGTTGTTTGTTCGATACACCTAGCCAGCTGTAGTATTGGACTGTAGTCCACAGGTGACAATGTTATATATATCTGTGTGTCGTCCGCATAACTGTGATAGTTACGTTGTTATTTTCCATGATTTTTGCTAGGGGTAGCATGTAGTAGCATGTGTTAAACAGTACGGGTCCCATCAGGATGTCAGTGTGTTTTCCAAAGATAAGCGTGAGGTAACTGAGTCAGTGCTCGCCATCAAAGCAAATCATGCACAAAGCCTGAATGGCCTAATTCATTTCCAAATGCTCTATATTGATGCAAATTTCACTTCTTATTTGAGGCATCATTAGAAAGAGCAAGCAGGGAGTATATTAAATTTGATGCCTGAACATGAGCTGTCACTAACATTTAGGAAGTAATTGGTGTCTAGGTTCCTTTCATATGATCTTGTTGGCTGATTTGCTAGCTTAATGTTTATTGATTTGTCACTGAAGGATCCATTTGAAGATAATGAGCCATAGGCAAAGATGAATGTGTTAGACAATTCATTCTTTTATTGGTCTTTATTTGTATCCATTGGCTAAACAGTTTGCAAGCGCTGTTGTGTCTGCTTGCACTGCTGTACTTCATGGAAATTCCTCTTGCAGCACAAAACACACACACACACACACACACACACACCAAGTCACTGCAGGGATGTAATGTTGCTAGGCAACATGTTGAAGACAATGTCGAAGTGCAATTGGTTTAGTGCTGATTCAAAGGTTAGAGGGTGTTGGAGTTACACCAGGGTCGACCTTCTTCCAATCAGCCCTTCTGTTGCCGACTCTTGTCACCTCTGCTCTCACTGAACTTGTGCATTGTGAATATAGCTGAACCAAGTGAAGAGGGACAAAGGCCTGCACAAGCCAACACTTAGTCCTTTTAGCTTAAGCAACAAAGGAATCAAAAGAGCTTTTATCTCAAGGGGATTTAAGCAGTTCACCTCTTTTTGGAGCAAAGGATCCTTCCCAAAGACCTTGACCCTACCCTTCATTAAAAGAACTGACGTGATGATGCCTGTTAGTGTTTGCTAATGAGACTTTGAAATCCTGCTAAGCTGCAGGAAACAGCCTCCCAATATGTATGGTTTAAAAATACCTACTAGTTGATGATTGTCCATCAATACCAGTGACATGCTAGTTTTCCATATTAAAATTTGGCAGGTATTCCTAGAACCTTGGATGACTAAGTACGTGCTTCGTAGTTAATTAATGATGAATAAATGCATCTGTTAAGGTGTATTACACTGTCCGGTCAGTTACCCAATCATGAAAACTAAGGATCAGCATCTTTGAAAGGTTATTCGAAATGTCATCATACCACAATGACGTAAAGCATTCCAATGGCCACACACTTGGCCTTCTGTCGGCATCACGCTGCCTCCCTGAACTGTCACCAAGAACCCTGTCTTTTGCCTGTCTTTGTTGTCTTGAGTGATGAATCATACAAATTGACATAATGGCACAGATCGGTCAGTCCTTCCTCAAAGGCATTTAATGGTGTTGCACTCAGTCGTGCCTCAACACACCTGGTAAAAGTGGAAATGCTTGTCGGATTGTTGGTTTCAGAAAGTTTCAAAAAATCCCCTAGCTCTGAGTTTCACCAATTCTAAGTTTGGAAAGGAGTGGAGAAGGGGGTATCAGACGCTGTTGGATAATCCAACAAGAACTTTGTTTTAAACATGCTGAGGCCCTTTAGACCCTCTTCACTCAACCAGTGACATGAGCTGTGCTTTGCACCAGATGGGGACTACAGTGCAGAGGCAAAGCATCCCATAGGTGCCAACGAATGCAAGCCTGGCAAATACCTTTTTTCATTTGTGTATTTCAGTTTTACACAAAAGAAGGCGCTGGCAATGTTCCTCCTGTACTGAAGAGGGATACCTGTGATCCAGGCTGCAAAGTAAGTAAGTCAATGGTTATGCTGCCAGTCGGGTTCCATCCTCCGCTGTCCTCTCCTCTTTGGTCCTGTATTTACTGCAGCAAACAGGAGCTAAGGCTGATAGCATCCAGCTGGCTTGTATTTTAAACACATTGTGCATATATTTCTACCCATCTCTATGAATCACCTCTGCTGTGCTTGCCAAAGGGTGGTATGTGATCACAATCTTATCAGTCCACTGTTAGAGGGTAAAGGTTCAGACCATGGATGTATTAAGAGAACTGGATACAGTGTTCGGCAGGAAGCCCCATGCATTCCAATGAGAGTGCTCAAAAGTGCATAAAGCGAACATGGAGCTCGGATCTTCCGCATTGTTGGCCCATGACGTCACGATGGACACGCGCACTAGCAACAATTTGTTTGTGTTGTCTTAGCAACCGGTAGCAACATGCTCGTTCATGAGCTTCTCTCTCGTGTCTCTTACAAGTGGCGAACTCATGAACTTGCCGTTTTCATTGTCTAAAATATTCACTAACGTTAAACATTGTGTTTTTGCTGTTCCCGATCATTTACATTCTTAGCTAAATAAACGATAGATGTATTTAGCTAGACAACCAAGGAGATTTAATAATTATGTCATGCTACTAGCTAGCTAGCTACTAACTAGCGCTAGCAGTTAGCCTGCCGTTTCGTGAACAAAGCTCATCTATGGCTTCATCCTTCATCCACGTTACAAGTTTTACAGCATACAGCCCTCGGATGTATCATAAGAGAGAACCAAGGCAATGTAATCACTATGTCTGTAGTAACGTTGTGTAGGCATATAGCTAGCTATGTATAGATCTTAATACAGCCATGCTAGCTACCCCTGATGTTAGCAACTAGCTAGCTAGTCAATAGCCCCGCAAGTTTGGGAAACGCTAATGAAGTTACATCCATGTAACAGGCTTTACAGCATACATACATCCCTCAGATGTATCATAACTTCGTAAGATAATACCATGGACGTATTAATAGAACACATGGTGAATTACAACGATTAGCTATATCCATTATTACAGCTAGCTACATGACCTCGGGAGAACAGTCATGTGAGTGGGAAATTCAAAGCCAGACTTGTTCAGAATACAATCTCATATTTGACTAAATAATTTACCGAAACGTGTTTCTGAAAACATTTTAAGCGAGAAATAGGCCATGCAGTTGCTGAATCTGTCTTCATTTCAGATCGACAAAGGTCAGTTTAAAAGATGTTCGTCATCCCGCTCCTCGTTTCCAGGTAGATGGGTCATTTGAGTCCCACTACCAGCAGTGCCCGCCCCGCCAATTTATACATGAAAAATCGGCCAAAATGAAGGCCAATGGCCCCTCCGACGGACGACGGCACGGAACACACCAAACAGACTCGAGTCACTGACCTCGCCAGACTGTCCGACGGCCGAATATCGGCTTTGTGTGTCTGAACCTTAAAAGTGTTGGCCTGCCAGGAGATGCTGAGTGGAGGTACAAGGACCTGATTTAAAGGTCCCATGGCATGAAAATTTCACTTTATGAGGTTTTTTAACATTAATATGAGTTCCCACAGCCTGCCTATGGTCCCCAATTGGCTTGAAATGGTGATAGGTGTAAACAGAGCCTGGGTATCCTGCTCTGCCTTTGAGAAAAAGTAAGCTCAGATGAGCCGTTCTGGAATCTCCTCTTTATGAGGTCATAAGGAGCAAGATTACTAAGTATCAGCACCCCAACACTTTACATTTTTATTAGGTTTATTAAATAAACACTATCTACATCTAATTAGATGTACAGTATGTCATTGTGATTGGTTTATACTAACAAACTTTGGAATAGGAACAAAACCTGTGTTGGGTGATTTTAGAGTCCAAATGGAATTGTTCACACATGGTCAATTATACCCACTAAGTAGGGCTGAACGATTAAGGAAAAATGTAATTGCGATTTTTCTGCCAGATATTGCGATTACGATTTCATTTGCGATAAGTTTAGCTAAAGTTCAATATTGTCTTTGCAACAGATAAAACATGTATTGGAACATTATTACATGACACACTATCAAAACTGCTCTATATCTTTATGTGAGGAACATAAATATGAATTTCCAGCTATAATTGATATGTAACATTATTCCAGCATTTATCTTATAAGAAACAGTAAATCTAATAACAAAAAGACGGACAAAAAGGTTAAACCAAACATTCAAATAAATATTGCACATTTAATTAATCGCGGCCTTCACGATTAGCTAATCTCATTCTTTCAAATTGTGATTTTGATTTGTTCAGCCCTTGAACTGTAGTCACACTCCAGTCACATATGAACAATGTCTACATTTCCTGCTTCCTGACAGTGATTCTGGGACTTTATCCTGACTGGCTTTCTGTCTAAGCCATATTTTTTGTACACTCCCTGGTGAGTCACTGACATTTGCGCAGTGCCCTTGAGCGTAGAAACATAGCTGAGGTGCTTCAACCATATACAGTCTATGGCTTCAACAATAACAGTATGTTGGTGGGCTAGGTGTTAAAGGCACCAAAGACACTGTAAGCAAACACACTGAGAACAAAGGTTATTTGAAAGTTCTGGTTTAGACAACATATAGTAGACTTAAGTTAAAACTTGTTCTAGGAAAAAGAAAACCAATTTAAAAAACAGAACTAATGTGTTTGTTACTAACTTCCAAATATCCCAAATCTAAGAAGACATCTAGTCTCATATAGCGATATCAATATAATATCTGTATATTGCCCAGCTCTAGGCTACAAACAGTGAATTACAATTTCATTGCAAGCTTTCTTTGTTTACAGCAAATGACAAAAAATACACAGTAAAGCAAAATTTGGACAATTCCTTCTCTCAGGCCACCACCAACTGGAATGATGACAAAATCACAATGAGGTAAGGGAAAAGGTTTTTGCAAATGTATGTGTGCAGCCATCCCTAAATCCCTCACAACCCCCAAGTTTAAAAAATGTAAGTGTATGTGGCTTTACAGAGATGGACAGTCGAGGCTCCTCTTTGTCATTCATCCTCGTTAGCTGAATTGATTAACTAACACAATCATTGATACACCCACAGGGGAAAATGATAAATGATGCCACTTTGAGCACAGAGGTCACTAGGCCTGGGCGAAAAATCGATTAAATGAATTAATTCGAATTTTTTTGTTGCGGGCGATTTAAAAAATAAGTAAATCAAGTTTTTGTGTAATGGCGCATTTTTGGCTCTCCGGAACTTCCGTAGTGTTAGTTTCACATAGCGGTATGGCTAGCGACAACAACAACATCATAGCACACACAAAAGAGCAACAGCAAGTGACAACATGGCTACCGGTGAGAGTGGGAAGTTTGTTCCCAAGAAAGGAATAAAATCATCTGTTGTTTGGAACTGGTATGGGTTTGCTGCGACAGACGTGGAGCAGCAAATCCCGCGCTGCAACATTTGCCTAAAGCCCATCGCAGGCAAAGGAAGCAGCACCACAAACAGAGACATCCAGCCGAATATGAAAAATGCCAGTCTCTCCGAGACGAAAAAAACCCCCGCAGTGACCAAAAAACCTTAGCTAAAAAACAGCTAACTGTAGCCGAAACCTTTGCACAAGGCACCGCATATGACAGGAAAGGGACACGGTGAAGAACAATCACCGAAGCGGACGCTTTGCACATAGCCAAAGACATAGTACCCATATACACCGTGGAGAAGACGGTAAGTTGTCTGCCGTTTGTACTTATTGCTTTCCTTAATAAGTAGGGGGGAAAATCGGAAAAAAATCGTAAATCGAATTAAAAAAAATAAAATCGGAGATTTTATTTTTAGGCCATATCGCCCAGCCCTAGAAGTCAAAGAGCAACTGCTTACTTAAGAGACTGGTAGGCTAAGCTGAAATCAAGTCGAACTGTTGAAACCACAGTGGGGTTTTTATTATTGGTTGGTAAGATTTGTGGAGCTGCTTTAAGATGATGATTTTGCTATTTTGCAAACCTTTCAAAAAATGACAAGTAATCACTATTAGGAATTGTTGTACTTAAGATGTCTGCATGACTTTTGGAAATCCTTTCCTGCAGTATGGGTTTAACTGTTATGTGCAGAGCCCCCAAAGTCCTGAATGTTTAATATCTTGTGCACATAAGCTATGGATATTCTGCAGATGAGATAATACCTTGTGAGCACAAGTTACAGATCTCTAGAGCTCCGTAGTTAGGAGGTCTTTGAAAGATGCAACTGATTTTTGGAGGACATTTTTTTTATGTTTCAAGTAGGGCTGTCAATCGATTAAAAAATGTAATCACATTAATTACACACGCTGCGATTAATCAAAATTAATTGAATACATTATTTTTGCTGTGAACGTATTTTAAATATTTCAATTCCAATGAATCAATGAATAATCAGCATTAGTGACATTAAACTTAAAAAACTATTTTTATTATTATTTTCACTGTTCAAGTAATGACCATAACAATCAACAATATGACCTAATATGCTGAGGAAATAAATTCAAAAGTGCTTCAGGTGAGTTATTTCACTAGTAAATTGCTATTGAATGACAAAAACATCCACCAGATGGGAAAATGGTATTTTACAATAACTTTGAATGCACCACGAGGCTGTAGGTTACCAGTTTCATTGAATGCACCGTCTCCGTCTGTGTTTTTCGGACAACGGCTGCAGCTGCAGAAGTGTCGGAATCCTCTACAGTGAGTGAAATACAGTCAAAGTTTACACCGTTTAGCGTTAGCTGTCAGCATTTTAACCGTGTTTAATCCAGCTGCTAGCTACCGATAGGCTAACGTTACCTGCTGTTGAGTGTAGTGTTAACTAGCGTCACGTGCAGCGATGTTTCTGTTGCCTGTGGCAACGCATTCTCTTGTCTCCCTCCTTCATTTTACAGTCGAATGGTGGCTAGAACGGCTCCGGGTGAATCTGCGTTATTTATTTTTACGCGCTATTTTTTTCGCAGATTAATTAATCGAAATTAACGCGTTATTTTGACAGCCCTAGTTTCAAGATGACAAATGTATTGAAGTCATTGTTTTTAATTTTAAGACTTTTGAGTTTTACATTTCCATAATTCCAAAAAAAACGAAGATGGCAACTGGCAACAAGGACTTTAATCATCAATACAAACATTTGAATTTGAATTGAAATGGAATTTTAACTTAAGGCGCATTTTCTGAGTTCCTCCGGATGAAGAGTCAACCAGGCTGCTACAGCAGTGCTTTGATCTAAATGCTAACATCAGCATGCTAACATGCTCACAATGACAATACTAACATGCTGATGGTTAGCTGGCATAATGTTTACCGTTAGCGTGCTAACATTGGCTAATTTGCACTAAACACAAAGTACAGTTGAGACTGATGGGACTGTCATTCGTTGTGCTGGTGTTTGGTCATAAAGCAATGTTTTGGACAGGTTGGAATGTTGACCTCTTGGTGGCGCTAGAAGAAAAGTAATAACCAAAGCTTTAAGGGACCATGAATGTGTGTACCAGATTTATTGCCTGTCCACCTGTGCCCTATCTCATGGCTATCCACCAAATATTTGTCAAAACTTGTCCCGCAAATCCAAAAATGTCAACCAATTCAGAGGGTCTCCAAAGTCTTTAGGATACATTCTCTGGGAACCATGAATGTATCAAACTTAATACCAATCCATATTTAAGTGTGGACTAGGGCTGAATGATTTGAGTAATAAATCTAATTGCGATTTTCCTGCCAGATATTGCAATTACGATTGAAGTTGCGATCTTTTTTTTTTTTTTTTTTTTTGCACCTTCTACGATCATGTTAAATTATGTAATAAAAAATAAATGAAAAGTCCACTGAAAATAGGACATTTTTGTAACAATCCGTGCTGCATGTCTGACTAAAAACATTGTAAGGACTGTACTGTTCTCGCTGAGGTGTAGCAACTCCAACTAAACAGTGAGCTAAACTCTATTCATGAACATGAAGAAGTCCTGAATTCTTTATATGCAGATTTATTTTCTTCACATTGTGCTGAATCCATACACATGAGATGAGCGATGAGAGACGAGAGAGTGAAACTAGGAAACAAACAGCAAAATACGGTAATTAGCTAAGCCAATAGCTTTCATGAACATTACTTTTACAGCATGAAATCAATATGCTTAAAAGTTAACTTAGTCAGAACAAAGATTATATACATACAAGCGATGCTTCTGCAGGTGATTCAACGGAAGAACAAGGACTATGTGTTTCTCCAAAATGTGTAAGGATGAAAATGCCCATGGAACAGCAGTTACTTTAGATCATTTGAAACGCAGGATGACGGGAGAAAGAAGAATAGTTTTCACACTGTCTCTTCAGAATCAGTTCATTTTGAGGAATTCCCAAAGCCAACCAGTGTAGAATTGATTAGTTGTACATGAAGTTTGCAGTCATTCGAACTAGATTGTATCCATCTTATATATACATGTGGACATAACTGATTGGACCAGGATTGGATTTTTGATCTTTGGTATTATCAAAATTAGGCAAACTATTACCATTAAAATGACTGATCATGTTTCATGTTCTCAATAACAAACCATTATTAGCCAAAGTGTTCAATCCCAGACTAGAGATGAAGATCAGGAGACAGCGTAGTGTGTCCTTGAAGAGATCTTTGAAGACGAGCAATCGATGCCCTTTATCATCCTGTCCCATATGTACAGTCCTTGTCAGTTGTCAGTCTGAGGAGATTGAGGCTGATGAGTGGAATAGGATATGATGAAGCTGAGTACACTTGCTCATCACATCTTTTAGCTGCGGTGTGTTTGAGCACTCTGTTTGAACTGCTTGTTTGTGCTGTCCTTCCTCCTCTAAGCATCACTGTATATGTGAGTGTGTGTTGGTGTGTGGCAGTGGAATGTGGCACCGCTGGTCTCGACATGGCACAGAGATTTTAAAAGAGATGTTTGTTATTGTGGCTTCACAGAGCTGGAGTCTGGTGTCTGCCCCAAAGCAGGACAGAGCTGGGCAAGGCTGCTTTCATTCTTCCTCCCTCATTTTCTCTCACTCTCTTTTTGTGTAGCAGTGATCTGATTTAACCGTCGATAATAGTAATTGATGAAATTGTAGGTGCATTACATAAAAAAGGAACGTAATCAGTGGAAAACACTCCTTCATGAATTGTTAGAATGTGCAAACGGTTATCGTGTTTGACTAGCAGCTGATGTTGAACATTCCTCATGCTGTGTTGAAATGTGTAACTGAATTGAAAGTGTTGATTCATGCAGCACAGCAGTCTTACACAGCAGTAAGATTTTACTGAGATCATGTTAGATACAACGTCAAGTATTGTCTGAGGGCCAGATGTACGTACATTTGCGAATGTAGTGTTATCAGCACCATGGCCAACCCGCAGAAAGCGCACGCTGTGATACTTCAGCTTACGTCGTATTTACCAAACCTGCAGTTCATCGGGTAATCAACGCCTTTCTCCGCCCCCTAGACCGTAAATTGCGCTGTAGCAACGCGGTACTGGTGCTATGATACGGCTGAGTGCAGATGGCCATATTCCCACTGCTGATGCTATGACTGTTTGAAATGATCTTGATGCCAATTTGTAATGTAGTGAGGAGTTTAACAACTGCTGGAATAGAATGTGAACGCTGTAACTGTAGTATTGCATGGCTGCTTAATCTGTAACGCTTAATGATTTCGTGTTCACTCAACTGAAAAAGTGTGATCCTTGTGGCAAAAATCCTTTCAGCTCGTCTAGTTGGCCTATGTTTCTGTCTTGCTTGGATTACTGCCGCCATTTCACCAGGAGGCATATGCCAGGAAACCCGCTTGCGGCTGGTTTAGACCTGCTTTTAAGAGACGGACAATTTTCACCGCAAAATAGAGGCGCGCTTCCACGGGCGGATTTTGTACATACTGCGGAATACATAATTAGGCACACTTTATGTTTCCCCTCCTATCTCTTTATGGGAAACTCCCACTTTCCCCTTCACCCTCCATGAATGCATTTGCATGACATGGAAAAGCGCAAATTGGCATTTTCAGTTCCCGCAACAGGCAGTCTGTGCTTTTACCTCAGTGCGGCCTGTTTGTACATACCTCGGCATGCTTTTACGTGCACGTTGCGAAACAAATACGCCTGAAGTGGGCGCAAAAGCGTTAACACATCTGGCCCTGATTCTTTAGAAGTCTATGAGAAAATGATCCTACTTCTCACTTGATTTATTACCTCGGTAAACATTTTCATACCAGTTTTATGGTCTCAATCACTAATATCAAGTCTTCTTCAATACAGCATTTTGTAAATTATGGTCACATTCATTTAAAAATAGATGCAGGGTACTCTTTAGGGGTGTGGCTACACGCAGACCTGTCAATCACAATAGAAGCTTAGCAATAGACCTCAACAGTCCCACCCACAGCCAACTCCGGAAGTAAAAATCCCATTGATTTTCTCCATAAGGATTCTGATTATCAGCCATAATGTCTAAACCATCCGAGGTAGACTGACCACGAGCTACGAGGTTGTGAAACGGAAGTTTTTGTTCCTGTAGAAGCTAAAAGTCTGTATGAAATCAACTTTGTTTTAAGGCAAACATGTTTTATACGCAATGTTATGGAGAAAAACTACAGTACCCACAATACTAAGCGTAACAGCAACGTCTCTGCTTGGTCCAACTCGCTGTTACCATAGAAATGTTTACCGTACCCGCGAAACCGCAAACAGCTAGAGCGAGCTGCTACCATTGAAGTCTCTGATAATTTCTGTACACAGTCTTGTACCTTTGCCTTTTCGCGGTTTTCAAAATGTTTTTTGTGCCGAATCAAATGTTTTATACTCACTATTCATCTCGGAGCTGGTTGGCTTGGTTACAGACTTAAAACTCTATAAGTAATTTTTGAAACGTCAATGAAACAATTGAATAGGGAAAAACACTTCCGGAGTCAGAGCTGTTAAAAAGTGGGCGTTCACTGTTGAGCTCTTTGCTAACCATGGCCCTGTGGACATTAAAATAGCCATGAACTTGTTTTTGGGTGTTGTCCATGTTTTCATCTTAAACTCTGACTTAAACTCTGACTCTGTGTGGTGTTTGCTGCATCAAACTTAATTATTAACAATAATAATTAACATTTTCGTTGCCAAAAAATGTCTTGTTCAGCGTTCTGCCAAACAAGCTAGCTAGCCAGTGCTAGCATTAGCTGGTAACTTAAGGGAGAGTTTAGCAATTTTCTGTTCTGTCGTACATGCAGATGAATGGTGCCAGTACCCGAAAGTCTGCGTTTACCCGCCTGTAAATATCCACTGGATGACTCGCTGAAAATCAGCAACTTTCTCTCATTAGCCTTTAGCGTAGCACGGTGCCATTGCAGCTCCACCCTCTCGTCCAAAAATCGTCACATCCAGTTTCACAAAAACCAAGATGGCGACAGCCAAATTGCCAAGCTCGAGGCTTTAAAACAGCAGTCCACAAAGCTTGAGTTGCTGCTGCTGCAGGACAAGGCTGTGATTGTGAAATATCACAGAGCTCACTACAGACTTTTTTTCTGCTAAATTGAAGATTTAAAGGGGTGATCTGACACACAACCTTAGGTGACTTAATATTCTGTTGTTTCTCTGTGATGCCCTAACAAGTTGTCACATTATGGCTACTATCTCAGCCACAACTGTCAAACACCCACTCAGTTCAAACGTTAGTCACATTCAGCATTTCTGTGCTGAAGCGAGACTGCAGAGTGGCTCTGAGTCTTTCTGTTTGCTGAGCTTCTTCCCAGTGGCCCTGGGCAAGGAAACACAGCAGTCTCAAACCTCAAAAAGGGGTGTGTGTGTGTGTGTGTGTGTGTGTGTGTGTGTGTGTGTGTGTGTGTGTGTGTGTGTGTGTGTGTGTGTGTGTGTGTGTGTGTGTGTGCCCTGCCTGAGTAAAAAATAGTTTTCAGGAAGAGCTACAAAAGAGGCAGGAGGGAGGAACAGTGAAACGTAGTCTGAGATGCTGGGGTTGGTGATCCATGCAATGTTATAAAGGTGTTGGATGGCCCAGCAGTCAATAGTGAGGAAAATCGTACAATATACGTGTATATAGATCTGTGTTTGAGTTCCTGGAAGAGCGCTCAGATTTAAAAAAAAAAAAAGTGCAGCCATAAGCAGTTAATGTACAGATTCCTCTAAGTATTAAGTGAATACAAATCCTTTTAAAGGACTGAAACATCCCTGCAGTCTGAATATGAAACGATACAGTCCATAAGTCTGAATGTTGTTCCTCAGCAATGATTACATCATATTTTAACAATGGTTTTAATACCGTCAGCAAAACCTGATTAATAAGTTTATCAAGGCAAGGCAGCTTTATTTCTATAGCACATTTCAGCAACATCTCAATTCAAAGTGCTTTACATAAAACATTCAAGAGCAGTTAAAAACAATCATTACCCAGATTATAAAAACAGCTAAAATAGAATAAGACAGATATAAATGACAAGAATACAAGTTACAGTGTAGGAAATGAGCAAATACTTGATTTTAAAAAGGCAGAATCAAAAAGAAAAGTCTTCAGCCTTGATTCAAAAGAACCAAGAGTTGCAGATGGCAATTTTTCTGTTGCATTAAATCTTTAATAAGATTGACGATATTTTGAATGACACCGCACAGTAAAGACGGATTACAGGATTCCATCACTACACAAATGCCAACAGAGTAAGGCACCATATGGCGTTTTTCCACTGCTAGTACCACCTCTACTCGGCTCTATTCGGCTCAACTCAACTCGGCCGCGTTGCCCTGTCCTCATGTTTCCATTGCAGCATTAGTATCGCCTCATGCGTGAGGCGAGCATGGCTGGTCGTCATAGCGCCGTGCAGGAAACTACCGTGAGCTAACGTGACACACACACAGAACGTGGAAGGTGTGTTGTTGTTGCCAGAAGACACATTTAGTTTCAGATGAAGCTGGAGGCAGCAAGAACAAAACACAGCTGGCTAAACTATTTAAAAATGTCGGGTTTGTTCAGGACACCCCCGTTTGTCGCTTTCACGTCACCTTTTGGTATCGGCTCAGCTTGCTTGGAACCTCCACGGTGGTGGTACTAAAAAAGTACCTGTTAGCAGTTACCAGAGACTTTTTTTTGTAATGGAAAACCAAAAAAGGCGAGTAGAGTCAAGGCGAGTCGAGCAGGTACCATGTGATGGTATTTAATCCATTATATTCATGGGTTCATTTTCCAGGTTTGTGATGTAGTTTCCCTGAAGAATCAACTGAAGACCTTTTTCAATTTATGCAGAAATAAATTCTGTGGTTCACAATAGTCTGAATTAACCTTAGTTACAAACAGATTCAAATCTGATTGCCTAAACTGCTTGATGTGGTCTAAAGCCCCAGGCATGCTAGAAAGAAGCAATGCAAATAGCCAGCTGGGAACTAACAAGAGCTAGTCAATCACAATGGCTTTCTAGGCTAGCTAGCTAGCTAAATGCCAGTTAGTTAGTAGCTTGGTCAATAACTGGATAATAATTTCTCACAATGTATTCATAGATGTGTTTTTACCATTGAGTCTTGCCATAGCTGTCTGCAAACCATAACCCTGTCTATACTCTGGCAGAGGAGCTTAAATACAAGTTGATGGTGCAGTGCAGCTAATAAACTAAGCTAAGCTAGCTTCTTCTGTTTTGGACTCTGTGACTGCTCTGTCAAAACTAAGAACTGTCGTAATGATTTGTGCAGATTTACTATGCCCCTCAACTAATCATTCTAATACAATGACCTGATTTGACTTCTTTACATGCAATTTAAAGACTAACTTCTGCCAACTACGACCAAATGACGACAACAGTACTTGGGAAATAACCATCAATCAAATAGAGCCAGTCCGATATATCAGCAGGCTGATATTTTTGGCCGATATTAGGTATTTTCCAAACTATCGGTATTGGCATTTATAATGGCCGATAAATTAATATTTAAAAAATAAAATAAAAACGGAGAGAAACCCCCGTTTCGGGGGGGGGGGGGGGGGGGCATTCTCTAGAGACTGAAGCTGTAGCTGCAGCATGTTGATTGATATGTTTTAATGATGTAAAGACATGTTCAAGGAGTTCAGATAGAGCCTGTATCAGGGCCATATTTAGTTCAATGTGTTATATGTCACTATTTTTGGTAGCCTACTGTACTTACATGGCCAGTATGTTTTTTATTTTCTGTATTCATTGAAGCCTCTATGTTTACAGGCTTGAGGTGATGCCCAATGTGCTATAGGTGCCAACAAAAATCTATGTTTGGTACTGCCAATTAGTTTTGTTTTGTCATGGTTCATGTGCGCAACAAACATTACACTTTGTGAGAAAAAAATCGTGGCAGAGAATCGTGATATCAATTCTAAGCTAAAAACATTGTGGTTCATATTTTTCCCCGAATTGTGCGGGGCTACTCTACAATCAAGCCCACTTGGCATCACATTTGGGCCATCCACTTTTATTGCCAAAGGCTCTGGCCATGCATATTGTTGTTTTCCCACATTCGGTGCACTTGACATTGTAAACGTGGGCCAAGCACAGTCAAAACACAATTTAAAGACTATTCAATCCATTCACTGAACTTAAATTATAACAGTAGCGCAGGGCTTAAAGTATTCCGGCACTGTGCCGGATCTCCGGCGTGCGGCCGTGAGGAAAAAAATAATATTTGGGAACTTGCACAGGGTTTAATATTTTCGAGTCAATTGATTTCACCTACCAATCATATGAGAGGAATGCAGCTCTAACTAACGAAGGGATTAAAGTACTCGGGCCTAGTGGGATTTCTGGCGTATGACTATTTTAGAACAATAAATAAATGAAAGTCCATATGGGATTTGTTTTTGATGCGCTGGGTTTAACCAATCATCGAACTTCCACCTACCAATGAAACAAGTTCTAGCCAATCAGATGCAAAGTAGGGCTGGTCTTTGCCGAAAAACAGAGTGCGGTGTGGGCCGGAGACCGTCTCCGCAGCTAAAAAAAATGGAGGCAAAGTTTATCAAACTTGGAGCATTGGAGCAGCTTTAGTTGAGAAAGGAGTTGAAAACAAATGGCGCTGGGCATGAATAGAGGCCGGTTATTAACCCGATTCGTGTGACTGAGCCGGGAGAATCGAGTGCCATACGTCAATGAACCGACTCGCTCCTGTTTTTTACCTCATTAGCGCCTCCACTGGAGTGGTGGTAGAATCAATCAGGAAATGGGCTACCTCAAGCAGCACGATTCATTGGACCGAAAGAGTTGTTAAGAGAGTTGTAGAGACCGTGCACCAGGCTACTGACCGAACGTAACCGCTAACAACCGCTCGAGTCTATAATCAAACGGTTGTCTAACGGTTCTCGGCAAGTTTGAGTTATTAACCAAGCTTTGTTTCTGGTGCATCTTAGGTGATTGTGTTCGGCAATTCACACATTATTGATTGGGAAGTGCATCACATACAAATACACATGTTATCTTAGTTATGTTAAGTTAAATGTTAGAGAAGTGAATGTTACAGGTTGTCACGAGCAGACCGGGCGGGCACCAGGCTAGTGCCGAGAGTCGAGACCGAATGTAACCATTAACAACTGCTCGAGCCTATAAGCAAAAGGTTGTCTAACGGTTCTCGGCAAGTTTGAGTTATTAACCGATACCAGAAACCTTTATTTCTCATGCATCTTAGATGATTGTGTACATAGAAATGCATAGGCTACATTACCGATGGATATCACATACAAATACACGTCATGTTATCTCGGTAGTTATGTTAAGTTAAATGTTTATTACATGGTACGTAGGCAGGCTGTCTCGAGGAGACCGCGGCCGTGCACCAGGCTACTGACCGAGACCGAACGTAACTGTTAACAACCGCTCGAGGCTATAATCAAACGGGTGTCTAACGGTTCTCGGCAAGTTTGAGTTATTAACCAAGCCTTGTTTCTGGTGCATCTTAGGTGATTGTGTTGGCAATTCACACATTATTGATTGGGAAGTGCATCACATACAAATATAGGCCTACATGTTATCTTAGTTATGTTAAGTTAAATGTTAAAGAAGTGAATGTTGCAGGCTGTCACGAGCAGACCGGGCAGGCACCAGGCTACTGCCGAGACCGAATGTAACCGTTAACAACTGCACGAGTCTATGTAATCAAATGGTTGTCTAACGGTTCTCGGCAAGTTTGATCCCAGAAACCTTTATTTCGCGTGCATCTTAACAAATACACGCCATGTTATCTTGGTAGTTATGTATAAATCCCCCCCGCCGCCACAGGCACGTGAACCGGTGACCAAATCTATAGACTCGGTTCGCCAACCAACAACCGTCCGGTTGAACCGACTTGCGTAAAAGATCCGGTTGTCACATCACTAGCGCCTTCACTGACTGACCGTGCTTGTGATACAAACGATACGTGTATGCACGTTCATAGCGGAACACGACTTGTCATTGACGATGGCCACTGACTGTGTAAAAGCTCTCTGAAGCCCAAAATGCCTTGATAAAGCTGTCTGTTTGGAGTCAGCATGGCAGTTATTAAACATAACGGCCTCGTCCCAGAGTTTACAGTTATTAAACATAACGGCCTCGTCCCAGAGTGTACAGTTATTAAACATAACGGCCTTGTCCCAGAGTTTAGAGGTCTAGCTATATGAAAAGATAAACAATGCCAAGTTTTTAATAAATGTAGATGAAGCAACTAATGTCAACATGGACAAAATAATGAATGTACTAATTCGCTTTTTTGATGATGACCTGGCCAAAGTAACAACACATCTAGAAAGTTCTGTTTTCACAGTGATTCATTGTAGGATTATGATATTATTGCAATATGGAAATCTACATTGACTCTTAATTTAACGTATGGGTGGAAGAAGTAAAAATTGATCCCAAACTTTTTACTCTTCAAAAAAAAGTTTCAGGCTCAGGATTTGTTTTCACTTTAAGCCCTGGTAGCGACATGCATTAATCCAGAATTATATTCATTTCTAAGTTACTCATTTAAAGGTTTTCACTGCTGGAAAGATGAATATATCTTTAAATTGGGTCACTTGTGTAGCAGAAATGTGAAAAATTGAAATTGGTGCCTTCTATACGGAAGCCGAGAACGGCCATTGAATTTTTTTTTTTTATTGATTTCTTTTTTTTCATCCACTGTTATCTCGTGATAACGACTTATTAATTCGTTATCTCGATATAACAAAGTTTGTTTTCTCAAGATTTTTGTTTTTGTTTTTTGTTTTTTTGCCTAAGACACCCTTCCATTTAACCCGAAGAAGGAGCTCCATGAGCGGATAGAGGTCTGCCGTTTCTCCCTCCTCTTCTCCGGGTTATATTGAAGGCTGTTTAGCCTGTTTTAGTGGGATTCTTTCCAACGGAAGACCTCCATCCGCTCATGGAGCTCCTTCCTCGGGTTAAATGGAAGGGTGTCATGGTGGGATTTTTCCCGAGTATTTGACCGGAGAAGAGGAGGGAGAAACGGCAGACCTCTAAAAAAAAAAAAAAAATCCATGGCCGTTCTCGGCTTCCATACTTCTAGGCCGAGAAAAGCCAGAAAATGTGTTTTTGGCTCATATGGATGAAAGACACCAAATCTCAGAATGCACTTCGCTTCAAGACAGTGAGGCATTCAACTCAACTCAATGTATTTTATTGTTATTTCAACCATATACACGAAACAACATTTCATCGTGGCTCAAGTATAAAATATATAAAAACGACATACGAAACAGGCTACCTTTAGTGCACACACACATTATAGGCTCCGTAAAGTTCAGCTAACGCATACTAGCATTAGGCTTGGTGGGCTGTAAACACTGAGTATAAACACAGCCGTGAATTAGCGTGGGATGTCGAATGGTCGCCATGTAACAGTCACAAACTCCAGCGGTTAGCAGTTAGTTGGATACAAATCACCCCATTTCTGCACCAGTCCGTGTTAACACAGCCCACCTTCACAAGTCTCTTACCAGGCGACAGAGCATCTCTAGCTCGGAGGGCTGGCAGGCCTGGTAGCTGGACAGTCTGGTACACTGTTGTTCAGCCATGTTTCCGCAAAAAAACAAAACACAACAGTCTCTGAACTTGCGTTGGGAGTTTTGTTGAAGTTGGATGTCGTCCAATTTGTTGTCTAATGAGCGGACACTTGCAAGCAGGATTGATGGGACCGGCTAGCGTTAGCTGAGAAGAGAGAGCTGACATTTCGTTTTTTTCCAGCTGAGATCAGCTCGTTTCGGGTGATGGGCGGGTTGAAAACATGCGGAAGTAGCTCCTACTACTGGCTGTAGTCCTCCACGGTCATTCAGAAATACTACCGGGTTTCTACTGATACAAAGCTGAATGCTAAATCGGTGAAGTATCCCTTTAACTACTAAAACCAAACGTTTTCCTGCTGCCAACAGGTGGCACTTTGCCACTGTTTGTTTTCAACATAAAACATTTTCATTGAAACCCTTAAATTGGTATTAAAGAATTCTGACGAATATATATTATGTACTGAGTGAGATATTTTACAGATGAAAATGTGCAAATGGTTGGAGTTTCCACACTTGTCTGATTTCGGCCAATCAGAGCTGCATCTGACTACTAACTGTAAGCATGATATAAATGTCTTCTTTTTATATAAAAAAAAATCTTCTTCGGCTTTTATTTTGATAGGACAGCTCTCACGAAGTTCGGGGCTTCACACGCCAATGACAAAGTGCCTTTTAGTCACGTGTTTCACTCGTCGAGCGAGCGCGGTAGTTCGGAAATAAACAAAATGTGTTACGACTGGACAGAACGGACCCAAATGCAGGCTTGGAGAAACAAAATAAAGGATTTATTTGAAGGCAAAATAACAAGGGAGAAGGTTGGGACAGGAGAGGGTAGTGGTGAGGCGGACGCCAGGAAGGAGACGGGGCCGAGGGTGAAGCAGGGAACGAGGGGAGGCCGAGAGGAAGCACGGGAGTGGAGGCACCAGGGAGAGCGGAGGAGATGAATGGAGCGATCTGGGAAGATGAACCGAGAGGAGGGGACTTGATGGCTGAGCCGGCTGACTGGAGGCAGGAGGGAAGGAGTGACGGGAAATAACTGCAGGGAAAAACACAGACATGTTAAAACGGGAAAACAGGCAAAGACAGGTTAGAATTCAAAGAGGGCTTGTAGAGCTTGTCACCAGGAGACTGAAGCAACGATCAAGCGAAGATGGAATGAAGGTCCGGGGTTTTTGAGCAGGGCTTGATTGGTGCAGATGAGTGGCAGGTGTGTACGGCGGGAGAGTGGATCTGGATGAAGGGCAGGTGTGCGCAATCAGCTGACGGGAGAGAGCAGGAGAGGGAGGGGGGAAAACACAAGAGACACAGAGAGGCAGAGCCAACAGAAAAAACTAACAAAGTAAACACAACAGGTAAGAAAGAAAACAAAAACTCACAGCCAGCCGGACACAACCATCACAAAATGGATATTGATGAAAACCCAGGCACTAGTGACGAGAATCAGCCAACCACTCAAACCGAACTCGTTCCGAAATGAGGTACATAACAGAGAAACACAAACAAAAACAAACCTTTTTTTCATTTGCATTCACCGGCCAAGTGACCACAGGGACTAGTAGGAGGGGTAAGGGAGTGATGCAAGCACAGCAACGGTCTTAATTAAAATCAGGAAAGAAGTATGCCAAAAAGGTATGAACTATAGGCTATACTAAATCTAGTATAGATATATACTAAATATATATATATATATATATATATATATATATATATATATATATATATATATATATATATATATATATATGTCATAATTTAAACAAGTCTCCCGAAGAGAAACGGGTATCTCTCTCTCTCTCTCTCTGCCTGTGGCCATGTGTGTGTGTGTGTGTGTGTGTGTGTGTGTGTGTGTGTGTGTGTGTGTGTGTGTGTGTGTGTGTGTGTGTGACGGTGGACCAGCGAGGTTGTCAAACTCGCAGGCGTTTTAATGCCAAAAAGGCAGTTAACCACAAGGTCCCGTTAATCTTATGATGGACATGTGTTGTGATATTTAAACAAACGATCCGTCAACTGCAAAATAATAGCCTCTTATTTACAAGACCGGTCTGAGAGACCGCTAGTTTACAGCGAGGCGTCCCAGCATGATGGCCGACCGGCGACCAAGCGATCTGTGGCAGCCACCAGTTGGCAGTTCCGTCACTTTATGGAGCTTCTCAACTCCGAAAACTTTGAAGCAAATTGTCAATTCGGCAAAGATTTTCGGAAGACTGCCTATATTTGAAATCTAAACAGTTAATTTCTCGCCTAAAATGTTGTCAGAAGTGAATTTAATGATGAATAAGATGGTGAAAATTGTTAAAAATGTCCCGCTGTTGCTCTGTCTGCAAGTACAGACGGCAGGCCCGGATTGGCTAATCGGGAGCACCGGGAAAATTCCCGGTGGGCCGGTCTGTTTTTTTGGCCGCGAGGGCCGTTGTTGTCATGGCACTGGGTTGAAATATGGATGCTGTCCCTATGGCTGCCTGCACTCACAGCAGCCCCACTCTTTTTATTCATTATTTTATCGCAGTCCCACTCTTTTTTTATTTAATATTTTCTCGCAGAGTGCAGCCTGCAGGTTAATGATGACGTGATTATTTTGTGACTCCCTGCCCCCCGCGAAATTACGAATCCCACTATGGCAACGCCAAGACCCGCCCTTCAATCACTACTATTGGCCAGGCGTCCAAGGTAACGTAACCTGATTTGTTCAGGTCCTATCCCCTGACCAATCCGCTATCCTAACCTTAACCACTCGAGGTGAAATGCCTAACCCCAACCAATCGAGCTGCTTCGGAGGGCGGGTCTTGGCGTTGCCATAGTGGGATTCGTAATTTCGCCCCCCCCCCCCCCCCCCCCCGCCCCGACACGGCACCTTGAAAGTTGCTCAAAATAAAAAAGTCAGATAAAAATGGATAACAGGAAGCGCAAAGGCGGCGCTGAAAAGGCCAGAATAAAAAAGGAGAAAGACGCAGCCAAATGTTCTAAGCTGAGCACATTTTTCCTCAAAAAAACAAATGAAGACGACGAGGCCGGTAAGTAAGCTAACGTTAAGGTAGTTAGGAGCAGTGCAAGATGCTCGCGACCGTGCAAAACAACGTTGTCTGCAAACCACCGTTCATGTATCAACCGTTTTTCTTGTAGCTGTTCAGCAGCAGCCGCCTCTAGTCCGGTTTGCTGCTAACAGTGACGAGCAGCGAGGCCCGGTAACGTTACCGAGCTCCAGTCATGAGCCCACCACACCAGAGCCCTGCTCAATGAAACATGTCCTGAGATTATTATACATTAATAACAATGAATCATTAATGAAACTGACTTGACTTGATTTGAAAGCTTTGTAAAAAGGGGATATTTGTGGTGAGAAATAAATGTAAAACATTTCATTTAGTGTCAGACACAGAGCCAGCTGTGAAGAGACTAATGTTCTCACTGAGACACAGGGAAGCTGCTGATGTACCATCATGTGTGAATAAGAAAACGTTATCACTGAAAAAATGCTTTTCTTACTTAGTATCTTACCTGTTTCCAGTTCAAATATCTAAATATTCTTAATTCAAGATACATTTACTAGACAAGTGAAATGATGTCTTGTTTTCTGAAAAAAACCTAAAAATTAAGTGATTTTGTTTTTTTGTTGTTGCTTAAAACAAGCTAAATCTAAAACAATTATTTTTGGCAGATAATGTGCCTTGTTTTAAGCAAAAATCACTTAATTTTGAGGTGTTTTTTCATACTTGTTTAGTTAATGCATCTTGATGTAAGATTTTCTTTTAGATACACGAGACAAAAATACTAAGTAAGAAAAGCATTTTTTTTTTTTGGGAATAGAACAACTTTCTATTCCATTATGTTTTTAATCAAACAATAGTGAATATACAAAGCTCACGATTGAAAGGGAATAGGATAAAAGTAATATGAATTAAGCCTTTAGTCGTGAACTAAAGTGGGCCGGTCTAAGGCATGAAACTCCAGGGCTGAAAATGAGTCCCAATCCGGCCCTGACAGACGGCGCACTGCAAGATCTGGGTTGGCAGTGGACGTGACTCCGCCCACGGTGGGAAAACCCCTTATGTTTACAGGCGTGTGGTGATGTGCAATGTGCCAAAAAAAATGGTTTGGTACTGGCAATTTGTTTTGTTTTGTCGTGTGCAGTAAACATTACACTTGATGAGAAAAAAATCGTGGCAGAGAATCATGATATCAATTCTAAACAAAAAAAAATCGTCATTCATATTTTTCCCCGAATCGTGCAGCTCTACTTCTGGCTATTTAAGAAGTGTTCAATTCAGATTCAGATTTTTCATTTTTGTTTCCGCAAAACAATCTCCCTCAGTGTGGCCTCAACATTTTATTATTCAGCGGTCAGTTCCCGGCCGTATGAAGAAGTCACAGTTAGGCCTGTAACAATTGTTACATAATTGTCTAATTGTCCATTTATTTTTACGTAATTGCGGATTCTTTGTTTAACCGCAATGAACTGCTAACATTAGCTAAGGTCTTAAGGAGTATGACTGGTAGTTGTTGATTTGGTTTAGATATGCCAAATTGTAATTATATAAGTGATTATTGTCAGACTTTATATTGTTATTATTATTTTAATTGTTAGTTGTTGGCACGTGACCCTATACACGTTCATAGCAACATAAATAACAAGGGGGGTACAGTTAGAAAAAATGTTTTATGATAATAAAGAGCCATGGTTTACTTCATGGGCTATATACTTGTGTTATTACATTATCTGGGTCACATGATATATAACCAAAAGACATACCGTGGGATTCATTCAAAACTTTAATTTGTTTTGAAAAAGTGTTAAATAAATAAATAGTTTTAAACTTGACTGAAAGAGACAATTCTATAATCAATTGCAATTATTTTCTGAGACAATTAATTGCACAGCAGCATTTGGAATTGTTCCAGCTCTAATCACAGTTGCAAGGAAGCTAAAGGATACAGAAGCAGCCTCGTCTTAATTATAGAGCTCCTCTGGCATGGTGCTCTTAGTGCTCCGGGTTTATTATTAATGGCTTAGTGTGGAAATTGACACCGTGGGAAATAGCCATCATTGCCATTAAGCCTTCATCAAGAACAGCTCTCTTTTTCCTCCAAAATGAGGTTTGGTATGAAGACAGAGAAAAGGAGCGCTTCTTTTTGGTGGTGGTTGAAAAAGTGCTCTTTGGTGCAGGAAAATCAAATAGCATCAGAACAGCTTGCAAACCAAGACACTCTTGGTGAAGAAAATATTAAAAAACCTTTATTGATGGAGCTACTGCATAGCAAAAGGTAAAAAATACGCACTAACGTGCTGCGGCACACAGGCCTTCTTCAGTGTGACTAACCAGACAATTGAAAGCCATGGTGTATCCAGGACTGAATGAGGACATTGATTACTCTTCTTTCTTGTCATGTGTTTTTTTGTTTGCGTTAACCCTCCTGTTGTCCTCAGCTCAAATTTGACCCGTTTTTAAAGTTTCAGTAACAGAATTTAGGTTGGGGTTTTTTTTTCAAGCAAATTGCCCAAAAATAACATGAATGGTTCCATACCACGCTCCTCGCAAGTAAAATTAAGGATCAGATCTCTACTTTCATTGCATTTTGGATGTTTTATTAAATTTGATAGCATTTGAAAAAAAACAGTATCCTGACTAAACTTTGACAGTCTGACTTTCCACACGTAACTATCTGTCAAAATAACTCAAAATTTCTGCTTTTTTCAACAACAAAAATGGCTTTAATTTCATATAAGTGAGGTTTATTGACCATGAATTCCCAAAAAAAATTGTAAAACTAGAGGCAATAAGTTCATGTTAGTGGTGTATCTGGTGGTAGTCAAGTCAAAAACCTAAAAACAATTATTTTAAAAAGGGTCTAAATAAGGGTACGTTTTCCCAGGAGAACAACAAGTTGCATGGTCACAAGCATTAATTGATATTGTGTATGTATTAGTGCTGTCAAACGATTAAAATATTTAATCGCGATTAATCGCATTAATGTCATAGTTAACTCGCGATTAATCGCAATTAATCGCACATTTTTATCTATTCTAAATGTCCCTTGATTTCTTTTTGTGTCATTCTATTTTTTCATTTTAATGCTCTTATCAACATGGAAAAGTGGATCAGCTGCTTTGTGCAAATGTTTTTTTTAATTGAAAACATTGGCATATACGTAGTGTTCAATTTCACACTAACATTCACACTTGGAGCTAATAATCTGTCACATAATGTAACACTGTTACCTCGATTTTCCATTGCAGATAGTACTTCCTCATGCCTGAGGCGAGCATGGCTCATTGTCATAGCGACTATGGTTTCCCCCGACTCATTTCCTGGTTGTCCTTCTCCATAAACAACGTAAAATCAAGGAGAGGGTTAACTTCTCCTGCTCCAGGTTTCCCACCGTGGTCAGAAAGAACAGAGGAGACACTTTGTTTCTCTCACTGACTGTAGAGTCGCTACTCGCTCTCTCCGAAGCTAATCGCCGTCACGAGCCTACAAGCTATGCGGCTCGCAAGCCCAAACCGCCCGCGGCTTGAGTCTGTTTTGTTTCCGGTCTGCGACCCGCCCTTCAATCACTACTATTGGCCAGGCGTCCAAGGTAACGTAACCCCATTTGTTCAGGTCCTATCCCCTGACCAATCCACTATCCTAACCTCGAGGTGAAATGCCTAATCCCAACCAATCGAGCTGCTTCGTAGGGCGGGACATGGCGTGGCCATAGACAGTTAAAGAAATGGACTACAGATCCAACAGATCCCGTTGCTCTCTCTATGCGTTAATCGTGCGTTAAAAAATTGTCAGCGTTAAAATGGGTTTGTGTTAACGCCGTTAATAGCACGTTAAACAGACAGCCCTAGTATGTATACAATTACTGTTTCTACTAAGTTGTCTGTTTTTAAATTATCTTTCCACTATTATTTAGCACTTTGGGACATTATTCAGATTAATTCACTATTTTACTGTGGTTTTGAGTATGATGTCAGTTCCTGTCTTTCTTCTATATATTTTCTGTTTGTATCTCACTTCTGGGGCACGTCCAGTCTCAAACCGGTGTGCACCGTGTTGCTACGGTTTCCTGGTTGAACGACATGTTCCCGCAGAATGGTGTGCAACTGTTTTGAGTTATGTTTCCTCTCGTTTGGTGGGTGTGTCTCTTTTCTTCACAGCAGAAACGTGTCCGATCTAAGCGCACAGCGTGAAGCGCCTGATGCAGGTGCGTTCAAGGCGTGTACAAATTCACTTTTTCTAGTTTAACGGCGGAAAAAAGGGTCTGTGCGCCGGGCGCATGGTTCAAAAGGGTTGTACTTAGTGTCTTCATTAATCATAGGTGTGTTTTGGGCATAACATGCAAGAAACCAAACAGAGAGTCATCTCCCATTCCCTTTAAAAGCCAGGCGCGTTTGGACCTTGGAGCATTGCTGTTATGATTGAGAATTTGCTGAGCAGGAAGGAGAGATGTTCAGGAGAAGAAAGTGATCTGCTCGTGCATGAAGTGAAAGCGTGTGAGCAGATCATATATGGCACGAGCACTATGTCACCTAAAGGTGAAGCAAGAGGTGAAGCAGCCGTTAAAATAACAATGAAATGCTGTGTTACTGACATTAGACCAGGTTTTTGTTGGTCAATGGTCCCATCACTTCCCACCTGAACACACCTCCCTGTAAGACCAGCACGCCCATGGGCCACAGATGGGTGCAGGTGCATTTGCTATTTAATTGACATGGATGGGAAATGCTATCACTAGCGCTAGCATGCTAGCTCGTTCTCAATGGCAAAGCACTGCTCAACACACACAAATTCACCGTAATCTACAAAAGAAGTACTTACATGTGCGCCCTCATTTGGAAGAAGTCTCCCGGCTAATCCTGCCTTGTAACTGACCAAAGTTGGAGAAACAACCTTTCTTTTACTGTCTATGGAGCTAACTGACATGATCTACCATCTGAGCTACTGCGCATGTGCGAGTGCAATCAAAGATAGTACAGAAGAAAAGATGCCTCACTCTCTAGCTAAAACAGAGACCTGAACACAAGGTGAAAAGAGGAGCTGCAGCAGTGAGAGAGATGTGCACTACAACAAAATAGGGTGTTTTTTGAAAATTAAGCCATGTAAACCTGTTCTGGTACAACCTTAAAATACTATTATGAACCTGAAAATGAGCATAATATGGGACCTTTAAACTAGAAAAGACACTTTGCTGCGCCGGGTGCAAGATAGGGCCCTGTGAAGTTGCAAGTTGGAAAGAGAGCATAACCTGAGGTGAATGTTGGAGGTCTGTGTCCTCCATCATTCTGACAGGCCTAGGCAGGTGGTAGAAAATCTAGATCCTTTTCTACTTGATCCCTAATCTGTCCTGCTCTCCAAGCGGTTTGCACCAGGCTGCAGGAACAGAAATAAAGGAGGCTGTGCTGGCAGAGCCTCTAAACATTTCCAGATGCTGCAGACTGAACTGTGGGAACTCAGTGGAGAGAAAAAATCTGCGGCTGGCCAACCTTAAAAGGCCTAGAGGATGATTTGAAATGTCTACCTTGAAATAGGATTTGACTAGTGATGCACCAAAATGAAAATTCTGGGCCGAAACCAAATATTTTGTATTAATATTAGTGCTGTCAAACGATTAAAATATTTAATCGCGATTAATCGCATTAATGTCATAATTAACTCACAATTAATCGCACATTTTTATTTATTCTAAATGTCCCTTGATTTCTTTTTGTCCCATTAGTTTTTCTAATTTTAATGCTAATTTTTTTTATTGAAAACAACATTGGCATATACTGTAGTGTTCAATGTCACACGGGCCCTATTATAAAATAGGGCCCATCTGAAACGCAAGTATCAAACGAAAACGCAAGTAGCTTTGTGGGCGGATCTCGTGCGTATAATACTGTATCGTATTATACCGTATCGTATTATACCACTGTATCGTATTATACCGTATCGTATTATACCGGCGGGATAAATGAGTCTTGCGCCCGACGCAAATCTAAAATGGGTTGGTCTGAAGTAGCTAGGTGTGGTTTGGGCGTAACGTGGTGGTGGGTGGCGATGTTGCTGCGGCCTCTCGGGCGCATCTCTTCAAGTCTGGAGAGGATTGCTGCAGCCATGGAGCGTGGGCCTCCAAACGCACCACCTGCTCCTGTTGTGCCCCTTCCTCCTCCCCCCCACTCCATCTCCGTCCACCCGCTCCACCAGGAGCACATCGCGCGTTGACCCTCAAGTGTCCAATCCCGCCATAGTTCAACATCACGTCTCCTTAAGTCCTCTAATATTTCCTCATTTATGTCATCAACACATCCATGATTAATGGAAATGTTGTGTAAAACACAACAAGCCACAAAGAATGCTAAAGACTTTTTGAGGACTGTACTGTAAAGTGCCTCCTGACCTATCCAAACACCTGAAGCGCATTTTCACTAATATTCTTCCCTGTAATTATGTATGGTTTGCAAAAATGGGAACTGCTGCGTCCGTGTAGATGAGAGAAGCAAAGTGTATGCGCGTTGTGCACACGCTACATTATGGCCAAGCATGCGCCCCTAAAATAACATCTGAATAACGCGCCACTGACTTTAGACTAGCGCCACTGACTTTAGACTAGCACCATTGACTTTAGACTAGCAACACTGACTTTAGACTAGCAACACTGACTTTAGTCTAGCAACACTGACTTTAGACTAGCGCCACTGACTTTAGACTAGCGCCACTGACTTTAGACTAGCAACACTGACTTTAGACTAGCACCATTGACTTTAGACTAGCAACACTGACTTTAGACTAGCAACACTGACTTTAGTCTAGCAACACTGACTTTAGACTAGCGCCACTGACTTTAGACTAGCGCCACTGACTTTAGACTAGCACCACTGACTTTAGACTAGCGCCACTGACTTTAGACTAGCAACACTGACTTTAGACTAGCACCATTGACTTTAGACTAGCAACACTGACTTTAGACTAGCGCCACTGACTTTAGACTAGCAACACTGGCTTTAGACTAGCCCCACTGGCTTTAGACTAGCAACACTGACTTTAGACTAGCGCCACTGACTTTAGACTAGTACCACTGACTTTAGACTAGCGCCACTGACTTTAGACTAGCGCCACTGACTTTAGACTAGTGCCACTGACTTTAGACTAGGTTTTTCCTGGTCAGTGGTGGAATTGTTTTCTGAAATTGCAAAATAGCACCAGGGAACGTTTGCACCTGAACACGGCTCCTCTTTTCGCTGAACCGCCCCCAGGAGCACAAGTTCATTTCCTAATTTACCGATGTGCGTCTGTGGAGGGAAAAGTCCGCTGTGCGTCGGGTGCAAAATAGGAATGATACATGCGTCGGTGTACAAAGTCAATTGCACTGGGTGCAAGATAGGGCCCTGAGTGTCTGAAGTCTCGAAGTCTGAAGTCATCCATTGTCGCCTGGTTTTGACGAGGGGGCGGAGAATTGGCATCAGCTGTGTGCTTGGCCATCAAACGGTATTTCAGACTGGACGTGCTGCGATGATAGCTCAGTTCACAACGACAAAACACACACACATCACTTTGGTCTCGTCAATGGAATCATTTGGCAACTTTTTAAAAGTAAACTTTCTATTCAGAATCTTATTGGCATCCATTTCAGCGTCTCGCGCTCGCCACTCAAAACGTAATGTAAGCCTACTACTCTCTGGCCGCCCAAGCCCAAACAAGTGTGTGCGGCGTGCCTGTTGTTCATTTTTCCGGTCTAGCTAGATCCGGTGTGGTGTTGTAGTTTTTCTAATGTTACTAGTTGTTGCAACAGCATGTGAAAAAAACTACAAAGTTTGCTAGGCCAAAAAGAACGTTAATCTCAGCATAAAAAAATGTACGCCGTTAAAATGGGTTTGTGTTAATGCTGTTAATAACGCGTTTAACTGACAGCACTAATTAATATTACACTTTTTAATTGATTTCATGAATTGAATGACTCTGAATTGAAAAGCTACAAACCAATAAAATTATCACAATTTGGCAATATATATAAAACACAATCTTAAATATATTATTCTTCATTCAGTTCTGTAACAATCAAATGTAACAGATCTTTTGATGTACTGCATATTGAATTGGATGTGGTGTTTTCAGGTTGGTGTATCAAACCTGACGTGGAAAAGTTCTTTACCACCGCACCCCCTCTTGAAATGTCTGCTGAACACTACAGGTCGCAAATGTGACGTCCTTATCAGAAACGTTGAGGTGACATGATGGGCCTTTGCTGGGTAGCACCGTGATAACGGCTAGATCAACTGGGGGGGAAATCTGAGCACTGAGGGCCGGGGCGGAGAGAGATATTTTCAGCTCATATTTTCGGCTGTTTTTCTCTTTCAGCCAAAGCTGAAAGTTTTCGGTTCATTTGACTGATAGCGTGTTTTTTCAAGACCAACACTGGTAGTTTGTGAATTACCAACAATTGCTTTTATGTGCTGATATTCAGTCAAATAAACCAGACTTTTGTAACTAACTTGATTCGGTGGTTTGTCGCATCGGGTATATTAAGCATAATAGAGGAAATAAAAACAGCATAGTCATTGTAATAAAAGCTGTGTGTTTCACGCAGTTTTATTCTTCTTATATTTTAAGTGGCAATTTTGTATTGATACACAGTAGGGTTGGGTGATGTCTCCTAAATTGGCAGTTGACGATGTTTACAGTAAAACATTGTGATGGACGATGATATCGTCATCGGCGGGGGGGGTGCAGCCTGCTATTGGCAATAAATTACAATTTCACCTTCTTTCACTTAACTACGGTGTAGATGTCCGTGCTCTGCGTAACAGTGGAACTTTTGCCTTTAACAGAGCAACAGTAATAACCTAATATACCATCATTACTGAGATTAAACTACATTCTCCGATTAGGATGGCACCAAAATCATGGTTCCAGCTGTTGCCGTGGTTCTGCTGAGAAATACCCTTCTATGCCGTGCTGCTCCCTGCACTACTACACCCACTTTTCTAGCCACTGTTTATTTACTATACTGTGATGCACGTCAGACACGTCCTACCAAGAGCCTGGGTCTGTCCGAGGTTTCTTCCTAAAAGGGAGTTTTTCCTCGCCACTGTTGCACTAGTGCTTGCTCTTGGGGGGATTTGTTGGGTTTTTTGTAAATTATAGAGTGTGGTCTAGACCTACTCTATCTGTAAAGTGTCTTGAGATAACTCCTGTTATGATTTGATACTATAAATAAAATTGAATTGAAAAAAATTGAATTATGTTTGCACTGAATAACGAAATTAAAAAAACAGAAACATAACTCTTGCAGCGCACATGAACAGATGCGCATTATAGCTCACATAAAATACTGCCCTCATTAATTAGCATACTGTTACTAAGTACATTCATAAATCCTACGTAACATCGTCCCGTACCCACAGGACACCAGACTTACTTATTGATGCACACACACAGTAGTGTCCACAAACTTGTGAGGGGAGAAAGGAAAGTGTGAAGCTGTCCACGTTAACGCTTGTTACTCTGCGCAGAGCTTTCGCCATAGCGTCCACAAGTGGCCTGATGGTTATACTTGTGCGCTGGTGTGTGCGTCCAGCCGGCATGTGTGTGTGTGTGTGTGCGTGTGTGTGTGTGTGGGGAGTGGGTGATAGAGCGACGGAGAAGTGAGAGAGTGACGGCGATTAGCTTTGGAGCGAGTAGCGACTAGTAGTCATAGCGAGAGAAACAAAGTGTCTCCCCTGTTCTTTCTGACAACGATGGGAAACCTGTTGTTTATGGAGAAGGAGAGTTGTTAATTTCCCGTCCAGCGCCTGCGAATAGGTCTGACAGGGTGGGGGGGGGGGTGTGGCATCACAATGGTGGCTCTCCATCGTGATGTCGGCCAGCCATCGTCCATCGGCACAACCCTAATACACAGACGTCAAGTATCAATCTATTATTATATACATGTGTTGGTCAGTTTGTCTGCTCCCATTTTGCAGCAATAAAATTGAAGTGAGATGAACAAACGGAGACATTTATCTTTTTAGATTAAACAGATGTTGACAAAGTTTCATTTTGGGGACATCATTTGGAAAAAAGGAAATAAATTGCAATATATCGCAGAATATTGCAATATGTTAAAAATCACAATAATGTGGTATTGTGACAGAAATATCGGGATGATATGGTATCGTGGGGCCTCTGGTGATTCCCACCCCATCATGTAGCGCTTTTCTAAAACAGGTTTACAAGATTTTGGGCACAAAAGGCAGTTTAGAGATGGGTCTACAGATGCTTTGAAGTTGTGGCTGAAGTTTGGTTTCTTTGAAAGTGGATGCGCATGTGCATGTTTGCAGTAATTCAGGTTAGGTGTCAGAGTAAATAGAGCTGTTATGATAATAAAAGATCCAGATCGGCACCATATTGTGGAGTGCTGCTCTACAAACGTTGGCATTTAAAAAGATATTTGACACACAAACAAAGATTCCTCCATGTCACATCAGGCCACCGCCTCATGCCGAGCACAGCAATTTATTGTCCCTCTTGTCCCCCGTCAGCCCCAGTGCACTATGGCTCTCCAGACTATTTTTATCCATCCAGGAGAACATGTCGGCATCCTTTCCCCCGGACGGATCCCATAATTCCTCTCTGTGTCCAAACACACTCTGACAAGAAATAGGTCTGCAGTAGCCCGGTGCTTTACAACGGGCCGCTGTTTCACATGAACAACTCCACTCACACTCTCATCTTACATTTATGTGCCTCACACATGCTCGCTCTCTCTCTCTCTCTCTCTCTCTCTCTCTCTCTCTCTCTCTCTCTCTCTCTCTCTCTCTCTCTCTCTCTCTCTCTCTCTCTCTCTCTCTCTCTCTCTGGCTTCCTCTGTGTGTAAATGATGAAAGTAAAGGTAATACAAGGCACCGACAGAGGCATCTGGCCTAATTCCAGTAGAAAATGGAATTGGATTAGTGCCTCTTTTCTTGCAGGTGTGTGTGTGTGTGTGTGTGTGTGTGTGTGTGTGTGTGTGTGTGTGTGTGTGTGTGTGTGTGTGTGTGTGTGTGTGTGTGTGTGTGTGTGTGTGTGTGTGTGTGTGTGTGTGTGTGTGTGTGCGTGTGTGTGTGTGTGTGATGCTTGCCTGCAGATCCCAGAGAGATCAGTCATCCACATGACATTGATCATACTAATCATTTCTCCTGGCTTACAGATGCAGTATTTGTTATATACAGTACACTGTAGTAATGTTGCATAATCTTCTAATGGATAAGAACTTTAAACGGCAGCTTTGTGCAGCTGATTTAACAGCGTATAATCACACACTTTATTTACTCACTTCCTTGCGTCTGACTCCTCTCTTAACGCCTGCTGGTAGATTAAATATTTCCCATTTTCTTCCTTCTCCGTTTTTTATTTTCATAATTGCAGCGCCGGTCCCAAAGGAGACAACATCTATGAGTGGAGGTCGACCATCCTGGGCCCCCCAGGCTCCGTGTACGAGGGGGGAGTGTTTTTCCTGGACATCGCCTTCACCCCAGACTACCCATTCAAACCACCCAAGGTGAGTGGTGCCCTGCAGCTATGCAGCACCGCGCCCCCACCCCCACCCCCACCCCCCAGAGCTTTGAACAATGTCACCATTGTCCCAGCAGGCTGTCAGCTTTAAACCCTGTTGTCCAACAACAATCAGTGTGTCTACATGCAGTTTAAAAAAACGATTATATTCGGGTTAAGGCAATACCCCGATTTCTCACTCGCCATGTAAACACCTTACCCCGGTTAGAATCTGAGTTCTCATAACCCGGTTAACAGACCTATAGAACTCCTTCAGGAACCGGGGGATTCCTGCATGTATACACCTTAACCGGAGTATGGTCGGGTTAAGCGTCAGCTAGTTTCGCATTGCCAGACCTTCCTCCGCAGCGCTGCCGAGGAAGGTCTGGCTAGTCCACACAGCATTCTGGGATGGGAGAAAAACATGCTCTGGTTTATTGGCATTACTTTAAACCAATCACCGGTTATGTCCCCGGTTACTGCTGTGCATGTAAACACACTGAATGACTTGTTTTAGCCTTGTCCACCTACAGCACATTGAAGGAAGACAAATGATGGCCCTATACTTTTTATTTTTGGGATATTCCTACAGTGTAATGTTAAAGGAAAAAGGCCGGTGGCAATCTATCATTTTCTAATTGACAATAAACCCTAAAACAATGAAAGCACATTGGTTCCTACAGAAACTGTGAATTCTTTTAATAATGTCAAGTGAGCATGACTGACTGCAAGTCAGGCTTTTGTATTCTATAGAGATTGGTATAAACTTACACTAACCCTGTCATTAAGAACAATACCTGTAACCATGGTAACTACACAAATCAAAGATGGCTTAGAGGACATGAAAATTAAAATTGCATAACGAAAACTTGACTAAAGCGTTTTAGTCGGTTTTAGTTCAGTTCACTAGAATGTGACTACAACTAGTACATTTTGGTCACAAGAGGAAAAGTCCATCAAAATCAGGAGCAAACCAAATCTCCTGAAACAGCTGGTCAATGCCGCAAATAGTGCACTTGTTGGGGACTATTTTCATCAGTGGATTAATCCACATTTGGTGCTCCAGTGAGTATCTGTGGCAGCAGGACGGAGTGTACGTGGGATTGAGTCAAAATAAACTACAGTGTGTGTGTGTGTGTGTGTGTGTGTGTGTGTGTGTGTGTGTGTGTGTGTGTGTGTGTGTGTGTGTGTGTGTGTGTGTGTGTGTGTGTGTGTGTGTGTGTGTGTGTGTGTGTGTGTTCATGGTAATGAAGGAACATGTCAGCCAGTGCAACAGTGTGACTCACTGATATGTTTTTAATAGTTTTTAGACAACAATGGAGCTCTATGGCACAGAGGAAGAAGATAAATCTGGCTTTGATACACACACAATACTTTTTAGCAGATACATTCATTGTTGGTCCGGCTCTGCACATGGGATTTGCTGACAATGAGAAAACCTTTTACTGTTTCTTGTTATTGTGTCCCCTTCTGACATTTTAGCATTCAGCGACATTTGGCTTCCCTCCAGTGAGGCTGTGGGTTTTGTGTGTGTGTGCGTGTGCGTGTGCGTGTGCGTGTGTGTGTGTGTGTGTCCGCACGCGTGTGTGTGCGTGAGTGTGTGTCAGTATTTACACAGTAGACTGGCTGACAGCAGTTTGCCACCTCCCTCGGTTTGAGTCGTGCTCCTGATTTTTCCCTGGGTGTTGGTTTCAAGTCTTAAAATACTCCCTCTCTATCAGCTAATTACAGACCTGTAGTAAAAGTAAACAGGAAAATATTTTAGGATATCTGCCATATTTGCCCTGTTTTAATATGGACTATTTAGTATGCAGAGGCACTTGGCTTGCTTTGGATTATGGTTGAGTAGTGAAAGAGAGTTGACAGCAGCAACACTACAGAATTTGATTGAGACACCTGGTATGAAAAGCTTGTCCTGAGGGTAATGCTCAAAGTCAGGTTAGGTATAATGTAGGGATTCAACCTCTGGGGACTAGGGATGTCACGAGAACCGATACAAGGGTTGCGATTCTTCCGGACCTTACGGGGGCAGCAAATACACCTACAAGTGTCTGCCACTAAACGAAAAGAAGAAGAACAGACAATAGCGCCTGTTCAAGGCACGATGTGAGTAGGCCTGTCTCGATAGTCAATAAATCAATTAATCGCATGATTAAAAAAATGAGCTCGATAATTTTTCCGGCCGCGATAATTCCCATTTGCATGCTTGTTGGTGTTCCTTGTGTCTCTCTCTCTCTCTCTCTCTCTCTCTCTCTCTCTCTCTCTCTCTCTCTCTCTCTCTCTCTCTCTCTCTCTCTCTCTCTCTCTCTCTCTCTCTCTCTACCAAAGAGACTGGATGACCACTCTCGGTTCCTTAGCATAACGAGGAGTTAACCCTCTTGAGGCATGGATGTATTAAGAGAACGGGTGGAGGCGGTGGAGACAGGAGACATAAACGCTGCGGGCCGCTGTGGACTTGTGTCTGTCCTGAAAGCGGTTTCAGTAAAGTGGCTGCATGTGTCCGACAATGCACAGAGCATTAATCACTACAAGCCTAAATGTCGGCTGTCAGTGTGTCAGAGGCTCCCGGACAGTGAACTGAGACTCCGTTACCTGCTTGTCGGTCACAGGTTAATGATCGGTTATTTAATTTCATTGTGCTTTCTTTTGGAAGGCTGGAAGCCAAAAATCGCCACTTACTAGCTAATTAATTAGCCTGAGGTAAACGACAGCTATCGGCTGCACCTTCACCAAAATTAAGACAGAAACTATTTCGGTACAAACAGTTACTCGCCATGTGGCAGTTGGCCACATATAGATAGATATAATTTATTAATTACATATTATTATTTAAATTTAATATTTAGTGTTTAATAAATAATTGTTAAATGTAGTACAGAGTCTATAGTCTATATCACAAACACTCGAGGAATGTTGCAAACATTTGACAACCAGTACGAGTTGCCTGGGAGAACATACGTGTCACAAACGGCGATTCCACAACTGTACAACAGCGTGAAAGACGGCATACTAAAGGAGATCAAAGACATATCGTGGATATTTAAAATGTCTTCCAGTCCTAGTGTTAAATATTCTTTAGAAATAAAAGTTTATTGATCTTTGAAAAGGTGTACCTGCATTATTATGCCATTATCATTATATTAGATAAAAATGGTCTCAGAACGACAATATTATCGTTTATCGCAATAATTTCTGGGACAATTTATCGTCCAGCAAAATTTCTTATCGTGACAGGCCTAGATGTGAGTTGCGAATGTGCAGAACGGCAGCCATCTCTGACAGCTAGCTATGGCTACACCACTTGGACGAAGTGCAATAACAAAATACTTACACCCAGGAAAGGTGTGTTCGCTCCATGTAAGCATTTTAATTCAAACCACAATCTCTTTCCTAAACTTAGATCACTTTTTCTGGCTAAACTCAACGCCTTAAATACACGTTATAAGGAAGTACATGGGATTTATTGTGTTGTTTTTGTGTTTTACCGTGGTATCAATTTGGGTATGGAGAATCGTGGAATTTCACTGCCGTTGGTATTGACTATTACATTTCATTGGAAATCCAGCAATCAGTTTTTAAGATACTTTTGGCCAAATACATGACATTTCAGGGTAATCTATCCAGTAGCTGTGGAGATATTTTGCTGTGGACCAGAGATGTTGTTGTATGTGTTTTTCTGCTTCAGTTCGGGGAAGTGATTAAAAGTGCAAGTATAGAAATCTGATACTTAAATGGCAACAAACAAATTCTGTCACATTGCTATGTTCAACATCTCTTATAATATAAGCACTGCATATCGCTCAGACTGCTAAACATTATGTCATGCCTGTTTGTTTTTTATGTTTCCAGGTGGTCCGTCTGTCCATTTGTACATACATACGTCCGTCCGTCCGTCCCATTCTTTATTCAGCGCCATAACTCAGAAACGGAAGGGGAGACATTTGGTTTGATACTAAATTGGTGACACTAATCTTGAAACTGTGGTGATTGGATGGATCTTCTGTGCTGCCTTGTTGAAGATGTGTGTGAAGCATCCACCTTTCACCAAAAAATACACTTAATACCTTTTCCACAGTTCTGCTTTAAAGAAAGATGCTGTTGACTTGTGTGGATGACTTCCTGATGATTTCTCAATAACTGGTTGGTATACAGTATGTCTCATATGCAGCAGATTGTGCTGCTTCCACAGTGATAATTTAGGTAAACGATAATGTTGGGTGTGAGTCATTTCTCCCTCATCTTATCTTCCAGCCACTAAAGGGAGGAAAATGTGTTTATGATAACACTGACACATTTAAGAAGTTGGGTTTATTTTGTGGCACAGGAAAAACATTTAAATTCCTCAAAGTCAAAAGAGTACTTGTATCAGTACTGGTATTCCAGCATCTTTTAAATGATACCCAGCGCTGTTTAACACAATCTCAGGGACTCAGAATGGACCCTGACTACGCACGACAGTAAGCATGATCAGTCCGTGTACAGTAAAGGCACTGAGTCTGCATTACCTTATTTGACAGAAATCTATATGCAGTTGCATGTCATTTCTGACAATTTGATCAACAAAAATGTCTATTATGCTTGAGTAAATGAAACCCCAATCAACAAAACTGCTTAAAAAATTATATTTATATTAAAATCCACCGTTAAAATCACCAGGAGAGTCTGGCAAGTGCTATTTTTATTCTCAATTCTTATCATTTTGGCGCTGATGATTTTCCTTTGGGGCTGGCTAAAACCCCCTTGGGGGGAGCCAACAATTCCTCTATGCTGGAAAGCCCTGAATGTAAACCAGAGACTCTGCAAATGGGAACTACAATTACACAGAGAAAAACAAAAGATGTAACTTACTCCACCTGTAGAGGGAATAAAACTTGATGTATGGTTTGATTCGCCATTTCATGCTAAAAAATCAAATGCTGTTACAACAAACCAAACGTATTGTGAATTTTGACACAGCCTTGGGTATTTGATTTGCGGTATGGTGCGAAACATGACTCCCAATGAGCAACTTTCTCCTCATTCCCTCCTGACCAGCTCAAACTGCCTCCTTCCTGGCAGGCCACGTTAAGGGGGAACCGGAGCCCGTCTAAACTCTTGGCATCCTGCTGGCTTGTTTTTCCAGTCTGGCTGTGAGCCGGTGAGCTGCTGGATGGCACAGCTCACAGCCACCAATTCGACAGCTGCAGCTGCTCACTACACTGGCTCACACATACTGTTAGGATGATAAGGCAATTTAAGGCTGTCACTGATACTCTTAGATAGAGGTTGAATGCAAATATTCTGAAACAAGGAAACAAGGCTTCAGTATATTTGTATTTTGCTCTGACATGAGTCCATTTTAAGGTTCAGCAGAACCACCCAGTGACAGGCTTAAATAGACTCCTCTAACTAACCTTATCCCGCTTTATCGACTCTAATTTCCTCATGGCTTTGAACTAAATTCCGCTGCACACTTTATCTTCCTCTGCATGATATCGTTCTCATTTTCAAACAGCTTAACGTGCCATGAAGAGCCATAAAGTCAAGCTTAGACGTGTGATCAGCCACTCAAATACATTCCCTCCTTTAAACCAAACCTTTCTATTCTGTCTCTATTAAGATATGTTGGATGATTGCCTTGTCATAAAACTAACAATCAGTTAATTTGCTTTTCATTTTGTTTGCCCAAAATGACTGTTAAATATGGACATGAAGAACTGAGGTAACAATAGAAGAACATTCTTTTTCCGGATAGCTCAGTTGGTAAAGCGGGTGCCCACATATAGTTTACTCCCAGACGCTACAGGCCTGAGTTTGACTCTGACGTGCGGCCCTTTGCTGCATGTCATTCCCCCTCTCTCTCAACTTTCATGTCTTCAGCTGTCCTGTCAAAATAAATGCCTAAAATGCCCCAAAAATAAATAAAAGAAGAACATCTTAAATTAGAGCTTAGCCAAATGTGGCCCTTTTACATGTGTAGGGGACTTTTGCACCCTGCAAACAATAAGAAAACTCTAATATTTACTTGTATGACCCTAGGGCTTGGTGATATGATGACATACACTGTGAGATGACACGCATTTGTCAACTGTCAAAGATTGTTCAATGCCTTTTAATATCTCTGGTTGTATAGAACCATTGTGGGTAATTCTGCAAATTAGTGATAATGGCAATATTTAATCAATGTGATGAAATAGTACCTTGATTTTTAAGATACTTAATTCACAGAAATAACTCAAAGACAGGCATTGCCATTTAACCTTGCACGTCAGCTTGGCGATATCATAAGATCACAAGAGAATTGCAGATCACATATCACACAATCTCGTCAGGCTTCAAGTAGTCTATATCCACGACGTTCCACTTCCAGGATTGCTCCGGTGCCACCCGAAATTCCGCCGGATGTCACTCTTTTCAGCCGGATGTCCGTTACCTTCCTCTTCCTTTGTGTTGGCATTCTAACCTCCGGTGGATTTCTGAGGACTATGGTTAACTGCTCCTCAGATCTCTGCAGGGTAAATCCTAGCTAGACTATCTGTCCAATCTGACTTTTATGTTGCACGACTAAAACTACTTATGAACGTACACATGTTTGAGCTCGACACCTTTGAGGTTCCACAGCACAAAACTATCAGGGTGGTGAAGTGAGTGGGGGTGACTCGGCCACGGCTGACTTTAAGATGTGTTAATCTTCAGGTAATTTGACACAAACACACATTCATCTTACAAGTTCTGAGTTTTCTGTTGCACGACTAAAACAACTTTTGAACGTACACGTTCCACCAAAACAAGTTCCTTCCAGAGGCTATTTTGCAGAGGCGCCGTGGCTCCATCTGGCACTTAGCTCCGCCCAAGACGATTGTGATTGGTTTAAAGAAATGCCAATAAACCAGAGCACGTTTAGAATGATGTGTGGACTAGACCTTCCTCCCCAACATTGGGGAGGAAGGTCTAGCAATGCGAGACTAGGCTTCAAGTAATGCGTTTGTGTCTGAACACCAGCAAACCAAACCAATCAGCATCCGGTGAGTAGCTATTGGCAGCTATGGCATGGTTTAGGTGGGTGTGTGACGGCTGCGACAGTTTGTTCAAAACAACAATGGCAGACGTGATAGACAGATGATTCATCCAATCACCTGCCAGGTATTTTTTTGAAAGTGCCTGTCCTTTTCCAAACAGTTTCCAAAGATGGCTTCTGAGATGGTTCTGTGTTAACAAACCATCTGGCACAATAATACAATTATTTTGTGGCCTAATTATTAGTTATTAGGTAATTAGTTTAATAATAATCACCTGTAACAATTTTGTGAACTAGTCTGTATGTGCCTTCCGGCTGAATCAATTGGATGGTGAAACGTAACGGATGTAAACATGTTTGTCGTGTTTACATTCTAAGCTTTTTCCTGAGTTTTGGTGAGGATGGCTGTCCATGAGCAACCGCAGATGGATATAAATCGACCAGCACCCCGTGGCTTAACATCTAGTGTATGGAAGCATACACGATTCCCGCAGTATTTTTTTCTCTCTCTCCGCCTAGTTGCACACGACCGAAGAAAAATAAAAACAGACACAGCGTATCCTGCTTCCCTGAAGTCACCACCGATGTGGCAGCATTTAGACTCCCCCGTAAGTGAGTTATGGAAACAAACAACAAAGGTAAAGCATGTGGGCTCCGACGGGACTCCATGGTGCATTCATGTGCATCTCAGTAAACCAATGGTGCTTTCAATTGCACTTAATTCATTTAGAAAAAACTCAACCTGTTGTTGTAAAGTACCCTTCTGCCATCTTATTGTGGCATTGCCGTCACTGCTGAAATCAGATATGTTTAAATCCAAAATCTAATTGACCTTAACACCGAAAGTCTAATGGAATCATGGATTTGGAGAATCGTGCCGTGGCATTTGCTTGAGATATTCATATTGAGATATAAAGTGTTTCTATGAAAGCTGTTTTTACTCAGACTAAGAGCTGTTGGGATACAAAATGAGGATAAACAGGTTGTGTTTAGACGCTGAAGGATGAATCCATAATACTGAGGGAATGCAGGATTAAACCTGCCGCTTTTGTTACGCGGAGGCATCATCATAATCTATTAGCATCCGCCATGATGGGATTGCAGGCTGTTAATGAGACCACACAGGCTGGCCAAGGGTCTGTTTCATCACTGCTGGGCTGCCAGCATTAGCATGCCACCGCTAACCCGTCTCAGCTGAGGTGTAAGAACAGGAAGCGGTGCGACTCAGACACTCAACCAGTCGCCATCAATCACCTCGTCTCCCGTCTGCCTTTTCTTGTCACATCTCCGGAATGCCTTTCATGTCATGAAAAGCAGGCTCTTTATTGCTCTGTCTGTTTATCAGGAGTCAGGCAGTAATACCAGCGTGGAATGTGAGCAAGAGACAGCCGGGCTTGCATGCGAGGGTTGTTTGTTTCTCATATGTGAGATGTGAAGGGAGGAATGGTGAGTTAATGAGATAAAAGAGACACAAAAGGGAGGAAGGGGAGGAGAGGCTGCAGTCACAAAGCGAGCAGAAAGGGGCATGGAGCGTGAGCACGGCTGGGCTGCCTGTCCTGGTCAGCAGCCTTTGTTTAAGGAAGCAGAGATGTCAAAGGTCACTCCTTAATGATGCTGTGCTCCATGTGCTGATGTTTAGGCTCTGCTGAGTTCTACAGGACTGTGTTCACTTTAATGTGAAGTCTGTCTAAAAAGTGTTATCTCTAGGTTTGTGGAAGACTTAGTGCACGTATTTTGCGGGGGGTTTAGGGGTCCTCCCTCAAGAAAATGTTATGTTTTTCAATAAAACAAAATATGCAATTCCATATCATTTCAAACCATTATTTTTTACCACATCTGTGTCTAAAACGTTGGAAAAGCTACAGCAGATAAATAAATATCACTCAAAAAGCTTAAAGACAATACTGTAGACCAACTACAACCATTAGATCTGAGAAAAGCCATTTAGTTGTTTGTATGCTCTATATTTTAAGATGCCTGCCCACTATCAATAGTCCACACAAAACAGCAGCTTTATGCAATTTGAAACCAAAGTGATCGTGTTTTTTTTTCTAGAAACCAATGTTGATCTAACCGTTACTCTGGCTGTCCGTGTCCAGGTGACGTTCCGTACGAGGATCTACCACTGCAACATCAACAGCCAGGGGGTGATCTGTCTGGACATCCTGAAGGACAACTGGAGTCCTGCCCTCACCATCTCCAAGGTGCTGCTGTCCATCTGCTCCCTGCTCACTGACTGCAACCCTGGTGAGAGCTGCCACACACACACACACACACACACACATATACACACACACACACACACACACACACACACACACACACACACACACTAGTGCTGGGCGGTATACGGGATTAATTTCACTTATGATATGAATTTACTTATACCGTAATACCGGTGCATTGCCGCAGAGAGCGCTACGGCCGAAGTAATCTGCGAGTGACTTGAGAACGGGAGCCCTGTTAACTGCGTACCCTTCTCACTCATGGTAGTAACTTTATAACACAACAATTAATAATCCACAACTAACTCTCTTTTACAGTGTCAAACACCATAGCACACAACTATCTGTGACTTAAACTATTTCCAACACTAATAATTTTAGATTTACAAATTTACACCGCCGAACCGCATGCTGGGTAACATTATAGCTGCTAGCTAGCCAGGTAGCATAACAGTCTGTTAAGCTGGAAGAGGCTCAGGTCGTTACTGCAGAACAATTTATGGTCAAGAGAGGAGCCATCTGTTGTTCCCAAGTTTTTGGCTTGCCCGTCGCTAAACATTACTCGGCCGTGCTAACATTAAAGACATGTCACTTCAAGCATGCAGCGGAGCAACATTATGAAGGCAATAATAATCCACCTACAGTCCCACTACAGACCGTTGAGAAAGACGGGAGAAAGACGGTTCAAATATGTCCGCCAACCTACTAACGTTATTCAAACAGCGAAAGAGGCTGACAGAGGAGCTACGTTCACTCGCCCACTTTTCTACAACAACCTAACATTACCTGTGGTCAAGGTAGTGTTTATACAACTATCTTACAACTATTTTGTTTTGAATTTTGTTTGTATGTGTATTCATTCGATTTTAAGTTTATTTTATTACTTTGCAGTTTGCATAATAAAACTAGTTTAGATTCTGTAACTGTTTGATGCATTCTCCTTCATATAATGTTATTATTGTATAATGTTGTGGAGCTAAGCAAACTCTTTAGTAATCAAAGCTTTTAGTAAACATGACATTAACATGTTTTTGTGATATTCTATGTACTCCTGACAATAAAATAAACCATTATAAACCTATATAAAGACCCAGTCAAGCAAAGAAAGAAAATACCGTGATATACCGTGAAACCGCCAGAATCTTAAAAAATACACACACACATACATACACACACAGACACATATACACACACACACACACACACACACACACACACACACATACATACACACACACATATACACACATGCGTGTGTACACACACACATGTACGCACATGCACGCGCGCACCCACACATATATACGCACATGCACATTTAATGTTTTGTTTACATTTCAAATAAATAATTATTAACTATTAGGCCTTTTTTTTCCTTGAGCCCCTGTCGCCCAAAATGTCTGTGCACGTCCCTGCAGTAAAGTTGCCCACTTAGTCATTATATCCACATTATTGATGATTATTTATCTCAAATCTCATTGTGTAAATATTTTGTGAATATCATATCGAGGTAGGGCTGAGCAAGTTAACGCGTTATTATCGTGTTAACAAATTAATTAATTAACACCGACAATTATTTTATCGCGCGTTAACGCAGTTTTTATTATTTCTCTTATTATTGTAAAAGTATGTTGTTCACAAGCTTTTATCTTGAAAAAGTTTGTGAGCGCGGAGAGTTGACCAGAGCGGAGCGAGAGAGAGAAAAAAAGAACAGATCTGAGGTAGAGGAAATACCATCGGAGAGACCCGTAACCCGAACTCATGGCGGAGGCAGAGAAATCAGTAGGCTACGACCTAAGTCATCCAAGGCAGCGGCGGAGTGGGACCAAAAAATCTACCGGGAAATTTATTAGACCCGGTCCGCCGTACGGGTTGAGCAGAGGCTGCACAGTTTGACCAGCGAGCAGCGGCCGGGTGGCCTGGGGTGCTGCGGCCGGGCAGCGGCCGGGCAGCGGCGGCACACCAGGCCGCCGGATGGTGTTGCTAAGATCGACAGATTAATTGATTATTAAAATAATCGTTAGTTGCAGCCCTAGTCCTATTAATGATAACATGAATGCCCTGGCAGTGGCAATAAGCTTTCATTTAGAATTTGCTTTGATTACATTGTTTAAGTTGAGGTGTACACTAAATATTTTATTTAACTGCTACTGTATGAACAGAATGCTGATGTTATGGCACTGTAGTTCATATGGCAGAACATTTAAAATAAAATTGCGCTATACACTACTTTCGAATTAATTATTGGATTTTGCATATAACAATGCGATTAATCGCGATTAATTGGGGAAATCATGCAATTAATCGCGATTAAAATTTGTAATCGTTGCCCAGCATATTATATATATATATATATATATATATATATATATATATATATATATATATATATATAGAAGGAAGAAAAATTCATGGAGTCCCACACAGATCATTGCCAGGAGCTTTTTCAAAAACACCTGAGTTAAGATCAAATGAATGAATGATCTATTGTTATCGGTAACACTTCAAAGGTAATGTTACTGGTATTAATATCGTTATTTTCTTAACAATACCTAGTAAGCCCTAGTTGCACATATAACAAGTGAAAGCAGTAGTTTTGCGAAGAGTAAAAAAAAAAAAAAAAAAGCTTGAGAAAGAAGATCAAATGCTGAATTATTTCTAATCTCTGCACACTTGGCCAATCACTGCGCAAAGTGGACGTGATCAACGGATAGTCTGTTTTTGAAAGTTATGAATATAGCCCGGCCCGATTCCCCTAGTGGAAAGAGGGTTTCAGATGCTGTTATCACTTAGTTTGAAGCATATTGGGGCTTCTTTTTTTGTTCTTTTTTTCTATCTCAGGATGAAGGTATGGCACTTGTTGTGAGCATGAGAAGCAGAAACATTTCTTGTAGCATTTTCATAGCATTCACCCTCTTAAAATATTGTCTTGTAAACAGTGAGCCTGGGCATTCATCCTCCCTTCATTGCTGTTTAATCAATATTAACCAGCACTGGCTGGCTAAACACAACCGTGTAAACAGCTGACACCATTCAAGGAGAAGACATCAGCATTTGTAAAGCTAATTAGATCCATTATGGTCCAGTTTACCAGCAGAGCAAAGACCACCGCTGGAGGAACAGGGTCTTTTATGGACCAGTTAAAGCCAGTCATTTCCGACTTCTACTGGTCCTCCGCTGCCAATACGATTAATGTCTCTTCTGGTCTAAATTGAACAAGCGGAGGTGGTAAAAGCAGCTCTGTCCAATATCACAATGATGAGGTTCAGAGTGAAAGAACTGGGAGAAAAATGTGCCAGAGCAACAAAAAAAAAAAAGGTAGGAAAAATTGGCAGAAGAATGACAGGTGATTTCACATGTGAATAGTGGGGAATGAGATGGCAACAGAAAAGAAAGAGAGAGGGAGGGGGGGTGGGCTGATAGTGCTGATTGCGAAGCCCTCTGATGATAGCGTGTGTCCTCTCTGCGAGGATTGCAGATAACGTGGCAGCGGAGATATCTCCCTCCTTGGGCGAAAATGAGAATAGCTTGTCTCCTCCTCCTCCTCCTCCTCTTCCTCCACAATGTTTTCAGATGTTGGCAAGATGAAATGAGCCGATTCCTTTAAAGTATGATACAAGAGGGACTTAATCGACACCCTTTCCCCACCAAAAGTAAAATAAAAAACCTGTCATCCACATACTTTCTCTCCCTCTTTCCGCCTCTTGCCTCATCAAAATCAGTCCGCACGCTACACTTCTCACCACTTGCTTAAGTTTTTTAAACCCGAGCCTCAAGTGCCGAATGTGGGCCCTGGATCTGAAATACCCTAAAAATATCTCTCCTTCCCTCTTTTCTTTCCCGTGCGGGCGGAGATCATTGGCATGTAGCTCATTAAAGCGAGGGGAAGAGGATGGAATGACAGTTAATCAACCCTCCCAGGGCTGCCGTCCCTGCCGTCACGCCACATTTAACCCACAATCACATCCCACAAGCAGATCTCTACCTGGGGCTTCCTGAGGGCTTGTGGGAGGTTAAGCCACATGCCATGTCAGACCGTATCTAGGGCTCAAATCCAGCCCAGGGCCTCTGTCCAATGTTATCCCTTTTTCTCCCCGTCTGTGATTTCTGCTGCTGTCTGGGCTGGATTGTATATTTCAGGCTGATATGTGCTGATATTCGGCCATTCTTCTATAAATGAAGATGTCTGCTTTTTTACCCTAGCTTCAGGGGTGTCAGTTTGTCAAACACGCTATGTTTTGTGTGTAAGTGACTGAAAGGAACAACAATCTTTGAAATTGGTCCAGTATTAAGCAGGAACGCTGTAACCGGCAGTCACAGACCGGGCTGCAATGTAACTCTATGGAGCAAATGTGGATCGTCAATTTGGTCCACCAAAAGTGCTCGTTTTGCCACTGACAGGCTCAGATTAATGTTCTAAGTGTCTGACAACATTATGGAAAGGATCCCTACAGAGATAGACCTTTAAAGCGTCTTTAAGACCTTTCTGTTTAACCAGAAACAGCTCTGAGGTCACTAGCGCTAAACCCACCAGACTCCATTTAAAAAAGCAATACTTTTAGCGTGTATAGAGACAACATATTTTCACATGTAAATCGGTAAACTATGTGTTTATTTCAACCAAAACTAGAGTTGTAATGGTTGGAAAAGTCAAAGGACGACCCAAAACGGCTTTTCATAGTTTTATTTTGTTTCTGTCGACTTTGAATGAAGTGTATTTTACAATGCTAAAATTTCTGTTTATTTACATGGAGTCTGGTTGGTTTAGCAAACACAATTTTGTGGATGTTTTTATGTTTAAAACAGAAACAGAAAGGTTGACCTCCTTAGAAATCCTTTCCATAATGTTGTCAGACACTTAGAATATTAATCTGAGTCTGTCAGCGGCAAAATGAGCACTTTTGTGAAGGTAAATACAAGCTGCACAGTTATCCTATTAACTTACATTGCAGCTTGTTCCACCTCTGCCTACTACAGTGATCTCACTTAATACTGGACCAATGTCAAAGATCGTTGTTCCCATCAGTCAGTTAGACACAAAAACATAGGAAAACAGGTTGGGGAAAAAAAACAGTAGTTACCGTTTAAGCTCATATGTGTGAATAGAGCGTAGCTGCTGCTTCACCCCGGAATGCTAATTCTAATTGGCCCTGACCTGAAAAGGCCAATCTTAGTTTGGACCTTCGAAACACAAATTGGTCAAACAAGGAAAGCACAACATAATGCAGTTATTGACTTGATGATTCAGGACACAAGCTTTCACTAACCAGTAATCCCAACAGGATTTCTGTCCCAGGCTCAAGCTGTCGCCAAAGAAATCAGATGCTTCCAGTTTGAAGCTACAAGGCCATGATATGTAAGGATCCATTCATCCATAAATATGGGTATAAGCCTGTAAAAAAACATCATTGAAACCCTAGCAGGGATTAGTGCTGAGGGGCGTTTGTGCTGCTTGCTTAGCCAAGCTCATCACACTGTCAGCAGGCCAAGCCCCGCAGGAGACAGTCTGAAGCCGAGCGGAGTGTGTGTGAGGCTCCAGGAATTTGTTTCCCTCCATGTCACCTGACTGAGAAATTGACCAGCGGCACAACGGATTGAGCAGCATCACGATCAATAGAAGTGCTTAGTGGGAATTCATAATGGTGGCTGTTGGCCGACCGGACGTGTGCAGTGTATCAACAGACGGGACGGCGCAGCTGCTGCCGGAGCCCAACCATGATCACCTCTGATTTACAGCAGCATGCACATTTTTTTTTACTGTGCTGTTGATAAACGTCGGCCTCGCTGTACGTCACACTATACGGGCTCCACTTCAGACCACAGGAATGACAGGGCTCCGTTTGTTTGACTTATGGCCCCTCTGTGGTTTTTCACTGGTTGTAATAAAATTCCCCATGCATGCTGATGAGCCAAGGTGGTCGGCTGCAGGTTTTGACACCATTTTAGACTTTGATGCACTGCGTCAGTTCACTGCACGTGACAGTTAACTCTACACTTGGCAGCAGGTCATGTTAGCCCACTGTTAGCTAGTAGCTGGCTAAAACAAAATGGTCTAGCATGTGACTGTATTTCACTTGAAAGGATTCCAACTCCAGGACGTACAACAGTCTGCAGCTAAAGACACAGACTTAATGATGCATTCAATTGCACCTCGTAATGTTGTTGTAAAGTATCCTTTTTCCATCTAGTGGTTCTTTTTTTGTTTAACAGCAATTGACTGGTGAAATAAGTTATTGTTATTACATTTTAAATAAATCATTTAAATTTGATAAGGCCTTAGCAATAAACAATTATTTTGTCAGTTTAGGCACCATTTAGGCACCGGCACTGTTTTAAGGTAGCGTTTTAGTACCGGTATCGGGAAAACCCAAATGATACCCAACCCTAACGGCACCCATCTGTCAACAAATCTGTCATTGCTGCTTTGATAAACAAAACAATTGATTGAAATGAAGTTGATACACAAATAAAAGTTATGTTAAGACGAGGACAGAAGATTAATCTAGAAAATATGAAGAAAAGAAACATATCCATATGGAGATACTTTAGACACTAATTGAAGGGGTTATTCCAGGATTTTTTAAGTGGGGTGGCAGAGGGGGGACCAATAATCAGTCAACAGGGGCCGGGGTGGGTATTTTATCAGAATACAGCATAGAAAATCTGGTTAGAAATATAGGAAATATTGGATACGATAAAACAACATAATGTAATTCTGCTAAATAAAACATCACATTCATTCTTAATTTCACTTGTTCACATTTTAAACCAAATGTATATCCAAATACAATCCACATTTTCTATAGGCTCAGTCTGCCACTTTTTTTGATAAACAATCCCAGTGCTGGTTCCATGGTACCAGAATTTTGGATAGTCTCCATGGAAACATTAATTGGTCATGTGACAAGGCCTGGGAAGATTGGCAGAACAGGCAGCAAAGTGACTCTGAAAGTGACTCTGATCTAGGGTTGGTATCGTTTGGGTTTTTTCCGATACCGGTGCTAAATCGGTACTTTTAAAACGGTGCCGGTGCCTGAACCGATACTTTTTAAGAAAGTTTTAAAAAAAGAAGAAACAAGAAGGATAGGCCTACTAAACAACAGTCGGTGACATTTAAGAACACATTGTTTATTACTAAGGCCATATGGTCAAAATTAAATGATTTAATAGTAATGTAATAACTATAACTTATAATAAACAATAACTTATTTCACCGGTAATATTTTAAGCAAAGGTCTATAATCCACTTGTATGAAGTCTGACTGAGTTCATTGCCCGTGACTCGCGTGAAAATAGACCTGGCGCGTATCTTTAGCGGAGTGGAGAGCCGCTTCACGCACACTTCTGTATTCGTGAAACATTGACGCCGTGCTTTGTTTTTGTGTTCACAGCCGACCCTCTGGTTGGAAGCATCGCCACACAGTACCTGACCAACAGAGCCGAGCACGACAGGATAGCCAAACAGTGGACCAAACGCTACGCCACATAGACCGGCACCAAATCCTGCAGGACCCCTCGCCTACCCAACACACACACACACACACACACACACACACAAACACACTGCTGACACCTCCCCTCCTCCCAAATCTATGGATACACACCCGCTCCTGTCATCCACCCTGCTCCCCACCCCACCCCAGAGAAATGAACTGTTATTTGTTCCATGCTGACTTGAAAAGCTTCTTTTTTATACAAAGAGTCTATTGGGATTGTATTTTCCAATACACTGAATGTTGATATGGTCATGAAAAGCTTTAATACTGTTATTGTTCTCGTCGTTGTTGTTCTTCTTATTGTTATTGCATTGTTTATAACATTGTGGCCACCCCCTCGTCATCTTATCTAAAAAGCGTGCGTGTACTATTCCCGTTTCATGTGATGGTTTCATGTAAAATGATCATACTGAGTGAGTGCATTTAGTTTGTTTTTTCTTTCTGTGGTTTTTCCAGCTCATGGTCAATATTAGTGCACGGCATCAGTATATGTGTTCATGCAGTGGACATGTAGTGTTATTATTTCTGTTCTGGCATGAAGTGAGCCCATCACCATGTATGACAATAGTGGTAGTTTGCTGTACATTTGATGCCTTGTGAGAATACATACTCATTGAATATTCAATTAAACACTGGCTGTAATGTGACAGAGCCTGTCTCAGTCTCTTGCTTTAATGCGGTTGTGCTTGTGATTAGTGTGTGTGTGTGTGTGTGTGTGTGTGTGTGTGTGTGTGTGTGTGTGTGTGTGTGTGTGTGTGTGTGTGTGTGTGTGTGTGTGTGTGTGTGTGTGTGTGTGTGTGTGTGTGTGTGTGTGTGTGTGTGTGCGTGTGCAGGCTCATCTCTCTGACCACTTCCTGTTATTATTATATTATTATTTTATTAGATTTTTTTCATATTAGTTTTTCTGGTAACTTGAGATAGTGCAATACAGTAGAGCTAGGAACTTGCATTAGTTTCTGTTAGTGCTGTCAAACCATTAAAATATTTAATCGCGATTAATCGCATTAATGTCATAGTTAACTCACAATTAATCGCACATTTTTATCTATTCTAAATGTCCCTTGATTTCTCTTTGTCCCATTAGTTTTTCTCATTTTAATGCTCTTGGGAAAGTGGAAAAGTAGATCGACTTGCTTTGTGCAAATTTTTTTTTTTATTGAAAACAACATTGATATACTATATATCTGTATCTATATATACTATCATATACTGTAGTGTTCAATGTCACACTAAGGGCCCTATTTTAACAATCTGAAACGCAAGTATCAAACGAAAACGCAAGTAGCTTTGTGGGCTGATCTTGTGCGTATTATACCGTATGTATTATACCGTATCGTGTTAATCGATAATCGATCGTGATAAATGAATCTTGCACCCGACGCAAATCTAAAATGGGTTGGTCTGAAGTAGCTAGGCGTGGTTTGGGCGTAACGTGCAATAAACCAATCAGAGCATCATCTCATATTCCCTTTAAGAGCAGGTGCACTTGTTCCATGGCGGATTGCTATTATGACAGGATTTGCCTGGCACACGCCAGGAGCTGTCTGGGATGCAGCAAAGTAATAAATGCCCGTCTTGACCGGGTGGCGATGTTGCTGCGGCCTCTCGGGCGCATCTCTTCAAGTCTGGAGAGGATTGCTGCAGCCATGGAACGTGGGCCTCCAAACGCACCACCTGCTCCTGTTGTGCCCCTTCCTCCTCCCCCCCACTCCATCTCCCTCCACCCGCTCCACCAGGAGCACATCGTGCATTGACCCTCAAGTGTCCAATCCCGCCGTAGTTAAACATCACATCTCCTTAAGTCCTCTAATATGTCCGTGTAGATGAGAGAAGCAAAGTGTATGCGCGTTGTGCACACGCTACATTATGGCCAAGCCATAACGCACCACTGACTTTAGACTAGTACCACTGACTTTAGACTAGTACCACTGACTTTAGACTAGTACCACTGACTTTAGACTAGCAACACTGACTTTAGACTAGCAACACTGACTTTAGACTAGCACCACCGACTTTAGACTAGTACCACTGACTTTAGACTAGCACCACCGACTTTAGACTAGTACCACTGACTTTAGACTAGCAACACTGACTTTAGACTAGCACCACCGACTTTAGACTAGTACCACTGACTTTAGACTAGTGCCACTGACTTTAGACTAGCACCACTGACTTTAGACTAGTACCACCGACTTTAGACTAGCACCACTGACTTTAGACTAGTACCACTGACTTTAGACTAGTACCACTGACTTTAGACTAGTACCACTGACTTTAGACTAGCAACACTGACTTTAGACCAGGTTTTTCCTGGTCAGTGGTGGAATTGTTTTCTGAAATTGCAAAATAGCACCAGGGAACATTTGCACCTGAACACGCCTCCTCTTTTCGCTGAACCGCCCCCAGGAGCACAAGTTCATTTCCTAATTTACCGATGTGCATCTGTGGAGGGAAAAGTCCGCTGTGCGTCGGGTGCAAAATAGGAATGATACATGCGTCGGTGTACAAAGTCAATTGCACTGGGTGCAAGATAGGGCCCTGAGTGTCTGAAGTCTCGAAGTCTGAAGTCATCCATTGTCGCCTGGTTTTGACGAGGGGGCGGAGAATTGGCATCAGCTGTGTGCTTGGCCATCAAACGGTATTTCAGACTGGACGTGCTGCGATGATAGCTCAGTTCACAACGACAAAACACACACACATCACTTTGGTCTCGTCAATGGAACCATTTGGCAACTTTTTTAAAGTAAACTTTCCATTCAGAATCTTATTGGCATCCATTTCAGCGTCTCGCGCTCGCCACTCAAAACGTAATGTTAGCCTACTACTCTCTGGCCGCCCAAGCCCAAACAAGTGTGTGCGGCGTGCCTGTTGTTTCGTTTCCGGTCTAGCTAGATCCGGTGTGGTGTTGTAGTTTTTCTAACGTTACTAGTTGTTGCAACAGCATGTGAAAAAAACTACAAAGTTTGCTAGGCCAAAAAGAAATGTACGCCGTTAAAATGGGTTTGTGTTAATGCGTTTAACTGACAGCACTAGTTTCTGTCCAAACCCAAACCACAGCAGCAGTTTTTGGCCCGAGCCAAAAATCATATATTGGTATGATATATATCTCAGTATTTTCTAAAAAGTGGAATAAATGTTCAGGTGTAAGTCAATGCCGCATGTGAGATGTTACAAGCACTTTAATTAAAACAGACTGTGAAACTAAATAAATGCAAAGACAGCTGCAACACATGTAAATGAAAAAGAATGAGATAAGAATGCTTCTTCAGCTGTTTTCAACAACAATAACAGACTGATTAAGAGAGAGAAAGAGAGATGGAGTGAAGCGTATGACACAAAAACCTTGGACCATAAAGCCGATTGTTACTGTAAAGTTCTGTGTATGAACTACACTGCAGACTGGAGGGACTGCTGACTCAGATAAACAGCTCCAGGTCATTGCTGTTACATACGCCTCCGTGTCTATATTGTCACTGCACTGCATTTATATGAACTATGATTATCTGACCATAGGTCACATCTCCCGCACGCGTCACCGTCTCAAGGCCTTTTTACAGTTGCTGCACCCGACCTGGCCAGGATTTTGCCAGGATTTTGAGTGCGTGAGCAGAGGTCGTGCACCACTCTTATTTTTTTCAGCGGCGCACGACAAAGCGGAAACAGGAAGCATGGACAAGTTTGAGGGCAACGTGATGCCAGGACTCTCAGAGTGACTGCAAGTCTCTGGTAAACTTACTGGGTTAAGATGAGTTCTTTTATGGTGAATGAAAGGCTTGATCCCACCCAGTAGCTCACCCAATCATATCGAAGCATTGACATCAACGCTGCTGCCAGTTCTGACCTCGTTTACCTTTTTCTTCTTCTTCTAGTCCGTAGAAATAACAAAGTCGGTAGCCTTTCCTCATTAGCGCCACCTCTGTTCAGGAGAAGACTGCAACTAGTGTCGCGAGTATAAATAGTTACGGCGCTCCCATGATGTCACATTGGCGCGAGACAGGTCGGGTACGGCAAGTATGCCATAGCTCGACGTGCAAAAATGTGTAACTTTACGTCTAGGCGTCGCAGACCGCAAGGACTGTGATTGGTCAACTGGTCCTGTGTGTTGATAGTCGGTGTTTCAAGCAGCCTACTGTGGGGAGTAGCAACATGCTAGTTCACTGACATAAGCTTTGCAAATAAACTCAGACATATTTTGGTTACAATGACGCGGTTATCCGTTTGTAAAGTGTCTGTATGTCAGTAATGTTTTGAAATTCGCACTTCGCCAGCAAGCAGTACTTTGTGGGCAGTTGTGCTAAAGTTTGCTTGCTAACATAACATAAGCTGGCTGGCAGACACCTCGCAAATAACCTCAGACTTATTTTCTGGTTACAGTAACTAGGTCAGTGGATTTTACCATGTCTATTTCTCAATACTTTTTACAAAATCTAAGCAAGAAAAGGCCAAACAAATAAGATTAATATTTAACTAGACATTCTGAGTACCGTTTCAGTGGTGAGTGACACAGACACAGGCGACACCGAACTTCGAAGCCACACACCCCCTAGCGTGCAAAGCAACCCCAACGCAGAACTTGTTGAGTTGACGCAGAAGCATAAAACAGCCTTTACTCGCTCTAGTCTATATCCACAACATTCCACTTATACTTAGAGCCGCGTGGTTATTTCTTCTGGAGGTTTTTAGCATTAAAGTTCTTGTTAGGCCTGCTGCCTCTAGGTAGCTTCTCTGTTCTCTCCTCTCTCCCTCTCTCTCTGTCTGTCCTAATTACAGGAGTGGAGCCAGGTGTGCGGGAGTCAGGGTTCCAGCTGCCTCTCATCTACCACAATCAACCTCTGCTTCATATACCCGGTTATTCCTCCACTCTGTGTCAGATCATAGTCAAGACGACCACAGTTAGTCTCACTCCTGACAAACTTTGCTATCTGTTGAGTCATTTGTATGTTTACCTGTCCTGATCCCTTCTCTTGTGTCTCAACTTCTATTGGAACCTGACTCCTGCTACCGCTTCACTCCTGCCATCCACCAGACCAGACAACCACCACTGGACCTTACCACTAGCTGACCACTGGATTACTCTGACAGAACCACTCCTGCCCAGAACCCACCAGACCTGTTCGCCTCTCTGGAAATCTGGACTTTTGTACTTAAGTACTTTAAATAAACCTGTTAACTCACACTCTGGCTCTGCGTTGTGTCTGCATTTGGGTTCTGCTCTTCATTAAAACGTAACAGTTCTGCTGGGACTGTGCAGCCGGCGAGCGGTTCACGCCCTGCTTTAATCTCCTTCTCAACTTCATCTGACTCCAACAGTTTGTCCTTCTTCTTTAGACAGCCTGCTCCCACGCAGCAAAGTTCAAACCGCAGAAGGCAGACAGGTGAAGACGTGATCAAAGATCACCCTCTGTTTTATTCAAAGTGTATTAATATTGAATGTGTCACGTGTCCAAACTGCATCTAATTCGACACACCACGTCATTGGGTACCCAGCAGTACAGCCGCCAAATGTGAAGTAGATCGGATGAATGGTTCTCGAGATATTCCAATGACAGGCAGCCGGACAATAACACACACACACACACACACACACACACTAGGGCGTACCTTCCACTAGGAAATAGCATTCAAATCGAAAACAATTTTGGCTGACCCCCTAATCCCTGTTTTTATAATATAATGATTTGTGTCCACCCCCCCCCCCCCCCCCACACACACACACACACACTTCTCAAACCAAAGTTACACCCACACACACACACACATAAGACCAAAAAGGTCATACATTTGTTCATTGTGTTACTTATGGATGGAGTTATAGTGAAAATAAATGATTCCCCTTTGTGCTGGGGACCCCTTGCAAGCCCTTCAAGGACCCCTGGGGGGTCCCCGGACCCCACTTTGGGAACGACTGTTTTACACTACACATATCTTGTGGTTGTAAATGGCCATCAGTTGTCATATTCTGCTGTTTATGTTTACTGTATATCAAATCAACACCTTCAAGTCTGCAAAATGGAATAGAGCTCAGCAGTGTGGTTCCGGAAGTAAAAATCCCCGCCCACAACATTTGAGGTCGGGAAGTTGGGTCTGGACTTGATCCGTTGTGGAGCAATTATGCTCCAACCAATCACATTGTCAGGGCGGGCTTTATACGATGATGGACAGATGATCAACGGTAACGTAATCAACCACGTCACCAAAGAGCACTTGGGTTGAATTTGTTTACAACAAAGATGGCTGCTGCTGGAGAATTGAGATGTGTAGATTCCGCCATTGCGTCTGTTATAGAAGATATTGACAGCACATTCATTTTAAAAGAGGAACAGAGAACCGCGATCACGTATGGCATTTGTTGATCGGAAAGATGTTTTTGCCGTCCTTCCTACGGGATTTGGCAACTGGCCCCGATGGTCGCTAAGAAGATGGGTCGCAATGCACGTCACATACTCCATTGCTCTGATTGGTTGTAGGTCTGTCCAATTGAGTGCAGAGGCATTTTCTTTCCTGGTTCTGTTGAAACACGCCCCATAATCACAGCCCAATGGAGCAGTATCAGACTCATATTCTGACTAGAATCAGAGTATGACAATGTCAGGCTAAAAAGTCCCATTGATTTTCTCCATAAGGATTCTGATTATCAGCCGTAATGTCTAAACCATCGAAGGTAGACGGACCACGAGCTACGAGGTTATGAAACAAAGGTTTCTGCTCCTGTAGAAGCCACATGTTGGTATGAAATCAACCTTGTTTTATTCGCGATCTTATGGATAAATACTACACTACCCACAATCCTAAGCATAACAGCAACGTCCAACTCGCTGTTACCATGAAAACGTTTACCGTACTCGCGAAACCGCGAACAGCTAGAGCGAGCTGCTACCATTGATGTCTCTGATCATTTCTGTTCACAGTCTTGTAACTTTGCCTTTTTTTACCATTGTCAAAATGTTCTTTTGCGTCATATCAAATGTTTTATGGTCATGATTCATCTCGGAGCTGGCTGGCTTGGTTCCAGACTTAAAACTCTTTATATAAGCCTTTAATGACGTCAATGGAGATATTAAACAGGGAAAATCACTTCCGGAACCAGAACATTTAAAAAAGCGGGCGGTCACTATTGAGCTCTGTAACATGAGCATTTTTCAAATGAAACTATCTGCTGCACGTGCTGATGCAGACTGCAACTGCAAGCTGTAAGCATTGTGGTAAGACTTCACATCCTATAGGAGCATAAGATCAGAAGAGATATGCTGTAATTAATGAGAGATAATCATCAGAACACTATGTTCAGTGTAAAGTCAAACCTTATTTAACCCCATATCTGCATTTTTATTATATTCTGTAATTTTACAGCATCCTCAAGCTCTCAGAATGGGTTTATAATGAGCGCCCTCAGAGAACAACTATCCTGATTGGTAGCTTATAACTTTAGTTCAAACATAATGTTTCCTAAGTCTGCAGCCAGGAGCTAAAATACTGAAAAGGCAGCAGTGGAAGAAGTATTCAGATCCTTTACTTGAGAAAATGTACTAATACCACACAGTAAACAATACTCTGTTACAGTAAAAGTCCTGCATTGGGGGGGGGGGGGGGGCTTAAAGAGACAGGCGCTAGAACGGAGGGTTTCACACAGAGGGGGAATACAGGTATGTTCAGACAGATGGTATGAACAAAATATGTGTTTTCTGAACATTAAAGCATGTTAATATGTTCTAGTAGAAACCCAAAATAGAAGAATGAACCTGGAATGGAGAATAATACGGAACCTTTAATCAGTGATTCCTAAATTTTCCACAATGCCCTTTGACAGCACACAGATAAGAAGAATGAACATGCTGGCTAACTGGTAGGTAGACTGTGGGGTGTGTCAGCGATTGCAGCCTTTTTGTGTGCTGAGAATACAATGCACCGCTGAACTAACTAACACTTGTTGATGGCCCTCTTTGCAGCGACTGTGTCTGCCCCGTTCTTTGCACGAGATAATGCTCCGCTGTGGTTTTTCAGTCTCTGACTGCGTTGCAAAACCAGCAGAGTGGAGCAACAGTGGCAGGGTTAATTATGGCTGACACGTCGGGAGGGGGAGGGGGAGTCCTCATCCTCACCCTCCCTCCCTCCCTCCCTCCCTTCCTCCTTCACACACTGCAGGAGGAAGAGTCTGACAGAAAAGGAGAAGTCACTGATGCATGGATAATAGTGCAACAGTTGCAATGAGAGAGGTACGTGATCAATAGGAGTGAAAAAGGCCAACGTTGATCTGTGAATACAAATGCAACTGCATAAGAATGTATGTTATGCATTTATAATGTGTTGGAGTGGAGACGGTCTCTGTTTGCAGTACATGCTCTAATTACTGCTGCCAGAATGCCAGGTTATTATGTCACACAACAGAGACAGTTTGTCCAAGCAGCATGTGGTTGATGACTCTTTTTTCTTCTTCTTTTTTTTTTAATCTATCATGCTTTTTATATTTAGTTTTGCATATATGATTTCATGTGACAGACCCCTGGTATACAGTAATGACAATACACACACGTTTCAATTCAATTTTATTTACAGTGTCAAATCCCAACAGGAGTTATCTCAGGACACTTTCCAGATTTCTAGATCTAGTCTATAATGTACAAAGACCCAACAATTTACCACAATTTCCCCCCAAAGAGCAAGCATTTGGCAAGGCAAGGAAAAACTTCTTTTTAACAGGCAGAAACCTTGGACAGACCCTGGCTCTTGGTGGGCGGCCATCTACCTCTGCCGGTTGTGACACAGAGACAGACATACAGATATATGTTTTAGGCCTCAGGCAGGGATTACCCCCCAACACACTTTTTTTTTTTATTTAACCTTTATTTATGGATATGCGAAAGTGATATGGTGATAACATAATATACATGAATAGACAGTATATAACACTGCTGAGACATAGTGAAGAGCCAAACAAACAAAAACAGCAAATTATGATGATTAGTGATGTTGATCAGTTATAACGCAATATATATGAATGGCCAGTCTATATAAATGCTGAATGTAGTGAAGAGTCAATATACAGTTAGTGCAAATAAAAATTCCAGCCAATTTTCATATCGTCTTTGTCACCTTGAATCTCCATATTTCCTCATTTGATTTTTTTTCCATTAATCAATTCTATTGGTCACTCTTTACTTCTGTCAGTTGAAATACTGATACAGTAATGAGGCGATTTCGTCTGAGGTATCAATTTAGCCTGTTTTTCATTTCCTGAAAAGCAGTGGTTTTGGACACACGGTTTTCACCCGACTGCAACAATATTTCATGTATTCAGCTGTTACAGTGAGTTCAATTTTCCAACATGAAGGTCTAAGTGTTGTTTCAAAGACCAGAGTTAAATTCTGGTGGGTAAATAGCAAAGCTAGATTTCCAACTGAGCAAATCGGGTAACTGCCCCATGGCCCCTGACCCTCAAGGGGCCCTAAGGGTCCAGTTGCACTGTGCGGTATTTGTCATAATTTGATCAATTGCTGTTTTGAGTTAACACTGTATGCACCACAGAAAACACAATGTCAATGGAAATTACAGGCATTATGTTGCAGATTCCTAAATAAATGTGTGCTTAATCAATCTACCATGAACTAATTACTAACTGATGCATACAGAATGCACAGAGTGGAGGAAACGATGGGACAGTAGGGCTCCATAGCGCAGTTTTATCCCTTAGAATAAATCCAGCCCTGGACAATTAGTGAACCTTACTTATTATGTTGTTGGTTTATAAGTAGTCACATTTAAATATGAAGGGTTCATTTGCAAAATGACATATATCTGTTTTCATGTATTTCCTCAAATTATGTATTTTGTGTGTGTATGAAATCCAAGGAATATCAAACTGGTGCTGGGTTGTTAGATATCTCAACTGTTTTACATTTTCATAAATCATGTTTATGTGCACTCATTTGTTCATTTAGCAGGGGCAATGCACAATACGTATATTGTAGCCTACTACTAGAGGGTTGCTGGTTCAAGTCCCCGTATTCACCAAAGTATGGTGGTGGACTAAGAGGTGTCAGTTCACGACACCGAATCCCCAACTGCTCATTCAATCAAATCAAATAAACTGTTATTGATTTATTCAGTTTAAGAATGGCTTCTTTTTTTTTTAATCTATTTTTGCAAATAAACTTGTTTTATATATTGAGTATGTAAACAGGGAAATCAGCTAATATAATATCCTGTAAAGTTCAGAGTGTCGAAAGCTGCACTCAGCCAAGAGAGTTATAGCTATAGTTAGCTATGTGCTATGAAAAGTGTCACTTTATACCTGTGTAGCCTAAACATTTCATGGCAACCACTGTGTATTTAACCTGCAACACATTTGGCATGTCCCACACTGTATCAGGTGGATAATGGCCTGTTAAAACTGTCACGCAACTCTTGGTCGCTCTGTTTTAGTGTTATAGTAACTCAGGCTAATGGCTAACAGTAACCGCTTTTATGAGGCTACTTCCCAGCAGTGAGTAGGCTTAGTAAATTACACAAGGTTATGCATTGTTTTTGTTGTCACGTCACTAAATATCCCTAAATATCTTACAGAAATGACTGTAGGCCTACCAGTGGATTTTAAACCTAGGCCTACATGTTTTTCTCCTTACATAGCTGGCTGATAAATGGCATTGTAAATGTTCTTATTTGCTTTGAGCAAAAGGATGAAACATTGCTTCTATTAGCAGTCGTTGCCAATCATATGAGAATGGAGAAGCTAGCCGTCAACACACGTCTGACGCAGGGCTGTAACAGGCACAGTGTTAACGAACAGGTAGTTAAGGGATGGAAATGAAGTCCGAGGACCGGGTAAGTTAGTGGCTTTCTTCTCTAATGATTGGTCTTGAACAACTGCTCCTGCCATGATTCAACTTTCCACTGAATGTAATCGAGCTCTTTTGTTTCATTTCCTATTACATCTCAATTTCTCTTTGACACCGATGTTGTGTGACACTGATAGGTAATAATAATGAATGTAGATGACCGTCAGGACGTCTGCCTGCTGCTGGACCAACACTTCCGGCGAGAAGAGGTACGCGTACGCGTCCAGCGGCAGCGTCAAGTTCTCGTTAATTGGTCCCCATAATCCCGGAAAGTAGACGATTGAGCCTTGCAAAATAAAAGCGCCCAACCTTAACTCACGCTCACCACTCAATCTATTTGTTGAAAATGTCTTTATTAGGAGTAACCAATTGAGATGCAGCATCTCGTTTTCGAGGGGGTCCTTATCTATAAATAAATATACAGTAGGCTACAATCATAATTAGACACAACATTTAACAAAACGAAAACAGACACACACACACACACACACACACACACACACACACACACACACACACACACACACACACACAAAAAAAAACCATTATAATCAGTCAGTCATAATCAAGTTTGAGGCAGAGCAAGAATGAAACTGGATATTAATAAGAATATTAAAAGAGGTGTTATCATAGTATTGTAGAGAATTATAGACAGGTAGCCTACAGTCGGTACTGTAATAGGAAAACAGGGCATTTTTGAACGGCGGGAGAGATAGACTGGATCGAATGTTTACAGGTAGATTATTCCAATCTGAGGGGGCGTTAAACATAAAAAATGTACAACTATCATGTAACAACATTGATATTTTATTGAACATGGGCGTTTCAAGGAACATGGCAATCATTTTAGACTTGATAAATATAATAATTTATTTATTTATTATTATTTTTATTTATTTGAAAGTAATACTTTACAAATTTTCTACAAGTTTCAAGCAATATTTCAACGTAAAGAACAATGTGCTCCATCACTGATAATAGCTAAAAATAATAATACAAATATTTAATGATTAAAGCGCCCATATTATGCTCATTTTCAGGTTCATAATTGTATTTTGATGTTGTACCAGAATAGGTTTACATTGTTTAATTTTCAAAAAACTTGTTTTTTTGTTGTATTGCACATTGCTGCAGCTCCTCTTTTCACCCTGTGTTCAGCTCTGTGTTTTTGCTAGAGTGAGACATCATACTTCTTTACCATCTATGTAGTGAGTTGCACATGCTCAGTAGCTAGGTAAGGCACTCAAAACAGCATGGATGTTTTTTTCCCCCCAAGTTTGTATGCATGTGGAAGCACCAGAGACACAAAATAACACCCCAAATCCCAGAAAAAAGTTTTTTTTTTTTCATATGGGCACTTTAAAAAAAGAAATAAGAAACCCATCGACCATCTGAGAAGTGGACAAAAATAATTGGATAGCCTGTGATTAGTTTTCATTTTAAAGTCAAGATCGATCCTACAGATTGTTTGTGATATGGTGTTGTATTGGTGAAGTAGCCTATTTAGTACCTTTTATTGTTTTTCAATAATTGTGTAGCCTATAGTAGATGCTGTTTTTTACGGTTACATATCCTACGCTGGTCTTGCAATTACTTTTGCTACTCTTACGCGTAGGTGTTCCTGCATGCAACCAATACAGTTTAGCTTATAACATAACATATTATTGCCGCCTGCCTTCTCCGTGCTTTTATATTTAAAATGATGACCGGATGTTTAATTTGTCTTCATTGTAGGTGCATTGACAGTGGTGCGTCCAGGCGGCGGAGGTACATACACATAGGCTGTGCACACACACAAAGAAAGGTATCAAATACTAAATATTTGTATCACAGCTCATAATATTGTAGCAGTTTATTGTCATTTAGAGGGTGTTAGTACTGTAAATGTATCGGTGTTACTGTTAAAGGAGAATGTAGGAGTCGGATGCATCCTGTGACTGGCTGCACTGAGATCAGCTGCATGTCGACGGATATAGCTTTAAAAATGCGAGGAAAGCCTAGAAGCGAACGGCGTGGTGTCTTTGTTTTGAATGTCGTATTTTTGGGTTAAACTCGTTAGAAACGGCTTGACAGCGCTGTAGCACCTCGCTGACTTGTTGGGTGAAAGTTTCATTCGCCTGGAAATTGTTGAGGTGTAGTGTTGGGGTTCCCTGCCGACTGCGACATCGCCCCGTCGTTGCATTTCTGCTTTTCCATCCCCGACCTTTCCGACTCTACCGAGGGCAGAGGTCTCGTGTGTGCTCGCTCTGTGGTGTCAGGCACAAGTAGGCCTTTAGGTTTAGCCCAACTATTTCACCAAATGATTTCCTTTGTCGCAGCCCCGAAAAGGCTAAAAATAACACCCGACTGCAAACATTAGCTGAGGCCAGAATTCAGCGTTGTGAAAGAAGAAAATGCTCCGCCGATAAGCACGAGAAGTTCCTCAATAACAGCCACACAGTGGCGGTTTAAACTGATGGGTCCGGGCCTGGTAGTTTAAAAACGACGGAAGCGTTTATGGAGTCAGTGACTGCACCGTGGGATTCATAGTTGTACCGTTTACGCATGTAGAAAACGGTCTGCAAGATTCCATTTAAAAAAATCTGAAAGTGTAAAGTTTCCGCGCTTATTGGTGACAGTTGACACTTCCTAAAAGATGGTGAGGGTTGGAGAGGAATTGTAAACATCCTCTTTTTAATTGGGAATGGACCTTTTTCACAGCAGACATTTTGACGTGTCATAGTAGCTGAAATTGATAACCTTAACGATGGCTCAATTCCATTAAGTGTCCCAGTAAGCTGTTTCAGTGAGTCAGCAGGCCCAATACCAGGGCCAGTGGAATGCAGCCATCACTAATGGTTCTGAATACACCTGTGCTTTTTATGACATGTCAACATGTCTGCTGTGAAAAGTTCTATACAGGTGTGCCACCAGACCGCTGTACATTTCAATCAAATCCTAATTTAGTTCACACAGCCCACTTCCGTCCATGGGCATTTGAAGTAGAAAAGACCGTAGTAACTCAAACGTTATTGAAGTATTATTGTATTAAACGAATGCCGAATTCTGGATTTCTAAGTCTTGCACAAGCTGGAATTGTTTACCCTTAAGCCTGAAATCTCTGCAGTTACTGTAGATGTTAGATTTTTTTGTTAAATGGGGTTAGATGTGTAGTAAAGATTGAGGACAAATGTGGTTTGGCTGGTGTAACTTTTCTAAATCTTGTGTTTTTTGCTTGTTCCCCAGGCTCGGTATGTCGGATGAAGATTCCCGTGCCAGCACCAGCTCTTCCTCCTCTTCATCGTCAACTCATCATCATCAGCAGCAGCAGCAGCAGCAGGACACAAACACCCCGAAGAAACGAGAAAGCAAAGCCAGCATGAGCAAGACATCCAAACTCCTCTCTACTAGTGCTAAAAGGTGGGCTTGCTTGGATATGGCTGCAGTCAGGAGTGTGGTGCAGGAAGAGCCCACCTGTATTTTACACCGGCTACCATGAGCAGTTTACTGGCAGCTAGGGCTGAGCGATATGGAAAAAATCTAATGTCACGATATTGTTGACCAAATACCTCAAGATCAATATTGCGGCAATATTCTAGGGTTCACAGTTGGTGCTTACAAAAAATATTTACATAGTGAGATTTTTGATAAACATCATTAATGTGTATATAATAACTAAGTGGGCAAAGGCAAATAATAGATCAGTCTGGTAAATTAAAAAAATGACATCACTTTACTGTAATCCAGCCACTAAAACCAGGGACAGATAACACTTGTGTCATATCATGATATTACAATATCTAAAATCTAAGACAATATCCAGTCTCATATCACAATATCAATATAATATTGATATATTGCCCAGCCCTACCGGGAGCTACAGTTTACCCTGGAAATTCTGCCGCTTATTCCCAGGACTGATGTTCAGTCTCTTTAGGGCACATTTGTCAAACTCAAGGCTGGCGGGCCAAATCCGGCCCGCAAATCAATTTAGGTTCACAATAAACATTGGCCTGCCTAGGTGTGCGCCAAACCAAAAAGACGGGAAAATGTTTGCAAACTGCAATTATGCGCCACTCAAAGCTAGGGTTGGGAATCGTTGTGATGTTAACCATTCTGATTCCATTTCCCATTCTTCCTTTTGATTACGATTCTATTATAGGTGGAGTTGAAATGGGTCACATGTTTATTTCACAGAGAAGAGGAACATTTCATTTTGATTCAATGGTGATTTACAGTTTTACGGGGCTTTTCAACGTAAAATAAAGCCACACAACAAGCGCCTGAAAGTACGGTGGCCACTACAGAAACCAAAACTTGCGCAAGGTAAATTTGGAACCAATGATTGGATTTGAACCCAATTTTCCAAACGGTTCCAACAAAAAAACGATTCCATTGGAATTGTAATTTTTTTTTAAACTATTCCAAGTTGGAACTGGTTCTCGATGCCCAATCCTACTCAAAGCCGAATTTGGCAGATTTGCCGACTTCCCGCACAACCAACGACTCTTGAAAATGTAATCTGAATGCTAAATTCTTTGATGACTAAAGAAGGAATTTTTTTGCTGACGTTTTTAGGGCTTTATGTGGGCCAAATTGTATGTGAAAAAGGCTGTGTGAGACATACATACAGTCAAATATATTTTACTTTTTCCGATTAAATAAAATCATGTCAATAAAAGTATACATGTCTGATGTGATTCTCATTTTCCAGTGTGGCCCTTGGAGTAAAATGAGTTTGACACTCCTGCTTTAGGGAGTATTAATCACTTTTCCAAACAGCTGAAAACAAGTCAGGAGTTTGTCCTTCTTATCAGCCACAACTTCAGCTGAAGTCCAGGTGCATAGAGAATGAATAAGCAAGATCACCAATCCAAAACCTGACTATTCTTGGTTTTCTAGATTCTAACATCAAGAGTTGTTGAGTAGGGCTACACAATATATATATATTTTTTATCGTTCTATTGCGATATGAACTTGCGCAAGAAACGCATTGTGAAAGGCTGCCACGTAGCGTGAAAGACACTCCGAGATTTTTAGTGTTAGTTAAAAGAGAGTATCAGTAGAAAACTACACTTTAAATGTAACTGTCATTGTATGTTCAATTTGTTAAAAAAAAAAAAAAGTTAATTCAACAAGCAAGTTGCTGTATTTTAGCAAAATACTGAAGCAGAAAGCAGCAGAACTGAGTACACTTTAGTATTGCAAGTAATATCCAAGAAAGAAATATTTTCCCATATCCACCAGGCCTCCTCTGCCTTCCATCCAGGCTTGTGAGTTTTGATTTACAGTATTTGATCAGAGCTTAGCATTTGATGCATACATTTTCTTTGCTTTTGCAGAATTCAGAAGGAATTGGCAGACATAACATTGGATCCACCACCAAACTGCAGGTGAGTGAATTATGAGAATGATTATTGTGTAATTAGAAACGTGGGTCATTGATAGTGTGTTTCAGTGCAAGTGTGGTAGTATTTTTAAAGGGAACATTAAGTCTATATGAGAAATCAATGCAAGTAGTCCTTCATGTGGCCGTCTTGAATGCAAAGGTGAAAAAGCCCGTCTCCGTCTGTATGCCGCAATGGGAAAATATCTTTTTGCTTCACTGCCTCGCATGCAGGATTTTTTCACTACCTGCCTCTGTGACAGGCAAGTATTTATTTTGTCTGCCACTCAAAATGTTATCTGCCACTTTTGAAATTGATGCGCTTAATGAAGAATGGCATTTAGATAATTTAGACCAGGGATCTTCAACAGGGGGTCGGGGACCTCCAGGGGGTCCTCAGAGTCACTCCAGGGGGGCCTCCAAATTATTGTTAATTTTTGAAAGTTAAAAAAAAAAAAAATGAAAAAGTCTTAATGTGATTCCAACACATTATTAGCAAATATAAATCCCCACTGATGATAGCTCATCATTAGGGCTCATCAGCCTGATATCAAATGATTTAGCTGTTCTGTTATGAATGAAGATAATGGGACTTTTAAATGTCATGATTATATTTGTTCAGTATTGAATAATGTTAAGTATTACACAAATGTAATATCTAATAATAAATATGAGCTAAATTTGTAAATTTTTCTCAACAACAAGCAGCTGCCTCCCTTATCTGATTCTAGTCATGTACAAAAAAACAATGTAGACCACTAAAGCAGGGCTGGAGTCAATGCAATATTAGCCCAAAAAAAGGCAATTAGGTTTTAACCTGAAATAGTTCAGACCTAGTTGTTGCCAAGTTTCTGCAAGTTTCTGCAGTTTCTGGTTAGTGTGCCTAGAAAACAGATCTCCTACCTAACCAAACAGCATTTTTTTGTGTTTGCCAAATTATTCCAGTTTGACCCGTCTTTCAAACAAGCTTGGCAGGATAGACACGTGTCATGCAAATGAATTATCACCATGTGCTACACGTGTTAGAGCTACTACTAGGCTCGTGCCATAACTTAACATGCTGAATGCCACAAAGTTGTTTTGCATGATACATCTGATGCACATACTTGATTCTGGCGAGCATTCATAAATCTGTTTGGTATGCATATCAGGGTTGGATGAATTGTATTGTGTCATTCAAGTGAAACTGTTGCAATCTTGTGTTGACACACCGTTGCTACAGTAAGGATACGGTGGCCTTGTGCAGGTGTAAGGTGTTCAGAGGAGGGAAATAAAAACGCCCAGGAAGACTTGATGTCACTTTATGAAGCCTTTTCTAACAGTTCACGTATCTTGAAGTGATGAGTGACAACAGGTCTGTTGGGATTGTTGGCAGTAAAGTAAAGCTAGTGCAGGGTTTTTCCTGTCTCAGAGTGGGCCTTTGGGGGGGGGGGGGGGGGGGGGGGGGGGAGGACTGCACACGGTAATAAGAATGATCGTACAGTACAGTAAAGGCATGAGTCTGTGTTACCTTATTTGGCAGAAGCCAAAAATTCTAAGGGTGCTCCGATCGATCGGCCACCGATCGGTATCGGCCGATAATGGCTTTAAATAGTTTGATCGGTGGTCTCCATAAAGGCCGATCAGATAGGCCGATCAGATGACGCACTACCACGGATGTATTAAGAGCGCACTACTCCTGAGAACATTTTCAAAATGGCGGCGTCCCTACATTCAGCGGTCTGGCAGTTCTACAAGGTGTCTGAACGGTGGCAGAACAGCTGTTGGCCCGCGGCCGCGGAACGAAGGCGGTAGGAAGACGGCTACTGCTTTTAAAAGCGTCTGCCACCGGTGGTGCTCCGGCAAACGTGTTTGTGATTACACCATTCTGACGCTTCTACTGCCTCTGGAGCACCGCTGGTGGTCCGCCGACTCGTTGCTATCTGGGAAAAAGACAATACACTAGCGATTAGCAACGTGTGTACCGAGGAAATACCACGAGGCGGAAATCTCCAAAGACATTTCAACACCACCAACCTCATCATACATTTGAAGGTTAGTCACAGAAAGCAGGATGAGGAGTTTTCAAAGTTAGATAACGCTAAGGCAGAGCGGAGTTGTGTAGCTAGCAGCTCCGGCGCCGCTCAAACAGCTGTTTCGCTGTGTGTGTGTGTGTGTGTGTGTGTGTGTGTGTGTGTGTGTGTGTGTGTGTGTGTGTGTGTGTGTGTGTGTGTGTGTGTGTGTCGGTGTCGGTGTGTGTGTGTGTGTGTGTCGGTGTGACTGACTGTGTGTGTCTGTGTGTGCGCCGCTCAAACAGCTGTTTCGCCGTGTGTGTGTGTGTGTCGGTGTCGGTGTGTGTGTGTGTGTGTGTGTCGGTGTGACTGACTGTGTGTGCTGAAGAAATGTGCAGTGATTGAAAAAAAAATAAACTAAAGTGTGTGGCAAAATTTCCCAAAACTCCCTGATTGACTTAAACTCTCTATATGAGATAAGGACTCTGAAGAAAGCCCAGTCAGTCCTGGCTGATATAACCCCCCCTCCCCCCCCCCTCTGAACAGCGACAAGATGTTACCGTCTGGCCGCAGATTCTGTCTGCCAAAATGCAGGACAAACAGACATAAAAACTCTTTTGTTCCTGCTGCTATAGGCTTTGTAAATAAGTCATTGCGAGATGTGTGTGTAGTTTGTATTTATTTTGTCTATTATTGATGGGGTTTGTTTTCTGTATAGTCTATGTGTTGTTTATGTTGCATTCTATTGCTGCACAACGAATTGCCCCTCGGGGATAATAAAGACTCCTTGAACCTTGAAAGGACATTTTTTAGATTTTGAGCTAGGACAGAAAGCCAAACAGTTAGTGATACATTCTCTAAACATGTGTGACTGTTATGTAATGGCGTAATTTTCAGTTCATAAAAGTGATCGGTTATCGGTATCGGCCGATACGTCTTCCAGCAATCGGTGATCGGTGATCGGCCTCAAAAATCCTGATCGGAGCACCCTTAAAAAATTCCTTTGTGCAGGAAAAAACCTGAAGTGAGGTGTGTGTCTGAACTGCATGTCATGATGTTGAGACCTCAAATACGAGCTGATTGCATAACGGCAAGCTTGAAACCACAAGTTGCGCAGCCGAGGCCCAAAACAAGTATTTAGACGATGAACACTGGCCACAGAGGAGCATTAGGCTTCACTGGGAGCTGTTTTGTTTAACATGCCTCAGTCTGTATGTTGTGTGAGTCATAAATCTCAACTTTAGGAAAAATGTGCACTGTAGCTGTATACCCCCAATCCCCCTGTGGCGTCATGGATTAACTACTTACACTGAGGTCAGCTGAAAGCTCTGATTGCTCAGTGAGAATTGTTTTGAAGAATGCAGGATTGTTGACATGAGATTTTATTTTGAAGTTCTTATTTTACAAGTGAAACAGTTTAATCTGATAAGATTATAAAGTCAATATTGCTTCCCCGTAGACAAAGATGCTGGTTTCCTGTAGATTGGATAAAATGGAAACCGTCACAACCAGCACAGAATGGGCCAAAAGAACTCAAACTATTTGTCAGGGCATTTTAGGTCTTTACATGACAGGACAGCTGAGGACAGGAAAGGCGGAAAGAGAGAGAGGGGGAATAACGTGCAGCAAAGGGCCATGGGTCGTTATCAAACCCGCAGTCACTGTGGTAAGGACTGAGCCTTTTTTCATGGGGTGCACGCTCAACCAGCTCAATCATTAACCTGTTGTCCCTCATTTTAATTTATGGGCATAAGGGACAGTCCCAATACAAGACAGTGGTGGTCAGAGCTGTGTTTAGGTCTTTTAGTCTCGCATGACCAGAACTTCCTCCACAGCGCTGCTGAGGAGGGTCTGGCTAATCCACACTGCATTCCTGGATGGGAGAAAAACACGCTCTTGTACATTGGCTTTTTTTTAAACCAATCACAATTAGCTTGGGCGGCGCAAAGTGCCGGACAGAGCCATGGTGCCTCTGCAAAATAGGCTCGGAAGGAACTTGTTTTGGTGGAACGTGTACGTTCAACAGCAGTTTTAATCGTTCAACAGAAAACTCAGATTGGACAGATAGTCTAGCTAGCTGTCTGGATTTACCCTGCAGAGATCTGAGGAGCAGTTAACCAGAGTCCTCAGAAATCCACCAGAGGTTAGAACGCCAACACAAGCCATTTTTAAACAATCTCGGTGCAGTGAATAAAAGAATATTGATGGTAGCTTGGTTATTTAAAAATGGCGGGTTGTCCCTAGTGATGATTCTCTCTGACAAATCAGTGGTCCGCAGTGTTTTAACTCCACCTTCTAGTATCGACTCAGCTCACTCGGAACCCCAACTGAGGTGGTTTATTCGCTCACGCCTACGTTTAAGAGACATTGTCCTCACCTGGCCAAATGAACCAAAAGGAGGAAATGCCTCTGTGTTGAGATAAACGGCTCCAGTCACGCGTGATGAGTGATTTATCTCTCCATCTTCCCAGCAGCGTGGAGAAAGGCCCCATCTCTTCATTTAGCCCTGTTCCACTTGGTGAAAATCCCTCTATTCAGCACCACATTTAGAAAGGGGATTTTTAGTGGATTTAGCTTCTTTCCGCTTCCTTTAGCACAGAATCTGCTCATTAGGGTAAGAATGGAGCCGGCCAGCTACGCCTCGCAGATGCTGTTTAATGGATTACACATCGATGAGTCAGTCGGTTGTCGTCTCACTTCTCTCGAGGTTGTTTCAGGCCTCCTTGCTCTTTTAAATGGATGCTGACGGATGAAGAAAAGACTTATCCTGACCTGTTTCCATTATCACCAGCGCCTCCCTCGTAGCAAACTTTTGTTTTATGTGCACTATGAGGCGTTCATCTGTCATTTATCAAAATCTAATTACACTCCACACAGGGAATGTGCAGACCCTCTTTTTATTTTTCTGCTGCCTCATTTCCACTGAAGTGTGAACTGCAGACATAACAGGTCTGCCTTGCCCCCCCACTCCCAGCCCACCCCCTCCCCCCCACACACACACACACATACACACACACACCCTGTGTAGCTTTCATTCACCATGTTTTATTCCTTTAGCTACTTTATTTATGGCTCCCTTCCTGACACTCACACTCATTCTCTCTATCTTTTACTCCGCCTTGTGTCCTCCTACGCTGTCATTCACCATGTCTCCTCTAAAAATGTAGTCACTGGGTGTCTGACGAATTCCTGACATTCCCGGGGTAGGGGGCTCATGACAGCCAAGGAAAGTTAGACGCTGTCTACAGCAGGGTGATTAGTGCTAAGTAGGGTTGGACAGATATGGTGTTTATAGACCGTTACTGATATCTTTAGCTTGGACCATTTGGAAATTGCGTGTGTGTGTGGGGGGGGGGGGGTTTCTCAGCAGCTCGTACATCTCTATAAACAGCCTCTTCTCTGGAGAGAAGTGGCTGGCCTGTACACCGTTGTTACTTCACAAAGCCCTGAAAGTGCTCTAAACTGCTGCACTAAGGACAAATCTGAAGACGTTTCCCCCCAGAAAGGGGAAGTAGATTTTTCATTTTATCTCCCGTCAGCTTCAGATAGGCCTGAGTGTCAAACCACAATACCTTTTTACATTACATTACATGTCATTTTATCCAAAGCGACTTACAATTAAGTGCTTTCAACTGTGAAGGTACAAACTCGAGACAGCAAGTATTAAGTGCAAGTACATTAGCTTTAAATAAGTAAAGCTACAAAGAGATATGAAAGTGCAAGTACATAGCTTTGAATAAGCTATAAAGATACATATGAAACTGCAAGTACATAGCTTTAAATAAGTAAAGCTACAAAGAGACATGGAAGCTTGTACCACTTGTGTGGTACTGACCGAAATGTGTGCGTAGAACTGATAATCTGTTTGTCTCGAGACTGTCCTGAAAGTTGGCATCAAAAGTCTGGTCAGATTCGTAATCTTGTTTACTTTATACCAGCGATGTTCACAAGTCATTTTTTGGAAGCCCAAGTCGAGTCTCAAGTCTTTGAGCTTGAGTCCAAGTCAAGTCTTAAGTCTTTGAGGGGCAAGTTCAAGTCAAGTCTCAAATCTTTTGCCACGAGTCCAAGTCAAGTCTTAAGTCTCTGGCCATCTGATCTGTCCCTAACACTGTATTGTTAAATCTTATGAATTCAAAGAATGTCCTGTAGCTCCCATCCATACAGTACATTATCAACATCAGTTGTAGGAGAACTGTATGGGGTCTACTGCAATGCAATCTGAAGAAACACAAATTAAGAACTCTGTTTCAGTTTCATAAGTGTATTTTTCAACATGTTGGTATCTGCACCAAAGAATACATGTTTGTCTGTGTTACTAATTGGCTGTAAAGCCCAACCTCATCATGCATTACATTTTTCAGTGTTCAAAGTTTGAGGGAAAATCAGTATTGAAAGTTAATGCACTAACCATGGTGCAAACGTGAGAATGGATACTTTCCGTGTTGCTATTTAACAACAACCTGGTGAAATATAAACCTAAGACTGTCACATATGGCTACAACTATAAATATACAATGTGCCTCTTCAGCATTAGCACAATACTTTGCGATGGTTAGCTTGTTACCTGTGACGATATATGCTAAATGTAACGTCTCTTTCACATTAGCAAGTGACTGACCTATCTTGGTGCGTTTTGAGATGCCTGATGAAGTTCGATGTTGTTGATTCACACACCTTACATGTAGCTGTGGGCTTACTGCCACTGTTTACCAAGTTATTGAAAGCAAAACTAATGACAAAAGGCACAACTCCGAGAGGACTTGGTGTCGCTATGGTCAATGCATTTTTTGATAGGTGAGTGCACGCACATAGGCATAGCGCATGCGTTACGTTGCACATTATGGCAAAGGGCAGGGGACATGCAGCTCGTCATGTTTCCCCAACGTATATGCGCCAACAAAAGAAAATAGAAATACATGAATACATTTAGATTTAAAAGCAATACTTGCATGAAAACAGGTTGTTGACGAGTCTCAAAGCTTGAGTCCGAGTCAACTCTGAAGTCAGCAGTTTGTGACTTGAGTCCTTGTCTCAGACTCCAGTCCCCATCTCTGCTTTATACTCTGATCATATAGTTCCTGATTTTAATACAAATGAAGCTTGATTTGATAATTTTATATTAGAAATTTCTTGTATAGCTGCTTCGGTTTGTTTTTACTATTTTTACTACAGTATCCAAGAGTGCCATGTGGAGCGGTGTGAGATAACACAAAGCGGTTGAGCGAGCTAGAGAATGAACAGAGAGAGGGTGCAGTGCTGCTAGCGTTAGATAAAAGAAAGCAAGTCAATATAACTCGCTGTGCTCTGACACACAGCACAGGTCTATCCAGCTGCAATTTCTCCATTTGGTCGTTATGGAAACGACAGGTCTCACTACTCCACTTGTCACTGGTCAGCTGTCATGAAAGCGCTTGACGTAGGGCGAGTTTCTTTTCCAGAAAAGTTGAACTTTTTTCACTCTATACTGCAGAAAAAAAATGTCGGCGGTGACGTTTAAAATAAAAAAACAGTTTACTCCATGGGATTGTAATGTAAAACAGACACTGGCAGCTACAAAAAAAGATGCCACATGTGATCATAGCCTTAGCCTGCATTTGCCATGTCCCTGTATGTATTAATATTAGAATAAATCTAATGTCATGATAATGATTTCATCCTTTTCACTCAGCCCTGATAATCAATCCCATCTATTTTAAGACATAATGCATCAATCTGTAATCCAAACACTACCCTATGATGTTCATCCTGCACTGTCCTCATGAAGCTCTGAGAGAAAATTTGCAGGCCGAATGCGATTGTATTAAATTGGCGGGGTGGGAGCGTGGAGTCTCCTATCCGCGGCACTCAAGTGAAGTAGAGTCATCATGTTGTCTCAGTCAGGCAGCTTATTACAGTGTTTCTCCCTGTCATCTCTATACCATTGAAAGCAGATAGCGGTGATTGAAAATGAAGCCCAGTGTGTATATTAAGGTTTACACAGAAGATGTGAGACTGTCAGAGCTGTGGTTTGGAAGCAGAAGGCATCGTAAAGCAACACAAAGAGAGATTAATTTAAACATGAGGAGTGATGTACAGGGGGAAGAACATTGAGAGAAAGAAGAGATGCATTGTAATCTTTCATGATCATTTGTGAAGCTTTTACACTCAAAGTCAAACTGAAAATCAAATAGGCTATGTTTTGCCAAGAAAGCAATATACAGTATATTTTCTTAGGGTTTGGATTTATGTACTTATTTGGTCAAAACTGGATTACCAAAAAAGAAAAAAAATCAGCCACTGGTTTGTGGACAATTTTGTAGTTCCTTTTGATTAGTGGGAGATATCGTGGCTGTCGAAAGCTCCCTTTATCTCCAACTCAGGATTACAAGGCGGAGGCTGACGGCCTGACGCCAACGGGTTTCCCATTCAGCTGCCTGTAATTACGGTCTGAACGATGACGGGTCATTTAACCAGCCACAGTGACTTCATATGTGACTCAGTAATGTCGTGATTCCAGTCACAGAACTACCCGTTGCTGTGAGTTTTTAATTTTGACAGTCCACAGGTGTTGGAATTACATGCACAGAATTTTAAAGACCAAACAACTAATCGGTTAATTGGGAAAATAATTGACAGTGAAAATAATGGTTAGTCGCAGCTAAGGCTGAACGATTTGGGAAAATAATCTAATTGCGATTTTTTCCCCCAATATTGCAATTGCGATTTAATATGCGATTTTTTTTTTTTCCCAACAAAACATAATGAATGATTTAAATATGACCAACACAATATTCTATACATTTAGTGTGAAATGTTCTTTCCCATAGGCTGGGTCTATTTGTTAGAATTAAATTCAAACATGTATGACTTGAAATAAATTACATTTTTATTGAACTGCTCATTACAGAAACATCTGTGGCTTTGCCACTGTGCATTTAAATAATATAAACAAAGGCATGCACTTTGTAAACACTGTGTGCAAAAGGTACAGTCTTAAGAAAAAAATATTTTTTATGTATCTTACTGCTCCCAAGTCAGTAACATTTCACACAACTGAAACAAGGAATTTGCTTTGAAAATATTTTGTAAAATCAAAGTAAATAAAGTTATAAATAAAAAATGAGAAATGCACTTTTAATTTAGACAAACTATTTTTTATAAACTATTTGAATATTATAATATAAAATAGATGAGCCTCACTTATCTCAAGTACACAACAATAACACACCACACAGACTAAAGTTCACTACGAGTATAGCACTGCCAGCCATAATTATCCAACAGTTCTGTTCTCAGTGGCTCACAGGTTTTTTGCTAAGAAAACCAGAATATTGACTTTTTCTGGCTTCAAGGATGAGCGAGTGCAAGTCACAATATTTCCTCCTGTGCTAAAAAGACGCTCTGAGGGAGCGCTTGTAGCAGGTACACAAAGATACTTGCGTGCCATGGTGCACAACTGTGGGTAGCTGATCTTGTGCACCCTCCACCAAGCCAATGGATCATCTTCTCCATCAATGGTAGGAGTCATCAGGTAATTGTTTATCTCTGCCTCTGCGACATCTTCAAGATTTACAGGCAAAGAAGGAGAGGCTGAACTGGTCTTGAAAAAACTGCCAAGAGACCTCTTCGCCTTTCCCCCCAAGGACTGTGCACTTTGAGGCATCTGAACAGTTTCAGTACGAGACCTCTTCTCCTATTAGATGAAAACAACAGCCATTAGTTTTCCAGTTAGATTTTACAGAAAATTTTTGTTTTTGTGAAATACATAATTATTTACCCAATGATATGTACGTTGTGCCAAGTCTGCTATCTCTGTCTTCAGACGAGTCTTGATAGCAGGGATGTTGTCTGTACTGATGTACTGTATTTTGAACCTAGGGTCCAGGAAACAGGCAACATCCAAAAGCTCCTGGATGTTTGGGTCTCCATATTTGTTATTTAGGTATGCTAGGACTTTGGTTTTTATTGATTTAGTCAGGTCAGTGTCCTCAGCATCTTCAGCCAGGACTGATGTGGCAAAAAGGTGGAGAACTGGCTTGAGGTAGGAGATGCTTACATACTCCTCTCCAGAAAGAGCATCAGTAAACTCCAGTAGAGGATGCAGTGCCTTGTGAATCGACTCCAACACGTCAATATCCTGCCAGGTTGGGATAAGGGAGCGTGCATATCGATCTCCAGACAATACCTGAGAAATGGCTTTGGCCTGTTCAAGCACTCTGGCAATCATCATTTCTTTAGAACCCCATCTTGTTGGGCACTCCGTTATGAGGTTGTGCTCAGGGAGTTTGAGCTCTCTCTGTGCCTCCGTCAGGGCTGCTTTCTTCTTCCAACTGTGGGAAAAGTGCCCCACCAGCTTCCTGCACAGTGCTGTTGCCCTTGACACTCTGTCATCTTTGAGTGCATTTTCTAAAAGAAATAAAAAAGTAGTGTATTACACACAATTTGAGTTTTGTGATACAAGGCTCTCACTATTACACACTCACATTAGCTGTAATTCTGAAATACACACATCCACACCACTGTCCTCTCTCTCTCTCTCTCAATTCAAAGGGTCTTTATTTGCATGCCAATTCTCTCTCTCTCTCTCATATAAGCACTAAAAAAACATGTAAAAAACAAAAACAAGAAAAGAAAAAAAATGCAGGTGGGCATTCCACCACAGACAGACATATGATATAAGCAAGTAAAATGAATTTACATATTAGAAAAGGAGTGGAAGTATGAATTTATTTAATCCCATCCGATTTATATAATATCATTTATATATATTTGTATATTCAGCTTTACTAATCGACGCATCTCTCTCTCGCGCACTCGCACACGTACACACACACACACACACACACACACACACACACACACACACACACACACGATAACTTACCAATGGCAAGATGTAATCTGTGGCCGAAACATTGGAGCCTCGTCCATTCATTAAGCCGCGCAGCAAGCACCATATTCGACGCGTTGTCCGTCGTGATGCAGACGTGATTCTCCTCGTGGAGATCCCAGCTGACAAGACCTTCTCTCAGGCCGGCTGCAATATTTTCCCCTGTGTGATCGTCTGGGAAGTAGGTAGTTTGTAGGCAGCGAGCTCGGAGGTTGAAAGCTTCATCAATAAAATGGACTGTAAGACTCTGGTACGGCTCAGCTGTGCGGCTTGACCACATATCAGTAGTGCTAGCAAAAAACTCCACCGTTTTAAGTTCCGCGGCGACTTTCTCTTTGCACTTTTTGTACAGCTCCGGTATGGCAGTCTGACTGAAGTATGTGCGGGAGGGTATACTGTAACGTTTATCAAGCGTATGTATTAATGCCATGAACCCAGGCTTGGTCACCGTGCTGAGAGGCATCATATCTTTGGCAATGAACTCGGTTATTGTCCGAGTGATTTCCCCGTGCCGTTTTGAATTACGTTCATACGGAGTGACACTTTCGAACATTTCTGTCAGTGATCCCTGTCTTGAGGTATTTGGCTTGTCTCGCGCACTGGTGCTCGGCATTTTGGTCATACAACTGTCATGCATTGCTTTGTGGTATTTTTTTAAGTGCTGAAACAGGTTTGTAGTGTTACCCCGTGAAGTAGCAATCGGAGCACGGCATGCTCTGCACAACACCTGACGCTGCTCAGCATCTTCTTTTTTAAAACCAAAATAGTTCCACACCACCGACGTGCTGTTCCTCTTCGAGATTAAAGTATCAGCTGTGTCAGTTTCTGACTGTTCCGTCGAGCAAGAGGCCATTGCGCTGGACAGCATGAAAAGTTGATGCAGCCGAGTTCTCCGCTCTTTCGCTCGCGTCACGTGACCACCTCAAATCGCGCACGTTGCGATTAGAAAATCGCGTTCAGTCAAATCGCGATATTATCGCAAATGCAATTAATCGTTCAGCCCTAGTCGCAGCCCTACTTTTAGGATCCTCGTGCTGGAACTCACTGTGGCCGCTGCAGCTGAACTGTGTCGGCTAACTGAACGTTTTCATCTCCGTATTTGTTTTTGGGTAAAGCGCTGTGCCAGTTTTATAGGTTAAAGGCTTAGAAAGAATGAAACGGTTGAAATGTCACCCCTCTTCTTGCAGTGCGTGTGTACACAGAGGGGGCAGAAGAAGTCCCCCCTGATATAGAAATACATGACAACAGTGATAGCATGGCATATTACTGCCTCACACACACACAAAGCACTGGGTAGCCATTGTGTGCGACGGAGGCAGGCGGGGAGGAAGTCCCTGGCTGTCTTTGCGACTCGTCTGTAAATGTGAGACGCCTCTGTTGTCGGGCAAAAGAAGCCTCAGTCTGGTTGATTCACTGGGAAACGATACAACATCTATAGAGCTCAGCAGTGACCACCAACTTTAACGCCTCTGGTTCCCGAAGTGTTTCTCCCCGTTCAGTTCTATTGACGTTTCAAAAACATTGCTACCAGCTACGACAGCAATCATGACCGTAAAACATTTGATTAGGCGCAAAAAAAACTATTTGAAAAAAAGGCAAAGGTACAAGACTGTGTACAGAAACTATCTTCAATGGTAGCAGCTCGCTCTAGCTGTTCGCGGTTTCGCGGTACGGTAAACATTTCTATGGTAACAGCGAGTTGGACCAATCAGAGACGTTGCTGTTATGCTTAGGATTATGTGTAGTGTAGGGGTTAGGGTAGTGTAGTATTTCTCCACAAGATCGCAAATAAAACAAGGTTGATTTCATACCAACATGTGGCTTCTACAGGAGCAGAAACCTTTGTTTCATAACCTCGTAGCTCGTGGTCCGTCTACCTTCGATGGTTTAGACATTATGGCTGATAATCAGAATCCTTATGGAGAAAATCAATGGGACTTTTTACTTCCTGAACCACAATGTTGAGCTCTGTAAATAAAACCAGTGTAAATGAACATGTGCTATGTTTTATACCAGAGGGGGGGTGTTTTTCCTCACATCTGGATAACACACTGCGGCTATTACATTACATCTGAATGTTATGAGCTTGTTCTGGGCACTCTTTAAAAAGAAATATAGTCTACGTCTCAGGTTGTTAAATTGCATCCAGGTTTCCTCCATTTGCTTCCCTTCCTCGCGTTTTAGTCCGTCCCTCCGAGTAAGTATGGGAGAGGAAATCATTAGAGGAGAGAGGAAACGAGGAAATGTGTTTTAGAGGGATGAGACGTCCTTTCCTCTGAAGCATCGCATGAATCGGTCAGCTGTAGGGGCAGAATTAGCAACGGCCTCCAGCTGCACAGCTTCTTGGAAGGCTGCTCTCTGTATCGTCGCTCATAGCTCCTCAGAGATCCCTCCTCCATGCTCGCTCCTCAGGGCAGGAGTAAGAGCTTTGAGACGGCTTTCATGAAGGAGGGCCAGAACGACTTCCAGTTCAAGCGGGAAGCAAGGACCTATTAAATAAGTAGTCTATATTGACAACGATATATTTCTAGGGTTGGGTACTGAGACCCTGGGGCTTGGTGATATGGAGAAAATCAAATATCACGGTATTTTTGACCAAATACCTCTATCGATACCGCAACGATATTGTAATGTTGACTATTGGTGCTTTCATAAAATATTTACACAATGAGATTTTAGATAAATAATCATCAGTAATGTGGATATAATGACTAAGTGGGTAAAGGCAAATAATAGTCTGGTAAGTTCAGAAAATGACAACTTTACTGTAATGCAGCCTTTAAAGCCAGGAAAAGACACTATATTACGATGTTACGATATCCAAAATCTAAGACGATATCCAGTCTCATATCACAATATCTATATTGATATATTGCCCAGCTCTATGAGACCCATCTACTGTAATATGAAACAAGTAAAAGCAGAGAATCCTCACATTTGAGAAGCTGGAAACCCCAAATTTATGGCATTTTTGAATTATGATTTGTCTGCAGGGCCGGGAGTTGGTTATTCAGGCCATGTATCAGCTCATTTAAATAGCTCACGTTACTGTATTGTGTCAACAGTTAATTTCATTAGATGACATGATGTTTTCTTTTGCCGGGTGCAAATGTTCCACCAAAACAAGTTCCTTCCTGAGACTGTTCAGCAGAGCCAACGTCACTGCGTCTGGAGCTTAGTGCCGCCCAAGACCATTGTGATTGATTAAAAGAAATGCAAACAACCCAGAACATTTTTTTCTCCTATCCCAGAATGCATCTGTGGTTTAGCCAGACGCTGTGGAGATGGGTCTGGCAATGCGAGACTAGGACTGTAATCTCTTTTTACTGCTGAAATTCTTATGGCAGTAACAATAAATGGTTTACATTTACCAGTGCTGCTAAGCTATGAGAGCAGTGTGTGTCTGTATGTTTGCCTCTTTTTGTGTGTGATTTGTCTCTGCTCTCCCTGTCTGGTGTGACAAAGAGCGGGCAGAGTGGGGCGTCTGCCTCAGAAAGTGAGATTATTGCCCGACGTTTACCTCTTCTGTTGTTACTCCGAACAAACAGCATGCAGCAATGTGCAGAATACCTGGATTTGTGCACTTAATTATGTTTGGAAGTGCTGCGTCTAAATAATAGATTATTTTAGTGTTTGTTTATTCAAAGTGTGTTCATCTTATGTCTGTGTATAAATAGCATATTGCTGTACATGGTGTTTTGCATGTACAATTTCCAACTGAAACAAGTCTTATTTTTTTTTATCTGACAAACATGCTTTAAGATCCCTACTTGTAATTTCAAAAGGAAATGGCAAACTGGAAAAGTGTAGTTTGGAGCGCATCAATGAGCACTCAATTGCGTGAGAACATCTCCAGCATTAAAACCGCTAGCGGAAGCTGCTGTTGACTTACTGTGTTGCTGCTGTTGAATCAAGGCTCCAGTGAAGCGGCTGAAGTCGTCAGCCCCAGCTTTATCTGCACAGGCAAATGATCTTTTCTTTATATCACTTCCCACTGTGATGGCATAATGACTCGCACAGCTGATTGCACTTTATTGTTGTAATGAATTACCAATAATAACATGGAATAGAGTTCTGACTGCAAACCATTATAGTAGAAGTACACTACAAGATTTTGAACAGACTTTGAAAAGACTAAAGTATGACACCATTTCATAAAGACTGTCATAATATGTAAAGACTGGGGATCTTGCAGGGTCACCCATTGCAAGACTACAACTAGATTTGTTTTGAAAGATTTAACCAAGCTAGCTAGCTACCGCTAGCGTTAGCTGGTAACTTTAAGGGAAAGTTTGCAGGTTTTCTGTTCTGCCGTATATGTAGATGAATGTTCCCAGTACCCGGAGGTCTGTGTTTATCCTCCGGTAAATCTCCCGTTGGATAACTCTCTTCAGAAGGGCAACTTTCCCTCTTTAGCATTTAGCATAGCACCATAGCAACCATAAACACCACTGGCTCTAGCCGTTTGCTGCTTCCTGTTTGGTGCTGGAGGGAGAGCACCCATTGGTTGTTGACAATGTTCACATGATTTACAACCCCAAATCAGAAAAGGTTGGGACACTATGGAAAACACAAATAAAAAAAGAAAGTAGTCATTTCTAAATGTACTTTGACTTGTATTTCATTGCAGACAATACAACAGAACATATATGCTGCTCTCCTTGTGTGTGTGCGTGTACACAATTCAGCAGTAAGCCAAACTCCATCCAAATGAATACGGGAATCAGGATATAGCGTCCAAGCTCCTGGTGATTTATTTGGCGTCACCGTCCTATACAGTATGAATAGGAGTGAAACTGTAGAACATAAACAAAAATATACAATAAGCAAGATGCACAATCAAAGTATACACTGTAGTATAAACTCCACATAGCTACTATGCATCAGTTGTATAGTGATTTAAGTATACAGTATACATGACATGCAGTTAAGCTGATAACTTGCTAACGTGGTTTAGCTAACGATTTACAAAATAAAGCTTGGTAAAACATTCATCACAAAAATAATGTCAAGATGTTGTTCTATGGTCTGTGTTAAACTAATACTTACAGACGATGCTTTCGAAGGCATAAACAAAGGAAGGATTGCAGCAGATAAGATGTGAGTCCATTCAGCAAAAATACAGCTGCATACTAAAAACTAAAATGGCTGACTTCCTGTTCTGGGTCAAAGTGCATATCAAACTAAAAGAAATTTAAAGGGCCGGTAGAGCGTTAATTTACTAAACCTGAAGGCAAAACAACATAATTTAATGTGTTCATGATTTTTATTGTTTTTTTCAAAAAAAACAAAATTCCTATTTTGGTTCTTGCAACACATTTAAAAAAAAGTTGGAACAGTAAAGCATTTACCACTTTGTAATGTTGCCATTCCTTTTCACAACACTTAAAATATGTTTAGGGACTGAAGACACCAAGTGATGAAGTGTTTCAGGTGTAATTTTGTCCCATTCTTTCTGCAAACAAGTCTTAAGGTGGGCAACAGTATGGGGTCTTGTTGCATTTTGCGCCTCAAAATGCACCACACATTCTCTATTGGAGACAGGTTGGGACTGCAGGCAGGCCAGTCAAGTCCCCGTATCCTCTTCCTCCGCAGCCAGGACTTTGTAATGTGTGCAGAATGTGGTTTTGCATTATCTTGTTGAAATATGCATGGACGTCCCTGGAAAAGATGTCTTCTTGAAGGCAGCATATTGTGCTCCAAAATCTCTCTGTACTTTTCAGCATTAATGGTGCCATCACAGAAGTGCAAGTTACCTTTGCCAAGGGCACTGACACAACCCCATACTATGACAGACCCTGGCTTTTGGACTTGTTGCTGGTAACAGTCTGGATGATCCTTTTCTTCTTTGGTCCAGAGCACACGGCGTCAATTTCTCCCAAAAAATACCTGAAATACTGATTCATCTGACCACAGTACACGTTTCCACTGTGTGATGGTGCATCCCAGATGCCTCCAAGCCCAGAGAAGTCGACGGCACTTCTGGACACATAGGGCTTCCTTTTGGCACAGTGCAGTTTTAACTGGCATTTGTGGCTGTAACTACATATTGTGGTACTTGACAAAGTTTTTCCAAAGTAGTCCTGAGCCCATGTGGTGATATCGCTTATAGATGAATGACGATTCTTGATGCAGTACCGCCTGAGGGCTCGGATATCACGGTTGTTCAGCTTAGGCTTGCGCCCTTGTCCTTTACGCACTGAAATTCCTCCACATCCCTTGAATCTTTTAATTATGTTATGCACTGTTGAAGGTGAAATAAGCAAATGTCTTCCTATCTTTCTTTGAGGAACATTGTTTTTAAACATTTCAATAATTTTATCACGTATTTGTTGGCAAACTGGCGATCCTCGGCCCATCTTTGCTCCTAAAGCACTAGACCTTTCTTGGATGCTGCTTTTTTTACCAAATCATAATTACAATCACCTGTTGGCATCACCCGTTTCAAATCACATCATTATTTAACCAATTTACCTGATTACTAGCCCTAAATTGCTCCTGTCCCAACCTTTTTTGGAATGTGTTGCAGGTCTGAATGACAGGAAAGGATGTATATTTACAAATGAAATTAAGTTGACCAGACTAAACATGAAATATTTTGTGTTCACATTGTCTGCAATGAAATACAAGTCAAAGTACATTTAGAAATCACGTTCTTTTTTTTATTTGTGTTTTTCATACTGTCCCAACTTTTTCTGATTTGGGGTTGTAACTTCACTACCAAGACTTCAAACTTAGGATAATATCAAACCCGTTTGATTTAGTCAGAACGTCAAGACGGGAACAAGACTGACTGGGACTGAGGGCTAGATTTATCAAGCCGTTTGCGCCTGTTTCCAGGCGTTAATTGTTCGCAAAGACTGACCTAAGCGATGCGGGCTATTTACAAACAGGGCGCACTTGGGTAAAATCGCAGATTGCCTGCCACATGAGGCAAGGAATTTGCTTTGAAAATATTTTGTAAAATCAAAGTAAATAAAGTTATAAATAAAAAATGAGAAATGCACTTTTAATTTAGACAAACTATTTTTTATAAACTATTTGAATATTATAATATAAAATAGATGAGCCTCACTTATCTCAAGTACACAACAATAACACACCACACAGACTAAAGTTCACTACGAGTATAGCACTGCCAGCCATAATTATCCAACAGTTCTGTTCTCAGTGGCTCACAGGTTTTTTGCTAAGAAAACCAGAATATTGACTTTTTCTGGCTTCAAGGATGAGCGAGTGCAAGTCACAATATTTCCTCCTGTGCTAAAAAGACGCTCTGAGGGAGCGCTTGTAGCAGGTACACAAAGATACTTGCGTGCCATGGTGCACAACTGTGGGTAGCTGATCTTGTGCACCCTCCACCAAGCCAATGGATCATCTTCTCCATCAATGGTAGGAGTCATCAGGTAATTGTTTATCTCTGCCTCTGCGACATCTTCAAGATTTACAGGCAAAGAAGGAGAGGCTGAACTGGTCTTGAAAAAACTGCCAAGAGACCTCTTCGCCTTTCCCCCCAAGGACTGTGCACTTTGAGGCATCTGAACAGTTTCAGTACGAGACCTCTTCTCCTATTAGATGAAAACAACAGCCATTAGTTTTCCAGTTAGATTTTACAGAAAATTTTTGTTTTTGTGAAATACATAATTATTTACCCAATGATATGTACGTTGTGCCAAGTCTGCTATCTCTGTCTTCAGACGAGTCTTGATAGCAGGGATGTTGTCTGTACTGATGTACTGTATTTTGAACCTAGGGTCCAGGAAACAGGCAACATCCAAAAGCTCCTGGATGTTTGGGTCTCCATATTTGTTATTTAGGTATGCTAGGACTTTGGTTTTTATTGATTTAGTCAGGTCAGTGTCCTCAGCATCTTCAGCCAGGACTGATGTGGCAAAAAGGTGGAGAACTGGCTTGAGGTAGGAGATGCTTACATACTCCTCTCCAGAAAGAGCATCAGTAAACTCCAGTAGAGGATGCAGTGCCTTGTGAATCGACTCCAACACGTCAATATCCTGCCAGGTTGGGATAAGGGAGCGTGCATATCGATCTCCAGACAATACCTGAGAAATGGCTTTGGCCTGTTCAAGCACTCTGGCAATCATCATTTCTTTAGAACCCCATCTTGTTGGGCACTCCGTTATGAGGTTGTGCTCAGGGAGTTTGAGCTCTCTCTGTGCCTCCGTCAGGGCTGCTTTCTTCTTCCAACTGTGGGAAAAGTGCCCCACCAGCTTCCTGCACAGTGCTGTTGCCCTTGACACTCTGTCATCTTTGAGTGCATTTTCTAAAAGAAATAAAAAAGTAGTGTATTACACACAATTTGAGTTTTGTGATACAAGGCTCTCACTATTACACACTCACATTAGCTGTAATTCTGAAATACACACATCCACACCACTGTCCTCTCTCTCTCTCTCTCAATTCAAAGGGTCTTTATTTGCATGCCAATTCTCTCTCTCTCTCTCATATAAGCACTAAAAAAACATGTAAAAAACAAAAACAAGAAAAGAAAAAAAATGCAGGTGGGCATTCCACCACAGACAGACATATGATATAAGCAAGTAAAATGAATTTACATATTAGAAAAGGAGTGGAAGTATGAATTTATTTAATCCCATCCGATTTATATAATATCATTTATATATATTTGTATATTCAGCTTTACTAATCGACGCATCTCTCTCTCGCGCACTCGCACACGTACACACACACACACACACACACACACACACACACACACACACACACACACGATAACTTACCAATGGCAAGATGTAATCTGTGGCCGAAACATTGGAGCCTCGTCCATTCATTAAGCCGCGCAGCAAGCACCATATTCGACGCGTTGTCCGTCGTGATGCAGACGTGATTCTCCTCGTGGAGATCCCAGCTGACAAGACCTTCTCTCAGGCCGGCTGCAATATTTTCCCCTGTGTGATCGTCTGGGAAGTAGGTAGTTTGTAGGCAGCGAGCTCGGAGGTTGAAAGCTTCATCAATAAAATGGACTGTAAGACTCTGGTACGGCTCAGCTGTGCGGCTTGACCACATATCAGTAGTGCTAGCAAAAAACTCCACCGTTTTAAGTTCCGCGGCGACTTTCTCTTTGCACTTTTTGTACAGCTCCGGTATGGCAGTCTGACTGAAGTATGTGCGGGAGGGTATACTGTAACGTTTATCAAGCGTATGTATTAATGCCATGAACCCAGGCTTGGTCACCGTGCTGAGAGGCATCATATCTTTGGCAATGAACTCGGTTATTGTCCGAGTGATTTCCCCGTGCCGTTTTGAATTACGTTCATACGGAGTGACACTTTCGAACATTTCTGTCAGTGATCCCTGTCTTGAGGTATTTGGCTTGTCTCGCGCACTGGTGCTCGGCATTTTGGTCATACAACTGTCATGCATTGCTTTGTGGTATTTTTTTAAGTGCTGAAACAGGTTTGTAGTGTTACCCCGTGAAGTAGCAATCGGAGCACGGCATGCTCTGCACAACACCTGACGCTGCTCAGCATCTTCTTTTTTAAAACCAAAATAGTTCCACACCACCGACGTGCTGTTCCTCTTCGAGATTAAAGTATCAGCTGTGTCAGTTTCTGACTGTTCCGTCGAGCAAGAGGCCATTGCGCTGGACAGCATGAAAAGTTGATGCAGCCGAGTTCTCCGCTCTTTCGCTCGCGTCACGTGACCACCTCAAATCGCGCACGTTGCGATTAGAAAATCGCGTTCAGTCAAATCGCGATATTATCGCAAATGCAATTAATCGTTCAGCCCTAGTCGCAGCCCTACTTTTAGGATCCTCGTGCTGGAACTCACTGTGGCCGCTGCAGCTGAACTGTGTCGGCTAACTGAACGTTTTCATCTCCGTATTTGTTTTTGGGTAAAGCGCTGTGCCAGTTTTATAGGTTAAAGGCTTAGAAAGAATGAAACGGTTGAAATGTCACCCCTCTTCTTGCAGTGCGTGTGTACACAGAGGGGGCAGAAGAAGTCCCCCCTGATATAGAAATACATGACAACAGTGATAGCATGGCATATTACTGCCTCACACACACACAAAGCACTGGGTAGCCATTGTGTGCGACGGAGGCAGGCGGGGAGGAAGTCCCTGGCTGTCTTTGCGACTCGTCTGTAAATGTGAGACGCCTCTGTTGTCGGGCAAAAGAAGCCTCAGTCTGGTTGATTCACTGGGAAACGATACAACATCTATAGAGCTCAGCAGTGACCACCAACTTTAACGCCTCTGGTTCCCGAAGTGTTTCTCCCCGTTCAGTTCTATTGACGTTTCAAAAACATTGCTACCAGCTACGACAGCAATCATGACCGTAAAACATTTGATTAGGCGCAAAAAAAACTATTTGAAAAAAAGGCAAAGGTACAAGACTGTGTACAGAAACTATCTTCAATGGTAGCAGCTCGCTCTAGCTGTTCGCGGTTTCGCGGTACGGTAAACATTTCTATGGTAACAGCGAGTTGGACCAATCAGAGACGTTGCTGTTATGCTTAGGATTATGTGTAGTGTAGGGGTTAGGGTAGTGTAGTATTTCTCCACAAGATCGCAAATAAAACAAGGTTGATTTCATACCAACATGTGGCTTCTACAGGAGCAGAAACCTTTGTTTCATAACCTCGTAGCTCGTGGTCCGTCTACCTTCGATGGTTTAGACATTATGGCTGATAATCAGAATCCTTATGGAGAAAATCAATGGGACTTTTTACTTCCTGAACCACAATGTTGAGCTCTGTAAATAAAACCAGTGTAAATGAACATGTGCTATGTTTTATACCAGAGGGGGGGTGTTTTTCCTCACATCTGGATAACACACTGCGGCTATTACATTACATCTGAATGTTATGAGCTTGTTCTGGGCACTCTTTAAAAAGAAATATAGTCTACGTCTCAGGTTGTTAAATTGCATCCAGGTTTCCTCCATTTGCTTCCCTTCCTCGCGTTTTAGTCCGTCCCTCCGAGTAAGTATGGGAGAGGAAATCATTAGAGGAGAGAGGAAACGAGGAAATGTGTTTTAGAGGGATGAGACGTCCTTTCCTCTGAAGCATCGCATGAATCGGTCAGCTGTAGGGGCAGAATTAGCAACGGCCTCCAGCTGCACAGCTTCTTGGAAGGCTGCTCTCTGTATCGTCGCTCATAGCTCCTCAGAGATCCCTCCTCCATGCTCGCTCCTCAGGGCAGGAGTAAGAGCTTTGAGACGGCTTTCATGAAGGAGGGCCAGAACGACTTCCAGTTCAAGCGGGAAGCAAGGACCTATTAAATAAGTAGTCTATATTGACAACGATATATTTCTAGGGTTGGGTACTGAGACCCTGGGGCTTGGTGATATGGAGAAAATCAAATATCACGGTATTTTTGACCAAATACCTCTATCGATACCGCAACGATATTGTAATGTTGACTATTGGTGCTTTCATAAAATATTTACACAATGAGATTTTAGATAAATAATCATCAGTAATGTGGATATAATGACTAAGTGGGTAAAGGCAAATAATAGTCTGGTAAGTTCAGAAAATGACAACTTTACTGTAATGCAGCCTTTAAAGCCAGGAAAAGACACTATATTACGATGTTACGATATCCAAAATCTAAGACGATATCCAGTCTCATATCACAATATCTATATTGATATATTGCCCAGCTCTATGAGACCCATCTACTGTAATATGAAACAAGTAAAAGCAGAGAATCCTCACATTTGAGAAGCTGGAAACCCCAAATTTATGGCATTTTTGAATTATGATTTGTCTGCAGGGCCGGGAGTTGGTTATTCAGGCCATGTATCAGCTCATTTAAATAGCTCACGTTACTGTATTGTGTCAACAGTTAATTTCATTAGATGACATGATGTTTTCTTTTGCCGGGTGCAAATGTTCCACCAAAACAAGTTCCTTCCTGAGACTGTTCAGCAGAGCCAACGTCACTGCGTCTGGAGCTTAGTGCCGCCCAAGACCATTGTGATTGATTAAAAGAAATGCAAACAACCCAGAACATTTTTTTCTCCTATCCCAGAATGCATCTGTGGTTTAGCCAGACGCTGTGGAGATGGGTCTGGCAATGCGAGACTAGGACTGTAATCTCTTTTTACTGCTGAAATTCTTATGGCAGTAACAATAAATGGTTTACATTTACCAGTGCTGCTAAGCTATGAGAGCAGTGTGTGTCTGTATGTTTGCCTCTTTTTGTGTGTGATTTGTCTCTGCTCTCCCTGTCTGGTGTGACAAAGAGCGGGCAGAGTGGGGCGTCTGCCTCAGAAAGTGAGATTATTGCCCGACGTTTACCTCTTCTGTTGTTACTCCGAACAAACAGCATGCAGCAATGTGCAGAATACCTGGATTTGTGCACTTAATTATGTTTGGAAGTGCTGCGTCTAAATAATAGATTATTTTAGTGTTTGTTTATTCAAAGTGTGTTCATCTTATGTCTGTGTATAAATAGCATATTGCTGTACATGGTGTTTTGCATGTACAATTTCCAACTGAAACAAGTCTTATTTTTTTTTATCTGACAAACATGCTTTAAGATCCCTACTTGTAATTTCAAAAGGAAATGGCAAACTGGAAAAGTGTAGTTTGGAGCGCATCAATGAGCACTCAATTGCGTGAGAACATCTCCAGCATTAAAACCGCTAGCGGAAGCTGCTGTTGACTTACTGTGTTGCTGCTGTTGAATCAAGGCTCCAGTGAAGCGGCTGAAGTCGTCAGCCCCAGCTTTATCTGCACAGGCAAATGATCTTTTCTTTATATCACTTCCCACTGTGATGGCATAATGACTCGCACAGCTGATTGCACTTTATTGTTGTAATGAATTACCAATAATAACATGGAATAGAGTTCTGACTGCAAACCATTATAGTAGAAGTACACTACAAGATTTTGAACAGACTTTGAAAAGACTAAAGTATGACACCATTTCATAAAGACTGTCATAATATGTAAAGACTGGGGATCTTGCAGGGTCACCCATTGCAAGACTACAACTAGATTTGTTTTGAAAGATTTAACCAAGCTAGCTAGCTACCGCTAGCGTTAGCTGGTAACTTTAAGGGAAAGTTTGCAGGTTTTCTGTTCTGCCGTATATGTAGATGAATGTTCCCAGTACCCGGAGGTCTGTGTTTATCCTCCGGTAAATCTCCCGTTGGATAACTCTCTTCAGAAGGGCAACTTTCCCTCTTTAGCATTTAGCATAGCACCATAGCAACCATAAACACCACTGGCTCTAGCCGTTTGCTGCTTCCTGTTTGGTGCTGGAGGGAGAGCACCCATTGGTTGTTGACAATGTTCACATGATTTACAACCCCAAATCAGAAAAGGTTGGGACACTATGGAAAACACAAATAAAAAAAGAAAGTAGTCATTTCTAAATGTACTTTGACTTGTATTTCATTGCAGACAATACAACAGAACATATATGCTGCTCTCCTTGTGTGTGTGCGTGTACACAATTCAGCAGTAAGCCAAACTCCATCCAAATGAATACGGGAATCAGGATATAGCGTCCAAGCTCCTGGTGATTTATTTGGCGTCACCGTCCTATACAGTATGAATAGGAGTGAAACTGTAGAACATAAACAAAAATATACAATAAGCAAGATGCACAATCAAAGTATACACTGTAGTATAAACTCCACATAGCTACTATGCATCAGTTGTATAGTGATTTAAGTATACAGTATACATGACATGCAGTTAAGCTGATAACTTGCTAACGTGGTTTAGCTAACGATTTACAAAATAAAGCTTGGTAAAACATTCATCACAAAAATAATGTCAAGATGTTGTTCTATGGTCTGTGTTAAACTAATACTTACAGACGATGCTTTCGAAGGCATAAACAAAGGAAGGATTGCAGCAGATAAGATGTGAGTCCATTCAGCAAAAATACAGCTGCATACTAAAAACTAAAATGGCTGACTTCCTGTTCTGGGTCAAAGTGCATATCAAACTAAAAGAAATTTAAAGGGCCGGTAGAGCGTTAATTTACTAAACCTGAAGGCAAAACAACATAATTTAATGTGTTCATGATTTTTATTGTTTTTTTCAAAAAAAACAAAATTCCTATTTTGGTTCTTGCAACACATTTAAAAAAAAGTTGGAACAGTAAAGCATTTACCACTTTGTAATGTTGCCATTCCTTTTCACAACACTTAAAATATGTTTAGGGACTGAAGACACCAAGTGATGAAGTGTTTCAGGTGTAATTTTGTCCCATTCTTTCTGCAAACAAGTCTTAAGGTGGGCAACAGTATGGGGTCTTGTTGCATTTTGCGCCTCAAAATGCACCACACATTCTCTATTGGAGACAGGTTGGGACTGCAGGCAGGCCAGTCAAGTCCCCGTATCCTCTTCCTCCGCAGCCAGGACTTTGTAATGTGTGCAGAATGTGGTTTTGCATTATCTTGTTGAAATATGCATGGACGTCCCTGGAAAAGATGTCTTCTTGAAGGCAGCATATTGTGCTCCAAAATCTCTCTGTACTTTTCAGCATTAATGGTGCCATCACAGAAGTGCAAGTTACCTTTGCCAAGGGCACTGACACAACCCCATACTATGACAGACCCTGGCTTTTGGACTTGTTGCTGGTAACAGTCTGGATGATCCTTTTCTTCTTTGGTCCAGAGCACACGGCGTCAATTTCTCCCAAAAAATACCTGAAATACTGATTCATCTGACCACAGTACACGTTTCCACTGTGTGATGGTGCATCCCAGATGCCTCCAAGCCCAGAGAAGTCGACGGCACTTCTGGACACATAGGGCTTCCTTTTGGCACAGTGCAGTTTTAACTGGCATTTGTGGCTGTAACTACATATTGTGGTACTTGACAAAGTTTTTCCAAAGTAGTCCTGAGCCCATGTGGTGATATCGCTTATAGATGAATGACGATTCTTGATGCAGTACCGCCTGAGGGCTCGGATATCACGGTTGTTCAGCTTAGGCTTGCGCCCTTGTCCTTTACGCACTGAAATTCCTCCACATCCCTTGAATCTTTTAATTATGTTATGCACTGTTGAAGGTGAAATAAGCAAATGTCTTCCTATCTTTCTTTGAGGAACATTGTTTTTAAACATTTCAATAATTTTATCACGTATTTGTTGGCAAACTGGCGATCCTCGGCCCATCTTTGCTCCTAAAGCACTAGACCTTTCTTGGATGCTGCTTTTTTTACCAAATCATAATTACAATCACCTGTTGGCATCACCCGTTTCAAATCACATCATTATTTAACCAATTTACCTGATTACTAGCCCTAAATTGCTCCTGTCCCAACCTTTTTTGGAATGTGTTGCAGGTCTGAATGACAGGAAAGGATGTATATTTACAAATGAAATTAAGTTGACCAGACTAAACATGAAATATTTTGTGTTCACATTGTCTGCAATGAAATACAAGTCAAAGTACATTTAGAAATCACGTTCTTTTTTTTATTTGTGTTTTTCATACTGTCCCAACTTTTTCTGATTTGGGGTTGTAACTTCACTACCAAGACTTCAAACTTAGGATAATATCAAACCCGTTTGATTTAGTCAGAACGTCAAGACGGGAACAAGACTGACTGGGACTGAGGGCTAGATTTATCAAGCCGTTTGCGCCTGTTTCCAGGCGTTAATTGTTCGCAAAGACTGACCTAAGCGATGCGGGCTATTTACAAACAGGGCGCACTTGGGTAAAATCGCAGATTGCCTGCCACATGAGCGAGAAGAGACAAATTGCGCTTTCAATATGCGTTCGTGGGAGGGTCATTGGGAAAGTGGGAGTTCCACCCAAAAAGATGGGAGGATACAAGGCGCAAGCGGGTTTCCTGGTACATGCCTCCTGGTGAAATGGCAGCAGTAATCCGAGTAAGACGAAGACATAGGCCAAGCTGAAAGGATCTTTGTCACAAGGATCACACTTTGTCAGTGGAGTGAACACAAAATCATGAAGCGTTACAGATTAAGCAGCCATGCAATATTAGAGTTACTGGAAGAAATCAAAGATGACATTGAATCTCCGACTCAGCGTTCACATTCCATTCAGCAGTTGTTAAATGCCTTGCTACATTACAAATATTGGCATCAGGATAATTTCAAACAGTCATAGCATCAGCAGTGGGAATATTGCACCGTCATAGCACCAGTACTTGACGCTTTGCTACAGCGCAATTTACGGTATAGTGGGCGGAGAAAGGCGTTGATTACCCAATGAACTGCAGGTTTGGTAAATACGACGTAAGGTGATGTATCACAGCGTGCGCTTTCTGCGGGTTGGCCATGGCGCTGATAACACTACATTTGCAAATGTACGTACATCTGGCCCTGAGTTTTATGACCTTACACCAAACGATGGAGACGACGGGAGCGCTCCAACTCTAGCAAGACTCTCAGGATTTCATTCTGATATTGGAAATTAGTCTGAGACAATGGAATCACTTGAAAAGTCGTTTGGTGTAAGGTCGTCATTAGGGGCTTAGTTCAAGTGTACAGTGATGATCTTGAGTGGAGGCGGTGAAATACAGCGGGTCTTGGAACACTTATTTGACTCTTAGAAAGCCCAAAGTAGAACACATTTTGTAATCCTTTTCAAAATAACATTGAAAATACATTGTAATCATACTATTTACAGAATTACAATTTTAAGTGGCCTTAATCAATATTTGTTATGAAAACATGGTACCTAATGACAATATGAAAACAATGTGACAGTGTGAACAAGGAGCTTTAAAGTTGCCTTTGAGCTCATTAACTACATTTACCAGAACACTAATATTCCATTATTATTCCGAATATTACAATATTCAGAATTTGATACGGGTCATGTAAACAGCATATTTTGTTTGGATATTCTGACCAAGGTCTCTTTCCAAATATAGCATTTTCTGATTAAGACATGTGGGATCTGACGGTATTATTCAGGTTTTAGAGACATTCTTTGGACATGTATACAGAGCATTCGGAATCTGCGTCTCAATCGGGGTTATTACTGCAGTTTGCGACAGTTTATGGCCTCTCGCCTGTTTACGGCTCTGTGCGTTGGTATGGTTACTGTACACAAACCATCCAGCCAACAGTTTGCAGGGCTGCGGTAGACATGCATGCCAAAAGAAAAGAAGGAGAAACACTGGTACTTTAAACATTATGAAAGAATTGGATATCAACAGGTTTTTGGATATACATCGCAATGCCATCATTTTCAAAAAGATGGTCAAAGGAATGAAAGAGGGAGGCTGTGTCCAACAAGTCCACCACCGGTAGAAAACTTAGAAAAAAATCCAATTTTGTATGGCTGCATGTAAACGGAATATTCATTTTCATTAAACATGTAAACAGCTTAGTCAAAATATCAACTTTTTTGGAATAAGGGCAAAACCGGAATACCGATATGTGCATGTAATTTACATGATGTAAACGATAAATTTACTGTTGTGGTTCACACAGGCCACAGGAGGCAGCACCGCTATCACCATGAAATGCCCTCTATATTGCACTGTAAAACATTAGTACACAAAAAAATATAAGGTTGTTTCAATGTAAAAGTATTAGTGACCACTGCCTTAAAATGGTGAGTTATCTGTTTTAACATAATCAGTCAACTTAACTACAAAAAAAGAAAATTTTAAATGAATTCAATTAAACAGCTGTTGAGTTATACTGAGAGAAGCTTCCAATCTGATCCCTTTTTTTGTTTTTGAATTGTTCTAACTTTTGGTTTTAATAGTTGTGTTCAGAATAAAAAGTAAAAAATAAATTACAACATTACGGCGCAAGTCTTTTCTTTGAGCTCCTACTACTACTCAGTGGGTAAAGTAGAGTTTTGTAACGTTAGACAGCCAATCAGCAGCATTGATGTTGATCTTAGTAGAACCTAAGATGAACCTAACCTGATGAGATTTAGGTAGGTATTGAATGACGAGGCATTTTTCAATTCTCGATACTAAGGAGGCAATTCGGTCCGTGCCTAAAAAGTACTGAACTGGGTACCCAGCCCTAGAAACACTACATTGTTTCAAACGGACAGAAACCCGGGAGCTTTTTGCACAATTATTGTTTTGAGTGTTTTAATTGAACTTTTTGACAGACAGCTGCTTGGATTCATTACTTGCAACTGGATGTAAAATGCCCAGTTTTGCATTAGAAAAGAAGTGCAGTATTTGGTGTGTTTTTGGCCATTGTGTTATTGTTATTTTCATACTAAGCATTGAGCTTTTTGACTTGCAAGTCATGTCTCAAAGACTTGAGAGTTGACTTGGACTTGATCCAAAAGAAACAGAGCTCAGTGGAGTTGCTGCTGAAAGAGTTTTTAGAAAATTAGAATCCTAGTCACATAACCAGTGTAATTAAAATGTTGTTAAGTCGGGCGACTAAAAATGTTTTCATCTGTGACAAGATCTGTCTGGTTTTGTAGCCTCGAAATGTTTAAAAATGTAATGTTCCCTGTGTGTACCGACAGCGCCGGTCCCAAAGGAGACAACATCTATGAGTGGAGGTCAACCATCCTGGGCCCCCCAGGCTCCGTGTACGAGGGGGGAGTGTTTTTCCTGGACATCGCCTTCACCCCAGACTACCCCTTCAAACCACCCAAGGTGAACTGTGAATGGTTGTTGGCAACCAGCAAAGCATTTTTTTTTTGTCTTTTTTTGTGTGTCTATGATGGCACAGATGGCTCCATTGCTAAGAGGTATGGAGCTAAAAGAGTCTCAATAAAGATAAATGCACACACTACATTCACATATGCACACACAGGATTCATACATGCACACACATGATTCATAAGTACACACACAGGATACACAAATGCGCACAAAATTCACAAATACACACACAAAATTTAAAAAGCACAGAAGATTCACAAATGCATACAAAATTCAGAAATGCACACACAATTCAGAAATGCACACACAATTTACAAATGCACACACAATTCAGAAATGCAAACAAAATTTACAAAAGCACACAAGATTCAGAAATGCACAGGACAAGATTCAGAAATGTATTTCTGATGCACACACAAATATACCTTGATTTACAAACTGCTTGCGGTCTGTGAACTTCACTGCATTGTGTGTGAATTTTGAGACTCTGACGTGGCTCGATTCACAAATGCTTTTTTTTTTAAACAGGGAATGATCTGCAACCAATCAGATATCTCCCTTGTTTTAGCCAATCACAAGAACGCACCCCACGTGGGGATTGTTTACTTATAAGCCAATCGCATGAACACGTTCACACAGTGCTATTGAGAATGAGGAGATGTCGTCACGACACAGCGCCCCTCCCCCCTTCTGCCATTTTGGGCTGATCATGATCATTGTTTGTGTTGGTAGCAGAGGAGGTTCTTCTGTTTTTCTATAGTCTAGATTCAAGATAATTAACTATTTTAGAATGTCTGGAACACACTGCTGTGTAAAAAACTGATTCAGGTCCTCACACGATTTTCGTAGAAATCGTAGGAACCATGTGTCAGTCTTTTCGTATAGTGCAAATTTTGACATGTCAAATCAGTTTACATGACTAACATGTCCTTCATCTAACACATTTACATGACAGGGGGTGACACAGTGTAAAATATATAAGATGCTATACATCGTTAAGGTGCTTTAGAATGAACGGTGCATTAATGTAACTATCAGCACAAATATCTTCTGTGTTTTGGGGCTTGTAGATGACCAAGTCTTGCACCCAGCCACAGCAGAAAGTTTCGTAGCTTTCCAAGGATTTCATGCTTTTGAATTCTTGCATAGTGTAATAATTGATGCCAAAAACCAAGTAATTAATAATCTCCACGTCGGTTAGAGCATGGATCGGGACAAATTTTTCTGTCCGAACCCAGACACCGTTAAAATCTCATTTCTTTCTCATACTAATGACACATGTAGGCTACATTTGTTTGTGTGGGAAGCCCGCTTTTATTAAACAAATGTAGGAAGGCATTCGGAAATGTCAACAGATGAGGTCATCAGCGGCACACAAGGCAACAAGCGCACGTAAATAAGCTGTTCAAATGTTCAACATGTTAACAACAAGCTCACGTTAATAAGCTGTTCAAATGTTCAACAGGTTAACCTTTCCTGCTTGCTTCGTTTGTGGTAAAGGTGGTAAAGAGTCCAGTCTCTGTTCCATTGTGCTGCCGGCAGCTCGTATGGGTCGATGTGGTTGATATCAGCTAGCTTCTCTAAATACCTCTGCTTGGCACTGGTAGTAAGTTTCTCCCTGTAAGGTCCCTTTTCTTTTGCTTCCTTTTCTCCATTTCTTCTTAATTTTCTCGTGATTTCTCCGTTTAAATGCCGTGATAATTCCCAGGTCCGTCTCTGTCGCTTACTCGTACAATGTTGCCCCGGGCAACCGATAGTGTAGACACCCCAACATGGCCGACGGGCTCAGACCCCTCCCAAATCGTGACGTATGTCCTCATTCTCAATAGAGAGCCGAAGTCCCGCCCCTTCCGGTGGACCTCAGGGACCTTAAAGGCCATGTTGTAGGTTAACCACCGCTGTTGATTAATGGGTACATAAACCACTCAAGAAATGTATATCATTGTTAAAAAATGTCTCCAAATAGTGTTAAAGGCCAGTTTTTGTTGTTTTTGTGGTATTATTGTTTTTTTTAACACAATTCGGTGATGACGTCACGTTGGGGAGACGTGCCCATAGACAGTATAAAATGGACACAGCGATCCCGCTGTTTTTGACGGAGACAAGTGAAGCCTCTTACGAGCACTTTTCCGGTGATGGGAAAGTGTTACTGGGCGTTACTGCGCAGCTGCAAACTGAGATTCCCACCGTAGATGTGACGTGACCAACGTGTCTGCAAGTTGTAAGTCTTCTGGTAGCTGTGCCAAGAGAAATCTCAATCATTCCCAATCTTGCAGAGACCGAGAGCGTAGTATATGTAAGGAGATAACATAGGCACAGGCTAATTATTGCTAACTTAAATGCTAGTTAACATTAGTAATTAAACAAAACAGCTAATGTACGTCGAAACTGCCTGCAAGCTTCTCCTGTACTATACGGTAATTCCTGTACTATGCGACAGTAAGTCGCGTGGTTATGACACAATCGTTAGCCTATTTTTATAAAAACGTCTGCTACGGAGCCATAACGTGAGGTACAAGGTAATGGAGCCTTTCATACATTGTCGTGTTTCTTTAGAAATAAACGAGGGACAAATGAAGTCTTGAAACGCTTCAGATGTAAAGTTATTGGCTGTCAAAGTGACGCCAAAATGAATGGCAGTGAATGGGATGCTAACGGGGGGTGATGGCTTATTAGCATCAAAATGGCGCCATAGGAGGCTTCACTCTGAGGAGAGAAGCCTGGCCCCTTGGACGTGCCTCAGCCTAGTACTAGAACTATGGTGACTGGGATGAGGAAGAGGAGTTTTTACTGTTAGTGAATAGCACCGAGTGAAAGTCAATGTTTTCTTTATATCTAGTGTCAGTGATCATGTCGTTAGTTCAGATAAGTACTGGTAAACTTATCTAGATCAAGAAAATGCTGCATGCTAGCTATGGGCTAACTTGCCAGTCCCACCTGTGAAATCCCCCGACGGTTGTAAACACATTTTTGATTAGATATCTCACGTTTTGATGGTAGCCTACTAACTCCAGTAACAACATATTTGCCTAATGTTTATTTATTACTTGGACGGGGTGCTGATAGGCTTTTCACAAGTTTAGACAGCTAGCTAACGCTACGCCAACTTTTTGCTAACGTTAGCGTTAGCCTAGCTAGAGTGCTAGATAATTACTACGACTGCCTTTGGGGTTTCCTATATCTGCGTCCACGTTGTCAACATAAGACCTGTGGCGTTAGTGCTCCTTATGTACCATCATTTTATTGAATGAAATGCTAAGCTTCGCTCCTACGAGATGGGTGGGTTTGTGTTAGCTACGTTACACACAAAGCTAACTGCCGATTGTTAGCATCCCGTATGCTAGTGGAATTAGCTAGCTAACGTTGCGTAGCCAGCCAGCACGACAGCTAGCACATCCACATGTGTCTCTGATACAGCTACATCTATGCTTTCACCCCAGAGACCGGGGCTTGTTTCCCGCGAGTCACGTTTGCTTTCCCCATTGTTTTCCTTCACCCAGCCGTCCATTGCTGTCTCGCGTCCCCCCGGTCTCTGGTGGACGCGACGCGAATCGCGGGAAACAAGCTGGCTGGCTACGGAACGTGCTAACTAGCTAATCCCGCTAGCATACATACAGGCTAACTATAGCCTTGTGAGTAACGTAACAAAAAACGTCTCATAGGAGCGAAGCTTAACGTTTCAGTGAACTACTGCCAAAATTGATGGCTGGCTACGCAACGTTAGCTAGCTAATTCCGCTTATGTTGGCAACGTGGACGCAGATATAGGAAAGGGTTTCCTATATCTGCGATCGTTAGCATCCCATATGCTAGCGGAATAAGCTAGCTAACGTTGCATAGCCAGCCATCAATTTCGGCAGTAGTTTCGGCGAGCTAACCACGACAGCTTTGTTAGCTTACACATCCACGTGTGTCTCCATTTCAAACATCACTGCAGGTTGACTGCTTTTAGCTGCAGAGGTTGATTGTGGGTGACAATACTGTTGTAGTTAGCTCGCCGAAACTACCGCTGATTGGCAAAGTTGCTGGCTGGAGTGGCTACGCAACGTGCTAGCTAATTCCACTAGCATACGTACAGGCTAGCTATAGCCTTGTGTGTAACGTAACAAAAAAAACATCTCGTATGAGCAAAGTTTAACATTTCATTAAATAAAAGTGTGGTACAAAAGGAGCACTAACGCCACATGTCTTATGTCGACAACGTGGCAGGCTAGCTAGGCTAACGTTAGCAAACGTCGGCCTGGCTAGCTAGCTAGCTGTCTAAACTTGTGAAAAGCCAAACAGCATTCCAAACAGCAGCCAAACCCCGTCCAAGCTGTGTTTCACTTTCCCTGCAATATTATTATACACATAATAAAGACACATGGACTCGGTCGAGACCAAAAGTCATATTTTGCAAGACCAGTGGCAGAGACCGAGACCATAGACAGTGAACCGAGACAGTACAAAATGGGCGTGGGTAGCTCTGCTATGGCTGTGTATTTGTGTGTGGTTCTGCAAAGAAACAAATAACATTGTGAAGGCTACCATACACAATGCATATGAAGTATACATATAGGCTAGCAAACAACAACAAACCCAATATTAATTACACTATATCAATGTAATGTAACTACTACAGCATAATACAATACAATAATAATACAATAATGTAGCTAAATACAAACGTGAGCAAGAGCTTCCAACAATCTGCATTATAAATCAACAGCCACGTGCAAAGTAGCTAACAGGTGATTAACACAAACATCGAAATTACCAGCTAACTTACTTAAATGTAAAAGAACTACAGACAAATACAACAGGCCCAAATGAACTGACAACGTAAGCTATGGGACTTACAGTTCTCAAAGACGCACACACGCGAGCTCAACTGATTATCCTCTGGACGCACACAGTCTCTTTTCTCTTTCTCCCACTTTTCTCTCCGTGTGGCACGTGCGCCCGCTCGCGGTACCCCCCGGCATGCAGCCACAATCAGTCCTGACAGACGGACTTTTGTACAATTACCGAATGGGCCGCTGTCAGTTGTCTATGGGCCGGCGCGGCCCAAAAAAAATTAAAAATTAAAACAAAGGCCGATAAATTATATCGGCGATTCGGCCCAAAAGTGCGTCAGCCCACCGGGAAAATGCCCGGTATGCCCGATGGCCAGTCCAGCCCTGGCTAACAGGGTAGGTGGATGTTGAAAATGTATCTTGTTGTCATGTAAGGGCCCTGTTCATGTTGCACAGACATTTTAATTGCATTTTGTGTCTGTTAAGATACACAAAGACACTATTTAATTTATGCCCCCATAAGTGGGAGCGGTGGGCATTAGCTGCAGCAGCTCCGTCTAGGTAGCTGCTATTGTGCTAATTGTTTTTGCTATAGACAGGTCTCGCATAGTTATATTTAGCAAGATTAACGTAAAAATTGGCCGGAGTTCTCCTTTTAAAATGGCTAGGCTATATAAGAAAATTGTAAAAGAGAGTATTATATTTCGAACATATTCAAGCGCGAATGAGAACCGTTTGGAGGGGGATGCCAGGTTGTTCCAAAAAAGAACGAATATTCGAATGTCAAATTTTCAAATTGAATACCAACCCACCGAACGAATATTCGAATATTCGGGTCCAGCCCTACAAAATTGGAGCAATTTCTTATATAGCCTAGCCATTTTGGTGTCCAACTGACACATAACGTTAACATAGAAAATAGTCATATTATATGTGAAAAAGAGTTCTCTGCGCTTCTGTAATCCACAACAATCTGGTGCAACCAGGGCAGGACAAAACAGTGCAGAGAAAAAGAATCGCTGGTGCAGCACAGTCAAGGACTCTGAAGATGTAACTTTACATTGAAACGTTAGTCATTGTTATGCACCTACAACTATGAAATAAGTGCTGCACCAGCGATTCTTTTTCTTTTGTCATATTATGTTTATATAAGGGTGTTTATTGCAATAGCTATTAATTACAGTGACAATACAAGAGTGAAAGCAGAGGCAACCCAAATAGACATTTAAATAGATCCTATTGTTCTATTCATTTTTCATTTCATGTATGCTTGCTACAGTCATGCAACACTAAAGATAACACATACCATTAAATACATTTAATAACATTTTATTTTAAAAGACGGACCATTGCTGGGCCTGTACTTTGATGGGGAAAGTGATATGAGGGTGGACTTCAGACTCTCCAGGGGATCCTGTAACGGTACATCCTCGGCACGGCGTGTGACCATGGCTGGGGACCCGTCATCGAGGCCCTTGTCTTCCTCTTTTGGCTAGCCAGCGGTACCTCTTATCGTGGTTTAGCCAGAGCCTTTGCTATGCCCCGGGCCACTGTGCACCGTGCTGTCCACAAGACCAGCAGGGAAATCCTCTCTCTCCTCCCCCAGGTCGTTCGCCTTCCAGCAGAGGAGGACATCCCTCAAGTTGGCAGCATTGACGGCTGCCATGTCTGTGTCCCTAACGATTATATAAGTCAGATCAGGACAGAAACAGCACTGTTAATACGTTATAACATAGCATACATTAACATACTGTAACATTACTGCTAACGCTCACAGCTTAGCTAATGTATATTTACAAGATCACACATCTAACGCTAAAATTGTCTACAATAAACAACAGTATACCACAACACATGTAACGTTAGCTAGGTTATCACTTATTTGCCAGTGGTTAAACCAAAGAGTACCAGTAACTTCTATACTCTTTGGTTAAAGGAACACGCCGACTTATTGGGACATTAGCTTATTCACCGTAACCCCGACAGTTAGACAAGTCGATACATACCCTTCTCATCTCCGTGCGTGTCGTGACTCTGTCTGACGGCTCCACCATTAGCTTAGCCTAGCACAGATCCTGGATCCTACTTGGGCGGAGTAATACGCTTGCAGCTCTTTCGTTCATGTGATTGGCTTATAATGGTGCGTTCTTTTTGCCTCGGAAGTCGGAGGGTCGCAACTGGGAATGACGTCACACACGAGTTGAATGCGTTCGTTTTGCAAGTCGGATTTTCATTGTTTTCATTAGCTCTAGCCAGGTTAGCCATTGTTAGCAATGTCAGTTTAAACAACGTATACGCTGTTTTTTTGCGCATACAAACCGCATGACAACACAGATAGAAGACAGCGCTGTGTGTAGGACTGATTTAGTGTGACACAAATAACACAGAAGTGCTTATAACTATGTTACTACAGCTTTCACAACTGTGATACAGGGAGCAGCCATGTTGGATTTTGAACTCGGGGTATTCGGTGGTTGTACGAGTTCCGAGCTCGGAAATACGAGGTCAGGGGGCGTGTTTACGACTTTGACCTTGTCAAATACGAGTTGGGAGGCAAAAAGAACGCACCATAAGTAAACAAATCCCCCACGGGGTGCGTTCTTGTGATTGGCTAAAACAAGGGAGATATCTGATTGGTTGCAGATCATTCCCTGTTTTAAAAAAGGCATTTGTGAGTCGAGCCACATCAGGGGAGTCTCAAAATTCACACACAAATGCAGTGAAGTTCACAGACCGCAAGCAGTTTGTAAATCAAGATATATTTGTGTGTGCATCAGAAATACATTTCTGAATCTTGTCCTGTGCATTTCTGAATCTTGTGTGCATTTGTAAATTTTGTTTGCATTTCTGAATTGTGTGTGCATTTCTGAATTTTTTATGCATTTGTGAATCTTGTATGCATTTGTGAATCTTCTGTGCGCATTTGTGTATACTGTGTGTGTGTATTTATGAATCATGTGTGTGCATGTATGAATCCTGTGTGTGTGTATTTATGAATCGTGTGTGCATGTATGAATCCTGTGTGCATATGTGAATGTAGTGTGTGCATTCATCTTTGAGACTCTTCTAGCTACATAAAGAAGTGTCATTCTCATAATGTTCCTCTAGAGGGGACCCTTGCACTGTGGAATGCAGCTAGCATCAGCAGCTCCTACTTCCAATCTGAATTCTAGGGCTGCCCCCTCTTAGTTGATTAGTCGACTAATTGGTCGTTTTGGTCTTAGTCAACTAAGATTTCTTTAGTCGAGAAGTCATTTTTTATGCTTTTTCATGCTTAATTACTCATTTCCAAGCAACTTGAGAGAACATTTCTGGTGAACACAAGATTTAAAATGGTGCTTTTGCAGGATTAATTTCGGAGAAACTCAGTTTTACAGATGGTTAATTAACTACATTTTATATTGCGCTTTTCTAGTCTTAACCACCTCTCAAAGAGCATAGCTCTGTCGATTAAATCAACTAATCGATTAGTCGACAAAATCATATAAGTGTTAGTCGACTAAGAATTTCTTTAGTTGAGGACAGCCCTACTGAATTCCCCAGGCTTCTCTGATATATGGGATAATTTTCTCCTTTTTTAGGGAGGATCTGTCCCAACCAAACTGTATTTAAAAAATGTAGTAATGGACTCTGACCTTGTATGTTTCCAAACAGACATCTCCATAAAATGTGACCTGATAGCTTGTTTTCTCTTTTGTTTATGATTAATATTTTTTTATTTTAAACACAACACACAAAAGAACACACAAAAATCAAGAAAAGATGACACAGTAACCACAATATTCAAAACCATACAAAAAAAAAATAGACAAACTGTAAACCAAATGAACATTTGTATGAATTAGGGCTGCACGATATGAGGAAACTGTGCGATATTCGATAATGTAGTTGAATATGGCAATAACGATATAACAGACATTATTAGGTGTCTTCAGTTCTGCATTCCTGCTGCTTTCAGTATTCTCCTGAAATGCAACGAACTGCTTGTTGACTTTAAAACAAATGAAAGGAAATCATTTTGAACATTGAATTGAATATAAAAGGCAGCACTGAAAAAATCACAATAGTACAATTTTCTTTTGCGATGTGTCGCAGCCTTTCGTGATGTGTTTATTGCGCCACTTGGTATCAGTTTTTCAGCCCTAGTATAAATGACAACAGACCTGACCTGAAAGCTCATCTAAATCCTCAGCCACTTGTCTTCATTTCAGCATAAATGTAATCTTTTAAAGGTGATTGCCACTACATGTCCACATTCTACACTGTATTTGAGATGGAATAAGATGGTGAACGAAAAGCAAACCAGTTTCTGATAGATAAACTGCTACTCAGTGGGTTTGGAGTTATAGTTGACTACTCAGACATGGTCTGGATTAGGGATGCTAATTTAGATTTTTTTTTGTTTCTGACCGATCGCTGACCCTAGGGTTGGGCATTGTTTTGATTTGAACAATTCTGATTCCAATTCTTCCTTTCGATTCCGGTTCTCAATGCCCAATCCTATTAACGAATCAATAACCGTTAACTGACAAGCAGACAACGGAGTCCCACTCCACCAGTCCGGGAGGCTCGCACATACTTTCCACGCCTGCAGACAGCTTCGGACTTGTACCGGTCGCGCAGCCACGATGTCGCTTGCGTTGTCCTGGAACCGCTTGCAGTGCAAAGTTTGCACTAGCAGTTAAGAAATAGATTGTATAGACAACTTTTCTTTTATCATGCAAAAAAGTTTTTTACTAACTTGTTTCTTTTTGTTTTAATAAAATTGTTTAACTGATTGCTGTTTTTATCTGTATACACACAGTGCTTCTAATACTCCCTGCACTCCTTATGACAAAATAAGTTATGGCTACATTCAGTTATTTGTGTAAAAAACATTGTCAGTTTGTCCCGGCCTGCTGAGATGCCAAGGTACACACAATCATTTTTCACTCATTCCCTTCGTACTGCTTTTTTTTTAAAATGCATTTCTATTGAATAACACAGTTCTCATGGGCAGAATAGGTCGGTATACCAGTAACTGGAGACAAGACTTTTGGCAGTCACGGACCTGCCTGCCCCCCAGCACGCAGGGACGGGAAATTATAGATGGCTCCATCTATAGTAGTAATCGGTCAAAATTCTAATTGTTGGTTAACAGTTAAACAATTAATCATTAACAACCCTAGTCTGGAGTGATACTTGATAACAAAGTTGGCCTGAGAAGATTAATTTCATTTTAAAGAGTATTTTTTTCTATGGAGGTTTAGCGTACATGAGAAAAGCCAATGTGTATAAAGGTGTGGAACACAGACTCATCTTTTCTCCTGTGCGTGTGTCCAGGTGACGTTCCGTACGAGGATCTACCACTGCAACATCAACAGCCAGGGGGTGATCTGTCTGGACATCCTGAAGGACAACTGGAGTCCTGCCCTCACCATCTCCAAGGTGCTGCTGTCCATCTGCTCCCTGCTCACTGACTGCAACCCTGGTGAGAGCTGCCACACACACACACACACACACACACACACACACACACACACACACACACACACACACACACACAAAAGAAGAAAGTGGCAAAAGAAGAAAAGAAAAAGGCAATAACTTCCCCATACACACACATATACACACACATACGCACACGCAAACACACATGCACGCATTTCACTGTAGCATAAAGTGCCATATAAAGGTGACACAACACTTTTCCATACACGCACGCACACACACATGCATGCACACACATGCATGCACACACACACATGCACACACACATGCAATTACACACACACACACACACACACACACAACAGCTTTGTTTAGACTAGCTTTTTTTTTTTCAACAGAATGACATTCTGAGTTCACTTTTAATTGTGTTTAAAATCTGCGGAACATTCAGCGCCCGCAGATCCCGTGTGGCCCTGCTTATAAGGCCACATAAGGTCTGAAAAAAGCATCCAGTGAAATACAGGACACTACTGGTGAAAGCAATAAAACAATGAATGCATAATATGGAGTCAGAAGAACTTTTGGTTGCAGCGTTTCTTTTAGCTCATCTCGTTAACTGCGCAGTATTCTTCCTTTAAGGTGGTATCGGCAGGAACTAGTCTCCATCCAGGAATCGTGGATATTAGAAACCATAAAAGTCTTACATAGGCAGCCGTGCATGATTTACAGGACTTCACTCTAAGGATTTTAAGATTCATGTCATGAAATCTCTGACTCCAGCTGATGTTACAGAGCATTAAAGTCTTATAACTGCAGATTAAGCTCCTCTCACTCTTTCTAAATCTAGATTGAAGACAGAAGGTGGTATGGTATTTGTGCTCAGACTGCCTGAAAAAAGCCTTTAGTGAATATATGTTTTCATTCTTTTAAAGCTGTAGTGCGTCACTATTTTATAGTAATGAACGTCCGTTACATTCAAGCCATTGCTAAATGAGTTGCTACAAAGCTAATGAAGCCTGTCAGCTCCACACAACTCTCTCTGTCTTTCTCGGTATGGCTATGTTTACCAAATGGTGTAGTCTGGCAACTTTTGCGCACAGCAGCTGGAGTGATGCGTTTTACGTCACCGCTGACCCCGATTTTTTCCAGCCATACCACACCGGGAGCGTCTCAGAAGCAGAGCGTCTTGCTGCCAGACTAGCAGATTTTATTGTCTCTACAAGAACTTTACAGAACAATCCTGTGTTTATTAAGCTAGTATCCACCTTCCACTTCAAGCACTCCTGTTATTAAACTCCATGCCTTCTCTTTTCTGGTGTTGTCCTGATAGATTAGAGTTTGATACTTTTTAAGCAGTATCGAAAAAATGTCTCGTCATTCAAAACTAAATTTCAATACCTAAGTAAATCTCATCAGCGTCAGTGAGCCAGTAAGCATGCAGCATGCTGTTACCACACAGATTTACTGATGCAGAAATGGAGAAGACGCGTGCGGCATATGTTTCACCCGCTGAGCAGCAGCTTCTAATGGAAAATTACGAGGGGGTGAAACATGTACTATGCAAAAAAGGGAAATATGTCTGTTGTTATCAAACGGAGAGAAAAAGCCCGACAGACAATAGCGGACCGACTGAATGCGTAAGGATTTAAAAAGATCTACTTAGTATTCACTCCACATTTTTACAAAGTTGTACGCTCTGTTTTAATTGCTTTAATATGCTTGTTTTATGTGTTGGTTTTATTGCTGTATCTGTTTTTATGTGCTAAATATGCTGGTTTTACTGTAAAGTGTCTTTGAGTAGCCTGTAAAGCATTGTATAAATAAAATAAATATAATATAAATATAATCTCTATAAGCTAGGCCTATGTCTAATTCTAAAAATCTTTCTACAATTAATGTTAATACAGAACAAACATGACTGGACAAAAACTAGAAAAATAAGTAAGTGACTTCAATACACACTGTAAGCATATCTGTAAAACAATGTAGCCTATTATTCATGTTTTTATTCTCACTCCCAAGTTTGAAGATGGCAAGTGACAGCACCAAAATAAAAAAGATTAAGAAGCTTTGTGGCATTCCAACCCATTCTCACTCCCATCTCGTAAAATACGGACGTTTGGTCAGGTGCCATTGTCATCGTTATTGACGCTAAAAGTCTCCTTTTAGTCCGCTGCAGGGTGTGGGAGGATCCCCCGGAAAAGCCCATTTCCTCCACATTGTCCCACTTTATCTCCGGGTGCCAGTGCAACCATTTCTTAGCATCTAAACAACTGCAATAGTAGGATTTAAATCAAACTCTTGACAAGTAATGCATGTTAATAAAAAATAAAGCAGAACACATTCAGAAGACAACGGAATAACTATTAAACACGTTTATTTTGGGTCTGAGCAGCATCTTATTTAACACATAAGACTCCAGGATTAATCTTAGCCTAGCTGTTAGCCTGATCTGGAGCAGGCTAGCTGCAAAGAATAAATCGCCAAGGTTACTTGGCTGGGTTTAATTCATCCTGCTTTTGTGCAACCAAGTCAAAGCTAAATTCATCCAGGATAACTAGAATATCCTGGCTTAATCCCTTATCCTGGTTTTGTGCAACAGCTCCAAGGAAGCTGTAGATTGAGGTTTGTGAGGTAACAGCAGAAACCCTCTTATTTTACAGTATAGATAAGTTTGTAACCTCAACACAAATGCTGTATAAGTACACAGTTCCTGCTGTAGTTATGTGATCGATGAAACCATAATGACCCCTGTGATGTATGGCTGGGCAATTGTCAGGGAGTTTGCCATAGTGTTAATCCAGTGGTAGCTGTCCCTTCAGTACTGTATGTTGTAGTCGGATAAATTACCTTCATTTTTCATGTAAAAACTAACAAAAAACGTCATGCTCACTCGTCACATACACACAGTACAATGTAGTGAAATTCTATTTCTGCATTTTAATCCATCCTAATTAGAGGGGGGGACACACACACACTGCCACCCCCCAGCGTCTCTTGATCTGCCCAGAGACCATAAAACAGTGAACCTATCTATTAAATCTATCTATAACTTATATATTTAGGAATATGGACCCAGAATATAAACTAAATAACATGGAAAACTATTTCATATCTATAAAAAAAGTATTGTCAGCCATAACAAAGCACCTCTGATTGGAGGCCCTGTGTTAAGTCATTTAAAATGTTTCGAGCGATTCATTTCCCTGAAATCTCTACTACAACTCCAATAATCCAGGAACAGATTGTTCGTGAAACGTTGACGCCGTGCTGTTTGTGTGTTCACAGCCGACCCTCTGGTTGGAAGCATCGCCACACAGTACACAACAAACAGACCCGAACACGACAGGATAGCCAAACAGTGGACCAAACGCTACGCCACATAGTCAGCAGAGGAGCTGCTGATTGGACGACTTGGGGAATGTGGGGGCGTCAACTTTAGTGGGCTGCGCGGCTCCAAGCAGAGGAGGGAGGCGGGATTAGACAGAGGGGCGGGTGGATTTTTATCTCAGAATTGAAGTCTTAACTCCTGAACGTTTTTGTTTATTGTATTTTTTAAGTTATCTCTGGCCCAATAACTATAACCCGAATCTGGCAATAATACATTGTTTTCTCTTTTGAATTTTTAGCTTGTGCTTGAAGATGGACATTTAGTAATCTGCTAGATGAAATGTGTCACAGCATGATTCCCAGTCAATTACGTCAGTGTACATTTTCTCACATGTATTAAGTTCCAGTTGGTGTTTGCTTGCCCCTCCAATCTCCTGGTCTTTGCAGAGGTGTTTCACACATGTAGACATGTTTAGATATGGATGGATATTGGTTGTGATTTGTGTTCTTTCATGATAAAAAGCTGTTCTGTTTCTCCCTTAAGAATTAAAACATGACCAACTGAAGCATCTGACTTTGCTTGATCATTAACAACAATTTTTTTTGGGGGGGTGACAGAGACAGATGGGAAAGGGGGGAGAGAGATGGGGGATGACACGCAGCAAAGGGCCGCAGGTCGGATCCGCTGCAGGACTCAGCCTACATGAGGCGCACGCTCTTACTGGGTGAGCTAGAGGTCACCCCCATTAACATTTTTATGATCTTCAGGAAATACCACTCAAAATAAAACCATGACACGATAAAATATGAAGAAGCTACACTTTATTCAGTGCATCTTAAGACAGTTATAGAACAGAGAATAATTTAGAGTTTGCAGGATTTCAGAGTCTCACTAACTGTTCTACTAGCAGCACATTAAATGTCATTACTTTGAGACATTAAGGACACAGAAAACAGCGCAGGCCATCCTTTACATTTTCAATAAACAAGGAATGTGGCTCATTAAAGTGACAAAAAATAAATTAGTTAAAAAATAAATATTTCCTCTCAGCACTGCCATTTCTACTGTTAGACTTACTTGCGCTGTAACTAGTAGCCCTATTGGATTATACAGGCTGGACGACACAGGAGTGCAACTAACACCAGACAGTCATTATGAACTCTTACTACTTAAGTAAAGGCAGCGCCAGGGTTCAACATCAACTTTTTCATCCACCAGCCAAATGCCTAGTAAATGTTACAATTTTACCAGCCATTCAATGGACTACCATTGTTTTGGCTGGTGAGTGAAGCAAATCTACCGACCAATTGCATATTTTCCCAGCATTTGGCTAGTAAATGGTGATTATTTTGAACCCTGTGCGTGGCCAAGACTATTTTTGCTGCCAGGCCATACCTAACATGAGATGGACTGGTTGAGTATTCATGATGCATTCACATCAGGTGGGAAATGGTCTATATCCACTATGTTCCACTTCCGCAATTGTTCAGGTGTCGCCGGAAATTCCGCCAGATGTCCCTCATTTTCGGCCGGATGTCCGTCCCCTTCCTCGTTCTTTGTGTTGGCGTTCTAACCTCTGGTGGATTTCTGAGGACTCTGGTTAACTGCTCCTCAGATCTCTGCAGGGTAAATCCAGACAGCTAGCTAGACTATCTGTCCGATCTGAATTTTCTGTTGCACAAATAAAACTACTTTTGAACGTACACATGTTCCACCAAAACAAGTTCCTTCCTGAAACTAACCAATCACAATCGTCACAATGCCTAACAGAGGCATTGTGACAAAAAAATATTGAGTATCGAAAAATGCCTCGTCAATCAATACCAAATTGTAGTAGCTAAGGAGTAAATCTCATCAGCGCCAGCCGCATGCTTGTACCAAGATCTAATAATGCTGCTGATTGGCTGTCTAACGTTACACGACAAGGAGGCAGGTAGGAAAATAAGCTCACCTGTGTTTTTGTATTCTGACTACATGTGACTACAGTGGGCGTCACATAGTTGTAAAGGAGCGTAATGTAAAATGTAATTTATTTTTGTTAAAATGGATTTTTTTTTAAATTGGTATTGAAAAAAAAGTGGCGTTCAGAAACAGTTATCGAATTCCAGGTATCGGTACCGGTAAGCTTTTGAACGATACTCAGCCCTACAGCTAGAACAGTCTGGTAAGTTCAGAAAATGACATCACTTTACTGTAATGCAGCCTTTAAAACCAGAAAAAGACAACATCTATGCCATATTAGGATAAATCTATAATCTAACAAGATATCCAGTCTCATATCAGGATTTAATATCAATATATTGCCCAGCCCTAAATAGGGGACAAAATCCATCCAAATACCAGGCTTCAGCAGTCGACATTCAACAAAAGTGGACTGTGGATTTTGTCCACTTTCATTGTATTAGCTCTAGATTGGGATCTCTTGGGAAAGAGAGGAGGAATGATTACAGCGACTGATGACTCAATGTACATATGGGCATAATGTTTTAACGCAAGATGGACTTGAACAAAATCTAAATGTATCCTTCAAAAGTGTAAACCCACAAGATCTGTGATGGGGTGTGTCAAATCTTTGGTACTAAAGTGCTAAGTTTTTTGAAAATAAAACAGATAGACTTCACATTAAGTGTTGACCACACTGTGCAGAAAAGAGGTGTTCCAGATGTGGATATGGTTTGTTCTCTGTTTGGTTTGCGGGGAAAGTAATGAAATATGTCATGCATCCTCGTTGGATTAGTAAACACATTGAGACATAATGCTCAGTTGCTGTCTTTCTGTAAGGGAGATGAAGAAGATCAATATCATGTCTGTGTGTTAAAGTGCTGCAGTCAGAATGGGGTTAGCCTAGCTTAGCATAAAGACTGAAAGCAGAGAAACAGTTGGCCTGGCTCTGTTAAAAAAAATACATAACAATAACATAACCACAAGTCTAAAGCTCACTGATTAGCACATTGTGTCTAATTTGTTGAACCAAACATAAACAGAAATGTAAAAATGACAATTTGTGATATAAGGCGAAGTTACGTGTTTGAACAATTTCTTGATTAACAACAGTTCATCCATCTGCCCAGCACTTCTGTGCGGTTATAGCACAGGTTGCCAAGATAACAGTTGGTGTCACGGGTTTATGTTCTGTAAAGGCACCATGGTACCAAACGACATGACTTTGGGGAGCTGCGAACAGTCCCTGCGCTAGGAAATAGTTACACCACGTTACCACCACTCATCTTTATTTCTCAGCAAAAAAAAAGTCTGGCTGACAAGAAACCAAAAACCAAAACCTGGGCTCAATGACCATATCTGGCAACCCGCACTACAGCTGGACACACTGTACTGAGGTGCTGAGCAGATGGGTAACCTGTTGGCCAAGAAGTAGTTCCAGCACATCACTACTCCTCAAATAAAAAAATGTTTTTACATTTCTGTTTGTGTACAGATTAAGCAAACGAGATATAAAATATTGATTAATGAGGTGTTGCTAGGCATAGTTTTAGAATGTTGATAGTATCAGGCTAGCTGTTTCCCCACTGCTTTCAGTCTTTATGCTAAGCTAGGCTCTCCACGTTCTGACCCCAGCTATGATCTTGTAGGGATAGTTTGGATCTTTTGAAGTGGGTTGTATGAGCTACTTCTTCATAGTCAGTCAGTGTATTAGCTCCAGTAGAGGACAGTTTGGAGAAGCGGACCGGATTCCTGACACGGAAACTAAGCAACGTGCTGCTGTGGATGGGGGGGCACCAGCTAAATGCATTTTAGACACCTGAAAAAAGAAACACCTAAAAAAATCAATAGTGGATGCTACATTTAGAATATTCTCACAGCTTTACCTTGCTGTCAGACAGCCCTTTACGACGGGGAAGTGAAGTTGTTATCTCTGCTCTCTTCAAAGCCACCAGACTCCTTTGACATTTTACCTTGCAGAACACCGGAGTTTCTGCTGTACCGCTGCCTTGTTAGTTTCATTTTTGTTATAGTGTGACTTTGGTGTTTTAAAAACGGTTAAGGAACTAACAGAATTAACAAACTAAGCGCTGGAGGCAGCGGTAGACCAGCAACTCCAGTGTTCTGCGAGGTTAAATGACCAATTCTGTCTGAGTCTGGTGGCTTTGTAGAGAGCTGCCCGTCCACAGCAGCACTTTGCTTAGTTTCTGTGTTGTAGTCGGTACTCCTGCTTGTTTCTCCAAATTGTCCTCTACTGTAGCTAATACACTGACTATGGAGAAGTAGCTCATACAACCCCCAACTTTAAAAGATCCAAACTATCCCTACAGACATGTGTTTGATATCAATAATTTCCTCTAACTCTGAGAAAGAAAATAAATAGCATATTTTCTCAAATAGCATATTTTCTCAAAAGGTTGAACTTGTCTAACTAAAATGATGTTATTTATTATGTAATCTTATTAATTTAGAATGGCTTTTAATACATAGTAGCGCTGTGACATTTGTCGGTAACACTTTACAATAAGGTACACAAACAATAGGTAGTTAATGATTAGTTACTGTTTTTAAAGAGTAACAAATGATTAGTTACTGTTTTTCAGAAGGGTAGTTAAAAACAGTAACTAATCATTCGTTACTCTTTCAAAAACAGTAATTAATCATTAACTATTTTTTGTGTACCTTATTGTAAAGTGTTACCCATTTGTCCCTTTCTTCCTCGTGTTTTTATGCAACCTTTTCAGATGTTACTGTATTCTGTTTTATTCTTTTTATTGTGTGTTATGTTGTTTTATTCCTTGTGGTGAAGCACTTTGCATACCTGTTGGATGCTGTAAAGCGCTAGAAATAAATAAATGCTGATTGATTGATGTTAACACTGCATATAACTGAATAAATGTGTGTTAAATGGTCAAATCTACTCAGAAGCAACCAAAAGTCTTGTTGCTAACCCAAAAGCCGGTCCGTGTTGTCCGACTCGTTATTCCGGTATTGGGGAGGGGGGGTGGTCAGAGCTTCAGATGTCGTTGGACGGCGTGCCTTTGCTCTTGCGTCCGGGCAGAGGGAAGGCCGACTTGCTCTGGGGCTGCGTGAGGCGGCTGGTCAGCTGGGTGAAGGGCTCGATGAGCGAGTTGCGCTCTGCGACGCTCACCTCCCACAGCTTCACCTTCTCGCCCCGCGCCCACTGCTGCGCCGTCTCCTGGTCCACCTGGCGACGCTCCCGCAGGTCCATCTTATTCCCCAGCACGATCACAGTCACCTGATAAACACATTCCTTTAGTTTACTTTGAACATGTTAAAAAACTAATCAAAATAAAAGATAAGCTCCTAAGAAGCCTTGTGCTGGGGAAAGACGTGTATGAAGGGCTTATGGTATTATCATTTATACATATGGTTATTTGGTTTATTGACTGTTTTGCCACTGTTGTCACTGTGTTGTTGAATTGTTGTCATCTTTTCTTGATTTTTTTCAGGGTGGGTGATGATGACAGAAGGTGGTGGTGGGGGGGGGGGGGGGGGGGGGGTGTTCATGTTGCGAGCTGTATGTTTTGTATGTTTAAAAATTTTAATTTGAATTGTTAATCACAAAAGAATAAAATAAATAAGGTGGTGGGGCTACATGCAAAGGCAGTTGACCCATATGAATAAAAGCTAATTTAGGGAACCTTAGCCTACTCATATCGGTATTTAGTGTCTATTTGTTCACACCTTTCACTACCTACACCGTGATGTGTTCAGGTAACAGAACAATGTACAGCTGCACAACACGGACACCGCCTGAAACTAAACTGAAACTACAGAAAGTGTTGTTGGTTAGAATGGTTATTTCAAATATCATAAATTATGTTCTACACGGTGTGGATGTTTGCCAATATATAAAAAAGGCAGCAATGCATTTTGGGACAGAGCTGATATTCTCTGCACAGAGGAGACAGAAAACAGCACATATTATATGTAGGCATGGGGATGCCGGTTTCAAGGTTTCAAAATAATTAACATTTTTCGTCATACCGTTCCTGCATTTTTTTTATGAGTCACGGACAGAAAGTGCAGTTTAGAAACCCCTCTCCCTGCCAGTGTGCTTCAAAATAAATTGAGATAACTGGAGAAAAACAAAGTTTTTTACCCAGACATTTTAAAATAATACATTTAAAGCTGTAATGGCAATACCGTGAAACCATGAGATTTTTGCTGAAGGTTATTATAGCATCAGAATCTCATACCGGCCCACGTCCTAATTATATGAATGGTGGTTAAGGCATACTTTGTCCCAGCCACACCTCTTTCTTATCTCTGGACTTGTCTATTTCCTTCTTCAGGACGTCCACCTTCTTAAAAGACTCCAAGCTGTCGACGCTGTAGACGAGCACGAAGCCGTCCGCCACCGAGTAGTAGTGTTTGGGGAGGTCCTGTCCATCATGGAGGCCTTTGGTGTCATAAAGCCTCAGCTGTTCCTTCACACCACGGTCCGTTTCCACGGAGGCCACATACACATCCTCCTGGGTCTCACTGGACTCAGAGCCTGGAAAAAAATGTACACCCTTTATTTTGACAGGGCAGCTGAAGACATGAAAGGGAAGAGATGCAATGAGATGCAGCAAAGGGCCGCAAGTCGGAGTCAAACCCGGGCCCGCTGCATCGAGGAGTAAAACAACTGTCACACTTGGAGGTATTTTGTGTTAGTTGCACTAGGTTTACGGTATGTTTCCACACAGCGAAACACCTCGCGATTTTCGGCCAGCGATATTTTGCCTCGGGGGCGTGGTCGCGAAAACAACACGCAAGACTGCAACAGAACACCGGCTAGCAGTTGACCTGTCGGCTAGCTGAATCATTTTGAGTATTTAAACTAACATCTACAGTGGTCTATTTGCCCTGTTTAAGTTCGTGTGACATATAAACAACAATCCGTGTTGCTACAAGCGTCAATGTTCGCCAACAAAACGTAATCAAACAAATGCACAAGTAGCCTAGCTAGCTGCCTGGCTAGGCTTACAATGGAATCCAATGTCTGAATATGCTAGCTGAAAAGTTTGAGTGTTTAAACTAACATATACAGTGGTCTATTTAGTGGTGTATGTGCCCTGACTAAGTTTGTGTGTCATATAAATCACAATTCGTGTTGATACGAGTACACATGTTCGTGTAGAAACATTTTAATCACATCGAAATTTTCATAATACAGCCGGATACAGCGCTGATAACCTCCGCCATCTTGGTCATACTTTTTTTGTAACTCCCGCCTCCAAACACAAACACTCGGACCTGATTGGTTCTCAAGTGGTCATCATTTGAATAAAGTTAAACTAGGCCTGGGCGAAAAATCGATTAAATGAATTAATTCGAATTTTTTGTTGCGGCCGATTTAAAAAATATTTTTTGGCTCTCCGGAGCTTCCGTAGTGTTAGTTTCAAATAGCAGTATGGCAAGCAACAGCAACATCTTAGCACACACGAAACAGCAAGTGACAACATGGCTACTGGTGAGTGGGAAGTTCGTTCCCAAGAAAGGAATAAAATCATCTGTTTGGAACTGGTATGGGTTTGCTGCGACAGACGTGGAGCAGCAAACCCCGCGCTGCAACATTTGCCTAAAGCCCATCGCAGTCAAAGGCCGCAGCACCACAAACCTATTCCAACACCTGAAACAGAGACATCCAGCCGAATATGAAAAATGCCAGTCTCTCCGAGACGAACAAAACCGCAGTGACCAACAAACCTTAGCTAAAAAACAGCTAACTGTAGCCGAATCCTTTGCACAAGGCACCGCGTATGGCAGGAAAGGGGGACGGTGGAGAACGATCACCAAAGCGGTCGCTTTGCACATAGCCAAAGACATGGTACCCATATATACCGTGGAGAAGACGGTAAGTTGTCTGCCGTTTGTACTTATTGCTTTCCTTAATAAGTAGGGGGGAAAATCGAAAAAAAATCGGAAATCGAATAAAAAAAAATAAAAATCGGAGATTTTATTTTTAGGCCATATCGCCCAGCCCTAAGTTAAACTTTCGTCAACTTTGTTTCGCTCTCCTCGGCGATTCGCTCTCATCTCACCTAATCAGGCCGAATTTCATCTCCATTCAACCTCAATGAGAGCGAAGCGAAATTTTGCTGTGTGGAAACGTACCGTTAGGCCTGCTGTTTTAACGTCGGTCTGATTACAGGGTTTCCTCCAGAGAAGTTGTTGAGCCCGGTGGCAAATGTCTTTTTTTGCTGAAAATCTCTTTTCTGGGGCGTCCGGTGTTACGGTTTAACCGATTTTTGAATTAACTGGTGATAGAGGCAGATGTGGTGTAGGCGTGGCCTTTCAGGACCCATTCCCGACTAACCAGTAAATAGACTAAACTAATAAACTAAATGCAAACATTTAGATCATATTTCACCTATATTAGCTTCTCTGCATTGGCTCCCTGTAAAATCCAGGATTGAATTTAAAATCCTTCTCCTGACCTACAAAGCTCTAAATGGTCAAGCGCCATTATATCTTGAAGAGCTCATAGTACCTTACTGTCCCACTAGAGCACTGCGCTCCCAGAATGCCGAGTTACTTGTGGTTCCTGGAGTCTCTAAAAGTAGAATGGGAGCCAGAGCCTTCAGCTATCAGGCTCCTCTCCTGTGGAATCAGCTCCCAGTCTGGGTCCGGGAGGCAGATACTGTCACCACATTAAGAGTAAACTTAAAACTCTCCTCTTTGATAAAGCTTATAGTTAGGGAGTGAGGACTTGCAGCGTCCGCCTAACCCGGCCAACCTGCTTCTCTTCATAGTCGTTAGATTCATCTATCATATAATCAATGACATAATCAAAGTAGAGGGAGGCAGGCCGATACAACCCGAACCGGTTGGGGAGAGTTCTAGCCCGACCAGGCACCTCTCTTTAGCCTGTCTCTCTTAGTTATGCTGTTTTAGTTTTAGACTGCCGGAGGACTTCCTTTGACACACTGAGCTTCTCTCTCCTCTCTTCCCATTTCTGTGCATCCATGTCCAAGAAATGCTTGTTACTAACCTAGCCCTGGGAGCTTGCTCCCTGGAGTCTTTGTTTCTTTTCACCCAGGATGATGTCCCGGGATTAAGGTGGCACCAAAATCATGGTTCCAGCTGTGGCCAGGATTCTGCCACAATTCCCTGCTATGCCATGCTGCCCCCTGCTACACTCCTACAACCACAATTTCACATTTCTGTTTAATTATCTGTTCTATTGCCCCCGTCCGGCTGCGAGTTTTTTCTTGCCACTGTTGCATTGATGCTTGCTCTTGGGGGAATTCCTGGAATGTCAGAAATTGTTGGGTCTTTGTAAATTATAGTGTGTTCTAGACCTACTCTATCTGTAAAGTGTCTTGAGATAACTCCTGTTATGATTTGATACTATAAATAAAATTGAATTGAATTAAACAAGCGGATCGCTTTGCCTCTATTTCACATTCATTTGACGGTGTCTTGTGAAACTTGACGATAGAAACAAATTGCTGAATATTAATTCTGGTCCTGGCAGACATGCATGCAAAACATTAGCTGTTGTCATTACGAAATATCATTCGCTGTCTGGCGCGTCTCTCACTGCAAGCCACGGAGACACCCAGATCGACTTGTGACATTTACATCAGTAAACAGTTCACCGTTAAAACAACACTGTATCTAAAATTTAAGCAAACTGGGGTATTATATATTGTAGCAAAAATATATGGCTTTGTTGCTGGCATAACACATTTACGTGCAAAGGCCAAAGACAGTATATAAAAGGCAAAGGCACAGTGGAATTGTGCTTTTTGCTGTACATGTTGAAGAATACAGGAGGGGGGTTGGTTGTCCGCAATGAATGGACAGTAAAAGCACTGCTTATTCTACCATTTTTTTGTATTTGATTATGCGTAACTGCTACATTTCTCATCGTAACGTCTAAACAATTGGAATAACACACAGTGCATATATAAATCACAAGAATAGTAAAAATACAATTTTATTAAATAAAATGATTTAACAAACATTTTTATGTTTGAATTTTGGCAGGGTCGGCAGTGCCTAGCTTGCCTACCCTGACTGCACGTCTCTGCTTGTGACACAACTTCTATCTACCCTTGATTGTGTTTTATATTGAATTCTACGGACGTGCATTATTCTTATCACTACGATAGTCTACACATTACTACTCATTTTACAAATTTGGACATGACTGTCAAACTCACATTTTATAGCGATTTGGATATTAGCTAGGCGCAGGTGTTGAAAAGTGACATCAGGTTTGTGCTCGTGTCTTTATTGTTGTTAGCTAGTTTGTTATCTATAATAGGCCTACCAGCGTTTTATAACTCACTAAAGCGTTTACTATGAATGTCACTAGATAATCTAAAAAATCGGTGTCTCCGTGCCATGGTTTACAGAGACCGTGGTAGAGAGACACAACATTACTCGCCAGACAACGAGTGATATTTTCGTAACGAAAACGGCTCATTTGTTCATGTATGTCTGTCGGGTCCTAAACTAGTGTCCCAGCAACCTGTTCCTACCGTAATGTTTCACAAGACCCCGACAAATGAATGTGAAAAAGAGGCGAATTGATCAGAACTGTTTACTGCAGCCGCCTGGCTGCAACACATATCACCAGTTAATTCAAAAACCAGTTAAAACGTAACACCTGTTGGCTCAGTTGGTAGAGCGGGCGCCCATTTATAGAGGTTTACTACTAAAGCCTGCCTCCCAGGTAGGTCTCACCACAAAGTACCTCAATCTCAGCACACAACTACTTGATATTCAATTAAAAAAATGAATGAATGAAAATTAAAATATGTACATTACACTAAAAATGTATAGCATCAACATAAGATGTATTAGGTAAAAAATATGAATACAGTATAATAAAACAGTGTAAACAATTATAAAAATAAAATAGTACAGCTATGTTATTTTTCTCATGACTCATTCTCCGTGCAATACTTACCTACAGAGTGATTTCCGTACAGCAACTGTTCCAGTATGGCAGTTTTTCCAACAGCTGCCTGGCCACACACCACAACTTTACAGCCTTTTCCCATTTCGAGCCTAAAATGTATGAACACAAAACGCCATATCATTTGTATTATCTCATATGGCATATGTTAGATGTGCTAAAATAACATTATCACCTACAAGAGCTCCTCTAGAACCGCCCAAAACAACTGTGATTCTATCCTGAGCGTTGCCTCGCTATGACAGCGTTCTGTTGTTTAGCCTAGCTAGCTAACAGGCCAGACGGAGCAACTCATACTGCGCCATGTAGCTAAACACACCAGTAAACGAACCAGCTGTGAGCCACACTCTGTTGTTCATTAACGTTACTGGTACATTCTGCTAAAGCGTCTTACTTGAATCAGGACGATAAGTAGCCTCTATCAAGTCTTTAAACGTAGCATCACAACCAGCTCACCCATTCTGCTCTGCTAGCGATAAGATTTATTTTGTCACTGCGCATGCGTGATTAGTTAATTCACACCCCTATGATTCACACTATGTTCACGCCACAAAAAATAAAATAAGTAATAATTCTTATTATTGATAATAATAATAATAATAATGGTCATCATTATCATCATAACAATACTACTACTACTACTAATAATAATAATAATAATAATAATAATATTAGTAACGTAACTGCATAAGTTGTGTATTATAAAATGTATTGGCTGGATATTTGTTCACGTGCTTACACTGATCCACTGTTGTTATATTGTTTTCACAATCACAATTACAATTACAGAAATCAACAATAATAGTAAGAGTCAACAGATTTACAAATATGCACATTGCATGTAAATATTATGTCGCAAATGTAATATTACACAATAAATTGTATAGCATAAGATTATTAACTCAATCTTCATACATTGATTATTATTATTATTATTATTATTATTTGGATATGTAATATATATAATAAATAGTATACTATACCATATATATAGGGTTTGGAATGGATTAATAGATCAATATAGACACCAAATGTCTGTCTCTTTTGTCTAGACTCTACTGTGATTACCCCGTAGACTGTATATAAAACTGGGTGATTACATTATGTTGTAAAATTACTTTTGAATTGAAAATTAATTGAAATTTTAAAATAGAGCACGTGTTTGATTCTCGTAATTACCACACAAGTATCATTAAGTGTAGAAAAAAATTATGAAACAAACGAAGACTACATTACCCATGAGCACAACAGAGTAAATGCGTCACAGTCGTTTTCTTAAGGCATGCTGAGTACGTACCCTCTCTCTTTCCGGCTGGTACGCCATCATGTAAGCGAGTTTTCTATGCTTTTCTACACAACGTAATCCATTAAAATCATTATGAATATGTTTTCATCGGTCTGTTTGTCTTAGGACATAGCTTAGCGAATTAATAACGATCCCATACGCCTTGATTATTTTTTGAGCAACATTGTTAGAAACACTTATTATTGCCCTGTATTAATGGTGCTGAGATGCAGTCGGATCTAGTGGCCATTGCTACAGCCGGCCGCAGTAGTAAAGCTAATGTATTGGTACCATGCTGTCTTGTGATTTGTGTAGTAATGTTACTAGAGTTTTCGATTTTTAACACATTTAAAAACGAGATCTGCGATTTGTTATTTCTGGGTTAACGTTAATGCTAGCAACATTCTGGTGAAGCCAGAGTGAGATGCTACGCGCCCAACATTAGCATGCTAACGTTAGCTGTATTTCTAGCCAGCTTTCTAACAAGCATGGACTTCTGTACTATTGCCACTTGTACATTTTTACCGTATGCTTTAACATGTGACACCTGGGTCGTCCTAATGTGTATTAATGCCGATTTAGAGGTTATGGAGACAATGGGAATTCATGGCCGTCTGGAAACTTAACGTTAGAATGGCCTCACTATATAGCTAAATGTATGGAGTCTCAGTGGTCTTGAACCATGTTCTATTTAGACTTAAGAGTCAAGGTTTTGAAATGGACCTATCTAAAAGACCGCTTATTCACTTTATTTAACCTAAGAAATTTCTATGACAAATTTCTATAAATGTTGCTCACCTTGACTGTCTCATGTAGATTGAACTGCAGATGCTGGCTGCATGTTATCCAATATTAATGCTGTATTGTGGAATCCTTATATGCATCATGTTTTAAAACAAGCTGTGAGTTGATAACAAATGTTTAACTTGCACACTGTTTTTTTTCTTCTTCAGATAAGTCAACATGGGAGCATATAAGTATATGCAGGAGTTGTGGCGCAAGAAGCAGTCCGATGTGATGCGCTTCCTGCTCCGTGTCCGCTGCTGGCAGTACCGTCAGCTGTCCAACCTCCACCGCGCTCCCAGACCCACCAGACCTGACAAGGCCCGTAGACTGGGCTACAAGGCCAAGCAGGGTGAGTGTTGAGCCCAGAGTTTGTGCTCCTGCACACGTGATCGGTCATCGTCTTTGCCTTTCCTTGCTAATGCCTTTTTTGTTTTATTCAAACAGGTTACGTAGTGTACCGCGTCCGCGTGCGCCGTGGAGGCCGTAAACGCCCTGTGCCCAAGGGTGCTACCTATGGCAAGCCAGTGCACCATGGCGTCAACCAGATCAAGTTTGCCCGCAGTTTGCAGTCAACTGCAGAGGTACGTTCATGACTATTAGACTTTGGCTGTAAGGCCAACAATCAGACATGTGTTTGCTGGTTTGACGATGCTCCCGATGAGCTTTAGATTACTGTGTACTGCACCTGAAATAGATTTATTTATGCGTTAGCTGTTGTTGTGTTACTTTGTCACTAAAGTCTCACCTCACAATTCACAAGTTAGACGTTTTAAAAATGTTAGTGAAAACCAAGAGTTGTGAAATGTAATTCCTAATTTGATTTAGTAATGGGTTGCTGACACCAAAACAAAGTTTTAAAGCCTCTGAACCCCCACACAGGTGATTTCAGTTATTCTGGCTGATTAGATCTCTGCTCAGGGTGAAGGTGGGCCGGAGCTTGGATGGAAGGGGATATGGGTGCTCCGATCAGGATTTTTGGGGCCGATCACCGATTGCTGGAAGACGTATCGGCCGATGCCGATCACTTTTATGAACTGAAAATTACGCCATTACGTAACAGTCGCACATGTTTAGAGAATGTATCAGTAATTGTTTGGCTTTTTGTCCTAGCTCAAAATCAAAAAAATATCCTTTCGAATCACTGCAGACATTTCTTCAGCACAGAGACAGACAGAACACATACACACAGCTGGGTGAGCGGCGCCGGAGCTGCAACACTCCGCTCTGCCTTAGCGTTAACTAACTTTGAAAACTCCTCATACTCCTTTCCGTGACTAACCTTCAAATGTCTGATGAGGTTGGTGGTGTTGAAATGTCTTTGGAGCTTTTTGCCTCGTGTATTTTGTTGGCACACACGTTGCTAATCGCTAATGTATTGTCTTTTCCAATGAGTCAGCAGACCACCGGCGGTGCTCCAGAGGCAGAAGCGTCAGAATGGTGTAATCGCAAACGCGTTTGCCGGCGCACCACCGGTGGCAGCTGCTTTTTAAAACCGGTAGCCGCCTTCATTCTGCGGCCGGCCTGCGGGCCAACCGCTGTTCTGCCGCCGTTCAGACACCTTGTAGAACTCCAAACCAGTGAATGTAGGGAGGCTGCCATTTTAGCTCCATGTAGAAAATGTTCTCACGAGTAGTGCGCTCTTAATACATCCATGGTATTGCGTCATCTGATCGGCCTATCCGATCCGCATTTATGGAGACCACCGATCAAACTATTTAAAGCCATTATCGGCCGATACCGAACGGTGACCGATCAATCGGAGCACCCTTAGAAGGGGATGGAATTCTTTCCTATCAATAAGAATTACAGATGCATACTTTGTCCTGCCCTTAAAGGTACAACAAAACTAACAAGTTACTCAGGAAGATGTCAATCGGTCTAAACGCATCCGCACAGTTGTAAGAGGTTTAATCAGCCAGGTTCATGGTGTTCAGGGCCTTTTAATATATTTAATGTGACTGCCTAACAAACTCACAACTTGCATGTGGATCTGATGTTGGAAAAAGGGCTTAAAACGCAACTTGTCAGTGCAGTTTGTTTCTCTGGGTTGTATGTATATACAATCCCAATCTTCTTGGGTGGCACTGAGCCCTGGATGCAGCGGTGTCCTTGTAAATAGATGGCGAAAGGGGCGAGTCAGGCTTTATCCCAGCACTGCATCTGGTAAACCAGACTCACTACTGATGGAAAGTTCTTTCATATTTGCCTAAATGGAACTTGCTGATGTGTAATGTATACATATTGTAGAGAATTGTCACTTAAGATGGAATTGAAGGTCTCCTACTCTGGTAAACTATGGAATGTTGCTTTATTCAATATTAAATGAATGAATACATAAGTAAATGAATATGCCTTTTGAAATGCATCATGAAATAAATACATAAATGCACCACAACCGCAGCAGTGATACTGTGTACCCAGCACACAGTCACCTATTCTGGGGGTAACTGAACCACCAACTTGCGCTGACCTGACGGAGCACCACGACCGGCAGCTCAAGGTGCTCTGTACCCACTGCGGGTTGACAGGACATTAGTTGAGGTGTTAAGTGAGCTAGCAGGCAAACGACTGCTCTAAATTCACATTAAACTGAACATTTCCGTTGATGGTGAAGTGAGACAAGGTGAATAGGTCTTATTTGGGACTATTTACGTGGACATTTCTGTATGTATAGTTTATTTTATATAACATTGTCTATACTGCAGCGGGTCGGGTATGGCTGCAGCCTGGAGATCTCCCTGCTAGTGCTGTCCCCGAACTTCTATTTTTCAAAATAAAAGCTTGCGTCTCATCCGCTACGTTTCGTACTTTGGTGTTTTGGTTGTTTTTGAACTAAACCGTACGGAAAATAATTCACGGTTTCGTATTCTGAACATCTGAATTTAGCGTTGGACACGCTCAGGCATGAGACGGGAGGAGCATGAGACTGCAGCGGCTGTGCAGGAAGGAAATGAGACGAATGAGGACAGAAACGTCCACATAAGTAGCCGTTGTGGTGTTCCGTCAGTTGAGTGGTAGTTGGTGGTCTCGTTACCCCAGAATAGGTGACTGTGTGCTGGGTACCCAGCTCCGCTGTTGCGGCCGTTGTGCACACGGATCTGTTCTGAATGTGAGATATAGCCACGCCCCCTGATTTGCATATAAGAACCAGAAATGGGGAAATGAATAAATGTGGCATTAGGAAATAAAAGTCCACGGAAATAAATAAATGTGGATTTATGATATAAGTCTCGAAATAACCTGACTCATGAAATAAAGTACCATGAAATGATTAAAAGTAAAACCTTTTAATATATTTAACGGATTCATTTTTATATGAATATTAACGTGTATGTGTTGCCTCATTTATATCATGATGTATTTCAAAGGCTTATGTATTCATTTATTTAATATTGAAAAAACGGCATTCCATAGTAAACAGGGATTTACTGTTGTCACTTTAGCCTTTTTTGTAATCCCATTAACTTGCTCAGGGTCCCTACAAATAAAACGAAGCACCAACAACCTAGTTGGCGAACCCGGAGTTTATCACAGAAGACTGTTAAGAAAAACTTGCCAAACTGTCTCAGCAGCCATATCCTCAACACGAAATGTCACGCGAGATCTCGCGCGTCTATTGCCGGAAGGTACTACAGTTCAGCCCATCAAATAAAAAAAGTCGCTGGTCTGATTAGACTCCGGCATTTCAGTTCCTATGTGATGATTCTTGCCTTGGCCTTGTCTACTCCGAGCCAACACCTAACTGCCTGTAGTCCCTTCCGGCAATAGACGTGCGAGATCTCGTGTGACATTTCGGTGTTGAGGATATGGCTGCTGAGACAGTTTGGTAAGTTTTTCTTAACAGTCTTCTGTGATAAACTCCGGGTTCGCTAACTAGGTTGTTGGTGCTTCGTTTTATGTGTAGGGACCCTGAGCAAGTTACTGACGAGGTTTGGTGCGGTTTTGAACACTATTACAGGTTAAAAAATGCTATTTGGAAAGCGTTTGGCTTACAGCCCCTACCTCGTCCACTGTTTGCGATTTGGGGCTGTAGCATATGCTGGGCCAAGCTCTGTAGTGGTCGATCGACGAAAAATACTGTCTCCACGGCTTATTGGACATGTTTTAATGCAGAAAAACACCTTTTGGTCAATTTTTGCTGGAATTACACTTTAAGTCTGTATATTACCCTGTTAGATTGTGTTTTGTTTAATTACACTTGATTGTCCAGTCAGAAACATTCATTTAATGTGTTTTTTAATTAATTTTTTTCTAGGAGCGTGCTGGCCGTCACTGCGGAGGCCTGCGAGTGCTGAGCTCCTACTGGGTGGGTGAGGACTCCACCTACAAGTTCTTTGAGGTGATTCTGATCGACACCTTCCACAAGGCCATCAGACGCAACCCAGACACCCAATGGATCACAAAGGCTGTGCACAAGCACAGAGAGATGCGTGGCCTGACATCTGCAGGAAAGAAGAGCCGCGGCCTGGGCAAGGGCCACAAGTTCCACCTGACCATCGGAGGCTCCCGCCGTGCAGCCTGGAAGAGGCGCAACACCATGCAGCTGCACCGCTATCGTTAGAGCCCGCCTGTACATTTAAACGAATAAAAGTCCTTTTTATGGTGACAATCCTGTCTGCGGTCTGGTTCATTCAGCTATTAGAATATTAAACAGAGCTACACTGCGTGTTTGACAGATCGTACCATCAGGTCAGTGTGAATAAATCTTATCTTTAATAAGCTTTGGTAAAGGGCTATGCAGTAATGGAAGCTGTAAGGCTCACCTACAGGTGATTTCACTGACTGGAGTTCTAGAAGGACTTGGCAGGTACGGACTGAGTATCCTCCCTCATTGTCCTGTTTGTATTTGCCAGGGCAGGACAAATTACACATTTACAATGTATTGTTATATAGACAAATGACCTCGGAATAACTATTCAAGCTCCACCTGACTAGAGATCTAATCGCCTTAAAGGAACACAGCGACTTATTGGGACATTAGCTTATTCACTGTATCCCCCAGAGTTAAGACGAGACGATACATACCCTTATCTCCGTGCGTGTTGTAACTGATGGCTCCACCGGTAGCTTAGCCTAGCACATCCTAGAGGTAACCGGCTCCAACTAGCCTACTGCTCCGAATAAGTGACAATAACGCCAACATGTGCCTATTTACATGTTGTGATTTGTATAGTCACGTGTACAAATAACAAGGTAAACTAACTCTGGGGCAGAGCCATAGATAGTAAGAGTTGCGACACTCGATCTCGCTAGCGGGGTGTTCATGTAAGCCTATATAGTTCCAAACACATGCAGCGCTGTCATGTTCTATGGGACTGACGGCAGCGATTGCAATATTGAATGGTAAACATAAAAACATACCCATATACTTGATTGTTATTGCATAGTTTGTAAATGTCAGTTTTACATTTAGTAGGGTGACAACTGAAAGCTATGTACAGATACGTTTAAGTTTGAGGGAAAGCTTCACGTCCTTAGCATGGGTAGAACTAGGCTACTGTCTTTAGCAGCTTAACCTTACATTGGTTTTCAAATCAGATGATTAAAGATGTTATTTTTTTGAACATCTGGACTATTGTATTTTCCTTGTAATTCTGATTCACTTACCCGTGGTCAGAGAGCAACTGAGAAAGCAGAGTAGCAACAGTCCATTCAGCATTTAGTGGCCAGCCCACTTCTTCTGATGAGGGAGGAGTTTACCACACAACTATGATCATTTTAAGATTAAGCCATATGCAAAGTATCAAATATATTAAAGAACAACTCATTACACTTGGATGAATAAATTAAATGTGTTTTTTTTTATTAAACAATGAGTGACACAAGAACAAGTACAGAAAAAAGGAATACAGTGGGGAAAGGAGACAATTTAAAAAAAAAAGCAATACAAATAAGATTTACTGCTGGCACCACTGGTTATAAAATCCTCCAGCAAAGGCAGATTCTACTGCCTAACATCCACATGCTGCAAAGTAGGATGCAGCATGTAAAGCTGGAGCCAGGAGTTTTTGGGGAAGTGTTTGAGATGCTGAGTGTTTTGAAAAAAAAAATCCTTTCCACATATCAAGCTGAGGTTTGTGGAACAAAAAACAAGTGGGAACAAGTATGAATAAGAGCAACAAAGTAGAGCCAATAAATAAAACAAAGTTAGTCATGAGTGGAAAAATAACAAATGTGTGAACAGGTGTGCTGTGTATCTTACTTGAAAAACAAGAACAAAGTGAAAGAACGGGGGAATAGTATAAGTGATTAATAAAAAAATCTTCCACATATATCAGACTGGGGTTAAGGATTTAAAATTAAAGTGCATCATGGCTGAGAGGAAGGTAAACAACCGTGATAAGGGGTACCTTGGCAGCAAGAGTCAGACCTCCTCACCTAAGGTCATAACATCTAGGCCACTGCCAAACATCTTACTGGTTGCCATGGATGTATTTGGCCTCTCCATTCCCGGCACACCGTCTGCAGCCAGCAGCCACTACCAGCAGTTGCCATCAGCAGTCGTTGCCAGCACCAGCTAGGGCTGCTCGAATATGGAAAGAAATATGATCATAATTATTTCGTTCAGTATTGAAATCACAATAATTTAATGATTACTTATTGACTTCTGGAAATACGTTGCAATTATTTAATTTAAAACAAGTTAAATCAATAGTGGAAAAAAAACTGAAATTTGCCTTAATACTTTTTCTTATTAAACATGTCATTGTCTTACATCACTTACTGATATTTGTGTGGAATAATTTGTATTCATACATGTAATACAACAGCCCTTTCAATGGTATAATTAAACAAACGCAACCTTATTTCTACTAGCTTGCATCAGACACACAGTACTCAGCTGACTAGCTAAAAAATCCGTCCTTAATCAACCGTATTAATCCAACATCAATAACTAACTAAATAAAAGTTGTCATAGATTCACTACTGAACTTCGTTGGTGTAGCGATACGGTCAGGGTACTAAAGTATAATCCGTTTTTTGTTTTAAACCAAAAACGAAAAAACGGGTCGGTATTTCGTTTTTCGTTTCAAACCAAAAACGAAAATATGAGTCCATACAAATGAAAAAATGTCCATACAAATGAAAAAATAACTGAAAAACTGCTCGTTTTTCAACTGTTGTTTTCTTGTTATTCATGTTTCCGTTTCAACCCAACAGCGAGAATACGGGCTCATTTTTTTGTAATGTAAAAATCCGACGGAACACAGGTCTCGTTCTTGTTTTGTATGGACTTACATGTTGAAGATCGAAAGTGGTTCATTAAAATGCGGCGCTGGACCGGAAGTAACATTAGCGTGTCAAAATAAAAGTACGAGAACTGTAATAACAGCCAGAAGAACGAGATACTTTAGCTGTTGCCTGTAGCTTGTCAGATTAGGCTAAAATTAATTATTTAGGGTTATATAAAGTATTTAATTGAGTAACATTAATTAATAGCCACAAAGGGAGTAAGAATGGATATCGTTTTAAAATAGAAATAGGATTATAATAATTTGTAAATCACATTTTAAATAATATCTATTATTGACTACTTTTACTCTAATCTTACACCAGCCAGTAAAAAAAAGGCAAAAAATATAAGGGCTTTTTTAAATTGCTCTGCAGAATATTGTATGTGACATGGTTGACCACATTAGCTGCCATTGAACATGTCAATGTGATGAAGAACATAAATTAACAATGTAAAGTGTACTGGAGACTCTCATTCTGGTCTGGTCTCCTCAGGCCCTGCGGACTGGACCAGAGTTCATGGTGAGCATGGTAGACCTCCTCACTGCAGGGCCTGGATCACCCAGCTTGTTAGATGTTCACTGCTCATACTAAGCCCTTGAAACCCTAGTTGACCAATACTGGATAATACAATATAATACATGATGGGTATTGTGTGGTTGAATTACAATAAGGAATGTTCAATGGTAAGCACTGTGGCCTCACAGCAAGAAGGTACTGCTGGCCCGGGGCCTTTCTGCATGTTCTTCCCGTGTCTGCATGGGGTTTTCTCCAGGTGCTCTGGTTTCCCTCTCCACTAAAAGAAAACATGTTGCCCTGCCTTTCACTTAATTGTAAGTCGCTTTGGATAAAAGCGGCAGCTAAATGACATGTCATTTAATGGAATGGAATGAACAAGTGAACTAAAGCACATACGGCTTAGAACATAACACCAAAACAACATAAAACTCAAAGAACTAAATAACTAATAACAATGTGCTGCTGTGTGCTTGTGTGTGTTGTAAATAATATAATTGGTACCAGTCCTGACTTTGCAATGTATTATTTTTCTGATCAAGATAACTGACATCTCCTGGTAAGCAATATAAATATTTACTGCCATTGTATTGTTGGAGCAGCAGCAGATGGCACAGAATCATGCAACGCTGAATGTTACAACTGAGATCTCTCTCTCTCTCTCTCTCTCTCTCTCTCTCTCTCTCTCTCTCTCTCTCTCTCAGAGTTTTGCAATGTGGCCCAATTGTACACATTTATAATGATTGAACTTCTTTTACACACAAGCTCGACCAAAACAATGGATTTTTACTGACCAATTTGCAAATGCTTTCACACTGTAAGTCAGAACAGATAACTTCATGTTCTAAACCGAACATATAGGGTAAAGCCACAGTGAACAGCTGTTCATATTGTAAATTGAAACACAAATATATCCCCTGCATTTTATTCCATTGCTACTGAGAAACAGCTGATTGAAGCTATGCAAATATCAATCACAGCTGATTCCCCTCTAGGAAACACACTCAGGTGTTGAAGTTCTTTCAATCACATGACCGTATGTTACTGTAGTACATACAGTAAAAGAGGACCTATTTGGGTTGATTTTGTGTGGAAAAGGAACAATAAAGATGAACGCAAAGAAAGCAAGAAAAATGCCTACACGAGGGAGAGGAAGACGAGTACCAGGACAATTCTGTCTCTGTCTTCTTTTTTTCATTACATTACCTGTCATTTAGCTGACGCTTTTATCCAAAGTGACTTACAATTGTTACATATGTCAGAGGTCACACGCCTCTGGAGCAACTAGGAGTTAAGTGCCTTGCTCAGGGACACATTGGTTGATGGATCGCAGTAGGAATTGAACCCAGATCTCTCACACCAAAGGCATGCGTCACATCCACTGCACCACGACCATTTCATAAACCATACATTCTATAAAGCTACTCTGAGATGGTCATTCATTTTTTGTATTGAATTTCTGCAGCAAAGGAAATAAAATGCATTTACTAAACCACCAAAACACAAATATAGAGAGGCTTCAAGAGAAACTGCAGTGCAAAACATAATGATCAATATGATCAATATAATCTAGTGTCTATTGTATAAGGAGCAGACCTGACACGTATAGAATAATGCAGTTTCTGTAATTCCACCTGATATTAGTGTTTTTATGACATTGTTCTATGACTGACTAAATGTTCCTATTGGAAGAGAACAGGTGTTAGTGTTCTGGAAGAAATATTTGATTTTGAGACATGTTTGCAGTGTTTTGGTAGACTTAGTGTGTTGTGTTAATGTAATATTGTATTTTGGAAATTAGTGATGGGAGTTTAGTTTACAATGTGTGATTTTGAGCAAGAAATTAATTGTTTTGTCAATTGTGTGTTGTAGGTGTTTTGGTGCATTAAGAGTTTAGGAAATTTGTTAAAAGTATTGAAAAAATTGTCATAGCAATCGTGAAAAACTGTAAGTGGTTTAGTGGTTTAGCCCTTTTGTTGTCTTCCTGTCGACCATGCACTTGTTGTCCTCCCGGGTCATACATGTTGCAAGCATAACAAAATTGACCAGTTCATAAAGCATGAAGTAATTTATTACTCAATTCTGTGTTATGCCTTTTATCCAACTTCATTCCACTCATTAGTTTTACACGTATTTTTGCATTCATGGTCAACAGACCTCATTTACATGAATTATACCTAATTTCTGAGTAAAATGAGGATATATGATTAGTTGTTTTGGATTATAACAAACTGGTATATGGCAAATTTTAGCCAGGATATACCCAGATCAAAATTTATTCACAAACAACAGAGAGCCAACAAAAAGGACAAAACTATTTCATGAAGAAATGTATTGTCTCCATTTAGGAAAAGACACATCGAAGGTGTTATAAAAACAAGTTTACAAAGCTGTAGCTTTGAAGATGTGTGTGCGCTCACGTGTGTGTGTGTGTGTGTGTGTGTGTGTGTGTGTGTGTGTGTGTGTGCGCACTCACGTGTGTGCGCTCACGTGTGTGTGTGTGTGTGTGTGTGCTCACGTGTGTGTGTGTGTGTGTGTGTGTGTACATACTTGTACATACTTGTACATATGCACGTGTGTCCGTGTGTGTTGCGGAGTGAATGTGTGTATGCAGGTGTTTTTGTGTCTGGGCATTTCCATGCATGTGTGTGCATGTGTGTGTGTGTGTGTATCTTCTATAAAGCACAATAGTGCCCTATTGCACTACCTGTAGTCAAAATGCACCTGGGAAGACCATACATGCTATAAAATTTAATAAAACACCCAAAATGCTATGAAAGTTGTGACTATGAATTTTACTTGCGAAGAGCATGGAACGGAACAATGCATGTTATTTTTGGTTAACTTGGTTGAAAGAAACCCATATTTCTTATAAGAAACTTTGAAAACACGACACATTTAACCCAAAGGCAACAACAAGGGTTAGATGTCTTTTTACTGGCTGGTGTAAGATTAGAGTAAGTAGTCAATAACGCCACACATAGGCTAATACCAGAGGAATGTACATTTTATTTAAAATGTGATTTTAAAATTATTATTCAATTATTAAATACTTTATATAACCCTAAATAATTAATTTTAGCCTAATCTGACAAGCTACAGGCAAAAGCTAAAGTATCTCGGTCCTCTTGCAGTTATTACAGTTCTTGTACTTTTATTTTGACACGTTGATGTTACTTCCGGTCCAGCGCTGCATTGATATGAGCGACTTTCGATCTTCAACACATAAACCCATACAAAACAAAAACGAGACCTGTGTTCATGTAATTTTCAGTGATTATGCACATTACAAAAAATGAGCCGTTGTTGGGTTGAAACGGAAACATGAAAAACAAGAAAACAGTTGAAAAACGAGCAGTTTTCCAGTTATTTTTTCATTTGTATGGACATTGGAAAAACGGGAAAACGGAGCTCATATTTTCGTTTTTTCGTTTTTGGTTTGAAACGAAAAACGAAATATTGACCCGTTTTTTCGTTTTTTCGTTTTTGGTTTAAAACGAAAAACGGATTATACTTTAGTACCCTGACCCACATACAAATAAAGATCAGTATATGCATCATAAAGTGCCTCTGATAAAATACAGACAGTTAACAATTCAAAAGAGGTAGCTATTTAATCAACTTACCTCAGAAGTTACTCGACAGCCAGCAATGGAAATGAATGGAGTCCGACGCCGTGAAAGGATTGTTTGGAACTATGCGACACTGCATACCCCGGAAGTAGGCAGCAAAAAACGTACAACGGAGACCAATGGGAGTGTCGCCACTCTGTCTTTCTCTATCACTCTGCTCTGGGGGTTACGGTGAATAAGCTAATGATCCAATAAATTGGCGTGTTTTTAAGTGGAACCACCTGTGTACTGTGCAGGGCTTGTAAGTACAATGAAGTGAATGACAAGGTGCTATTCCACAATTTGAACCAGTACCAGTTATTTCAATGTCAACGACAGCGCTTGTGTGCCTTTATGTAACTTTATACTTTGACTCCACTGAGTCTCTTTTGTATATTTTGATGCCAGTACTTTTGCACTTTTACTTGAAGGATTTTAAATGCAGTAGTTTAAAGTTTTTTTTACAATGTAAATAAAATATCAGAGTATTTCCACAAGTGACTGGCATACAAGCTAATGCATATTCTTTCAAAATATATCAATGTGCTGAATCAAAATCTTATCATTACAGTAGTTTTTACTGTAAAATGTCAATGCCAGTCAAAAAACCTTAACTTGGTATATGTATTCTCAAAAGATTGTATAATGGGGCTCAACTGCATTACTGTTCTGGGTTATACTGTATGTAGTCTTGCATTGCATTATCTCCAGAGCGCTGTAGAAGAAGTCTGGCTGCACCACACATACATTCTGGGATAGGAGAAAAAAAACGCTCTGGGTTGTTTGCATTTCTTTAAACCAATCATAATGGTCTTGGGCGGCACTAAGCACCGGATGCAGTGACGGAGACTCTGCTAAATAATCTCGGTCATTTAAATTAGCTGATAGATGGCCTGATTAACCAACTCCCGGCCCTACAGACAAATCATTATTCAAAAACAAAACTCTCTGCTGTTGCTTCATATTACAGTACGTATATTTAATATCTTTGGGTTTCATACTGTTGGTCAGACAAAAGCAGGAATTAGAAGATTTCACCTTGGGCTCTGTCACCCTTTTCATGTTTTGCTAAATGAATTGAATCAAATCAAATTATGTTAACTATTCACACAATAATGTAATGAGCTATTTAACATGAGCTATAAAAAATGAGCTGGAAACATGGTTAAACGTAATTTACTCTTACCAGTTTTGTGGGTACTTCGTCCACAGCAATCGGTCCCAAAGCATCTCAGTTAGAGAGGAAATGGTGTAAACCTATTCCTTGTCAATATTAACAATCATTCCCCGAAAGAACCAAGCAGGCCTGCCTTGTGGCACCATCCACATTTTCTTCAAAACTTGCCATTCTCAGCGTGTAGAACACCAGCTCAAAGTGTGTTGTTTCCTGAAGAGAACGGAGTTAGACAACATCAACACACAGCTAAAGGAGCCGTGGTGTACAAACAGGATGTCAGGCTTTATCCTGGAAATGTACTTCCCTTGATCCAGACTATGTTGATGAAGCCAGCTGCAGTTGGGATGAAGGTATATATAGTGGGTGTGTGGTGTTGAATGCTGCGTTCCAGTTTAAACACCACACACCCAAACACTATATATACCTTCATCCTGACTCCCTTCTAATGTGCTCTATGAAAGGGCCCAAAATCTGCATAAACTTAGCATGGGAGTTAGACAGAGAAAATCAAATTATTTCAAGAAGTAAACGTGAAATCATATAATTTAGCCACTTTTTGACTCAGGGAGGAAGAGGTTGACTTACATTCTCTTGGAATGACCCGCTTCACCATGACCATACCAAACATGAGGGCTTGTTGTAAAGCGGAGGTGAGATCCAGAGAGTCATTGGAGCAGCCCAGAATCACCAAGAGACAGCCAAGAGCCAGTTATGTGTTATACACACGTCACTGTACAAATGAAAAAATGTCAACCCAAAACCTTGTGAGCTTAGAGCAGGACCGGAAGAGATGCCCAGGGGGTTCACTCTGCTGACTTACATTTATATGCATATTTATTTTTAATTGTGTGTGCTGTTACCATTTATAGTTGCAGTGTCTTTATTTATGCTGTCCTACAGGAGGATGGGACTCTGAGGGATCATTAAAGTGTTAAAGTATCCTACTTAATGTTAATGAATTTTACTGGGTCATAGTGACAACATATTATACCCCTTAGGTAAAATAGTGTTTTCCTGTCCCACAGAGTGGAAGGTAAGCAGAGAAGGGCGGAGTGAGAACACTGTCATCTCTCACGATACTCCCTCTCTATTGTCTCTACATAACCCCAGACCTGCTCTGGTGCTTGTGTGGAGCTGGAGAGGAGGGAAGCCTTTCCATGTCATGTCATGTTAACTCAGTGAGAATTTAGTGTGTGTGTGTGTGTCAGCAACTTTCTAGCTCTTTCTATTATTTCCCTGCACTCTCTCCTTTTTTTGTCTTGTCTCCCAGGGTTTTCCTACCATTCTAAGGCTTAGGTGCAGCACCCAAGCCGTTTTAGGGACCACCTAAGCTAAATTAATGTAAAATCAATATAAGCATCAAAACTAACTGAATGACTTTCAGATCTAATGATTGCAGTTGGTTGACTTAAGCTTTTTGAGTGGTATTTATTTATTATCTGCTCTAGTATGGAGCTAGATTTGTTTCTTTATTACATACGAGAAAATAAATGATCTGAGAGAAAAAAAATGACGATGCTCACCCGACTGGCCAATAGGAACGTGGCCCTGCCCATGACATTATTTTCACAGCGAGAGCAAAATCCTGACACGAGAGCAAGAAATGACATCGAGAGCAAATACTTAGGTTTTGAGAGCGAGAAGAAAAACATTTTGAGAGAAACACTTTTTTTTGAGAGAAAATGTTTTCACACTGATAGCAAGAAATATATATTTGAGAGTTTAAAAAAGTATTTTGAGAGAGATTTTTTTTCTTAGAAATAATTTTAAAAATTTCAAATTTATATTTTTTATGTTCTATGAAAAAATACATTCTCTCAACACTTTTTTTTAGTCTCAAATATGATTTTTTGCTATTGGTATGAAAACTTTTTCTCTCAAATATTTTTTTTTCTCATAAAATGCTTTTTTGCTATCAGTGTGATAACTTTTTCTCTCAAACATTTTTTTTTCTCTCAGATCATTTATTTTCCTGCATGTAATAAAGAAACAAATCTAGCTCCATACTCTAGTTTCTCCAATGTTTTAGACACAGATATGGTAGTAATAATGGTCCAGAATTATGTGAAATTGCACCAAATATGTTTACCTAAGTCCTCCACAAACCTAGGGAAAACACGGTCTCTGTTCATTTATAAGGCAGATTCCTAAATCCCCGGGTTAAGCGCAAATTATTTGCGCAAGTTAAAACATTTTCAATATGTGTGGTTGTGTCTTCGCCTCAGTTCGCCCCGGAGGAATTCCCAGACAAACACGTCTCTCCATTAGGGTTGCAACTCATATCCTTACCGATTAATCGTTGACTTGTTTAGGAATGTCAGAAAATCCATCAGAGTTTTCCACAGTCCAACATAACGTCTTAAAATGTCTTGTTTTGACTGACATGTAAGAAGCCAATTCTATCATTAGGGAGACAATGGAACAGGCAAACGTTTGAGGGTTTGAGGGAACATGTCATTGGAGCAGAGTCTCACAACTGAAACCTAACTTTGATTTGGTAATTATTCAGTGTTAATGGGTGTAATCCTGTGGTTCATCACTAAAGTGTATGAAACGTAACTGCAGGCTGGAGTTAACAGTGACAACAGTTGAACCTGTGACCGCTGCCTCCATATGTAAGGCATGCTCAATCAATCCATTCACATTTTTTAGTAGTTTATAAACACACAAAAAAATGTAAGTCAGACTGATGACATTAGTAGCCAACTTTTAAAATCCTGGCTATGGCACTGATTAAAACAACAGAGGAAACAAAATATTTAATAAAAAGGTATATTGCCAGTAAAATACATAAAGCAAATAAGAGGAAAGTTTTACTTGGGTTTAGAAATATCTTTCAAAACCTTCGTCAGACATTTTACCCTATAATAATACATTTATTTATATAGCACTTTTCAAAACAGATGATACAAAGTGCTTTACAAGACAATGAAAACAAATAAATGAGGCAATAGTAAAATGAATTAAAACAGAGCAGCATATATCAATAACAGAATAAAAATAGTAATACAAGACAATAAATATTTGCTTACACGCAAATAGGTGCATAATACATATACCCTTACAAGCATGCTCTGTACAAATGCTTCGCCACACACATGCACATGAAGAAAATATGCACATATAGACACATAACTGTAGGACATTATAAAAATGTCATTCTAAAAAAATGCATTTTTTAAAAGTCGATACGGATGCAAATTATCCTATCTCTACAGGAACAGCAAGAAGTAGCTGACTAGATGATCTCAGATTGAGTTCAGGCTCATAGGGTGTTAGAGATCACCCACATCTCTCATAGAGATCCAATAATAATAATAATAATAATACAACCCCAAATCAGAAAAAGTTGGGACAGTATGGAAAACACAAATAAAAAAAGAAAGTAGTGATTTCTAAATGTACTTTGACTTGTATTTCATTGCAGACAATACAACAGCACATCATTTAATGTGTTCCTCATGATTTTTATAGTTTTTTCTTAAAAAAAAAACAAAATTCCTATTTTGGTTCTTGCAACACATTTCAAAAAAAGTTGGAACAGTAAAGCATTTACCACTTTGTAATGTTGCCATTCCTTCTCACAACACTTAAAAGACCTTTAGGGACTGAAGACACCAAGTGATGAAGTGTTTCAGGTGTAATTTTGTCCCATTCTTGCTGCAAACAAGTCTTAAGATGGGCAACAGTACGGGGTCTTCGTTGTCGCATTTTGAAGCGCAAAATGCGACAACGAAGACCCCGTACTGTTGCCACACATTCTCTATTGGAGACAGGTCGGGACTGCAGGCAGGCCAGTCAAGTACCCGTATCCTCTTCCTCCGCAGCCAGGACTTTGCAATGTGTGCAGAATGTGGTTTCGCATTATCTTGTTGAAATATGCATAGACGTAACTGGAAAAGATGTCTTCTTGAAGGCAGCATATTGTGCTCCAAAATCTCTATGTACTTTTCAGCATTAATGGTGCCATCACAGTGCAAGTTACCTTTGCCAAGGGCACTGACACAACCCCATACCATGACAGACCCTGGCTTTTGGACTTGTTCCTGGTAGCAGTCTGGATGATCCTTTTCTTCTTTGGTCCGGAGCAAAAGGCGTCCATTTCTCCCAAAAAATACCTGAAATACTGATTCATCTGACCACAGTACACGTTTCCACTGTGTGATGGTCCATCCCAGATGCCTCCGAGCCCAGAGAAGTCGACGGCGCTTCTGGACACTGTTAACATAGGGCTTCCTTTTGGCACAGTACAGTTTTAACTGGCATTTGTGGCTGTAACTACGTATTGTGGTACTTGACAAAGGTTTGCCAAAGTAGTCCTGAGCCCATGTGGTGATATCGCTTATAGATGAATGACGATTCTTGATGCAGTGCCGCCTGAGGGCTTGGAGATCACGGTTGTTCAGCTTAGGCTTGCACCCTTGTCCTTTACGCACTGAAATTCCTCCTCATTCCTTGAATCTTTTAATTATGTTATGCACTGTTGAAGGTGAAATAAGCAATGTCTTCCTATCTTTCTTTGAGGAACATTGTTTTTAAACATTTCAATAATTTTCTCACGTATTTGTTAGCAAACTGGCAATCCTTGGCCCATCTTTGCTCCTAAAGGACTAGACCTTTCTTGGATGCTGCTTTTGTACCAAATCATAATTACAATCACCTGTTGACATCACCTGTTTCAAATCACATCATTATTTAACCAATTTACCTGATTACTAGCCCTAAATTGCTCATGTCCCAACCTTTTTTGGAATGTGTTGCAGGTCTGAATGACAGGAAAGGATGTATATTTACAAATGAAATTAGGTTAACCGGACAAAACATGAAATATTTTGTGTTCACATTGTCTGCAATGAAATACAAGTCAAAGTACATTTAGAAGTCACTACTTTCTTTTTTTATTTGTGTTTTTCATACTGTCCCAACTTTTTCTGATTTGGGATTGTAATAATTTATACTTTATTAATCCCGCAAGGGAAATTACAATGTTTTCACTCTGTTGTTATTATTATTATTATTATTAATATTATTATACACATTAAACACAGGCCTGAATTACACACACATGCTCAGTACCTCTACATGCACTAATGGAGAGATGTCAGAGTGTGGGGGGGGGGCTGCCCATGGACAGGCGCCCGAACAGTTGGGGGTGAACTGGCACCTCTCCAGCTACCAGTCCACCACCATACTTTGGTCCGTATGGGGACTTGAACCAGCAACCCCTCCAGTCCCATCCCAACCCAACTTCCTACTGACTGAGCTACTGCCTACCCCATTATATACTCTGGGGCCAGTACAAGTTGTTCTTTAAAAGCAAGTATTACCATTTTTAAATTGATTCTAAAATTTGAAGGAAGCCAGTGTAATGATTCTAGGACAGATGTAATGTGCTCCCAATTGTTAGTGCCCATTAAAAGCCTGGCAGCAGAATTCTGAACCAGTTGTAGGTCTGGAGTGGCAGTAATCGATTGTAGAAAAACAAGCATGTATGACCTCCATGTCACTGAAAGACAGAACAGATTTTATTTTGGAAATGGTTCTTATTTGTGAAAAAAACATTCTACGCTAATTCACGGCTGTGTTTATACTCGGTGTTTACAGCCCACCAAGCCTAATGCTGGTATGCTTAGCTGAACTTTACGGAGCCTATAATGTGTGTGCACTAAATGTAGCCTGTTTCGTATGTCGTTTTTATATAATGTCATTTTTATATATTTTAAATGTGTAACACCACTTGAGCCACGATGAAACGTTGTTTCGTGTATATGGTTGAAATAACAATAAAACACATTGAGTTGAGTCGAATGCCTCACTGTCTGTCTGTCAAGCGGTAGGCGTGGCTTGGGAGTGGACTCAAAGCAGCGAAGCAAAGTGCATTCTGGGATTTGGTGTCTTTCGTCCATATGAGCCAAAAACACATTTTCTGGCTTTTCTCGGCCTAGAAGGCACCAATTAAAAAAAAAGAAATTCACATTTCTGCTACATAAGTGACCCAATTTAAATATATATTCAGCTTTCCAGCGGTGAAATATCCCTTTAAGTGCTTCAGTTGCACAGTGTAGTATTATTACCAACAATTTGGATACATACCAATTCTACTGCAACTACTTTGGGGATTTTTTGGACACAGGATGTACTTGACAAAGTCTGAGTTCACTTTGACTGGTGAAAGTATGTCAGTGGGTTACATTGACACCAGTGCTAGGCTGTAGGAGGAGCCGACCAACTGGGTCACATGGTTGCACACTCGACTCGGAACAGTCACTGCAAAACCAGAAAACCAACCAGCCCTTCACACCACTGAGTTGCGTCTGTATCGCAGCTTTTCTCCTCATACTAGCTTTGGATGGAATACGGCATATTTCAAGATATAGCTCAATTACACTGAAAACAGACGAGCTGTGTTTGTCTCTGTTGGTAGAGTAAAGCCAATACCGTTACCACCTTCAGGACGAAAAACGGATATTTTTACGTCGTTGAAACCCCGGTCTCTGAAAACTTAACTGCTTCGGTATCGTGTAAGATTTTTTTGGGGGGGTAGTTCGCTAGTCGTTTGTCACTGACGACGTTATTTTTTTCTAGGCGTCGTTCATTTCAATGTTGTAGCTAAACAGCCAGATTCTCAACCGCGGCTCATTCAGCGACTTTTCAGTTGCTGAACACAAACAGAAACACGGCTTCGGCACTGAGGTAGCATAGGAGGAGGAAACCCCCAAAAGTCACAGGATATGGAGTCGACCAAAGCTGGTAAGTGTGCTTCAACCACAATTTAAGTGATATAAGGTAACGGTACAGCTTGTTACAGTGGGCTTAATATTGTGGTCACATCCTGCCATTATGTTCAGGGAAATTGCGTTTACTAAAAGTAGCACGACTAGCATAATGGTTATATCTCTACAGTCTGACAAAGCACTTAAAAAAATGTTAAAGGTACACTGCAATGCTGTGTTGCTATTAAATTGGGTAAGGAGTGCCAGCGGACTGTTGTCATTAACGTTAGCCAAGTGGATGGCTTCAGTTCGGCACTGCAGTCTCCTCTCACATGGACCCGTCATTCTAGCCATGTGCACCTGTGTTTACGCTCCCCGTGCGTCGTCGCTCATTGGCCAAGCGGCGCCGTGACGTAGCATTGCATAATTGCTCCCGTCAAGATAGTGTGGGGTCTCGCCGCGATACACGTGAGGCATCACACAGCAGCTAGCGGTGACCCAGTTTTCCCGGGGGAAAAAAACATGCTTGCTCCACGTGGGGGCGTGTTGGAAAAAAACGTCGATAGTTTTGGTGCATTCAGGGATCATGGGATACAATGGTCTTTGTATAGTATACAGCGTTATTTAGGGCCTTTGGCTAAAAAACTTGTTCAACTCAGTTTTTATGTGATGTTATATAATAACTTGATGTTAAAATAAATGAGTTTATCCAGTGAATTCAGTGTTATAATATGCATCGTTTGTGTTACATTCCCTTTGAAAAACTAAAATGAATGCTTTTTAGTAGCTACAGGTTAGGTTACATTATTGCCACAGCTTAAAAACTCAAATGACAGGACCCAAATTACTTAATTTCTCCAAATTATTTTGATTTAGTTAGAAGCTGCAAACGTACTGAGTGAGATGGACCGACATGTTTCCCATTGACTTGTAAGTGTTGAAAAGTGACACTTCCCATGGGACCTGAATGCAGCAATCTCTAGAGTCAGTTATCCGACTTTGTCAAATTTGGATAGAATAAATCAAACCAAGAACAAATGTTTGGCGAGTTAATCTTATAATTTGTCACTTTAATACATCATTATAGTACTATGTAATTATCTACTTAGCAGGATTAATAACTGTTAAATGTTGAGCATTGTTGAGCCTTGTTAGTATCATTACTTTGTGAAATACAATTTGATGTGATTCGTGGCATTTTGACAAAGGTTTTATTCTGAAAAACACCAGAAGTTGTAAAATGCTCCATATTATCTACCACACGGAAATATAATATGTATTTTCAAATACATCTGTCCCATTTTCTGTGGAAAATAACGTGGTAACGTTAAACACATTTCCCAGTCCGTATTTATGCCAATACTGCTATTAATAAACGGTCAAAATAAGTCTGAAAATCATAAAAAAACATTTAAGGATCGGGTGTCGACTTACTTGAGATTACATATATCACTTATATCAAGTACATGTCCTGTCAGGTTTTAAAAAGTTGACCCATTAAGAGTGGACTTTTTGGCACTAGCCTGTATTACGTGAAAGGCTGCAGGGACAGGCCAGACTACCTACCACACAACCTTGTGAAGCTGAAGTTATGTAATGCCTGTTGCTTAATCACTGGGAATGGCAGGGGAAGAAATCAGGTCAGCCTATGTTGGGGAGGGGGGGGGGTCTCAGCGACAGCAGCAGCCTGTCTGCTCAGCTCCTAATGGCTGAGGAAGCTGTTGTCGTAATATGATCTGCCCTCCTAATGTAAAGCTTGTTAGTTCCACAACAACACTACACTCACTGTATATAGAGCTGTAACCATTCCCAATGTTGCTGTACAACTAATTGTCTCAGAAACAATTGCATTTTCAGTCAAATACATACTTACATACTGAAAGTAAAATTATATTGTTAAATGCAATTTATATATATATATTAGGGCTGTCAGTTTAACGCGTTATTAACGGCGTTAACGCAAACCCATTTTAATGCCGATCATTTTTTTAACGCACGTTTAACGCATAGAGAGAGCAACGGGATCTGTTAGTCCACTTCTTTAACTGTCTATGGCCACGCCATGTCCCGCCCTACGAAGCAGCTGATTGGTTTGGTTTAGGCATTTCACCACGAGTAGTTATGATAGTGGATTGGTCAGGGGATAGGACCTGAACAAATGGAGTTACGTTACCTTGGACGCCTGGCCAATAGTAGTGATTGAAGGGCGGGTCTTGTAATTTCGCAGACCGGAAACAAAACAGACACAGGCCGCGGCCGGTTTGAGCCAAAGTATGGTATGAGCTTGCTAGCCGCGTAGCTAGTAGTCTCGTCACGGCGATTAGCTTCGGAGCGAGTAGTGACTCTACAGTCAGTGAGAGAAACAAAGTGTCTCCTCTGTTCTTTCTGACCACGGTGGGAAACCTGCAGCAGGAAAACCCTCTCCTTGATTTTACGTTGGTTATGAACGAGAACGAGAACCAGGAAATGAGTCACGGGAAACCGGTTGCTATGATGACGGCTATGCCGCTGACGGCGCTATCAGCCCATAGACAGTAGGACCAGCCACGCTCGCCTCAGGCATGAGGGGGTACTACCCTTTATATACTGTCATTGAGTACTACCTGCAATGGAAAATCGATGTAACAGCGTTACATTATGTGACAGATTATTAGCTCCAAGTGTGAATGTTAGTGTGAAATTGAACATAACGTATATGACAATGTTGTTTTCAATAAAAAAACATTGTCACAAAGCAAGCCAATCTACTTTTCCATGCTGATAAGAGAATTAAAATGAGAAAATATAATGGGACAAAAAGAAATCAAGGGACATTTAGAATAAAAATGTGCGATTAATTGCGAGTTAACTATGACATTAATGCGATTAAATATTTTAATTGCTTGACAGCACTAGTATCTTTTGGTATGCATTTCAGAAAAAAATGGTTAGGATTCAGGTGTAATTGCAAATAGTGATTAATCATGATTAATCCACTGAAAATTCTGATTAATTTGATTAAAAATTTTAATCATTTGACAGCCCTAATATATATATATATATATATATATATATATATATATATATATATATATATATATATATATATATATAGTAAATAACTGGTTATCACCTGCGTGGAGGCATATAAATCTACATACAAAACTGCTACATATTTGGAATCTTGTTTTGTAAATGTGTCTTTTTATGGCAACCCACTAGACTATATATATATATATATATATATATATATATATATATATAAAGTTTTTTTAAGCAAATTAAAGTTTGAATGAATTGCAGGATACATCTTTTGTTTATATATCATATATACCGTTATGTGACCCAGATAATGTAATAACAGGGTGGATACTAACTGTATCCACCCTTGTTGTTTTTGTTATGAACAAGTGCCAACAACTAACAATTGAAATAATAAAAAGATCTAGTCCGACCAATAATCACTTATATAATTACAATTTGGCATTACTCTAGGGTGCCTGTGTTGCTCACCTGGTAGAGCGTGTAGCTCACCTGGTAGAGCAAGCACCTCACCTGGTAAAGTGTGTAGCTCACCTGGTAGAGCATGCACCTCACCTGGTAAAGTGTGTAGCTCACCTGGTAGAGCATGCACCTCACCTGGTAAAGTGTGTAGCTCACCTGGTAGAGCATGCACCTCTGTAGCTCACCTGGTAGAGCATGCACCTCTGTAGCTCACCTGGTAGAGCATGCACCTCTGTAGCTCACCTGGTAGAGCATGCACCTCTGTAGCTCACCTGGTAGAATGTGCTCCTCACCTGGTAGAACGTGCACCTCTGTAGCTCACCTGGTAGAGCGTGCACTTCACCTGGTAGAGCATGCACCTCTGTAGCTCACCTGGTAGAGTGTGCACCTCTGTAGCTCACCTGGTATAGCGTGCGCCCATATACAAAGGTTTCGGTTCCGACCTGCGGCCCTTTGCTGCGTGTCATTCTCTCTCCCCTTCCATTTCTAATCTGTCCTATTAAATAAAGGCCTAAAATGGCAACCACAACAATGTGGCATATCTAAACAAAATCATTAAGACTTTAGCTAATGTTAGCAATAATTGTGGTTAAACAAAGAAACCGCTATTATGTAAAAAAAATTGACAATTAGACAATTATGTTTTAACTGTTACAGGCCTGACTGTACATTTCATTTAAGGGGAAAGGAAACGATAGGGACTTGAGCAGTGATAGCCACCATGACACAACAGACAAAGAAAAAAGCGCCGCCTACAGAAACTTGAATATACTGAACAGAACATTAAGGGATAACATTAAGCGTTTGATAGAGGGATTATTAGTACATTTGGTGCCATAGCAGCAGGAAATTGGGAAAGAATGAGAAGACACATTTGATTGTGTTGCATCTTATACCATGAAAAGAAAATTTAAGACAATATTTATTTTTAAATAGAAAATAAAGATAAAATGAAATTAAAGGATTAGGCTGTCACTCTCTTTCTGCCTTTCCTATTCCCAAGCCCATTGGTTCCTAATGAATATGGCTGGGTTAAAATAACCAATTCTCCAATTAAAATCGATCACTGATCTGATGTTGATTAATATAATCACGAAATCAATCTTTTAATATGTCGTATGCCTTTTCACCATGGATGTATAACCCATGTAGGCTATAACGTTTTGGGGGTCAATTCTTAATGTAAACATAAACCTGGTTCATTAAAATAACAAAAAGCAACCCTCAGAATTTACAGCATAAGTTCTTTGAGAATCATTTATATTCAAGCAAAATTGCTATTGTAACTGAAACATCCCTAACCTAATTCATATTGAATTGGAAATGTGATCAAATTACAAGATTTACGACCCTGTGAATCAGAATCGAATCGATTGGAGGAATCATTGGCCATGATACCCAGGCTTACAAATATATAGCTTTATTTTTTCAGAGAGGCCCAAGTAATTTCCTAAAACAGCTGTTTTTTTCCAAAACGTGATTCGAACAGGAGGTGCATTTGTTGTGGATTATTTTCTGCAGCCGATTAATACACATTCATGTGCTTTGATGCACACACATTACTCCTTAGTAGATCAGGGTCTCCGCTCGGCCTTAAAATGTCTTAAATGCGCTGAAGTATTAGGTTCTAGGTCTTAGATCATTTTAAACAGGTCTTAATTTTCCTATGTCCATCTAATGCTCCTGCAGTGCTTTAAATGTTTTTTTTTATTAGTTCTTTTTTTTGCTAGTCCAAATATAATTTGCTGTATATTTAACGACTATTATTACTCTGTTTCGCTTTTTTTCAATTTGAATAAATGTTTTTACTTTGCAAGTCATTTTTTAACTACATATTGTTGAACTTTAATGTTGTGTTATATGTTTTAAATTTCATTGATAAAGGTCTTAAAAATTCTTAAATTTGACTTGGTGAAACCTGCAGAAACGCTGTAGACACAGTCGATCCTGGTTTGGGTCTGCACATGGGATTTGGTGTAAAAACATCTTACCCATTAGAGAAATCACAACACAGCTGATGTGCATCATTCTCTTCCAGCACAAATGTGGGCCCAGTGTTGAGTTGTTGCTGCAGTCCCTGTCATCATGGCACCTTTTTCTCTCTGTTGTCCAACAGGCGGCGTAATAGCCTACATCAGCTCATCCAGCTCTGGCTCTGGCTCCAGCCCGGATTCGTGCCACAGCGACTCCTCCAACGGCAGCTACCAGTCGGCCTCCCCGCCGCACGGCTCTTCGCCCAGCTGCCAGCAGCTGGTCCAGTGGGCCGACCCCACACTCGCCACCGGCGGCCAAAACCTCCCGGGGACTCAGAAAAACGGACGCTCCTCCTCTGCTGCCAAATGTAGCATTACAAGTAAGACGGTCACTAGGCCGGTAACAAGTATTACATAATTGTCAATTTCTTTTACATCATTTTTTATAATTTCTTTGTTTAACCACAATTAACTGCTAACATTAGCTACGGTCTTAAGGCGTATGACTGGTAGTTGTTGATAAATTAATAATATTAGTTAAAGGTGCAGTAGGTAAGCCTTATAAAACTACCTTTCTGTCATATCTGCTGAAACTGACCCTATGTTCCAGTAGAACTACATGAAGCAGGTCATTTAAAATAAATCCAGCTCATCTGGCTCCACCTACAGCCTGGAGTGAGATTTACAAAAACCCACCGCTCCCTGTTCAGATGCACCAATCAGGGCCAGGGGAGTGTGTCAAACTACATGTCAATCACTGCTCATGCACACGCATTCATTCTCCCTTGTGGGGGGAGGGGCTTAGGAGACCGTTTTGGGCTTTAGCGGATGAGAAGTTGTTGATGTTCAAATTTTTTGGCTAAGTCCTGGATCTTCACAATCCTACCTACAGCACCTTTAAAGCGCTAACACATGCAAAATCACTAGTTTGTCCCTTTTCCAGATGAAATATAAGAACTTGTTTTTGCATTGATCAGAAATCAATGGCCTGGTGCTGCTGTGTAAGGTGTGCGGTGACGTGGCCTCTGGTTTCCACTACGGCGTGCACGCCTGCGAGGGCTGCAAGGTTACTTACACACACACACACACACACACACACACACACACACACACACACACACACACACACACACACACACACACACACACACACACACACAGAACTGAATCAGAATCATTGTCCCTGCTACCTGATGTTGCCGTGGCTGTAGCTGAAGTGGGTCACTGCAGGCGTAGCCATCTGCACGGCTACAAACAGAGACTCAGTGAAACTAGTTCACTCTGCCCATATTTATATCGGCCGCCCCTCATACTTCATGTTGCTGTGTGGCCTAGTTAACTGTGGGGGAGCAGAGTACAGTGACAAACACACCACAGTAAGCCATAGTGGAAGAACACACGCATACACACTCACACAAGTTTTAGACTGATACGCTGGGTAGCCTATGGAAGCGTATCAGTCAAACTTGCCCACAAAGAAGAAAAAAAACAACCCTGTTTTTACGAGTTAACTATCTCGTTAATTCAATAGAAATTCATAAAAACAGCTCAAACAGCTCTCGTGTGAAGCTTTCTTCAGGCTAGCTTAGAGTGTTTGATGCCATGGAAGCAAATACATCCAATCTGTTAAGTTTAATCCTGAATTTGAGTTTTTCCTGAATTAATGAGATAGTAAACTCGTAAAAACAGGGTTTTTCAAGTAAATGCATTAAGCTTCCGTACTAGCCAGTATTATATAGTTTTACTGAAATTCAAAACTGCAAGGAATGCAACGAATTTGAGTGCTTTGTTATTTGTCACTAAAAGGTGATTATTTCAATTAGGGCTGTCAACGACTATTCTAAATTCAAATATGTATTCAAATAGTAAAAAGAAACACACATTTAAATATGAAAATGTATATTCAAAATATTATAAGAGAGTAACAAAAACGACACTAATGCGATTGTTTGGGGTACGGTGTTTCCTAAACATTCGTTAAATGTAGGGAAATTTGTGCCGGTCGCAGACATGCATCTATGGAATCCACCTGACTTAAACGTACCAACTGCCCATAGGCCCCAATAGAAACTAGGACAAGAGATATCTGGAAAGACGCAGACGGTTCCCTTTTTATAACCTGCTCTGAATCGTATATATTTGACACCACAAACATAAAAACCACATTAATGCGTTCGGCAGACTCTTATCTGTCTCGTGATAATATTTTGCCGCTGGACTCACGTTTTTTGAATTAAAGAAGGAACTTCAGAGGTATACTAATCATTAAATGGACATGTTTGACCTCTCTCAGATACTATCTACCCCTCCCTTCTCTATTTCCTCACTGTGCAAATCACCATAGCAACAAGTACTGCCACACACACACACACACACACACACACACACACACACACACACACACACACACACACACACACACACACACACACACACACACACACACACACACACACACACACACATCCTATCATGGAGACTCTTTACTATAGGCCGTGTTGTCCTCTCTTTGCAGGACATGTCAAACAGCAGGTTTAAGGTAGCTCAGCACAGGTGTTACTAATGATATTAACTAAATATATACCTATGGTGACGATGCCCTTTACTCAATCACTGCATCTCTCTCTCACACTTTTTTATTCTTTATTTAGCACATCAAAATAATTTGTACATAGTAACCAATCCATCATAAAAACATGTGCAAGGAAGACAAGAAACCCCAGAGATGGGAGTAAGTCACACATGGGCAAGTCACAAGCAAGTCTCAAGTCTTAACCTTCAAGTCTCAAGCAAGTCCAAGTCATTTTGTGTGACAATCAAGCAAGTCAAGTCAAGTCATAGCTTTGGTCAAGCAAGTCAAGTCAAGTCATACAAAAGTTTCCATTTTTAAACAATAAAACTGCTGGAGTTTTATTTGCATTTTTTCCTACTCAATATTCAAAAGACATTGCGTCCAAGCCACATATATCTGAACAGTTTAAATGTATAAAGATTTAGAAAAGCACAGCCTAAAACTGATATTAGGCCAAAAAAAATATCAATATGCCTCAAACATGACATCAAATCATGAAATTCATTCAAACAATTCAAGTATAATGGTTACTAAGTCAAATAATATTCTTCAAACATGCCTCACTTTTATGGGACAGAAACACATTTAACCTAAAAAAAAACATATTCTTTAAGAGTAGCTGAATCCCACCACCTTTGCATAATTTGGAGAGATTGAATAGTAGGCTATATGTTAATATTTGTCAGTGTATTTGTGAGTCAATATGTGCGTGTTTGAGAGAGAGAGTGAATGAAAAGTTATTAATATTGGTGAGTGAATGTGTGCATGTGGTGTGTGTGAGTGCAGTGTGTGTGTGTGTGTGTGTGTGTGTGTGCCTAGCTTCATTCACATACTTCATCTGCACAACTGCGTGTGTGTCTGCATGTGTGTGTGTGTGTGTGAGAGAGAGAGAGAGAAAGAGAGAGAGAGAGAGAGAGAGCAGTTTGTTGTGTGTATGTATACAGTGTGCCTAGTTGTATTCGCTCGTACCGCCACCTTGAACAAAGAGGGGAGGGGGGGGTGCTTATTCATGGCCCAAAACTGAAGGGAGTTCTGTTCATCACAAGCGTCCAAATAGTGGTTCAGCTGAATATGGGGACTGGAACCTGAATCTCTCCCGATTTGAAGTGTCTGATGAAATTCGCCGTGGTGGTGGTTGACGTCGGATTTTTTTGTAGTGCAGACCTTGCAAACTGCCGTCCGTTTCTTCTTTGCCCTGGTCAGACGTGTAATCCTTATAGCCAAACTTTATTATTTTCGGTGCAGAGGAATCCATGACGTTAAGTAACAGCCGTAGTCTCGTTTACTGCAGGTCTGCCGCCGTGTGGCGCGTCACCATAACAACGGGCTCCCGCGCATGCAGCACTAAAATCGTAACGTTAACTCCTCCTCAATATCAGAGGGGGAAAATATATATTTATTAAACAGAAAATCAAGTCATTTCAAGTCATTTGACTCAAGTCTAAGTCAAGTCTCAAGTCATGAATGTCAAGTCAAAGTCAAGTCGAGTCTTTTATGAATGTTTATCAAGCAAGTCTCAAGTCCTAAAATGTGCGACTCGAGTCTAACTCGAGTCAAGTCATGTGACTCGAGTCCCCCATGTCTGAGAAACCCAGAGGGGCTTATAAAGTGTCTTCCTTTAATGTAGAGTACGATTACAGTTTAATATGTAACAACAAAGTAAAGGACAAAAGAAAAACCTAATATTCAACCAAAATATACACATCAATACATTTATGTCAAAAACAAAAGACAAAAAACAAGCAATGAAGAAAAGAATATTAAAGAGAAAAATGAAATGATAAAAATAAATAAACAAAGAGAGACAAAATATAAAATTGTTTCAGTGTTATTGGGATGTGCACCAGCTCTTTGGTTTTTTAGAAAAGTAATTTTTGGCCAGTTTTGACAGCCCTAATTCTAATTAAAATAAATCATATGTCAATCTAATTTGGACTTGTCCAGGCCCAGTTCTCTCCCCCGTCTCTCTTATGTCCTGACAGTGTGCCGTTTGTCTCTGCGAACACACAGGGCTTCTTCCGGCGGAGCATCCAGCAGAACATCCAGTACAAGAAGTGCCTTAAGAACGAAAGCTGCCCCATCATGAGGATCAACCGCAACCGCTGCCAGCAGTGCCGCTTCAAGAAATGCCTGATGGTGGGCATGTCCCGAGACTGTGAGTATCTGGGGTCATTACCGACAGGATCACTCGGACACCTTGCTCGTGTGTTATGCGAATTACTAGACATGTTTCGTATTTGTCTCTGTAAAATTAATTTTTACAACCAGTGTGACCTCACACCCCCAACCGGCTCCGTCAGACACCGCCTATCAAGAGCTTGGGTCTGTGCCAGGTTTCTTCCTAAAATGGAGTTTTTCCTCACCACTGTCGCACTAAATTCTTGCTCTTGAGGGAATTACTAGAATTGTTGGGTCTTTGTAAATTATAGAGTGTGGTCTAGACCTACTCTATCTGTAAAGTGTCCTGAGATAACTCCTGTTATGATGTGATACTATAAATAAAATTTAATTGAATTCCCTGACTGAGTGTCAGTGTGTATGAATTCAACATAAAGGGTTATGTTAACGAGTTAATATTGAACTGCCATAAAGTTGGAGGATATGGAGAATCAAAGTGTTCAAAACCAAATCAATTGATATGTTATGTAAGAATGGAATTCTGAAGTAATCCAATACATTTTTAAAACTCACATTTGTTTTATTTAGTTTAGTTTAATATTTATTTAATACTACTGTGGAAATGGGCGGTACAAAAAATACTTTAACTATGAGCCGATAAGTTTAAAAATAACAGTATTATTACAGGATTATTGTTGTATTTATTTAACAATGAAGTCTAGTGGGTTGCCATAAAAAGACACATTTACAAAACAAGATTCCAAATATGTAGCAGTTTTGTATGTAGATTTATATGCCTCCACGCAGGTGATAACCAGTTATTTACTAATATATATATATATATATATATATATATATATATATATATATATATATATATATATATATATATATATATATATATATATATATATACATATATATATATATACATATATATATATATATATATATATTAGGGCTGTCAAATGATTAAAATTTTTAATCAAATTAATCAGAATTTTCAGTGGATTAATCATGATTAATCACTATTTGCAATTTCACCTGAATCCTAACCATTTTTTTCTGAAATGCATACCAAAAGATACTAGTGCTGTCAAGCAATTAAAATATTTAATCGCATTAATGTCATAGTTAACTCGCTATTAATCGCAATTAATCGCACATTTTTATCTATTCTAAATGTCCCTTGATTTCTTTTTGTCCCATTATATTTTCTCATTTTAATTCTCTTATCAGCATGGAAAAGTAGATTGGCTTGCTTTGTGACTGTTTTTTTTTATTGAAAACAACATTGTCATATACGTTATGTTCAATTTCACACTAACATTCACACTTGGATCTAATAATCTGTCACATAATGTAACGCTGTTACCTCGATGTTCCATTGCAAGTAGTACTGCAGATAGTCCTGCAGATAGTACTACAGGTAGTACTGCCTCATTTGTTTCTCTCACTGACTGTAGAGTCACTACTCGCTCGCTCTGAAGATAATCGCCGTCACGAGCCTACAAGCTACGCGGCTAGCAAGCTAAAACCGGCCGAGGCTTGTGTCTGTTTTGTTTGCGGTCTGCAAAATTACAAGACCCGCCCTTCAATCACTACTATTGGCCAGGCGTCGAAGGTAACGTAACTCCATTTGTTCAGGTCCTATCCCCTGACCAATCCACTATCCTCACCACTCGCGGTGAAATGCCTAAACCAAACCAATCAGCTGCTTCGTAGGGCGGGACATGGTGTGGCCATAGACAGTTAAAGAAGTGGACTAACAGATCCCGTTGCTCTCTCTATGCGTTACTCGTGCGTTAAAAAAATTATCGGCATTAAAATGGGTTTGCGTTAACGCCGTTAATAACGCGTTAAACTGACAGCCCTAATATATATATATATATATATATATATATATATATATATATATATATATATATATATATATATATATATATATATATATAAAATATAACATAAATTGATTGATTGATTGATTAGTAAACATTATAAATCATTGTTTCATTGTTTGTTAACATTGAAATAACTTAGTTAAGTTTAACTACCGATCGCTGTAGCCTTTATTAGCGATGGTTATTACAGAGTGCTACCTCAAACTCATGTAGAACTGCAACAAATACAATTCAGCTTTATTGTCAGTTTACATTGAAATTCATTTTGCGTTCCAGAGCAGCTCCGCTCAAAAAGACGAAGAAAAATACACACATAGTAAGACACATATAGTACAAAGATGAAGACATATGATGAAAAAATTAATTTGAGTCCTTCTGAAACGATTCTCTCCTGGCTGTTACAGCTGTACGCTTTGGCCGAATCCCCAAGCGCGAGAAGCAGCGCATGCTGCTGGAGATGCAGAGCGCCATGAACAACATGATGAACAGCAGCCAGCTGCAGAGCCAGCTGCACGCCAGCCACACGCTGCCAATCGGCAAACCTCTGGCGCCCGGCGCCACAGAAGCTACCTCAGGGACCGCCGGCCCCGCCCCCTCCAGCTCTTCTCCGCCCTCCTCCTCCTCACTGAGCTCTGGCCAATCAGACCCCAGCTCCCAGCCCGAACCCGCCGTCGCCATGGACACCAGCCCCAGCTCGGCGTCACTCGGCGGGTTGGACAGTGGCGAGGAGGAGGTGATCGGCTCGGTGACCCGCGCCCACCAGGAGACCTTCATGTACAACCAGGAGCCCAGCAGCCTGGCGGCCGAGTCCCCTCCCCCCACCACGGGCCCACCGAACAGCGCAGCGGCCAACAATGCCATTAACCTCCGGGCCGAGGAGCGGCAGGACCCCTGGAACCACCACAACAACCTGGTCATCATGGCGACACAGGACCCCCCACCCTCCAGCCAGGAAGAGAACAGCAGCAACCACTGCCCCTTCAGGCTGTCCAGGACCGCCGCCGCCAGCCACTGTCCCGCCTACACACACGGAGCCTTCGGCGCTCAGCCCTCGGAGGGCCCCGCCGGCGGAGCCTACAGCGGGCCCCTGTGGAGAGGAGGGAACAGAATGCATCTGGTAAGACGCAACACAAATTCAATTCAGTGTGCTTTATTTTAATTAAAGGGATTCAATTAAAATACCTTTTAGAAGTCAATAAGAAGAAAACAAATTCAGTACAATTTAAATACAGCTGGATAAAAATAATGTAAAATAACAGTAGGCAATAAAATAAGTTCAGTGCAGACACGAATGGCCTTTAGAAAACAGCATATAAATCAACAGCTGCTTCTCATTTATCAGTTTCTCCTCACTGACCACTGATCAGCAAAGAAAAAAGGCTACACCCTCCTACAACCGCGATGACTGCAGCTGATGGGACGAACGCGCCACGTGGGGCTGTGTGCTCCCGGATTTCAAAACAGACCAACATGGCGGCTTGTTTATTATATAAAAGTAGTTCACCGCAATGTGTTTCTGAATAGGCCTGTTGCAATATGCAATAAATCAATTAATTGCATGATAAATAAAAATGAGCTTGATCATTTTTAAATGGAAATTATCGCGGCCGGAAAAAAGTCCATTTTATTTATTGTTTTTGATTGTGTTTGGTTTTTATTCCAGTGCATTTTTTGTTAACAGAGACTGAGAGCCCATTTTAGTTATTGTTTTTGGTTGTTTTGTTCATTTATTGTGGATATTTAAAATGTCTTCCAGTTCCAGTGTTAAATATTCTTTAGAAATAAAAGTTTATTGAACTTTGAAAAGGTGTACCTGCATTATTATGCCATTAGCATTATATTAGATGAAAATGGTCTCAGAACGACAATATTATAGTTTATCACAATAATTTCTGGAACAATTTATCGTCCAGCAAAATGTGTTATCATGACAGGCCTATTTCTGAATGTGTTTCTATGCTGTTGCTGAATCTGCCCCTGATTTGCATTAAGTTGCCTGGATTTAATTTTATGCAAATGAGGAGCGGGCAACTCAACGATCCACTTCACGAAAGTCGCGGCGCCGCTTCCAGAATGCATTGCCCGGCTGCTCGCATAGACAATGAATGGGTAGCGGGGAAATGACGCTTGTCGTTAAATGCACAGCTTTTAAAATAGTTTGGAATCAGCTGCAGCTGTTTCTTTTTTTTTTTTTTGGAGGGACCTGTAAAAACAGCATTACAGTGGCACAGCCTCCTAAAAATAAACTTTGGCAGCAAAACAAACACAATAAGCAGCCTGTGTAATACGATACTATAGTCAGTTCACACCGAAATTCATTTTGTGTTTTGTGATACACACAGAGCTAGACAACAATTACACATATAGTACAAACATGAAGACATATCAACCGCCATGGCAAAGAAACATCTTTCATGATATCCTCGGATCCAGATCTTAATTGGCAACACACTGATTTTGGTTTAGCAACTGGATAGACTGATGTGTAAAAGATTTCTTAAGCCTGTTGTATCCAAACAAAGGGACTCTAAAGATGGTATTCATAGTTTAAAACATGCATGGAGTCTGAAGAGATGCTGTTAGCAAGTCTGAGCATACTCTCCTTGTGGATTGTTTGAGAGGAGTGTGCAACAGGTTCACCAATGATCTTAACGCAAACTTTAAAGTTGATTGTATAATTTAGTTTTAAGTTTAGCAGATAGGCTACTGAGCCAGATTGTGCTGCAGTACAACATGACACTCTGAATCACAGAGTCATAAAACAGAGACATAATCTGTCCGCTGGTTCCAAAGGATTGAAGCCTACGGAGAAAGTAAAAGGCAATGCTGTATCTTTTTTTACAAATGTGCTCTATGAGAGGAGTCTATGATAGATTGTGATCTATCGTGGTAATGTTTTCCTCGTCTGTCCTGCGCTCAGGTTTGTCCCATGAACACCTCTCCCCATGTGGACCCCCAGAGGTCGGGCCACGAGGTGTGGGAGGAGTTCTCCCACAGCTTCACCCCCGCTGTCAGGGAGGTGGTTGAGTTTGCCAAGAAGATCCCCGGCTTCAGAGACCTGACCCAGCACGACCAGGTCAGCCTGCTGAAGGCTGGCACATTTGAGGTAAAGCCGCCGCGTGCCAGTGATTCCTAACCAGGGGGTACTAATGCAGTTACCAGGGGTTATGTGGAAAAATCGTAGAACAGCTAACTACTCAGCTAATTTGAAAAAAATAGAAATTAGGATTTGATATAACATATCATATAACAACTGTAACACCTGAACACTACGTGGTGCAGTTATTTAATGCAGACCTTATACCAAACGACTTTTCAAGCGGTTCCACTGTCGCAGACTAATTTCCAATATGTGAATGAAATCCTAGAGTTAGTTAGTTTTTTACGCGCATGTGCCATTCTTTCCCTCTCCCTATGTATATAACATACAGAAATTGTTAATAATAATACATTTTAATAACATTGATAAGATTCTGAGGGACCTAAGAACAAAATATGAATAAAATACAATGTAAAAAGGGTAGGTGTAATGAGCAAACGCTTCAACCTACACCTTTTCGGTCAGTGTCGATTAGAAACGAGTTAAGATGACACTTGAATGAATTAAGGGCAGTGGTAGAATGTAACTAAGTACCTTTACTCCAGTCCAAATGTTGAGGTGCTTGTACTTTACTTGAGTCTTTCTTTTCATGCCACTTTCTACTTCTACTCCGCTACATTTCAGAGAAAAATATTGTTCTTTTTACTCCACTATATTTATCTGACAGCTTTAGTTACTAATTACTTTACACATTAAGATTCCTGCACACAAAACACATGTCGTTTCTAAAATCTGATGTTTTATTCTAAGGTAAACTAGCCAACAATATAACAGCCTACAAGTCCAGCTGAGATGATTAGACCATTAAACACACAACTAAAATGTGAGGATTTTTCTGCATTGAGTACTTTTACTTTTAATACTTTAAGTACATTTACCTGATGATACTTACATAATATTTTCAATGCAGGGGTTTTACTTGTAACAGAGTATTTTTACAGTGTGGTATTAGTACTTTTACTTAGGTAAAGGATCTGAATACTTCTTCCACCATTTTTTTTTTTTTTTTACCATTGATGTGATGTTATGATCTATTTGTTAAAAAATAAAATAAACTAAACTAAACAGCTTTACCCAGACTGACGGAGCTGTGTGTTTGTGCTCTGCAGGTGTTGGTGGTCCGCTTTGCTTCTCTCTTTGACGTCAAGGAGCGCACCGTCACCTTCCTGGGCGGGGAGAAATACAGCGTGGACACGCTGAGGGCCATGGGGGCCGGGGACCTCCTCAACTCCATTTTTGACTTCAGCGAGAAGCTCACCAACCTGGGCCTCAGCGAGGAGGAGATGAGCCTTTTCACCGCCGTGGTTCTGGTCTCTGCAGGTGGGTTGGATTCGGTCACAGCAAGTACAAGAAAGTACGCACACACCATTGACTGTTACTGCCACTGTTCATAATACCCCAATCGGCACGTCAGACACCGCCTATTATTACACCGCCAGTATATTAATTGTACTGCAAATATTTATGGAAACTTTGAATAACAGCTTTAATAGACAATCTGCCCACAGTCCCATCCTCAAGGCTATAAGGCTATTTGCTCTTTGACAAATCAAAAGATACCACAAGTTGTAATTCTGTCTAACAGCCAGATGCTGTTCACCTCTTTGTGACCTTCTGCAGGCAAGACAAAAAAATAGAAACTTAAATGTTCCTGTATATGTTGTTGTTAACTTGTTGAACACTTGAACATGAATAAAATTGAAAACTAAATGTTTGCAACTTACCCAGTGGGTAGTGGGGATTGTTTTTTGTCTCTTACACATTAGTCGATATTGACTAGCAGGTAATGTTAACGTTATAGCATGGTAACCTCGACAACGCAGCTGATAACGTGCTAATGTTATATCTTTACTAGCTAACGTTAGCCGTCTTATATTACTAATAACATGCTAATAACTTGAGTCAACTAATCGGTTGTCTTGGTCTTAGTCGACTAAGATTTCTTTAGTCAATTAGTCATGTTTGATGCTTTTTTCATGCTGAATAACTTATTTTCAAGAAACCTAAGAGAACATTTCTCAAGATGGTGCTTTTGCATGATTCTTTGTGGAGAATAGGGCTGGGCGATATGGACAAAATCAAATATCACGATATTCTTGACCAAATACCCCGATGTCGATACTGCAACGATATTGTAGAGTTGACTATTGGTGCTTTCACAAAATATTTTCCCAATTAGATTTTTGATAAATAATCATTAATAATGTGGATATAATGACTGAGTGGGTAAAGGCAAAAAAAAATGTCTATAGCAGTCTGGAAACTAAACAAATTAAACTGTAATGCAGCCTTTAAAACCAGGAAAAGACACTTATGTCTTAAGGTGCATCATTGGTAAAAAATCCATTCTAAGGAAAAGAATCAATTAAAAACATTGTCGCAGAAAGAGATCACAATACTTACAATTTTGGATTCCCCCCACCCCTAATAACACTGTCTCTGTCCATCCCCTCCCCCCACCCCCCCGCAGATCGCTCCGGCATCGAGAACGTGAACTCGGTGGAGGCGCTGCAGGAGACGCTGATCCGCGCCCTGCGGAGCCTCATCACCAAGAAGCACCCCAACGAGTCAGCCATCTTCACCAAGCTGCTGCTCAAGCTGCCCGACCTGCGCTCGCTCAACAACATGCACTCTGAGGAGCTGCTGGCCTTCAAGGTCCATTCCTGAAGTTTTCCCTCTACTAGCAGACACCCCCGACACTAACTGCTATTAACAGCCTGGGACCGGGCCTGGAGGCCATCATGGACCACCAGCTCCGCCTCTCCTCACCACCCAACCACACCTGCACCCCCCACACTTCTCACAGGACACTTCAGCTTCTGTTCCTTCAGCCCATGAATAGAAGTTAAGGCTCCAACCTGACATTTAAAAGGGGGAACAAGACCATACCATGTTATTGTACTGTACTGTAGGCGTCAACGCCTGCCTGATGGTAATGCATACATACAGACACACTGATTGATGTATATGTTTTCTTGCGTTTGTGTGTGTAGCATACTGTATGTTTGCAACTGTACACTTTTTTTTGCATTCATAGTGCAATATGTGACTGCTTTTTTGGATTTTAGCTGTATAGTTTGGAGTCAAGAAACTTAGTGTATATTCAATTTGAATAGATGCTGTGCTCATGTGATGAGCTAAAAAAAAAAAAACCCAGACACTGAATGAATGAGGTACAATTGTCTTTAAAAAAAAAAAGAAAAATAGACGACAATGAGAAGAGGATTGTGGACGTAAAGCTGCTAAGAGTCCCAGAGAAATCTGAGAACAACGTTTTTAATCTGACAAATCAAATTTGTTAGTGTCACTCTACTGCTCGCTGATTTCTAGTCATGTATTGGTGCAGGGGTGGAGCCAGATGTTGTAGCCCAAACCTGGGGGGTCTGGGGCCATGCTCCATTTACTGCGGCTGTATGCACTATTTTTCAAGCCTTTTGATAATAGAATGCCTAAAAATCTTTACAACATGATAGTTGCCAAGGAAAAGAATCAACCTTTCGAGCCTACCTCCAACTGTCTTCATCATTCTGAAACCAGAACACAGCAAATGCTGAGGATGACTTCATTTTGTTTACTCCTGCTGCCGAAAAAGAGGCACAAATTGTTCTTGTTAATATGTTACTATTTTAATATAGTAAGGAATTTGGCGTAAACAGCATTACTAATCTTTCAACCTATTTTCGCCCCCCCCCCCCCCCCCCCCTCCGCCCCTAGATCAGTGGAAATTGAAAAACACTGAACCAATGGAGATACATTTTTCCCTTCTCTTATATTCTTTTCCTAAAGGAAAAAATTTCAGAGGCTACATTTACATCGCTATGTTTGGGTTTATAAACTATCTTTTGCTACGTTTCCCACCTCTCATTCCCCCTGCTCTGGTGTTTCCCACCTCTCATTCCCCCTGCTCTGGTGTTTCCCCCTCTCATTCCCCCTGCTCTGGTGTTTCCCACCTCTCATTCCCCCTGCTCTGGTGTTTCCCACCTCTCATTCCCCCTGCTCTGGTGTTTCCCCCTCTCATTCCCCCTGCTCTGGTGTTTCCCACCTCTCATTCCCCCTGCTCTGGTGTTTCCACCTCTCATTCCCCCTGCTCTGGTGTTTCCCACCTCTCATTCCCCCTGCTCTGGTGTTTTCCCCATCTCATTCCCCCTGCTCTGGCGTTTCCGAGCCCCTAAACCGGAGACATTTGGAAACACTTCTGACCCGTTTGGAACCTGCAGGGTTGTGTTGCAGTCTCAACGGCCGCAGACAGAGAACTTTGGCAACACTGATGCCAATGTTTAGCCGCCTGATTGGGTCATGACGTCTCGGCCTCCGAGACTAAGCTACTAACGTTACCATGGCAACTACCAGCAACAGTCTCCACCCTGCCTCCTGTTTATGCCCAGTATACCAGAATGTTGATGAGATATGAGGTTTGGGGTGTTAGTTTAAACGGTAATCAGTTCATCTACTAACCCAAACTGCTTAAAAACCAAAACGTAATAATGTAAATGTAGCCTGAGAAGGCGGCGTCTGTTGTCCTATGTGCCACAGGTCGTGTTGACTCTAACCCAAGTAGGCGAGTCAGACACGTGACGTTGCTTTCGGATACTGGGGCGGCGCTAGAGGAAAACGTCCCGCAGTCACCGGCGACTTCACGTTGCTTGAATAAACATTTCAGTTTTTACAACAGTGTACAGACTTTAGCTGAGCGTAGTTAAACTGAATAGCTAGCACTATTCTACATAAGATATGATTGTAATGTCACTGAAGTGATTGTAATGTAAAGAAATAAGCTGAGTCGAGGTGACAGCCGAGTCACTGCTGTTCAAATATTCTTTTTTGTTCCTTGTGGGTTTATTCAGGACATCTGGCCTTTTTAACATCCAGAGCTTATGTCATTGTGTTAACGTTGCTGACATGTGGTTCTGTTCTCCTCTGTGAAAGGATTGCAGTATGTGTAGATTTCTATATAAATATATATACATACTATGATACATGCATAACCGTATAGATGAATATATCTATATAAATACATTTTATAAATGCAGTTTATGCTGTGAAGTGTTTATTGAATTTGTCTGGTTGTCATTTATTTACGGAGAATGAATTTATGTGAATATTATATGTTAAAATTGAGTTTAACTCTGAGTAGGATTGGGCATCGAAAACCAATTCCAACTTGGAACCGTTTCAGAAAATCACGATTGCAAAAGAAATATGTTTTTTATTGGAATCTTTTGAATTTGGTTTTGATTGCAGTCATTGGTTCCAACTTTAATATGCATGTTTGGGTTTCCGTAGCGGCCGGCGTACTTCCAGGTGCTTGTTGCGTTGCAGCCATGGAGCACAGTAAGCTGTGCTCTAAAGTGTCGCTTTATTTTACGTTGAAAAGCCCAGTAAAACTGTAAATCACCATTGAATCAAAATAAAAGTTCCTCTTATTTGTGAAATAAGCATGTGACAAAAACTTTCACCCATGAAAAACGTGTTCGTTCCTCAGAAATGTTTTAATCCAAACCACAATCTTTTTTTCTAAACTTGTCGTTTCGGTGCCTATACTTAACTGTCGTGGACAAATGGTGCTCACTTTTTCTGGCTAAACTCAGCTACCGGCACTGGCGGTGCCTGTACCTGGCTCGCACCAACTGTCCATAAAAAAAAAGAAAAGGAAAATAATAAATAGATAGGCCTATATTTATATACAGTATGTATGGAAATCTTTGCATATTGAATCACGTCGGCTGGTAACTAGGTGGTTTGTCCAAGTGGTGTAGCCGTAGCTAGCTGTCAAAGATGGCTGCCGTTCTGCACATGCATCGTGTAGGGACCGTGACCTGTTTAAACTCCTCGAAACGAAGAATTGGAAACAGAATTGTTCAAATCAAAACGATGCCCAACCCTAGGGTTTACTTTCTGTAGGAAAGGTTTGTGTGTCTTTAGCCCTGACAGATCCACCTGTGGTGAGGTGTTCCAATCCACAGAACTTCATTTTAAAATGTTATTTCTAAAGTTTTCAAAGATACCAAATATGCCTGGCAAAGTATAAAATAATTATCAAAAATAAAGTTAAGTAGAACATCTGGGTGGTCTTACAGTTGTATTTCAGCAGTTAAATCAAGCTTTCTGTCTGTTGAGTTTGGCTCCACAGAGATCAGAGAGCTGCGAACTCGAGGCTTCAAACACAAGACGGAACAAAATTGAAGAAAAACTTCTTATCAATTCATATTTGATTCACTCTACGCAATAATTACAGCTGCCTGAAGCTTTACTGCTCGTTGTGCTCATTGTCTGTTTAGAAATGGAGCCGTTTCTCTGCTGAGATGTTTTCAGAGCTGTGTGTTAGAGCTACAGGTTTCAGGATACCCCCAGGGTCTTTCAAGTATTTACAAATAAGGCCTTAAAACTTATTAAATTCCATTTCCAGAGGACTTAACTTTTGTCTTGTCCTTTTGTAGGATTAAATAAATGCTGTAATGTCATATTTTGTTTCGGTACATTTACTTCTTGTATTTTTACTTTTATAGCATAAGAGTGACTGTTAAGAGTACAAACACTTCACAAACCAGTTTTATAAAATTTAGGTAAGGTTACTTGGTAAATAATTCTTTTCTCAGCTTAAAATCCACACTGATTTTATATTATACAGGTGTGATGATGGCATTACATTTCATCCTAGGTGGTATTAAAAATGTCCTAAAAAGTCTTAAATTGAATTTGGAGAACCCTGGGGGTAAACTACAGTTCATGGTGTGGGTATGAATGCAACAGCGCCTTCATGTGGCCAATTACTAACACTTTAGATTCAAACTGTGTCCCAACTCCATATCACATACTCATTATGTATACCATATGTACTCTATCTACTGTTCTCTATAATATTCTGTTTTTGCAGACAAATCTATCTATCTATCTATCTATCTATCTATCTATCTATCTATCTATCTATCTAGCTATCAGACTTTATATAGCATTTTTCATACATGTAAATGTAGCATAACACACACACACACACACACACACACATAATATCCCACCCCCCCGGCCCCATTCACCCACTAACCCCTAAACTGACAAAAATGAATTCATGAAAAATGGGAACCGAGCAGAACCGAGATGAACCCAGCTGAACGCCATCATAAGTGAGGAAAGTCCAGAGGCATGACGCTTAAAAACTAAAAGATACTTAAATACATTCTGTAAATAATTAAAGCTCTAAACAGTGGCTAAGTACATAACCGTAGATTGTTAAAAACAACCCATAAATATATATATGTATGTATATATATATATATATATATATACTGTATATAATATATATAATAAACATACTAAAACAAACCATATATACATAAATAAAAATAGAGCATAAATAGATAAAGGAAAGGAATAAATAAGTTGTGTATTAAAAGGCCTGACTAAACAAAAACAAATGACCAAATTTCACACAATCGTACATTTTATGCTAAGAGCCATAAATCCAACAGTGACTTAAAGCCTTAAACTTAGAGAGAAAGCAAAATGTCTTTCTAACATGCTACTAATTCTTAATACTACTGACAAATAAAGCAGACTTAGTATGTAGTATGCACTCATCTCCTTAACAGTGAGGTGTTTCCTGGAGTCCTTATGTTTTCTTGACTCGCAGTTTTCCTTGGATCAGGGTGGCACCTAAATCCGTCGTGGTCCTGCTCGGCTCCCTACTATGCCATGCGTAGGTTATTGTATTGTAAGTAAATTACCAACATGATAAAAGTAATGTTGGATCATCTTCAATTGTCTTAATTAAAATGACTAATTCATACCACCTAAATCAACATCTGACAATCCTTAATCATCATGGAGTTCAGATTGTAGCCACTTTACATAGACCATAATAATAATGTATACTGTTTATTGATCCCCAGTGGGGAAATTATTATGGGTTATTAATTATTATGGGTTAAAGAAGCAACCAAATGATCAAAAAAGGATTTTAATAATTGGGTAATGTTTGCCCCATGTCCCCTTGATAACAGACATGGTGGTTTGGACACATTTTCTTGTTTCTGCATTGTATTAGTGCTACAGCGTTAAATAGCAACACCTTACTCAACCTTTAAAGAACAGTTTGACGTGTATATTATGTCAAAATATTCCTTTTACTCTTTTGTTTTCTCTTTTTGAACACATCCTCTTTACAGCTAAGTGACAGGGCAGTGATAGTGCCACACTCATTACATTCCCTTTATTTCCCTTCTTTTTCCAGATGTCCCAGTCCCCCAAGGCTATGGTAAGTAGGGACCCACAGTTCCTGTTGGCCAGGGATCACAGGCTTGAATGGGCAGCCTGGTGCAAAGGGAGATGATGGGCAGTGTAATCCTGGAGTAAGTAAGCCATCAACAAGAGTACAGCCCGAAGAGCCCATCAAGAGTCCCTGGTAAAGGGCTAGAACTGATGGAGTATAGGGGCAGGGGGACTAAAACAAAGAGACTACGGAAAAAACAGGAAGCCAAAGACCATGATCCAACGTTATTAAATCTGACCACACAGTTAAACCAAGAAGCTCCTTTATTGTTGAATTGCATAGATTTGCCCCCACAGATTTCCACTGTAGTTCTGAGCAGAAATCCACAATTTCTTTATTGCATCATTCTTTTCTCTCGCCTCTTTATTCTCACCTCTTTCCACTCCTTTTGTACATTTAAAACAACCCAGGGGAGGTGACAAGGTTCACAATTTGTATTTTGTTCTCCTTGATTAATTCTGAACCTCTTCTGTTTTTATATTCATTTTCTTTGTCTACATCTGTAGAAAGAGAATGCACACAATTATTGTAGCACTTTGCTTGCACCTCTCATATCTTTGTTCCCTTCTCGCAGAATCACATTCAGAGTGCATTTCTAATACCTCTCAGTGTTTGTGGTGTGATACATATTTGAATTTGACTTGAAGAGAATATCCCTAGAAATGCAGTTCTGGAGAAAACAGATGTCATAAACCTGCATTCATACCCTTTTTGATGGCTTGACTATTTTGTATATATTTATATTATTTATATAAAAATATTGGCTTTTTATCATTTTTCAACAGATTTGATACAAGGCATACGCATGGCCAGCCACATTTTTTGTTATTGTCAAATGGTTATCAAGCAACAAAAAAGCCAAAGGGATATTTTTCTATTGTCCATAACTTTACAAATTGAAATAATGTTTTCAGTAAAAGACATCATTATTTATAAAAGAAAATTGTGTTTACACAAGAAAGAATATTGACTTTTTTAATTATGTTGTTCATGTTAATTTTGTGTAATTTTAACTCCAGTACTTTTTGGAAATACAGCCATTTTAAAGTATCTCATTTAATTTTGTATTCCAAAGTAACTGTAATAGCCATCTGTCTGCTTCAACAGGCACTTGTTTAAGGAAATATGAGCAGTAATTGAGTCCATTTACCATACAGTTTATTTATAAATGTATGCATTTCAATTATCCTATTCATTTTAAACAGTTCATGGTACCCTTTTCCTCTAATTTCATTAAAATCACTTGAGACACTCTGCACAGCTTTTTTTTCTTTCTGTTCCTGCTACTGTCAGGGTACGTGCAGGCTTGGACCCAAAATGCAAAAGTTCAAGACAAGGAGGCAGACAACGAAAGCACATATACTAAATACTGGGGCTGTCAATCGATTAAAAAGTTGAATCGAATTAATTACAGACTCTGTTAATCTAAATTAATCGCACACATCATTTTTGCTGTGAAAGTATTTTAAATATTTCAATTCAAATGAATCAATGAATAATCAGCATTAGTGAAATTAAACTTAAAAAACTATTTTTATTATTATTTTCACTGTTCAAATAATGACCATAACAATCAACAATATGACCTAATATGCTGAGGAAATAAATTCAAAAGTGCTTCAGGAATAGGGTTATTTCACTAGTAAATTGCTATTGAACGACAAAAACATCCACCAGATGGGAAAGTGGTATTTTACAATAACTTTGAATGCACCACGAGGCTGTAGGTTACCAGTTTCATTGAACGCACCGTCTCCGTCTGTGTTTTTCAGACAATGGCTGCAGCTGCAGAAGTGTCGGAATCCTCTACAGTGAGTGAAATACAGTCAAACTTTACACCGTTTAGCGTTAGCTGTCAGCATTTTAACCATGTTTAATCCAGCTACTAGCTAGCAGAAGGCTAACGTTACCTGCTGTTGAGTGTAGTGTTAACTAGCGTCACGTGCAGCGATGTTTCTGTTGCTTGTGGCAACACATTGTCTTGTCTCCCTCCTTCATTTTACAGTCGAATGGTGGCTAGAACGACTCTGGGTGAAAGGTCAATATGGAATGGATTAATCTGCGTTATTTTTTTTAATGCGCTATTTTTTCTCAGATTAATTAATCAAAATGAACGCGTTATTTTGACAGCCCTACTAGATACACAAGTTAACAAGGGTGAAACAAGGGACAGGTGACATGAGGGCTGATGATCAGGTGAAACACATCAGGGCGGGGCAGACAATCACAGAGGCAGGAAAACACACAGGGGCAGGAAGTAAAGCAAGACATGACACAGGAGAAACAGGCACTACAAAGTAAAACAGGAAATTGAAGCATAAAACATACACACATGGTAAAACAGAGAATACAAAAACACATGAGACAATAAACAACAAGGAAACAGGGAATAAATTAACAAAATAAAAGAGGAAAAACTACAACTAAAAAAACACAACCATGACAGCTATACAGTCTACAGCTAAGAAAGCCTTTACGGTTAAAGCTCCCTCGGATTGGAATAATTAATTTAAGTGCACCTGACTCCTGGAACAAATTACAGAACAACTCACTTGTGCCTTTTGTTTAAGTGTTTTTCTGTGTTTCTTATGATGGTGTCACTTCTTTTCTGTGTTGTTTTGTTTGTGTGTTTGTAATTTGACTGGAGGTCATTGTAAATGAGGGACGCCCCGCAATGATCACTCGTGTATAAATAAATTAATGAACCTACCTGTAAACATTTGATCCATTTCATCTCTCCACTCCTTTAGGAATGCCCTGTCTTCTTATTACAGAACCAACTGTAGCTGTCCATAACAACTCTACAACACCATGATAACACTGTGACAACCACTGCCCATATTATGACTAACATCCAATAATATTTTTGCTCTGCCTCGAACTTATATATATAATTACTGTTGTGGAATTTCCGGAAACACCATGTTGTGGTATGATGAGACTAAGGGAAATCTTAGACAACAGTGGGAGGAGAAGATTCAGCCAGTCTCTCAACCACGAACAGGTGATGTATATATATATATATATATATATATATATATATATATATATATATATATATATATATATATATATATATATATTGTTTCTCTACAGCTACAATGAGTGTAGACAGCTGTGTGATTAGGGAATGTTTTGTTTTAGGGCTGTCTCCTTTTAGAGTTTGGTAGGCCTGCCACACTTTTGCATACTTCCCAGAGAGAGTATCTCTGGCATCTGCGTTTAGGCACCTGCAATATCTTTGTTTACCTTAATCCTATGAGAACATATTACATTACATATTATGTCACTTTTGTGAACCTAAGACTTTTGTAAATTAATTTCAAGCACCAAAACAATTGAGTGTAGGTTTGTTTTGAAGAGATTTGAGAAATTTCAAAACGCGAACATCAACTTTTCAGCTTTAGGGCCAAATTATCTCTTTACACTGCTCTGGAACAAATTTGGACCTCACCTTACAGAAAGCTGGGTTTGTTCTGAACATTTTGATATGAAACACATGGGGATGAGATTATATACATGTCCCTTAAAAGGTGAATTTAAATAAGATATGTAAAAGTGTCCTTAGACCTCAGAGGGTTTAAAGTGTCAGCTAAACGTAGCGCCTCTAGCATGAGTTTAAATACACCATGTGGAGGACAAGAGTTGGGACAGCACTGCCTGATAACACATCGTGGTTATGCTGTACTGCCTGCTTATTTGTCTCCTCAATTGAGTGTTCATTAAATGCTCCTATGTAAGCCATCAAGGTCTCCTGAACCTTCTTCACGTACGTGAAATGAGTTGTGCTGCTCCTGAGTTTTCCTTAATAATTGGCTGATCTTGATGCCTTTTTTTCTCTGTCTTGTTTGTTTGTTGCTTTTTTTTTTAACTGTCTTGTGTAACTATATATGACCGCACCGTATAATTATGTTGCTAAGGACCCCCTCGAAAACGAGATGTTTATTACATCTCAAGGGGTTTTCACATAAAATAATTCCGACATCCGAGATCTACCCTGTGACATAAGAACGTTCATATGATTGCAACAAAAGTAAAAGCACAAACTGAAACTTTACTTGAAACCATCTTTATTCTCCAGAGCCAATTTACATTAGCTGCAATCATTGTCAGTCATTAGAATCAACATTTCCTCCACGCCCGTGTCAAAGCGCTCAATGGTGTTTTAAGGCACCAACGTCTCCTTCCGGGCAGCTAACCCTAACCTTAGCCCTAAACATAACCATTGCCGCGCTGCCTGGAAGGCGACGTTGGGGGCTTAACATCTGTCAAAGCACTGCCCAGAGCTGGAAAATGGATAACCAGACAATGTTCCTGGTAAACACCGAGCGCAAGACAGCAAACATTTGGAGCAGAATTTTCTCATCTTCTGTTTTGCTACCACAGATTCACTCGTACACATCCCGAAACCTTATCTCACTCCTTTTCTCTCCGTGACGGTTTTCCAGTACGTGTTGAACAGATGAGTTGAACAAGAAGACACTCAAACACACAAGAGAGAGACATCTGTGTTTTACGGTGGATGGCTTTTTCTCTGATGCTTGTTGCACTAGACGTTTACCTTAAATGTGTTCCACTGTGCTGTATTGTACTGACAGTGAAGTCCAGCTACAGTCATTTTTTAAATAGTAAAAGTAATGCAGCACTAACTTTTTTTGTCTTCATATTATTCATAACATCTTGCTCATACTGTAGTTGTTTTGCAGGTGTGGAAATGGGTTTTAGAGTAAGATACTGTATTTTTTTATGCTATATGTAAAACAATATCATGTTTATATTATGCTAACATCTGTAAAAAAAATTCTGCAGTCTGAAAAATACATCCTTTTTCCTTTGAACTCTAAAATAGCTGTGCAACTCTTGTTATTGGTTTGTAACTGAGTAACCTTAAGTGTAACAACTCGTGGGAGAGATAACGGAGCACCGGCACCTCTTCAGGAACAGTAAACATCATCTGAACCAGCTGGCAGCATTGACTATGCTTACATGCACCAAACAGCTCTGTGCATATGATAATTCAAGTAATTATGGTTATGTGTGTGACGTGTAAATCCAACGTATTCTTACAGCCATTGACTCCAGTTTGTACATAACCTACAAAAACACAAAGACTTGTATTATAACTTTAAAAAGTTAGGTTTGTAATGCTTAAGGCCTTTACACACTAGGGGCGTCTTTCGTCAATTAGTCTGGCATTGCCAGACCTTCCTCCACAGCGCTGCACAGGAGGGTCTGGCTAGTCCACACAGCATTCCTGGATAGGAGGAAAAACATGCTCTGGTTTATTGGCATTTCTTTAAACCAGTCACAATCACCTTGGGCGGTGCTAAGCCGTTCAAAAGTAGTTTTAGTCGTGCAACAGAAAACTTCGACAGATAGGCTAGCTAGCTTTTAGTTAGCTAGCCTTTCTGTAACAGTTAAAAAATAACTGTTACAGAAAGGCTTGTTTATTGCCAAGGCCACATGGTTACATTTAAATGATTTATTTTAAATGTAATACCAATAACTTATAACGTTAATTTTATAAGCAACACTAAGTCCTGTCTTTGTTGTTTATCCAACTTGGCAGTGTCCATGCAGTCCCAAAGTGCAGCGAGTCTCCTCTGTGTCTTTAGCTGCAGACTGTCCCGGTGTTTGAATCCTTTCCAGTGAAATACAGACACACTTTACAGCATTTAGGTGTCAGCATTTAAACCATGTTAAAGACAGCTAACGACGACAAAAGTCTTAATATAAAAAACATAAGTCTTTAAAGTAACTGTTCACCTGCCAATATGATCATTCTAGTTTATTCGTAACGCTCCCAGTGTGTAAAGGCCTTTATTCTTAATTTGTATTTTGATGTTATTTGATCAAAATGTACTTTTAGTTCAGATTTTTTGGTTTAACATTTCACTAATTAATTTTATATGAATAATGAGTCATATGAATCATAAGAAGCTCCTCAGCTCTACGGAGCATTTTAGCCAGATTTTGCTCTCAGAACAGAGATTGAGGGAGAGTAAATATTAAACACACATTTATCCGGTCACCAGAAACACAACTCCAAATTCATGCTAGCTCCACGTCTGCAGGTGTGTAAATACGCAATAGCAATAGCTAACATGTAAGCCATATCAACTTTGTAAGGCCTTAATATGTTAAATGATGTTATGCCGTACTGCCACCAAATGGCCAATGGCCATCGATGTTACTGTGAATGAATCTGGTTCATGGTGAAGTAAGGGTTTGGTTGCTTACTTTGCTATGAAAACAACAACCTGGTTGTGCAAACAGTTCATTCCTTTAAACATTTCAAACGAAAACCCGGTGGCTGCACTGGCAGAGTTTGGATATGACTTAGATCTGAATACAAGTCACACTTTAGACCAGATATCTTCAACAGGGGGTCCCTAGGGGGTCCTCAGAGTTAGTGCAGGGGGCCCGCCAAATTATATTAAAAATATTTTTCTCTTTCTTTCTTAGCGGCGCCTCTGCAAAATAGCCTCGGGAAGGAACTTGTTTTGGTGGAACGTGTACATTCAAAAGTAGTTTTAGTTGTGCAACAGAAAACTCAGATTGGACAGGTAGTCTAGCTAGCTGTCTGGATTTACCCTGCAGAGATCTGAGGAGCAGTTAACCAGAGTCCTCAGAAATCCACCGGAGGTTAGAACGCCAACACAAAGGCAGAGGAATGGGACGGAAATCTGGCGGAATTTCTGGCGGCACCTGAACAATCCTGGAAATTAAACGTCGTTGATATAGACTAAGACTGACCTATAGATCATATAGCTGATGATGATGATAATGATGATGATGATGATGATGATGCATGTTTGTGCAACCAGCCCGGGTTGTGATAACCAGATTTATTTGACATTTTTTTCATCCTGTGATAACTGACATTGAGACATTATTTTAGTTCAATTTCACTATCAAGCAAAAACAAGTGTATATTTTTCTACCAGGACTACTCTGTGCTGATTCACAGGATATCAAAGGCTCCTGCAAACAAGCTACCATGAGGATGAGTTCAACAGGGCTATGAAAAACAATGGGTGCATGTAAACATGGCCAATGTTACTCTTCCAAATGGCTCTGGCTCAGCACGGCCCAGCCCCTATATGCCTGAGCCTGGGTGCCTACTCCCCCCATCCGTCTCTCTCTCCCTCTGATTGTCTGTGCATTTATTTTGAGTCTTTACAGTTTTGCGAGGTGTGTGTGTGTGAGGTCCGGGGGTCGTTCAAACACTGTAGCAAGTCTATTGCTTTGATAAAAGGCATCACTTCACAGAAAAGAGGAGAAAAAGAAAAGAAAAACACAAGCTGCTTTGAGGAGTAGTGTGAAGCTTGAGAAAGCGAGATATACAGAGCAAATGTTTTGTCACATTGCAAACGGCAATACCATAGAGAGGCTTTTTCACAACAACAACATAGAACATACCGGCAAAAGAAAAGAAAGAGCACTACATTTTCACAATCTTACCAGCTTTCTCAGCGTACCCTACTGATGATGAATCAAACTGTTTTTTGGGCCGGCCAATGTTCACTTGGCCTCCAAATCCCACTGTTGGGTCACAGTGGTGGGGTCTGACCCATATGCTATCTATGCACATGCATTAATGCAGGCTGTTCTCATGAACCATTTGTACATACTGCTACGAAAAGTTATGTACTGTAATTTATATATATATTTCACGTGTTTATTGCTGTATGCACCACATTGAGGGCTTATGTATTAGACCGTGAAGTGCCACGCAGGGAGGAGGTCAATGTGGATGGCTGGGTCATAAAATGCAGTGCTTTAAAGCAAGGGAGCAGAGTTTGTGTCCCAACACAAGACTGAAAACACAAGACTTTCATGCAGGTAATGCGTGTTCATGTCCCGGGAGTACTATTACCTAGGGATGTCCCGATCAGCCTTTTTTGGCCCCCAATTTTTTAAATATTTTATATCCGATACTGAGTCCCGATCTGATACTTGTATTTGCCTAGATAATAGAGCTGCACACCATTTTTTTGTTTACAAAAATAATTAAGTAAAAAATTAACTAAAACATGTCTTCACATTTCATTTAGTGCAGCTAGCATTTTTGTAAAACTCACATCCAAAAACAACTTCTACTTAGAGTGGTGTAGAATTCACTGACGTGAATGATCGGACCGGGACATCCTTACTGTTAACCATGATCTTGTTACTAATCTTAACTAGTCGTATCGGTGCCTGAGTTAACTGTCGTTGTCGCATGACGGTAAATGTTTGTCGGCCAAACTCAACTGCATCGTCATTGTAATGCCACGGTGCCCTGTACCCGGCTCACAGTCACCTTTTCTTGGCTGGTAACTGTAAAGGCAGCTAAACTTAACTGTCATGTGACTGGTCGTCACGTGACCAACCGGCGGTCGCTTATTTCGTAGGATATCAAAGGAATTGGTGTGCATAACATTTCGTACTATGTCATATGAACCCGTTCATGAGAATGCGTTGATTAATGTGCATGTGTACAGTATGTGTCCAAGGTATACTGTATGTACTGTATCTGCGCATGATTGTGTGTTAGTGTGAATGCATGCCATCATAAGAGGTTGGTGGGCTGTTATACAAACAGATAATGTTCATCCCTGCGTGTCAATAACAATACAGTTCAATCAGCCATTTCTCCAACCCACCGTAGCACCATGACCTCACTGTTTGAACATAATACCCCCAGTTTTCAGGGAGTTGTGAAAAAGAACGGTTCAAATCATTGCATGTGGGATTAGTGAGGCAACACGGCCGAGATGAAGCATGTATCGTGGAAGCTGCTAAGGTGGATTAAAACACGAGCCGGAGGGACGACTGTGTGTGTGTGTGTGTGTGAGCGGCATGCATAACCATTCAAGCCCAGCAGGGATTACATTTAGGATGGCATCTTTGCTTGATTTTGGCATGAGGACTACATGATTGTCTTTTCTTGACATCGGTGTCATTATGTGCTTTAGTTAGTCCTGACCAGTGATGATGAACAGGCTCATGCTCAAATGCTACTGCTGTGTTCCTGTCAATGTCGGAAGTCTGAATCACCAGCATGTAGGTTGGAGTTTACAACCTTTTTGTGTTTTCCACAAAACATCCAAAAAATGAAAAAGCAAAAAAACATGGACAATATCAAGATGTTCTTTGCCCAGACAGTTTTCCTTTTTTTTTGGACGCAACTACGACAGAAAGTTAGGGCCATGGATCAATAATTCTGCCATCGTATAATGAATGCATTTGTTAAGGACTGCAACTATTATTTTTATTATCCATTAATCCACTGATTATTTTCTCATTTTCAATAATAACCGGTTGATTATTTGTTTTGTAAAATGTAAGAAAATAGGGAAAAATGCCCAACACAATTTTCCTAAGGGTTGAAATGATGTCATCTAAATGCAAACCAATTCTCCACAGTCCAAAGATATTCAAGTTACTATAACAGAAATCAGAGAATAAATAGGAAATCCTAACACAGCTGTGAATTTCTGCTTATCGTTGCAGCTCTACATTTGTTATTTAAAAAGCTCTAAACAATCTGCCTCATTAGAGATTGGGTAGGAACTCTGTAAACCAAAGAAGTTTGGTTGAAAAGTAATACATGTCACATACAGTGTGTGCGTCATACTTGAAGATTTGCTATGGAAATTAAGTTGTGATTAAAATGACCAGATTTTCGAATGGACATGGAATTGACATTTTCTACAAACAAGAACATACAGTGTGTCAAAGGCAAAGCCATGTGGTTTACTTCAATCAATTGTTCTTGCATATTCCTGACTTAAATAAACAAATGAACATTCTTTACATTCCACTGGCAGATGCTTTTGTCCAAAGCAACTTACAACTCACTCATTTCCAAAATAAATCTAAGAAATTGGACTTTTTCTCAAAATATCATGCCCTACGATTTGATGAATACAATGTTTTTTCTTTTTCTTTTGTAATGGCCCTAATATGCTGCTGTAGAGCAACAGCTAAAGTTGTCCATGATATTTAGCAATGTCTGCTAGCCTTCACAATTCAAATCTCATGTTTAGCTACCTATAGCAAAGGCAAATATTGGGCAGAATTATGCTCATACTTAACTAACAAAAATCAACTTGTGTGATTCAAGGATTAGAAACAGTATTGTTGGGCAGTGTTAACAGTGTATGCTGCACGATCTTGCCCAGGTTTCTTACTCAAGAGTTCTGCCTTAAGTTGCAGTTCTGTTGCCAAATTCAGATTTTTCCGACATCTCTGGAACGCCGCATTATACGACTTAACGCTGTGACGTGTGGCTACCCAGAGACTTACAAAGGCCTGTGAGCTGCTGTCCATTAGAGTGAGTGTTGCTGTTAATGGGCCAGGTCACAGTATGATGGCGAGGCACTGAACAGTTGAGACACTCACCGGATGGATTACTGACTATATGACAGTTACTATACCAACAAATGGGCCCGACAAAATCGCGCGGTTGAGAGAGACTAAAGCATCGCTAACAATGTCTTATTTTATGTATCAGGAGAGCAGCCGTTTTGAGTTTTCCAACGTAGAAGGAAGAAAATACAACATTTGCATGGTTTCAAATCATTGAACAAGTGTTGATAAAAATCACCATTATGCCAACTGTACAATCATCAAAAACGGAAGAAAAAAAAACGTATAGTAAAATCCGAGGTGAGAGGTTATATCTACGACAGTAAACAACAAAACGAACCAAGAAAAGAACAAAATGCTATTCACATGTACCCGCACTGTTAAGGGATGGTTCCATCCAAAAGTTACGGGAGAGGATTAGTGCCACACGTGAAAAATATATTTGAGTTCAGAGTTTAAACTCTGAATTTTGAATTTAATCTCAGAACTCAAATTTTTCACGTGGCCCTAAATCATCTTCCGTAAAAACTAGACCAGAGAGCTACTCCTAAACTATGGAATGAAGTGACACTCAGTAGTGCTAATAGAAAGTTCATTGTGACGGGTCTTTTGCTCATTCCACCCCCTGAGACACCAGGGTGCCGAAGCACTGACGTATGCACACACGCACGTACGCACGCACATATACACACACACACACACACACACACACACACACACACACGCGCGCACGCACGCGCGCACACGCACGCACGCATGCGCGCACACGCACATACACGCGCGCCTGCACACACACACACACACACACACACACACACACACACACACACACACACACACACACACACACACACACACACACACACACACACACACACACACACACACACACACTAAAATCCATTGGTCAGTCCTCAAAGACCTCCAGGAAGAGAGGAGGGAACAGCTCGGTGGGACACTCCACTTTCATGTGAAGGAATCGGCTGGCGTGGCAGGCGCCAATCATCCGCAGGTCTGTCACCTTCATTAGCAGCTTGGGCCAGAAATGCGCCACTTTGTGTTTGCGGTAGTTGATGTAATGTTCAAAGGCCAGCAGGAACTCCTCCTGGCAGCGCTCAATTCGCTCCACGCTACTCAGGCCCGGCCGATCTGATGACAAAAAAGACAACGGGGAAGTTATCAATTATCAGTTAGTGTGCTGCAGGAATTTAACTCTCTGAGGACAAAAGACACACCGACGAGTCCAAGCGATGTTTGACAACACTCATACTCAAAAAGCAATATTACAAAATTTCATTATAGACATTTATTTACTATTTTATTCATATATTACGCTACTTTTGTGAACCCAAGACTTTTGTTAATTCATTTCAAGCACCAAAACAATTGAGTGTAGGTTTGTTTTCACAAATTTCATCAACATCAACTTTTCAGCTTTAGGACCAAATGATGTCTTTACACATTGCTCTGGAACAAATTTGGGCCTCACCTTACATAAAGCTGGGTTTGTTCTGAACATTTTGATATGAAACACATGGGGATCAGATTATATACATGTCCCTTAAAAGGTGAAGGTGAAGAAGAGAGTAGAGCATGTGAGAATAATGTCTACTGAGTAAGGGAAAACTAGGGTTTAATACAATTTGGGTTTTACTTTTCATAGACCTCCATTAAAGGTATAGTAGAGGATTTTCTTTTTCCGGGTGGATCATCAAGACTATTGGTCCTCCTAGTTGTCAATCATTCTGCTGATATGTTTACGTAAGGCCGTCGTACGTGCTCGTCCCTAGGTAGTTTTCGCTTTCTGCGGCCTCTAGCCCGACCGCCTTCTCCCCGCTCTCGGCTGGTGCTGGCTCTTGCGCCCCCGCCCTGACCTCGTCTCCCTCGGCCTCTAAGCGCACCCCCCCCCCCCCCCTCCTGGATCTTGGTCGGGATGAACAGGGCACGGGCTCGTAGTCAATATCAGATTCCACAAGACTCTTCTTGAAAGCTCTAAACGCACCAGCAATAAAAAAATCAACAACAACCTAGATGCTAGACGATAGCTTGTTTGATGGCCTGTAGCATGCTAAAGTTAGCTATAGAGAGGCTTGTCGTAAATAGATTTTCACTTAACGGTGGCGAGTCTGACATAGTGGAAAAAGTGCAAATCTTCTTTTGGAAACATATAAACAGAGCGTGCACGAGGAGAACTAGACGTGTGCATGCTCTCTCGTGCACACGTTTAATAGGCGTTCCCTCTCGGGAGCAGGTAGAGTATTGTGCATTTGCATTTTTTCAAAAAGTGGAGAGGGCGGTTCTTTTCTAAAATTCGGGAAAATCCTCCATATACCTTTAATATATCGCAGCAAACGCAGTCTGCGTGAAGTTTAGAAAAACTGTAACCACACCTGAAACTACTTTATTAGCAGACGTTTTTGTAAAAATAGGCTAACGATTGTGTCATAACCACGCGACTTACTGTCTCATAGTAGAGGAATTACCGTATAGTACAGGAGAAGCTCGCAGGCTTCGACTTACGTTAGCTGTTTAGTTTAATTGCTAATGTTAACTAGCATTTTAGTTAGCAATAATTAGCCTGTGCCTATGTTATCTCCTTACATATACCTACGCTCTCCGTCTCTGATAGATTGGGAATGATTGAGATTTCTCTCGGCACTGCTACCAGAAGACTTACAACGTTCAGACACGTTGCTCACGTCACATCTACAGCGGGAAGCTCAGTTTGCAGCTGCGCAGTAACGCTCAGCCATCACCGGAAAAGTGCTTCTAATAGACTTCACTTGTCTCCGTCCCAAGCAACAGGATCTGTTAGTCCATTTCTTTAACTGTCTATGGGCAGAACTGGCAGCAGCATTGACGTGAATGCTTCAATTTGATTGGATGAGCTACTTGGTGGGATCAAGCCTTTAACGCAGTAAGTTTACCAGAGAGACTTGCAGTCACTCTGAGAGTCCTGGCATCACGTTGCCTCATTCATCCTTCCTGTTTCCGGTTTACATAATTTTTACATCACGACGGAGCGCGTCACTTCCAAAGCGTCAAGCATAGACAGTTCATCAATGCAAATTATTTGTGTGGACGCTTTTACGTAATCAATGACGTTGACGAATCGTCCCAGCCCTATTTCTAGCCAAAAAAAAGACATGACAGTAATGTTACATAACTTCCTAACAAACAATATACTCTCCGGAAAGCCCTGAGCAATTATTGTGATTAGTACACAAATATACCTGATAGAACGTATGACAGCTAGAAGAAATAGGCCCAAATTGTAATAAACCAAAATGACCATGAAAAGCTCAGATAATTGTATGAATTTTTGATTTTGTACGTCTACATTAGTGTATGTACTTTAGCTGTGGTTTTTATATAAGCTGTTACAGTTTTCTACCACACCCTCACATGTACAGTATTTGGGTATTTCTTCAATGTAATTTGTTTTTTTATGTTCTGTGAAACAAATACACTTAAAAAAAACTAATTACCAGGATTCCTCACTGGATTTCCTTTGTTAGAATGAAATCAATGATTGCAATCACTGGATTCTCTCACAGCAGCAAAGTACATCCACATATGTATATGCAACTTCTACTCTGGTAAACTTTGATGCACAAAATAAACCAAACTGCCTTTAGAATTGTTGACCATCACGGCTGCTGCATTTATTTATTCAGTTTGTCTTCAGCAGAATTGACATTGCAATTTAAAAAAAGTGTGATCAGTGTGAATGTATGCATAATTCTACTCTATTTGTTAGTATCCTGACATTAAATGGAATGTTTCATTTCACAGGCTTTTCTGTTATTAAAAGCAAATTGTTGCAATTTTTTAAAGTTTTTTTTTTACACAAATGGCTAACTTTGAAAATGGAAATGATAGATCAAAGTATGATCTTCCAATCCAAAAATCTTGGTTTTATCCTTTCAGCATTGGACATGGTATTGATTAAACAGTAGTGGCTACTGTAAGTGTGTCAGAGAGGAGACAGATGGGCAGGTTAACCCCATGTCATGTCTACATGTACAACACACAGCAGAACAGTATTGATCTTCAATGAGATGCAGAGCGTCACACAGAGAAATGGCGCTGGAGCCAAAACCAAGCTCGCTGCATGTACAAAGCTCCTCAGAATGATTATGGTGATTAATTGATTGAACTGAAGTTTGGTATGGATTTCATGTCAAAAAAATACACTTCACACAATCTGCGCAGGAGGGAACAAAGCATTACTTAAGAAATAACAGCAAGACAAGGGACCTTTGTCATTCTTTTTCTTTTTGCGTGCATGGTTTTCTATTGTATTGTAAGGTTCTATTGCAGGTTCTCAGCCAAGGACCCCTTAACTGAGAGAGATGGATCAGGGACCCCCTTCTATATTTATTGTATAAAATTAAGTTGCATAATCAACTGGGCCTACATTAACGTGTAGGGCATCCTAAAGACTTTATACATACATTTCTTTGTGCGTAGAATACTAACATATTTAAATAATTGTTGGCATGATTTTATAAATCATGTTTTAATGTTAAACGTGGAAGAGTGAATCCTGAATTTCCTTACATACAGGCCAGTAAGCATAGCACCTATGGGTTTTTTTCACATATAGGCTGATTTATATTTGCTAATAATTTGTTGGATTCATGCTAAGACAGTTTTATTTTTTGAATATCTTGTTGTTGAAGATCTCTGCTCTATGGGAAAACCTCTTAAAGTGCTCATATTATGCTTTTGGGCTTTTCCCCTTTCCTTTATTGTGTCATATATCTTTTCATGTGCATGTTATAGGTTTACAAAGTGAAAAAGCCCAAAGTCCACCCCAAAGGGACTTACCATCTCCAACAGAAAACACTGTTCACAAACTGCTCCAAACTGCTCTGTTGTAGTCCAGCCTTTACTTCAGAGACAAACATGGTCACTTCATAACACACGTTATAATGCTCGCCTAGCTGCTAGCATGGCACGCCCTCATACTCTGCTTCTGACTGGCTAGTAGTCCTTACCTAGGTACTGTCAGGGCACACCCTCATACTCTGCTTCTGACTGGCTAGTAGTCCTTACCTAGGTACTGTCAGGACACGCCCTCATACTCTGCTTCTGACTGGCTAGTAGTCCTTACCTAGGTACTGTCAGGACACGCCCTCATACTCTGCTTCTGACTGGCTAGTAGTCCTTACCTAGGTACTGTCAGGACACGCCCTCATACTCTGCTTCTGACTGGCTAGTAGTCCTTACCTAGGTACTGTCAGGACACGCCCTCATACTCTGCTCCTGACTGGCTAGTAGTCCTTACCTAGCTACTGCGCATGTGCGACTCCCAACAAAGATGGTACAGAAGTGAGATGTCTCACTCTGTAGCTAAAACAGAGAGCTCAACACACAGGGTGAAAAGAGGAGCTGCAGCAATGTGCAGTACAACAAAAAGATGGTGTTTTTTTGAAAATTAAAAAAATGTAACCATGTATTCTGATATAACCGCTAAATACAATTATGAACCTGAAAATGAGCATAACATGAGCACTTTAAGCTCTGACCACCCAGTGTTGTAGGAATTCATTCCTCGTCCCTCTGGGCGGAGATCTAGGCTCACTAGAGCAAAACACACACACACACACACACACACACACACACACACACACACACACACACATATATATATATATATATATAAATATATATATATATATATATATATATATATATATATATATATATATATATATATATATATATATATAAGCTATTAACTTGCACAGTTTTTATTTGTGTCACTTAGGCCTTCCTAATGAAACTTTTAGAAATCACTCACTAAAAAATTGCAACAATTTGCTTTTAATAACAGAAAAGCCTGTGAAATGAAACATTCCATTTAATGTCAGGATACTAGCAAATATGACAGAAAGTTAGTTTTATAAGGCTTACCTATTGAACCATTAAACTCTGCAACAGAAATGGTCCCCAAGTGCCTACACTGGAATTTTTGCTTATTGTGATGTCTTTTATTGGAGTATCTTTAAATGCTTCATATCTCTAAAATCAGCACAACAAAAATTGGACGTGTTTTTATCACATTTGACTAAATAAACACACAAAAAATATTAATCCAAAAGATGTAGAAATGTAGAAACCTGAACTAAATGTTTCCTAACACTGTGTACATTTGTTTGTTTTATGAGATATGCTCATTTTTATGAGCAGAGTGTAAAGGCGTCATCACGGGTGTACAACGTAATGACACAAGATACTGACCAGATACATTTTTTGCAGCTTTCTGCTGCAAAAAAATAATTAATGCTCTAGCTGTTACAGTTTTTATTGTAGATTGATTCATACAGGATCATGTAAACAACCATCTCCTCAAGGCCATTACGAGTAAATACTCTGTCACCACTGCTAAGTTATCCACCCGTTTTGGACCAGACATGTGATTATCACCATCGAACAACATAATGACGAGAAAGACAGAAGCCTTAGCTTTCTGCTGCAAAAATGGTTATGGTTTTCACTGCAGATAGTTTTTTTTCTTTTTTTTTACAGAATCATGTACTGTAAACAACAACCTCCTGCGGCTATTATGGGTAAATACTCTGTCTCCACCGCTAGTTACTAGCCCGTTTTGTCCCAGATGTCACGTAAAGTGATGATGTCATCACTGCTGCAAAACAATGAACGCTCCAGCTGTTATGGTTTTTATTTCAGATCAATTTAAACAGCATCATTTTAGCAATGATCGGCAGGAGGTCCATTCTCTAAGCCTAGTGGTGGAATGTAACTAAGTACATTTTCTCAAGTACTGTACTTAAGTCCAAATGTTGAGGTACTTGTACTTTACTTGAGTCTTTTCTTTTCATGCCACTTTCTACTTCCATTTCAGAGAGAAATATTGTACTTTTTACTCCACTACATTCATATGTTACAGCTTTAATTACTAGTTACTTTACACATTAAGATTCCTGCACACAAAACACATGTAGTCTATAAAATCTGATGTTTTATTATAAAGTAAACTAGCCAACAATATAACGGCCTACAAGTCCAGCTGAGATGATGAGACCATTAAACACACAACTGGTTGGATCCTTTACACTTTCTACAATGGGAGGAGAGTTCTGCTACTTTTACTGATATACATTTTCCTGATGATACTTACAAACTTTTACTTAAGTAACATTTTCAAGACAGGACTTTTATTTGTAACCGAGTATTTTTACAGCGTGGCATTTTTACAGTGTGCTATTAGTACTTTTACTTAGGTAAAGGTTCTGAATACTTCTTGCACCACTCTCTGAGGGTTAATAGCCTAAAAGAAGACAGAACTGATCAGCTGATGTAGGCGTGCATGGTGAGAGTCCGGACACCCGGTGCTTACCGGATGAAAGCAGGATGACGGCCTGTAGGAGAGCCACCTCAGAGTCATCCAGGTTAAAGGAGGACAGCGACACACCCAGGTCAAAGATGGCGTCTGAGACCACGCCCAGGCCTCCGTTCTTCAGCTGCTCCCGCGTGACTGCCATCTCGCCGTTGAGCGTGAGCGTCTCACTCTCTGGGTCGTAGCGGACCGCGGCTCGCAGCGACATGATCTCCATGCAGCAGCCTTTCAACAGGATGATCTGGTCTTCACAAGGCAGCTGACCAGAAGGAGAAAGAGATGAGCGTTGATAGTTGGGGTGCTACGGATCACAAAACTCACGGTTCGAATTGATTCGCAGTTTTGAGTCACGGATCGGATCAATTTTCGGATAACCCTGGACCTTCTGCATTAAGGAATTAACCTTAATATATGTGTGCCTGCTCTACCAACTGAGCTAACCTGCCTAAATGCTTCCCAATTATTACTTAAAGATCTGTCATAAAACACAGCACGTTCAAGCCTGGGAGTGGAGTTCGCTTTCCTGGAGGAAACATAAGACTTTCACCCCAAAGTGTTCCTTGGGAGTGTTTTAATCTGAACCACCATCTTTTTCCTCAACTTAACTAGTCGTTTTGGTGCCTAAACCTAACCCTCTGAGGACACACCGCTGAGTCCAAGCGATGTTTGACAACACTCAAAAAGCGATATTACAAAATTTCATTTTAGACATTTATTTACTATTTTATTCATATAATACGTTACTTTTGTGGACCTGGGACTTTTGTTAATTCATTCAAAGCACCAGAACAATTAAGTGTAGGTTTGTTTTGAAGAGATTTGAGGAATCTCAAAAAGCGAACATCAACTTTTAAGCTTTAGGGCCAAATGATGTCTTTACACACTGCTCTGGAACAAATTTGGGCCGGAAAGCTACAGAAAGCTGGGTTTGTTCTGAACATTTTGATATGAAACACATGGGAATCAGATTATATACAAATACCCTTAAAAGGTGAATTTAAAAAGATGTGTAAAAAATGCCCTTAGACCTCAAAGGGTTAACTGTCTTCACTGCATAACGCTCACTTTCTGTCGCCTAAACTTAACCGTAATGTCCGCCAAAAACGACTGGCAGCCCTCAATGCCCTGCACCTGGGTCAAAGCACCCAATTCTTGGGTAACTTAACTACCAACTGCCGCTGATACAATGGAGCTCTGTAGCCGGCGTCACCGCTTTTCCAGTTCTTCTGCTCCTCCAGTAGCCATGAGCGTTTCTATCAACTGATTTTAACATGCCCCGTTCCTGACTGTCCTACCATGACCAGAAAATTGCGTTGCCTGTATCTTTTTACGGCAGCCTTCCATGGAGATGTATCAGCGTACTTTAAGTTACAACTACAGTAAAAATGCATTTCACACTATTATTATGGTTATTATGGTTAAATAAAAATATATGTTTTTTAAAGTGGCAGACTGAGCCTATAGAAAATGTGTAATGTATTCGGATATACAATTTGTTTAAAATGAATAATGAATGTGATGTTTTATTTAGCAAAATTACATTATGGCTCAATCCCCGCCACAGGGGGAACCAATATTTAGTCGGGGACTAATTATTGGTTCCCCCTGTGCCACCCCACTTAAAAAAAATCCTGGAATCACCCCTGACTGTAACATGACTGCAGCATTAGAAACTCAAACAGGTCTAAACGGCTCCACTTCTGCAGAGGAAGCCGTATCTCTGTCTACATAAAACTTTGTCAAATAAGCAGCTACAATTACCTCACAAAACATTGGCAGTTTTTTGGCAAAGTCCACCACTCGGGTTATGGCAGGGGTGATAATTTTTGTAAACTGACTGAAGGCTTCTATATCCACTTTGTTTCCTTCGGGTGTATTGACCATGGAAGCTTGACCATTCTCCTCAGGCTGAAATGACAAAGAGAGGAGGTCAGCGTCAGAACCGTCTCTGTGTTTGTAAGTAAAGTGGTTTACTTTTGATTTAGTAGACCATATTTTGCCTGGATGAAAAGATGTAAATGGGAACGCATCACCACATCACATCTATAGAACAGTGACCGCCCACTTTTTTAACGGCTCTGGTTCCGAAAGTGATTTCCCCCGTTCAATATCTCCTTTGATGTTTCATTAAATGCTGATACAAAGAGTTTTAAGTCTGGAACAAAGATAACCAGCTCAGAGATGAATCATGACCATAAAACATTTGATTCAGCAGAAAAGAATATTTTGAAAACGGCAAAAAAAACAAAGGTACAAGACGTGTACAGACACGATCAGAGACTTCTTGTTGTTCTTGTTGTTTGTTAATGTTAACGATAAATCCTCCAGGTACTCTAAAGTTAACCATGGCGTTCCACAAGGCTCAGTGCTGCCTTGGACCAATTCTATTCACCTTGTATATGCTTTCCCTAGGTTCAGTTAACTTTCATTGTTATGAGGATGACACCCAACCATACCTATCAATTAAGCCAGACAAAACCAGTCAGTTAACTAAACTCCAAGCATGCATCAAATATATAAAAGCATGGATGACCTACAATTTTTTGATGTTAAACTCAGACAAAACTGAGGTGATTGTGCTGGGCCCTAAACACCGCCGAACCTCATTATCCAAAGATATAGTTACTCTGGATGGTATTTCCCTGGCCTCCAGCACTACTGTCAGAAATCCAGGAGTTATTTTTTAACAGGATATATCCTTCAACGCCCACTTAAAACAAACCTCAAGAACAGCCTTTTTTCACCTTCGTAACATTTCCGAAATTAGGAACATCCTATCTCAAAACGATGCTGAAAAACTAGTCCATGCATTTGTTAATTCCAGGCTGGACTATTGTAATTCCTTATTATCAGGATGCTCAAATAAAACCCTCAAGACCCTCCAGCTGATCCAGAACGCTGCAGCACGTGTTCTGACAAGAACTAAGAAAAGAGACCATATTTCTCCTGTATTAGCTTTTCTGCATTGGCTTCCTGTAAAATTCAGGATTGAATTTAAAATCCTTCTCCTGACCTACAAAGCTCTAAACGGTCAAACGCCATCATATCTTGAAGGGCTCATAGTACCTTACTGTCCCACTAGAGCATTGCGCTCCCAGAATGCAGAGTTACTTGTGGTTCATAGAGTCTCTGAAGTAGAATGGGAGCCAGAGCCTTTAGCTATCAGGATCCTGTCCTGTGGAACCAGCTCCCAGTCTGGGTCCGGGGGGCAGATACTGTCACCACATTTAAGAGTAAACTTAAAACTCTCCTCTTCGATAAAGCTTATAGTTAGGGAGTGAGGAGTTGCAGCGTTCACCTAGACTGGCGGGGGAGGGTGTATAGCTACAGACACGGCACCCCTTCTTTTCTTTGCTTCTCTTCATAGTCGTTAGATTCATCTACCATATAATCAATGATATAATCAAAGTAGAGGGAGGCAGGCCAGTACAGCCCGATCCGGTTGGGGAGAGTTCTAGCCCGACCAGGCACCTCTCTTTAGCCTGTCTCTCTTAGTTATGCTGTTTTAGTTTTAGAGTGCCGGGGGACTTCCTTTGACACACTGAGCTTCTCTCTCCTCTCTCTTACCATTTGTATGCATCCATGTCCCAGAAATACTTGTTACTAACCTAGCTCTGGGGAGTCTATTCCCCAGAGTACTTATGTTTTTTCTTGCCCAGCATGTTTCCTTGGATTAGAGTGGCACCCAGATCGTGGATGCAGCTGTCGCCGTGGTCCTGCTCCGAGTCCACGCCCTGCTACACCCTGTTATTTTTTACGGTGCCCTGCAGTGTCCTGCTGCACCCTGCTACGTCCAGCTATGCTCTGTTGTGCCATGCTACATCCTGTAACACCCTGCAGTGCCCTGATATGACATGAACCACTACGACTACAATTTCTAGTCACTGATCCATTATCTTTATTGTGACTGTTATTGCCACTGTTCATAACACCCCCAACTCCATCAGACACCGCCTACCAAGAGCCTGGGTCTGCTGAGGTTTCTTCCTTAAAGGGAGTTTTTCTTAAAACAAGGTTGATTTCATACCAACATGTGGCTTCTACAGGAGAAGAAACTTTTGTTTCATAACCTCGTAGCTTGTGGTCAGTCTACCTTCGATGGTTTAGACATTATGGCTGATAACCAGAATCCTTATGTAGAAAATCAATGGGATTTTTACTTCCGGAACCACACTGTTGAGCTCTATTGCACATAATTAAATGTGTTATAAATATCAATGTAAAGTACACACTGTGTCATGTACATGTTGAAAAGGCAGTACTTGAGTTTCAGTAAACAGTTGTGTCCTTACCTTAGTTTCCTTCACCCCCGCTGCACTCTGGTCAGAAGTATAGAATAAATTACATGTTATTTCATTAAGAAGCATAGCTTCCTCGACCTGTTGGATAATCAACAGGAATCGTGAAGTTTCAATGAGGAACCTGTGTCAAGCCAACTATAAAAGGAAAAAAGTTAAAACTGAGGACAGATGAAAGAGTGTGCAGATAGAAAACAGATGAGGACAGAAATCCAAGATGGGTTTCTATGGCGACGTTCAGACTCAGGACCCCCGACTTCAAACAGGTCCTCAGAAACACTCAACGACTCGGAAATAGGGCTGTGCAGTTAATCGAAATTTTAATCGCAATTATGATTTCGGCTCCTATTCAATTTCAATTAAATTTTATTTATAGTATCAAATCATAACAATAGTTATCTCGAGACACTTTACAGATAGAGTAGGTCTAGACCACACTCTATAATTTACAAAGACCCAACAATTCTAGTAATTCCCCTACGAGCAAGCATTTAGTGGCGACGGTGGCGAGGAAAAACTCCCTTTTAGGAAGAAACCTGGGACAGACCCAGACTCTTGGTAGGAGGTGTCTGACGGAGCCGGTCCTAACGATCACAAAAACAGATCAATTGGAAAAAAAAACAACTGATTACTTTTTTTTTGATTACACCCCATTATGTTTTGCATGTAAACTCGTATTTTGTCTTGTGTTCTAAATGAAAAAAAATTCAAGAGGGAAATTTCCCAGTTCATGGTGTTTTCACTGTTGATTTGTTTAACTGTTTCACTGTTTTTTTAAGTTCAATAATTGCGACATCTTTCCAAGGGTCAATGACTAATCGTTCGAACGAGCATCCCTACTCAGAATTTTATTTTAATTGACGGACAATGGATTATTTAAACAGAACTCTATGGCCGTGATGGGATTGTACGACTTCATCAGTCAAAACCGGAAATCAAATCTAATCTAATTTCTTACAAAATGTTCCCAAAGGATTTTTTGACGTTATTTACAGTACAGTTAGGTAACATGATGAAAGTGCAAAAGTAGTGAAAAAGATTGCACTTCATTCGTATGAAGTGATGCATGTAAAGTGACACAAATAATAAATACAAAATTGTACTTATATATGTCTATGTATAGGATATGTGTAGTTGTGGAACATAGTAAGTAGGCTGTGAAAGCTGTTTTATTCACTTTAAACATCAGATGAAGTGACTCTTTTCTCTTATACAGATGATGCTGAACTGAGAACTGAGTCTCCTAGCAAGCAACTAGGCAGCCAGCCAGCCACTTAATTAGTAAAATCTAACATCTTAATGTTTCATTCACACACTTTTGTCACAGCGTAAAAAGGACAATGCTGTCGCCAGATAAGTGTCACTTTGTTTGGCTAACTTTCTCTAACCAGTGTGTAGCATGAAAGCATGGTGGGTGGAATTAGCAAGCTAGCTAACTAACTAACCAACAAGCTAACATGGGCGTGCGGACAGCTCAGTTGGTAGAGCAGGTGCCCATATATAGAGGTTTACTCCTTGATGCAGAGGGCCCAGGTTCAACTCCACCTAGCGGCCCTTTGCTGTATGTCATTCCCACCTCTCTCTCCCCTTATATGTCTTCAGCTGTCCTATCAATAAAGGCCTAAAAATGCCCAAAAAAGAATCTTTAAAAAAACAAAAAAACAAAAAAGCTACCAAACAAGTTAAGTAACTTTATACATACTAACGTAAATCGGACTCATGGAAAAATACATGTTTTTTGTCATGATGAATTTAATGACTCAGCATCATTTGTATTTGCACCACGTCCGATGTTTAAAGTGAATATAACAGTGTTACTTAAGCAATTTGATCTCTCCTACGAGTCCCACTGGACTTCTGAGCACTGTGAGGCACGAGAGGGGGGGACCCAAAATGCATTTTTTAGCCCCAATTTTGTTTGTATTGTACAACTTACACAATTATTTGAAAAATATTTTACATTCAATACACAGCGCGGTTTTAATGATATTTTTAGGGGTGGGGGGTGGGGGGGAACAACCCTCAGATTGGGTGGGTCATGCCCCCCCCCCCCCAAAAAAAAAAAAAACCTTTGGGAACCACTGCCACTGTCTGCAAAATATTTCAGAATGATACGCAAATTCCACAACAAACGAGATCCTTGTATAAAAACTGTCCTCTCCTTAACACAAACCTGCACCAACGACACCGGTTAAAAATAGAAAAACATTTCAATTTTATGCTTTAACGAGTGTTCTTTCTGATGGCATCATAGAAACCCAAAATAAATTCAGTAAACAGTTGACTTTCAATCTGAACAGAGTGATTAGACTTTACAGAAAAGAAAAAGGAAATTAGTCAGGTGAGAAATCAAAAGCCACAAACAGAAAGAGAGAAACATGAAAGCACACAAAGAAAGCAAGTCATTAGTATTAGCGATATTAAGGGTCATTGCATTGCAAGAAATAAGAAAAAGTCAGATTATAAATTAATGGTGCTGCGTTGAGGAACACACTTTTCTCCAGCGTCCAGCTAATTTCCCCCACTCTACAAGGAGAACAAAAACACACAGACATATTAACACAGGGAACGGTGGGACCGGGGTCGGGGGGAAGTGTCAGAGACAAGGGGTGGGATGTGGAAGGGGGGTCTGTAACAAAGAATGATGTAATAGTCTGCTGCATTTCATAATTAAAACCCTGAACAAAATGTGTAAAAAATGTCTCGACATTTTGTAATAAATGATTAGATAATGCAGTGGTTCTTACAAAATTCCAAAAATGTAATAATATAGTGCAATATGTAATAACTACTATATATCAATGACGATTCCTTTGGAGGACTGCTCCGGTGCCGCTGGAAGATCGGCCGGATGTCCCTCATTTTCGGCTGGATATCCGTCACCTTCCTCTTTCTTTGTGTTGGCGTTCTACGCTAGCCTGGTCCTACCAGACTCCATTTCATTTGTACAGAGAGTCTGGCCACTCTCCATTGACAAGTGTTAACTTCCTTGAAGGTGGGTACTCTGTTGAAGTATAAAACTATTGGATCTGCCCAGAGCCACTCTGGATCTGCCATAACCAATCACTAACGTTTGGTCGTGACGTCGGCTTAGCATCGCTAGCGTTAGCCTTAGCCAACTCCTTCACCACTAACGGAGCGAACTGGAAAATCAAACTTTTCCCGAACCCCGTGGGGAGGAGGGCCATGACATCACGGCCACCAACAAAACTCAGCAAAGACTGTTCTTGCTCAGGCTTTAACTTCTGGATATTTGGCAGCGTTGCCACAACGGACCGAAAGTCATTACATATCGCGTTCAGGGTTTGTATTGTGTTATGCTATTGGTGTTATTACATAATCAAGAACAAATGTATTACATTTTGATGTTTTATTACATGATGCGTTGCTGTGTGTTGCGGGGGGTGGGGGGGTTGGATTGGAAAAGGCAGGGTAATCAATACAAGGAAGGCCGAGGTGAGAAGGGAGGGAGGAAGGGATGGAGGGAGGGAGGGAGGATGTCTCACCAAGAATTTCCGCTTCTGCTTCCAGTGGTTTCCCTGCGCGTTGGTGGCCATGTGGGCCTCCGTCACCATACGGATCAGCTCCCACTCTTCCTGGGTGGGCTCCTGTCGGTCCCACACCGTCTTCTGCAGCTCCTCCTTCCGACGTCGCTCCCGGTTCTCCTCGATTAGCTTCCGCTTGGCCAGCCTCTTGCTGTCGTTCAGCACCACTGGGGCAGAAATAGAAAAAGGAAGGCATTGAGAATGGAGGGTAATGAGGAGGAGCGGGAGGGTGTATAAGAAAAGGAATTACCTGAAAAAAATGCTTCACAAATTAATATCTTTTGCTAAATTTACACCTCGCTTTATGTTTCCGAGCCCTTAAACCGGAGACATGTGAAAACACTTCTGACCCATTTTGGTTTGGAATCTGCGGGGTTGTGTTGCAGTCTCAACGGCCGCAAACAGAGACCTTTGGCAACACCGACACTGATGCTAACGTTTCTTCCCGCCAGCTTGGGTCATGATGTTTTGTTTTTTGAACTATTTTCATCACTGATTCATCGGCACATCAATTGATCAGTACATTGTTTTGTCTATAAAATGTCAGAAATTAGTGACAAATGCAGTTTCCCAGCAACAATAAAAAAGCATCAAACTCAAGTCTGACAAGGTAGAGCCAGAAAATATTTGAATGAAATGATTAATCAATTATGAAAATAGCTGCCAATTAGTTTTCTGTTGATCAACCAATTGATTGACTAATTTCAGCTGTAATTCACACAATATGCACTGTGTAATTTATTTTGCCAAATTCTGGCTAAATATGTGATGTGTGTATGTATGTGTATGTGGTCTCTGGCAGGTTGATCCATTCAGCCAGTACACACTGTGAGTACATTGTTTTCTGTGAGACATGCAACGCATCTAAAGATAACAATGTGTAAATGGGCACAGGAGCAGCAGCCAACAGCAGCTCTGTTCTGCTCTGTTCACAGTAATATTTTTCTCATGTATTATACCTTATTTCACCAACAACCCATCCATTATTAATCAGAATGTTCATTTTTTCTGACTTGATTCGGAGCTAAACTGGTTGCTATGGACGCTGAGTATTACTAAACCCACGGACGGAGCTAGCATGTTGTTTGAATCATGTGTGTTAACATGGACATTGATGGATATTGCGGTTATGAAGCTTATCCCGTTTTGATCATATTCGGGATATGATGTTAACATGGCACACAGAGAAATCATGTTAGTCATATCTCTGGCTCACTGACAGCTGTCTGCTCTGATCACATCCACCTCTCTCTCTCTCTCTCTCTCACTCACAAAACACTTCAGTCATATTTTCATGATCTGGTCATTATGATGTCATAAAAGTACGCTAGGAGCACACTCCCATACACATTAAATATTATAAGAACAGCGGATTTCTGCCGCAGTACACTGCTTCAGCGGGCAGGTGTTTTTTGTGCGTACTATAAAACAGAATCCTGCCGGCGCCACTGGATCTATTAAACACATTAACAGAATACAAACAAGCAGACACAACAGACAATCTCAGCCTGTGAAACTTACAGTCGGTCGCCATGCCCACCACAATGCACTTCTTGAAGCGGCATTCCTGGCACTGGTTTCTGGTCACTTTGTCGATGACACATTTCCCCTCGTACTTACAAGCGTAGGTTGGGTTGAGATTCTTCTGAATCGTCCGCCTGAAGAAACCCTTGAGAGCAGACAGGCACAATGCTAAGAAGCGCCTCAAAAGGAAACGCACTGAATTATCTGCAAATGATCAAGAGTCGCTTGAGTTACCTTGCAACCTTCACAGGTAATGCAGCGATAGTGATAGCCTGTGGCTTTGTCCCCGCACACTACACAGAGCTCATCCTTGTCCAGGTAACTTGGAATGTACCCTGGAGAGAAGAGCAAATGGTTAATATCAGATTTTATTGGGGGAAGAAAAAGATCACTGGATTTTTACATATCTTTTTACTTTTGTTAACAATGCAAGATGGGGTGTTTGGCGGAGGTCTGTGCCACCCAAGTGCTCCTTTAGTTTTAAATGTATTAGTTGTTTTACTTCTTTTCCTTTTCATGTAGAAACATGTGAAACTTGAAACAAGTGCAGATAAATGACATGTAGGTGCCATACAAATCACAACATGTAAATAGGAACATGTTGGCGTTATTTTGTCACTTATTCGGAGCAGTAGGCTAGTTGGAGCCGGTTACCTCCAGGATCTGTGCTAGGCTAAGCTAACGGTGGAGCCATCAGACAGAGTTACAACACGTACGGAGATGAGAAGGGTATCGATTTGTCTAACTCTCGGGGTTACGGTGAATAAGCTAATGTCCCAATAAGTCGGCGTGCTCCTTTAATGAGCTCGCTGCTTTGACCTGTGGCAGACTCCAGGACCAGAGGTTAGCAAACTGAAATTTTAGCAAATCTTTTTTGGGGGTTTGTTAAAAATCCTGCATCATCAGCCTTCTGTTGCCTCCCCATTAATCAATAAGGAACCCCCGCCCGCCTCAGTCAAACACTCTGAGCATCAGATGCACCGAGTCCTGCTCACAGACCGGCCACCGCATGGTGCCTTAAGTCTTGGATTTACGCTTATCAGACTTAATTCGGAAACCCTAGACATCATTGATTCATTGATCAAGGAAGAGTCATCACTAATTAACAAATATATGTATTTATAAAGAAAATGTATTCTTCATACACAATCCAGAGAGACAACCATAGGCGTAATTTACAGACGGAATGGGGGTAACAACCCCCCCAATAATCAAAACTGGCCAGTGCAACACCCCTGAAAAAAAACTATTATACTGTATTTCCTTTACATAAATAAGGACCACTGAACCATAAACCGATGCAGAAAAGGCACAAATTGTTGCAGAAAAATTCACCAGAATGCAGGAAATTAAATGTTTCTGTTTAGAATTTAAATTTTGCCCAAAAGTGGAGATCTCAATGTTGAACCCAAAGTAACGTCCTTGGAGACAACTACAGAGACTACTACAATGGAAGCAATTTCCTTGACAAAAAAATATCCCCTTTTAAAATAAGAAAATGTGACAATCACAATCGGGACGTCATACCTTTCCGGTGCGCCCCCTGCATCCACTGCAGGTGTGAGAAGTCAGGTTTGATCTCAGGGAAATATTCAGGCTGATGGTGGTAATGGCTGAGAGGGATCTCCATGCTGCGAAACTCGCTCTTAAAAACATGCGGGCCACCAGCATACGAGCAAGAGTAGTGCTGGCTGGGTGGCCAAGCCTTCTCCATGCAGGGCGGATGGTGCAGCGGCTGGGGTTCACAGTGTCCGTACCCGGGTCCGTACCCGGTTAGTCCCTCGCCCGCCGCGTACATGCAGTGTTCCCCACCGCCCTGCACCGAGTAGCCTCCCAGCCCAGAGTGAGGCATCTCATACATGTCTGGTATGCAGTAGTTCATCTTGGAGCGCCACAGCACAGCACCATAAAAAAGTTCTGTGGTCACCTCCTAGAACTAGCCATTCTCTACAAAAAAATGTTTTTAGCAAGTTCTAAAGTTGCAAAGAAAGTCCCGCACACTGTCTAACTTTCAAAAAAAATATAAAGTTTAATATTAGGCAACGTTTCAGTACTAGACCATCTTCAGGCAAAATACTGAATTTAGCAGGTTCTACAAAAATAAAAAATAAAAATCAGGTCTAAGAAAGAGCCTCAAGCCCTAAGAATAACCGTAAACGCACAATTGGTTTTATCTGGCGTGTCCACAGACCACAGCCTACACCTAGCAACTGCCCCAGCCGCCACCACACGGCCGAATAGGGAAGCAGAGATTTATGCCGACGTAGAGCTTTAATCTTACACTCCACAAATCCTCAATGTGTCACAGACAGCGGTGATGTCACAGATTAAGTTAGACCTTGGGTGTAGCACCTACATCTGAAACCACACAGTGGAAAAACAATTGTTAAGAAAGCGATGAAAAAGTTCCAAGAAAACTTTGAATTAACTTTAAAAGCCTTTTGATAAGGGTTCTCATCTCATGTCAGAATGAGTAGTTGTCTTCACCCCGATACCTTCCCTACCCCTTTGGCCTTTAACCCTTGTGTATTAACCCCCCCGTACTTATCCTCTGGGTATTTTAAACAATATCCGTAAACAAGCTCGCTTAGGTCATGGCCATATAATTATTCTGGCCAACTATTAGTGAAAGCTGTGGCACTAAGATGATTTTAAGAAGGGTTTTGTACCCTAACCCTTACCTTTCTCTCACCATTGAGAGCCCTACCACAAGCCAATGGACAGAATACAAATAAGAAACACTGAGCACTTGACAGTATTTTAATGTGGAAATTACTGCGATTAAATAACACCGGGCAAATCAAATCAGGGAATAAATGATCATTTTAATGATCTGTATTGTTTGTGCATATAATAACATGTACGTATGTATATACATCTCAATGTATGTGTTTTACTAAATATATAATATACACAGGAACTATTTCAAGTTGAACGAGGGGTGTGAAAAATAACAAGCTTCGGCTTCGTTCTGCTTCGACAGACTGAACATATTAACATTACATTTTATAGATATTGTTTTTCCTTTTGGTGTGTTCCTACGTACTAATTGTGTTTTTACATTTTATTTGAATTGTTATTTTTTGTTCAAAATAAAAAATAAAGAAATAAGAACAATGCTTACAAAAACTAGATATCAGATTCTATTCTTTGAGAACTGTTTTCACATCAATCAAAATGTGTAGTTTTTTAACTAAAATCTTACAAAATATTAAAAATACAAAAATAAAATATATATTACATAACATACATTATATACAATATGATAATATTATGTACAATATTAAAAGTATTTAATATTGTTTTATTTTCTAAGATGCAAAACAATGTAATTATTTGAAAAATCAATATTGTTTCCCCACAATGTAAGAGCAGCACGCTGAGCAACACATAGCCTGCTCTGTTTCAGATAATACATTCATTATCCTCCACAGTGGCTACATACCATATTGATTAGGCTTCCTGCTCAATAAGGATGGGATAAGCCTTATGGGGGGAGGTGGATCTGTTGGGATTCATTCACTGCCATCAGACTCCTTATGGCAACAAAAAACGCTCTTGGCTGATTTTTGGAATGAAAACGCTGCCGGCTTTTTTTTCTACTAAAAGAGCACCCTCAACTTTTTCTTGTCAAAAAAGATGCCACGTGTGAACATAGCCTAAAGCGTCTTTTAAAAAGCATAAAAAAGCGTCAACAAAAGCTGTAAATTAATTAAAGAAGAGATTGCATTTCGGAAGTTTACTTACTGAGCAGGTTTTTTTTTTTCAAGACCATTTTTTTGGGCTTTTCTGCCTTTAATTGATAGGACAGCTAGGTGAGAAAGAGAGGGGGAAGACATGCAGGAAATCATCACAGGTCAGACTTGAACCCTGGACCTCTGCATCGAGGCATAAACCTCTCAGTATACAGTATGTGCGCCTGCTCTAACCACCCGGCCACGACTGAGCAGCTTTGTATGAGAGAATTTTATAGAACACAACATTGTAGCTGAACACAAAGTGTCTGTTTTTAATTACGGATCAAAGTCCGGGTAATGAGAGGGCAGAACGTTTTCTGTTATTGTACAGATGTATTTCTTCCATCCTTAGTATCATAATAAAATGTGAACTTTTTTCTCTTATTACAGTTTTTAATCACCGTGTTCCCCATGGCATTGTGTTGTGCCCCAAGAGACTGAAGGATACACTGTACCTGTATCTAAAGAAAATGTTGTTTTTGGATTAACAGTAAAAAAGAACTGGTGATGGGAGTGGTGATATACCTCGTATAACTGTACTCCACTGTTTACATTTCTTTCAGTTTATACACGCAGAACTGAACACTGTTTACATTTGCACCGTTTATTATTATTATTGTTGCTGTATTTTTCACATGCTGCCATTTAAAATGTTTAGTTTGTATATTTCTAGTATATATATTGTAGATGTTACATAGTTTCCTGGTCCTCACCTACAAAGCCCTCCACCATCTGGCCCCCTCATACCTCACTGACCTCCTCTCCCCCTACCAACCTTCACGGTCCCTCAGATCCACCTCAGCCGGTCTCCACTGCATCCACAAGTCCAACCTCCGCAGTTTTGGGGACCGAGCCTTCTCCAGGGCAGCTCCCAGGCTCTGGAACTCCCTCCCCCAAGAGATCTGCACCTCTGAGTCCCTCACCATCTTCCCATCCTGCCTCGAGACCCATCTCTTCACCTCTGCCTATCCGTAGCCCCCCGCCCCCGTCCCCTTTCCATCTGTGCCTGAATCTTGTTTTGTTTTGTTTTCTACCTCGCCCTGTAAAGCGACTTTGAGTCCTTGAAAAGCGCTATACAAATTAAATGTATTATTATTATTATTCTGTGAAGGAAGAATTTCATTGTACAGGGAAACATGTTTCCTTAATATGACAATAAAACTTTGACTCAACAATGTTTTCTCATACAGTACTTCCCCATAACAGGTTGTTCTATATATCCTTTATAGAAATGCCATTACTAAAACGCACGCACACACGCACCCTACGGAATGAAAAAGGTGATTGTTGTACAGATTTTTAAACTCATTTATCTAGCCGGTTCATTGTGATTATTATAATTTTATGTATTCATATGGTTGCTTTCATTTTTTCATTCGTACAACTGCTTTCATGGACATTTTAAACAAATATTTTGGTCTCTGAAATGCCATAAAAGTCCAAACAGCCCAAAACAGAAATATATTTAGTGTAGAAGAAAAACCAGAAAACATTTACTTCTAATAAGCTGGAACAAGTCTCTCACGTTTCACGTTCTCACGTTTTTCTTAAAAGATTACTTGAACATTTAATGAATGATGAAAATGGCAAAACACCAACATGATTCAATCATTCAGCTCATTCAACAGTTTACTTAAAATTCTTGAAATATATCTTTATTCAATTGATTATTATAAATTCTTCAAAGAAATATAATATATAGTATGAAATGAGGTTATGGATGATATACTGCATTGACAAAGCCCTCTGTGTAACATTCAGAACACAGAAACATGTTCTACTGACGTGGTCGGAGGAAAACTCATTCTGAGAAAACTGACTTTTAAAAGTCCAAACATGGTGAAGAGGGTACAGCAACATAAAACTCCCCCAGCTGATTACGTACATTAAGACAATTATTTTTTGTATTACAAGTTTTATGATTTTTTTATGTTTAATGAGGCATTATCTAATAAAAACTTTTGCAGAATTTAGGAGAAATCTACAGGCACAAATAGACAAAGTGAAGTGAAATAAACACCTAAATATGTATTTATTTATAAATATGTATTATATTTTTGAAAGAAGACATGGGCCAAAAACTCAAAATTAAAAAAATTATACTTGTGATCACTCTATATCAGTAGCATGGAGAAAGCTCTAAACTGATTACAGAGGAACAAAGAAATAATGATACCTAAAACGTCTAACGTCTAAAACTATTAGACGTTAAGGATTTTGACTCCGAACTTCGATATTCAAATACAATTTGAATATTAAAAAAAATATTGATATTCAAACAAATATTAGGCAGCCCTTAATATTCGAATTTCGAACCTGTTATGGGCATTATTTTTTTTGTAAATGTGTTTGCCTGTGGTCCGTGTACTTTTTCATTCATTCGATTTTCATTTCATATACAGAAATTAAAAAACAAAAACGAATGGTTATTTGATTTTCGTTTTAAAATACAAAATTTGAAAATTTAATTAAGGCGTTTTTTTCTTTTCATGGTCAAAAGTGGATGAGAGAAATTTAAAATATGTTTTAATTTTCATTTTATATTTCATATAACAAAAAATAAAATCACTCAAAAATAGAAACGAATAAAGGCCTGCTTTTTCATATTCAGAGACCGGATGTTGTCATTTCCACTGCAAGAGCGCCAGCTGGGATCATCAGACCTCCGGTGTTCTGGGTCTAATTAGCTGCTGCCGTTTTCTAGCAGCTAGCCATCAGCCCGTTGTGACCATAGACATAATTTAGACATTAGACATTTATTATGTCTATGGTTGTGACCACAGGTTGTGACCCGGGTCCCCGGTACTGACTGATTCTGGTCCATGTGCAAAGTGTGACCCGCACTAGCTAACATTAGCTGGGATCAGACGACTCTGCCCAGCTTGTGTTTTATTCATGGGTGTATTAAGGTTTTATTTCTTTTGGCAGGTATATAGTGATATGGTTTGATGCACTATGCCAGGCTAGATTGCTTTTAGTCTGAGTGTAAGATAACCAAACTTAATTTAAATTTAACGTGCAAATAGGGAAATAAATGTGTAACGTTACACATAAATGAAGTCCCCTGAAATAAATAAAAATAAAACATGTATTTAGGCTATTGAACTAGGCTATTGACTAATTTACATATTTGTATTGCCTCATTTAATCATTTCAGGATGTATTTCATAGCCATATTTATGTATATTTATGTAAAGAGGTGCAAAAACAACGGAGCATCAGTTGCTCGGGAAGTTGGGGTAGGTTTCCTTCAACTGCAGATAACTGCAAGTGGTGTCAGATGAGTCCATATTAGAAATTCTTTGGTCCATACAGTCTATGGTCACATCATGTTTCAGTCATTTTCAGCGCAAAACCTCCTCACATTTCTTGCAGAAAATCCTCTTGCACCCCCACTTCCCTGTGATATGCGCACAGAGATTTCTACACGACAGGCCTTTTTTTTCGTCATGTCTAAAATCACATCAGAGTAGGAACCCAAAGTCTTGGCTGTGCTGAAAGCAACACTGGTACACTCACTGGCACTGTTGCCTTGGAAATGACAACATCCGGTCTCTGAATATGAAAAAAAACAGGCCATCTTTCGTTTCTATTTTCGAGTGATTTTATTTTTTGTTATATGAAATAGAAAATGAAAAATAAAGCATATTTTAAATTTCTCTCATCCCCTTTTGACCACGAAAAGGAAAAAACGCCTTAATTAAATTTTCAAATTTTGTATTTTAAAACGAAAATCAAATAACCATTCGTTTTTGTTTTTTAATTTCTGTATATGAAATGAAAATTGAATGAACGAAAAAGTACACGGACCGCCTGTAAAAGTTATTTTCAATTCTGATTCCGAGGTATTTTCACGCCTGGTGAAGTTGTGAATCGCGAGCTTATTAGCAAGGCTATTATTGGTCATCTGGGCTCCTGTAGTTGACGTTAGCGTCCTGGTTAGCGCCTATTTACCAAAACAATGGCCGCGCCAACGCCTACAACAACCACGCCTGACGAGGAGAAATCTCCACTCCTGACAATTTGAAAAGCAACGTGTGGCGCTACTTTGGGTTCCCAAAGAAACAGAAAAATCACAAGTAAGGACAAAGCGATATGTAAAATGTGTAGGGCCCAACTCACATACCTCCGTACGTACGACACCGTGGTAAAGTTGGTTTTATATTGGACATTGGATATTCAAAAATCTATTATGCGGCTTGCCCTTTTGACCTTTTCATGTCAAACCACTTTTGCTGAACTCTACTAACTCCCCCACACAATGCACAAAGCTTCTTTTTTCAAAAAAATCATCCTTTCATTTTTAAAATATTTTTTATGTAAAAAAATGCTATAAATCTATTATGCGGCTTGCCCTTTTGACCTATTCATGTCAAACCACTTTTGCTGAACTCTGGTAACTCCCCTACACAATGCACAAAGCTTATTTTTTCAAAAAAATCATCCTTTCATTTTTTAGAAGCGTAACGGTGAGGAGGCAAACGTCAGTAAATATTGACAGAATGATGTGAGCCGCAAGATCTGCCTTACGTTGCCATTGCAAAAATCCCATTATCATTGATTGAATAGGATGGCCGAAACTGGTCTTCATTGGCTACAGCGCCCCCTAATGGATGATTTTCGTGAAATGTGTGGGCGACCCCAGAGGGTCATGGCAAACTATGATCTAAAGTTTTGTATTCGTAGCATTTATTTTGGTTGAGATATGTCAAAGTTGGTGTTTTTAGTTACTTACAGAAATTTGTTTGTGCGTAATTTGCACAATTTCTAAAAGTTCTATAAAATCAAAGGATGTGGTTCTTGAAAAAGAAGCTTTGTGCATTGTGTGAGGGAGTTAGTAGAGCTCACCAAAAGTGGTTTGACAGGAATAGGTCAAAAGGGCAAGCCGCATAATAGATTTATAGCATTTTTTTTTTTACATAAAAAAGTATTTTAAAAATGAAAGGATGATTTTTTTGAAAAAAGAAGCTTTGTGCATTGTGTGTGGGAGATAGTAGAGTTCAACAAACGTGGTTTGACATGAATAGGTCAAAAGGGCAAGTCGCATAATAGATTTATATAAAAATTTTACATAAAAAATATTTAAAAAATGAAAGGATGATTTTTTTAAAAAAAGAAGCTTTGTGCATTGTGTAGGTAAGTTAGTAGAGTTCAGCAAAAGTGGTTTGACAAGCCGCATAATAGATATTTGGAATGTGTCGAATATCCAATGGCCAATATAAAACCAACTTTACCACGGTCGGGACGACCAGCAGCTTGAGAGCCCACCTGTTAACACTACATCCCGGCAAGCTAGAAGAGGAGGAGGGATCGGGGGCGAAGCAGGCCAGTATCGACTCCATGCTATTTCCTTCACGAGGCCTCCCCTATGCCCGTCAAAATACAGCGACAGATTTGCTGACACGGTTCGTTTGCGAAGATAAGAGGCTCATTAACGTGATATATGGGAGCGGGTTTCAAGCTTTCGTCCACGAGCTGGAGCCAAGATTCAAGATCCCCTGCTACAGGACCCTGAATGGTAAAATAACTAGGCTGTACGACACAACCAAAGGTGGCAGAAGGGGAATTCTGCGTGTAGAAAAACTCGCACTGACCACTGATGGGTGGAGTTCTTTGGCTACTGAGTCCTATGTTACGGTCACAGCCCATTTCATCGACGAGGACTGGGAGATGAGAAATGTCGTAGTGTACTGGACACGTCTGAGCTTCAAACCGCTCACACAGCAGCCAATGTCTCCACATGCATCGACAGTATTCTACGAGAGAGTACCACGTACTGGGGAGAACATATACAACGTACGTTTGATACCAATATAGGTCTTACTGAAGGCATTTAATGCTCAAAATAGTATTAATAAATATTCGAATATTAATATTAATAAACAAACTTTGAATATGATTTTTAGGCAAAAGTCAAAGCCCTATTAGACGTATGTATTATTTCACAGCAGAACTCTCCTATGATCCTCATCAAGAAACCCAATGTTAAATCAACAGACAAGTCTGTCAAAAAATATATTTTTTCTGAGTTTAATCAGTCAATAGTCATTAAAGTATTAGTGGTTGATTGTAAAGTTGTATCTGAGTGACTGCAGGTCTGTAAAGCTCCTTTTAGAGACATTTTGGGTCAGATTTGATCCGGCCGGTCCCTGAGATCTTAAGGTGACCAGACACCAGAACACAGAACATGTTGCTAGATCATAGAGTTGGGACACAAACATGAACGTGGAATGTGAACACATGGCTGAGTATAAAAGATGCCTGCAGTTATATCTTTAAACTCCCTGCTGCTTGGACTTATCTGAACTCTGAAGCGAACTGATTTGCAGCCAGTCTGCGTACTTTGCCAGAAAAAAAAAAGATCAATACTGTTGGTTTGCAGGATTATGAAGAAATACGTGTAATCAGGGTTCTTCAGAATATACAATTTTACAAAGACCTTGTTGAAATCAGAAGCTCCAAAGTTTAAATCTACATAAATCTATCATTATTTTTTCACTTCCTGTTGTGTTCTTTAACCCTCTGAGGTCTGAAAGGCATTTTCACATATCTTCTTAAATGGACCTTTTTAAGGTATTTACATATAACTGATCCCCGTGTGTTTCATATCAAAATGTTCAGAACAAACTCAGCTTTCTATAAAGTGACACCCAAATGTTTTCTAGAGCACAGTGTAAAGAGATTATGTGACTCAAATAATACACAATACAATAAAAACAAACCTTAACTTATGATGCGTTGTGTGAATTGTTGAAATGAGTTTACCAAAGTCTTAGGTTAAAAATAGTAAATAAATGTCTGAAATAAAATAAATAAATAAAAAACTGCTTTTTAGGTAGGAGTTTTGTCAAAACATAGTGTAGAAGCGCCGGTGCATCTTTCGTCCACAGAGGGTTAACTGTATATTTGAACAAAAATTGTCCATAGAACGTGATTCACAGTCATATTTCTGTTTATTTATATTTCAAATTGCATTATGGGACATTTCTCTATGGTCCGACAACTAATGTAGTGAGCTGTTCACAACGCCCTTATCTTCAAATTATTTACCAGCACTTGGATTAGTGAGTCAAAAGTGCCAAAAAAGTGTTAAAGGTTATATTCACACTTGGCGTCTTTTATTAAGCTGCCAGCGTCTGTTTTACATTATAATCCTGTGGAGTAAACCACGTTTTCAAAAAAGTCCTGAGCGCTTTTTAAAACGCCACGCCGACTTCGTTGGCTGTCAAAAAAGCGCTTGATGTAGGGCGTTTTTTCAGAAAAAAAAAAAGACGCCCTACATCAAGCGCTTTTTTGACAGCCGACCAATGACAAGCAGAGTAGCCAGACCTGTCGATTCCATAACAATATAGCAAATGCAGAGAAGCTCGTCCACGCCTTTGTTTCCTCCAGGCTGGACTACTGTAATGCACTCCTCATTGGGATCTCTGGCAAGACCATTCAGAAACTACAATACATCCAGAACAGCGCTGCCACGATCCTGATGAGGGTGCACAAGCATTATCACATCACCCTCATCCTCATCACTGGCTCCCTGTCCCACTAAGAATTGAATATAAGGTCTCCCTCCCAGAGATGGGGACTCGAGTCTGAGACTCGAACTCGAGTCGCATAAACAGCTGACTTCAGACTTTACTCGGACTCGACCCAAAAGACTTCAGACTTGACTTGCGACTCAACCCAAAAGACTTCAGACTTGAGCTTCGAGACTCGTCAACAACCTGTTTTCATGCAGTTATTGCTTTTTAAATCTAAATGTATTAATGTATTTCTATTTTCTTTTATTGGCGCATATACGTTGGGGAAATGTATGACGAGCTGCATGTCTCCTGCCCTTTGCCGTAATGTGCATAACGCATGCGTTATGCCTTATGTGTGCACACTCCCGGAGTTGTGCCTTTTGTCATTAGTTTTGCTTTCAATAACTTGGTAAACAGTGGCAGTAAGCTAACAGCTACATGCAAGGTGTGTGGCACCAAGATAAACTAGAACTGCAAGCAGTTATGGCGGGGTCCAAGTCCCCGATGCAAGTCTCCCCCGACGCCCCGGGGAGCGCGGAAAACCCAAAGCCTGACGGCGCGGAGGCAAACGTCGGTAAATATCGAGAGGCGTGAGCCGCAAGGTATTGTTGCGATGTAAATATCCCATCGACATTGACAGTGTGGGAGTAACGGCGTTTAAGTATAACGGTGTTACTAACGCAGTTATTTTTTCAGTAACGTAGTAATCTAATTCATCGTTGCAACGCCGTTATCGTTACTGAGAATGTAACGTGGCACGTTACTAGAATTTGGTTGAATGAAGCGCGAGGTGTCAGGCTTTGGCTACACATCCGCTGCCTGGAGAGAGCAGGGGAGGGGGGGGGGTGATGACACCGTTGCAAGTGTGATGATTGGCTGGGTGGGCGGATGACCTGCTCACACTGTCTCACACTGCACCTGCACGCTCTGACTACTACTAAACACAAGACAGCGACGAGCCAGGGAAATTCAAGGGTAGCGTTCTTGAACTGGAAGTACCGGCACTACTTCTTGCTCATTGGAATTAAAAGGCAAGAATGTTTATTATTCACGACTGCCTCAAGCAACTCCAATCTTATCAACACATGCTAACCCGACACTTGTTGCTGCTGCTAACCCAACCCCATAATAACCCTTAGCCCATATGCAGCTAGCGGAGACGGAGCAACTCTGTTAAAACAAGCAACGCTCCATTTTTCGGGTCAGCAACAGGTGACCAAGGCCGAGCTGAACACACTGATTGCAAGGTATGTTGTTGAAAACATGCTACCCCTGTCCACTGTGGAGTCTGAGTCATTAAGAGCTACCCTTGCATATCATATGGCAGGCTGCAATCTACTGAGTTCAGATAAATACCAAATGTTCTAAAATACTGTATATAGTGTTTTTATTCTTTAATTGGTTAACTTAATATAAACATCTTTGATGTTAAAAATGTTATAGAACGTAATAGCGTTATAGAACATAAAAAATAACGTCACAGTTACTTTGATGAGTAACTAATTACTTTTACAATGTGGTAACTGAGTTACTAACTCAATTACGTTTTGGGATAAGTAATTTGTAACTGTAACTAATTACTTTTTTAAAGTAAGATGACCAAAAGGGCCCGATCTGGTCTATGTTGACTTTAGCGCCCCCTAATGGCCGATCTTTACCAGATTTCGTAGAGTTTCGCGTTGATAGCACGTACTGTGGCCGAGATACTGCAATTTAAATTTTCCCATTCAAATGCATTGAGTTATTTGCTAAAAAACTTAAACGTTTATTATAGCCACCCCTAATGGCCGATCTTCCCCAAATTTGGTACAGAGCATCGCAGTGCTATGTAGCACAAGGTTCTCAAGTGGTTTGCTTATACCTTTTAAATTGGCCGACATATGATTAAGTTTGTGCTTGGTAGCTAGCTAGGATAATTTGTTTGGTCATCAAATGCGCATACTTTATCCAAAATTTATCCAAAATTCTTTGGATAACATTTGTTCAAGTGTATCTTGAGGTGCTATGTACCAGGTTTCGTGCATATCGGTTGCATGGCCTAGGACGAGTTTGAAAAAGTTGTTTTGCGCATATTGCGAAAACAATTCTCAGCAGAAATGGTCGTGGCCTACATCATGAGATTCAGATTAATTGAACGAACAGGTAGACGTATGGTTTTCTAATGTGCGATGTGTAATGTGGGAGTTAAAGGCAAAAAACCATTATAGCGCCACCTAGTGTTCCACCTGTGTAATTTTTGGTAGGTGCAGTCCATGTCCCATTCTACATCTACCATGTAAATTTCAATTGGCTCACATCAGTGTAAGGGTGAATCTAGACATGAGTCTCATAGGCCACGCCCACTTTGACCAATCAGTACCCCACGGTAGGGGTGGTCTCATGAGTGACCCTAGATGGTACCCTCCAAATTTGGTAAAAATCGGATGAGCCGTTCATGAGATATAAACATTTTGTACTTGTAGCGCCCCCTACTGGCCAATTTTTGTAAAATGTGTTGAGCCCCTCCAGAGGATCATGGGAAACAAGAATCTGAAGTTGCGCGTTGATAGCATTTATTTTGACCGAGATATGGCAAAGTTGGTGTTTTCATAGTTAGCTACACAAGTTTGTTTGTGCGTAATATGCGCAATTTGTGTCCTATAAAAATTCTGTTTATATCTTTTTGTCAGGTCCATCTGGAGATGCTACCTGCCAAGTTTCGTGCGAATCGCTCGCACGGTCTAGGAGGAGTTCGAAAAAGTAGGTTTTTGATAAATCGCAATTCTTTTTTTTTAGAAATGGGCGTGGCCTATATCAGGAGATTCAGCTGGATCCAGGGAACGCGTGGATATGTGTATTTTTAATGTGCGATGTACGGTTTGGAAGTTATAGGGTCAAATGCGTTTTTTCTGCTATAGCGCCACCTAGTGGTGGAAGTGGGTCAATTGTTGCGCCTGAGGTCCTTGCCAAGTTCTGGACCAGAGACTTGAGACTTGACTTGGACTCATGGCAAAAGACTTGAGACTTGACTTGAACTTGCCCCTCAAAGACTTGAGACTTGACTTGGACTCAAGCTCAAAGACTTGAGACTCAACTTGGACTTCCAAAAAATGACTTGTGAACATCTCTGCTCCCTCCTCACCCACTAGTGCCTTCATGGACATGCCCCCCATTACCTACAGGAACTACCCACCCCCCAGACCTCCACACGCACCCTCCAGTCTGCAACCTCAAACACCCTCCAAGCCATAACATTGAATTGAATTGAGCAACACAAATTGTTTCAAATTCAAATTCAATTCAAAAAATCACCAGAATGCAGGAAATGAAGTGTGTGACGCTTACATTTTTGCTGGGGGATGACCCCTAGACCCCTCCAGTTATAATGTATCCCCTCCAATGTTTAAAGAAAACCTACGCCCTTGTTCAAAAACACAATTGATTTTGGTAGTCTTTGTCTGTGGTATTTCCAATTAAGTTACTAGTGGAAACGGGGATTCCATCCTGCATCGTAATGACCATACAGTCATTTTTGCAACAAGTTTAAAAGAAATAAATGTAACTTGAACTGCAAGCAGTTATGGCGGGGTCCAAGCCTCCCCGACGCGAGTCGCCCCCGACGCCCCGCGGAGTCCGCAAGTGTGTAACCTAAAGTGTGACGCCGTCTAGGCAAACGTCAGGAAACATCGCAATTTGTCCAACATCAGGAAGGATGGCAATGGATGAGCTGCATGGTCTTAAGTATAAACCCTAACTTCCCATTTACATTCATGTTATACATGCGTTGTAATGGCACCAATGTAATTTCTTTGGGGACCACGCCCACTTTGATAGATCAATACAGTGTCCTTAGATTGTACACTCCAATTTTCGTGAAAATGGGATAAGCCCTAGATGAAATAAAAACTTTTCTTATTTGCTTTCCAAATGCGGTCCCCAGCCCCCTCGGGCTTGGACCCCTAACAAGTGAAATGTGCAAAGTTTCCCTTTAAGTGGAAATGACACGTGTCTTTACATTGCTATTTACTGAAAATTGTACAGCTCACCTCTGCAACAGGCCACTATAAACCAAAACATTTGAATACTTGTACTAAATTGTACATAATCTTAGAATGATTACACAGCTTAGCTGAATACTCCATTCTGATTGGCCAATCAGGGAATTCTGCGTCTATTCTAGTCTGTTATTTTCTTAAGAGCAGACTGTGGCAATGAACACATTTCAGGGTGATTAAACCAAATACATAGAAATGATCTGGACTGACAAAACAGATTTTAAAAGGTCTATCACAGATGCATTTTAATGACAAGTATGTAAAAGTGCATTGTTGCCAGTGTCCTGCAGCCCCCTGTCGGGGTTTCAACCCGCTCGCTCTACATTTGACCTTACTTGTTATCTTTTCTATTTCTTTTTCTAATTGTCTCTTATTCTAATTATTGTTTGCACACTGTTCTTTTAGGCACAGCTTCAAGAGTATGCCTCCACTGGACACATTGAATGGGCAAATAATAATGAATAAAAACGTAATTACTATAATGAGCCACGTAGAGCGGATCATATTTGTCTTACATTTCATTCCATCAGTGTCTGTGTTAAACATATAGAGGCTTAACTGGTAGACCTTTCCATTACACCGGTCTCTAATGAAGGGCTAATCAAGTGTGAGAGCTCAGAATAGGTCCAAATAATAATTGCATATTTATTCACATACTGTATGTATTCAGATTTTTTTTGCGATGATTTCTAAAATTGATTCTCTTAAAAAGAATGCACATCACATGTCAGTCAGTGAGTCTGACATTTATTTACTGTGTAAAGAAGAATATAACATGGATGTTCTGCATCTTCTACTTTCAGTCTGTTTTTGATGGAAGCAGATCTGATGTAGTCGCTGTTAGCGGTACCGTATAAACAGAAAATATTTATCTTATTCGATCGTTAGTAAAAATAATAATTGATTTTAAAAATCAAATTTGTTTTTACATAGGGGAAGATGTGTGACTTTAGTCAGCTTAAGTTACAACAGAGCAGTCAGGCCCATGTTTCTCTGCACGCTCCACAGAACACAAACGCACCGCTGTCATTCACATCATCTTGGGCTCCACAGCTAATGAGATTAAAAAGCCAATGCTCCACAGTCCGACTTCAGTCACTTCAATCTGAGACGGATGGCATGTTTAACTCGCTTTAAAGTGTCATATTATATCTGTCAGAATGTCAAAGCATTCTGAATGAAGTATTGTGGTGCTGCAGAGACAAATCCTATCCTGCAGACTAAAATAAATAACCTTTGTTTGGTACAGATCCTCGCAAAAATCACACTATCATGATTACATTTTTAAAATTTTATATTTTTCAATGGAAATGAGAATACTGATACAAAAATAATCATTCCCTCCAATATCGTGAATCACATCGCAATCACAGTATCAGTCAAAATAACTGCAATTAGATATTTTCTTCATATCGCACAGCCCTACAATGTTAGAAAAGTATGTAGAAATAGGGGCTAATATACTGTGTTAATATGAAGGAATTTTCTGTAACGATTTTCTGTAGGTGTTTTTTTTTCCATATTTTGATTTTTAGATTAACAGAAATGTCTGTTTGAAGGTACAGAGGATACACTGTATATCTACAGAATTTTTCCGTTTTTGGATTACCAGAAATGTCTGTAAACTTAACTATAAAAGTTACTGGTGACTTTCTGCCAGGACATTATCCATTTTTTCACGGATTCTTTTCTTACAGTATATCCCCTGCAAACCCCCCCCCCCTTCCCTCCTCCGAAATCTACACCTATGTCTTTAAACATACGTGATTGTACAAACGGGACGACCACGCCAAAACCAATGATCAATGTTTCATTTCTATAATCTGTCTGAAAGAGCAGTCAGAAAGGCTTATCAAGGGATTACATGTGATAAGTGTGAGTGGGATCAACACACGCAGCAGCAGCTGGCCCTAAATCTGCCTGATACCAGTTTAACTTCTGGATGAGGTGATGTCCTGACCATGGACTAATCTTGTTTGGAGTTTCGACTCTCGGCAAACTGTTACAGTAAGCGTTCATCAGACAGCGTTTAACGCCTGTCGATACTGTACAAGCTGTTGTCTGAGTGGACAGTGTTAACGCCCATGCCTGGCAGCTTTCATGCTTCTTATTTCGACATGCTATACTATGACTTATTTTGACATACTATACTATGACTTTTTATGATTTCTTTTGACATAGCTTACTATACTATGATGTTTTTTTAACATATGACTTTTTCTGCACACACTATACAATAACTTTTTTTGACATGCTATGACTTTTTCGACATACTATACTATGGCTTTTTATATTTTCTTTTTATATTCTCTCTTTCTTATTTTTATTAAAAAATGTTATTAAAAATGTAAATAAGTGTAGAATTTCTTTCAAAATCTTTTTCATTTCGCTAGACATCTACAGTTGTGTAGAGAAGCATGTGCAGTTCAAAAATATTAAATTAAAATGATTTTTCATAAAAATGTGACAGATGCACTCTGGCAAAATTGACTTGATGAATGTTGTATATGATACATTGAAATAAAATTACACATATGCATGTATGTAAAAGATTTCTTTGTGCATTCAGGATGGATTTTACAATTTTATTTTTCCCTTTGATATAACACTAATAAAAGCAACTTGATGACAGCTGACGTTTAACACATCTGCACATTAAACAGCTCAAGTGGAGCTCGATTCAAACAGACTTTTTCCTTTTCATCTACTTTTCATTCATCTGACGGTAAAGACAAAAGCCTCAAGATGAATACACGACAATATTTTTCAGAAGCCCCACAAAAGCCTCACTTTTAGTACATAAAAACAATCACATACATTTTAGTCTTTTCAAAGTAGCCCAATGTGCATTTTAAACAAGTGAAATATTTCTCCACTTACCCTGCTTGTCTTTTTATCAGCTGTATCTTTTCCCCTTTAAACCTTGCTCTAATAATGTTGGAATATATCCACAAAAATATTTCACACTTCCTGTGTGAATTTATGCTGGGTAAGTAGAAATACTCCATGAGATACTAATGGCTTGTCTCCGGCAGCTGACTCCAGGTATTCCTGACAATTGGCTGAGCTAAACAACTAACCCTAACCCAATAAAAGGCTGTTACTTAATAATAATAATAATAATAATTAATAATAATGGTCTCTATTGCCTTGCAAACAGGGACACAGTTTCTCTGTGGACGGCAGCTCAGCACAGTGGCCCTGCAGCAGGCTATGGCCCAGATATATTCCCTCCCTGATTGATTACTTTAGGCCTAGGGGGTTCAAAGCCGGTCATGAACAATTTCTGGATGTGAGGAATCTCTTTTACCCCGGGCCCTCGGTTGACCCACTGCCCTGCGCCAGATGTCCCCGGCTGCTCGCCGTTACCTGCGGAGGACACATTAGTTGTTGAACCTTTTCCCCGTTAAGCTCGGGGAAGCAACAGAAGGCTTTTCCATCGCCGGAGGTTAAAGTTTGAGAGGATTATCCCAGCACGTTGGAATGAAGTGCAGGAATCTATTTTTAAATACTGCTCTTCTTTCTTTTTTTTTACCTTCATTCATTTGAAATGCTTCTTAGACAAAGCTCCAGAAGTGATGGGTTATTCTTTATCTCGGTAGATCTGCACACATTCACTGAGTGCTTGCAAGAGAATCCAGGATCACTTATTACTATGAGTCACCGTGTTCACAGTACACAAGCAGTCATTTGCCATTAGCCTGATTCTGTAACTAGGTGGCTAATACAGTACAAATGCTGGGCAGTTCAAACTGTGCACATTCACCTCCCTCAGCAACACATTCTCACTCCCAACGTGTAAAAAAGTGACGCTTGGTCAGGTGCCTTTGGCGTTTGTTAATAACGCAAAAAGTCTCCTTTAGCGTCATATTTAGACGCTCTGGGTCGAGACTCTTGGTGTCACTTTATGACACTCTGGGTCGGGACGTACGTTTAACTGACACGCGGCACAAGAACGGGACAGTTAGGTTTAGGAAAAGATGGTGGTGGGTGGGTGGGTGGGTGGGGGGGGAGGGGTTTACAAAATGTACGTTTTAGTGGCACAAAAACCCCAGTCTCCTGTGTTGTTTGACCCATCCACCCCCCCTCCAACCAACCTACTTGCAATGATTTTAGGTATTGTACCGTTGTCGCTCTAAATACCACGTGATCTTACAGCGCAACGGTTGAGCTGATGCTCTGCCCGGTGCGCTCAATATCTGACGCTGAGAGCCACTGACCACGCATCAGTATTTTACCAGTTGGGAGTGAGAACGGGTTGACCTCAGCAAGTCAACCAGTGGTCCTGGCAGCCGTAGTCCTGTACGCACCATGCGTACATTTAGTTGTTGTTGTTACCAGGGTTAGATACTGTTTGCAACAAGTTCACATGTTCGCCTTTCAGTGGATTATTTAGATAGGCCTATATTAGTTTTGTTAAAAGTCACTACAGATATGACTCCCTCGGGTCTAAGAACAGAGGCGTCGTATGCTGTACAGATCTGTAAGGCCACTTAAGGAAAAATGAGTGATATTTGGCTATATAAATGAAATTAACTTGACTCAGAAAACCAAATGGAAATGTTGGATTACACAGCTCAGTCTGAATTTGTGATAGCAGTCTGCTGTAGCTGAACAGCTGAGAGACAGACCGGGGAGATGATGTCATCAAGACATCAATGCCAGCTGCCCCATCAGCAAGCAACGCAGCAAGAAAAGTGGATTCACACACACAGCATGGAGATACAATGTGCTTAAACACTATAACATTAAGGTCACTTATTCAGTGACAGTGGACCATCTCCAAAGAGACATCATCAATTAGTACTAACATACAGTATATCTGAAAGCCACCATGAGCCATGCCAACATAGTGTCAGGAATCAGAAGCAAACAGAATTCTTTATTGATCCCCTCAGGGAAATGTATTTAGTTGCAGTTGCCCACAGTCAAATTCAAGGTAAAATAAGAGTAAGAAAGAGCAAGCTAACATGTTATCTTTCTATACAAACACTAAGGGTGCTCCAATCGATTGGCCACCAATTGGTATCGGCCGATAATGGCTTTAAATAGTTTGATCGGTGGTCTCCATAAAGGCCGATCAGATAGGCCGATCAGATGACGCACTACCACGGATGTATTAAGAGCGCGCTACTCCTGAGAACATTTTCAAAATGGCGGCGTCCCTACATTCAGCGGTCTCGCAGTTCTACAAGGTGTCTGAACGGTGGCAGAACAGCAGTTGGCCCGCGGCCGGCCGCGGAACGAAGACGCTAGGAAGGCGGCTACTGCTTTTAAAAAGCGGCTGCCACTGGTGGTGCTCCGGCAAACGTGTTTGTGATTACACCATTCTGGCGCTTCTACTGCCTCTGGAGCACCGCTGGTGGTCCGCCAACTCATTGCTATCTGGGAAAAAGACAATACACTAGCGATTAGCAACGTGTGTACCGAGGAAATACCACGAGGCGGAAAGCTCCAAAGACATTTCAACACCACCAACCTCATCAGACATTTGAAGGTTAGTCACAGAAAGGAGTATGAGGAGTTTTCAAAGTTAGCTAACGCTAAGGCAGAGCGGAGTCGTGTAGCTAGCAGCTCCGGCGCCGCTCAAACAGCTGTTTCCCCGTGTGTGTGTGTGTGTGTGTGTGTCGGTGTGTGTGTGTGTGTGACTGACTGTGTGTGTCTGGGTGTGCTGAAGAAATGTGCAGTGATTGAAAGGACATTTTTTAGATTTTGAGCTAGGACAGAAAGCCAAACAGTTACTGATACATTCTCTAAACATGTGTGACTCTTATGTAATGGCGTAATTTTCAGTTCATAAAAGTGATCGGTGATCGGTATCGGCCAATACGTCTTCCAGCAATCGGTGATCGGACCCAAAAATCCTGATCGGAGCACCCTTAACAAACACTGATGTGCATGTCTTACTTCAGAGAGAGGATGGCTGTCAGTCTATTCAGATCACACACACACACACACACACACACACACACACACACACACACACACACACACACACACACACACACACACACACACACACACACACACAGATAGATTTTCCGGGGCTGTACTCGAAATACTGAAGAAGAAAGATTTTCCGGGGCTGTACTCGAAATACTGAAGAAGAAAAAATCAGCAAGCTCCAGGTATTGCCTCCAAACGGCTCTCACAGACCTGTTCCCTGTACGTGAAATACCAACGTTTTTTACACGCGCAGCCGTCAAAACAAAACAACGAGCAGAGAAGCTCAGCTAACTTGACCAGTGAACGCAAACACAGATTTATCTCCTTTCTTCTGTTCCTTTCTCACACAGAGAATTCTTCAGGACTTTTCTTTATGTTATGGTTTTATACCCAGTAACGGATGTGACTTGAAATTTAGCAAAGTGTGATAAATGGACTTGAGTAAAAGTAAAATGCCAAAAAATTACTTTGTTACAGTAATGAGAGTAAGTGTAATTTGTTACTTCTGCCAAATCGTGTAGATAGATCTACTCCTTTCCAGGAATTACAAATTCACAGACCTAGAAATTAAAGTGTGGCCAAACATCCCTCGGTTTACTGCTAAAAGTCCTTAATTCTACTTGCTCAGGCAGACAACATTCATATTTCAAATGATTTTGGAACATGCTTCAAAAATTGCATTAGATTTAATTTACTATTATTTTGTATTCATTTGCAGGTGTTAATATTATCACACAAACCTGGACAACCAAACAATATATAACCTTAGCTCTAAACAATGAATGCATTCAAAATGAAAGACGTGACTTGTCTCTGTCTGCAGCTCCTCTGCCAAACAGCCACACAAAAAAGCATCAAAATGAGATCTCAGTGAAACATTTCCCAGGAACTCGGCGGTTAATGGTCTGGGTAATGGGTGTCTTTTTTTGTGGAAAGTGAAAGCCCCAAACATATCACAAAGAAACACAAACATGTTTTTGTAAATTTCTCCAAATGAGTACTTACCCAAATGATCAGCTCTGAACAGAATTCCTGGAGTCATTCAAGGCCTTTTTTTTCAACAATTAAAGCAGGATCTCAAGCAGCTTGTCAATTTTTTTTAGTGAAAAGCTTTTTTTTTTATTTTAACGAGTGCTACCAAAGCTCACGCAGACTGACAGAGAGGAGGAAAAGCAGTGCTAAAAGGGAAGATTAATATTACCATTTTGAATGGCCTCATCTTTCCAGCGGGGGGAGCAATTTTCTGCTGGCTCTAAAATAGATGGGAGAGGCACTTTTAACAAAAAGTTTAACTACTTCAGCTTCAGAACTATTCACTTTTAACTACTTCAGTCAATGAAACAGGTGAGAGAGGCGGCCCCTCTGCAACAAAACAGCAGGTTCATGTGAATGAAGCATTAACATCAAAGCATGCTGGTGGTGTGGTGTTACGGTGAGTGAGGGGATCAGGCTCATTTCCTCATACATGTACTGTAAGCTTGTGTCTGTTTACTATGCGGCAGCGGATAGCGTATGTAGTGGATCAGCGAGGTCACCGGGACGGGGCTAAATCCACACGTGACGGCCAGTTCCCCCCTGGTGCATTATCTGGGCTGGGAAACAATGTTCAATGTACGGGACATCCTGTCTGTACTGTAGGCAGCAGCATGTACAGCTGGTTCACTACAAGCCAGGCAAACTGCTGTTTATGTGTGCAAGTCTACTTTCCTAGTGTGCACTGAATGATCTGTAATAAATGGTTTCTTTCTTTATTTTTCAAAAAAAGGGCCAGTGTACACAAATTAACATTCTTTAGAAAACAAAATGTAAATGCACCCGAAAAGTTATAGATAAAATATGCATCAGTACACAATTACGCCCAGTTCAGACCAAACCGAGTTGTAACTACTTGCAACGCGTCGGTCTGCAGCGTTCTGAAGCGTTGGTCTGCAGCGTTCTGAAACCTGCCAGTTCACACGAGACGGTGTATCATCTCCATGACAACCCGTTGGTTGTTCTTGTTGTACTTCCGTTCTAACTTCCGACTTCCAGTCTTTTTTGTGGCTGGATATATAAATTGTTTTGCCTAAATATGAATGTGGATAACGTTAGTGATAGTGAGATGCTTGCTACAGTTACACTTCTAGTGAAGAATCGGTGAAAACTCGTTTTATTTTTCTGATTCATGGCTTTGTTCTAACGCTAATTTCTATAGTTTATAACTGACTTCTCTATTGGCTGTTGAAACAGGAGACGTCTCTTACGTTTTAAAACCAGCCTCTGGAGACTCGAGGCTGGTTTGAGTCGATCTGAGATGGGCCTTTCTCTGCCACATTCTAAAACAGTTTCGTCATGAATCTTTGGTCTGAGCTGGGCTAAAATTGTATTTGGAACAAACCTGGAGGTATGAGGCTATGAGTGTGTGTTGGGGTAACCAGGCCGGACATCTTACCTGACATACTGTTGGGGTTCAAGGCCAAGGCGACATCCTCAGAGCCTCTTCAGACATCTGGGTACCTACCTAGCAGGACACAGAGCCAAGAAACCTTCAATCATTACAAGTGCATTACACATATAACAGCTTACAATAACACCACTTCAATCTAAAATGATTGAAAAATAAGGTATTTTGTGCTGACAGCTTGTCCAACCTTGCGTCTAAAATCGAAAAATTGGATGTAATCAGCCTCTTCAGCTTGATAAAACCGGAGGGGGAAAGCGTACAAAAATATTCTACTTAAATTAAAGTACTTTCATGAACTTTTACTAAGTAAAATTACCGGTATAAAAATCTACTCAAGTAAAAGTAGTTCATTTAAAATGTTTAAAAGAGTTAAAAAAAAGTTTAAAAGTAAAAAAAAAAAAAACGACAACCATTTACCATTTAACCATTTATGATTTGAGTTCATTGACAGATATTTTGCTAAAACCACGTTAGAGACCTTTTTATTTCCTTTGTTTCTTCTTCTCAGTAATGGATTTGGTTTAAAATGTAGAAAAGTACTGTTCTTCAAACAAAACGTACTTAAGTAAAAGTAAAATTACAGATTTTAAAAACTACTCTTAAAAGTAAAAGTAAAAAAAAAAAACTACTCAATTACAGTAACGCGAGTACTTGTAATTTGTTACTTTCCACCTCTGGATAAAACTGGTCCAAAGAGATGTTTGATGCCTCGGTTTGGCATCGAGGCATCAAGGATGCACTGGTTACTGGGCCAGTTTATCACACTGTTCAGATGGTATGGCCTAGGGCTTTGACTTTTGCCCAAAAATCATATTCGAAGTTTGTTTGTTTATTAATATTAATATTCAAATATATTTGAATAATTATTAATACGAAAGCTTGAAACCCGCTCCCATATATCACGTTAATGAGCCTCTTATCTTCGCAAACGAGTCAGCAAAAGTCAAGCTGGAACAGCTCCTTCTAGAAGCCTGGAGATCTTCCGTTGTATAATCTGGATGCAGCGTTTTTCTGTTTGTTTTCGGGGTTTGCGTGCTTTCCTTTTTGCATCGTTTGTGTATTTGCAGCGCGTTTATGTATTTGGTTGTGCTGTGTGTATTTGCAGCACGTTTGCTGAATGCTGCGCATGTGTTGTCAAATGAGTGAAATTGTTTTCTTAATTTTCTTGTGTTTTGTCTATTTGCATGTGTTTTTTTAAGTTGCAGGGCGTGTTGGCCACCGTATATGTAGGGCGGAAATGATTCATTTCACTCGATTCATTCACTCGATTACAAAAATAGTGGAGTAGAGGCAGAGTTTTTGCCTCGAAGCCTTGTTAAATTCCTATGGCGCGCACTATACGTGCAGGGATCTGGTTCTTCCACACGGACCGTTGTTCAGGAAGCACACCACTAGCGTGTGATACATTTTGAATTTAGTTGGCGCGATGGCGGAGAGTAAAGACGTCCATAAACGGCAGAGAATGTCTAAAGTTTGGGATCATTACATACTAAAAAAGGAAGAGAACAAGGTGCAATGTGTCTACTACGAAGTAGACCTGGCGTACCACAGCAGTACGACTTCAAATGATTCAGCATCTGAACCGAAAACATCCACTCCATGCTGTTTCACCAAGCGTCGCTGAAACAAGGTAACGTAGCCTAAGCAGCCGCTGATTTTAATCGCATACTGTATTTGTAGCGATGTCGTGATGCGGTTTGACTAGATATGATGTTTAGCTTTGATGTTTTAAGTAGTAAACTTATTCACATTCAATTGCAAGAGAGTATAGCCTAAAAAAAAGAACCCCTTCACACACACACATGCATGCACCCTCGTCTCTCTCACTCTTCCTCATGCACGGCATGCGTGCACACACAAACACACACACACACACACACACACACACACCCACCCACAGGTTGCTAAGTTACCATAGCAAATAGGCTCACCGCAGAAATTATATATTATTTGTTAGTAGCCTAATGGTAAATGCTGCAGGTGTAGAAATCTACATAAAACAGATATTTACTTTGATGTCATGGCTAGATAAAAAAAAAATCTGATTAATCGATCGATAAAGTGCTAGATTAATCGATTACAAAAATAATTGATAGCTGCAGCCCTAGGTATATGGAAAATGAATATCATACAGGAAATTAATACCGGTATACGGTACAAACCGGTATACCGCCCAGCACTAATGCAGCATGCTTCTACCAAGCTCTAATAATGCTGCTGATTGGCTGTCTAACGTTACATGTCACAAAAGGTACGCAGGAAACACTCTACGAGACAGGGCTCACGAAGTAGGAGCCGAAACATAACTTAAAAGATTCACACCGTAATGTTGTAATTTCTTTTCGTTTTATGAAATTGGTATTGAAAAAAAATATCGTTTAGGAACCGGAATGAAAGTCACCATTTAGTTATTGGTCCTATATTGAAAATGTTTGAATGATACCCAGCCCTACCCCTGACCCCACTTTGGGAACTACTGCGTTACTCAGTCATTTAAGTCACACAGCGCTCCACATGCAAACCTCAGCGACAATTATTTTATCTTTTGTCACCTCATTCGAGAGGTAAACAGCAGAAATTGAGCATTCAGGTTACAAAGTCATCACCTGGAAATGTGCACTAGAGGGTATTCGATTGGCCTGTGTGTGGTTCAACTGATGGACAATCCTGCATTTCCTGCTGGAGCGCTCTGTGTTACAGCCCCGTTTTCTACACTGATGTCAGTGGGGGGAGGGGGGCATTTAGAGATGAGTCAGTGAGGGAGGGGCATTTAGAGATAATGGTTGGGCTAGCGTTATATTCAGATTTTTCGTGGATGATAATGTGACTTTGGGGGGACACATTAAAGGTGCACTATGAGTTCCCAACTATCTTGTCGGTGACTGGCTTGTGTTTTGGTGCACAGCCTGTGCCCCTAGTGTTTGTTCGACGTTTACGACCCCTGGGTTGTCTCCCGAGACTGGGCTTTTTCACAGTGGATTCAGGGGGGGGGGGGGGGGGGGCAGCTAGCGGATCAAGGAGTTATGCCTACTATTTGAGACCAAAATTAAATCGCGCTGAAACCATGCAGGAACTCATAGTGCATCTTTGAGTAATAGGAAATGTTTAGCATCAAACACTTCATTTCCTGCATTCTGATTCTGAAACATCTTATTTATGTGATGGAAAATACAGGTGACAATTAAAAATATAAAACTATAATGGCATAGGCTATATTGCAGTAAGGGGGCTTTACATCAGGGACCTGGGCCCTGATCCGAGTACACTTGACCCCATTAGTGTTAACATGATCTGTGCCAAGTCCACTTGAAAAGTTTGTCTCAGTACAGTTCATGTGTACACCCATACTGGTCGCATCCGGTGTAAACCAACTGTACCAAAACACGGAAGTGGACTGCTATTTACCGCGAGTACGAGACGTTTTTAACCAGTTATTAGTCTCGCTTTGTTAAAAAGAACAGCTGAAACATCATAAACAGAGTAGTGTATATCGACCAACAACGTTTTATTTCCAGGATTGTTCAGGTGCCTCTGGAAATTCGGCCGGATGTCCCTAATTTTTGGCCGGATGTCTGTCCCCTTCCTCTTTCTTTGTGTTGGCATTCTAACCTCCGGTGGATTTCTGAGGACTATGGTTAACTGCTCCTCAGATCTCTGCAGGGTAAATCCAGACAGCTAGCTAGACTAGCGTTTTTCTCCTATCCCAGAGTGCTGTGTGGACTAGCCAGGAACATCTGGCAATGCAAGACTATAGACGGAGTAACAATAGTGTTAGCCACCATGCTAATCGCATTGACAACTTTGCCAAACAGTATGTAGCGGTTTATTAGCAAACTGCAGCAAACTTCAGATTGTCATGTTAATAAGAATACAGCTATTAGTAGCTAATATATGAAGACTGGCAGCAGAAGGGCAGCTAACATTAGCATTAGCTGTCTCCATGAAGCTGCCAGCTAAGCTTCTATAACTAGAGACACATTTAGGAACAAAGAACACGCTAATTAATGATAACATGGGAATTGATTCCCAGCTGCAGCCTGTCTGTGCCCTAATATTTTAGCCAACACATTTATAAAAATTACACATTGTAATAGTAATTTCAGAATTTGATTGGTATTGTTTATTTACTATTCAAATGATATTCCAGAGTTCATTCCAACAGCCCTAGTCTGCATACACAATCATTCAACCAAACCTTTTCGGAGAAGACATCCAAACCATATCTGCACAGAGCAACAAATAACAATGCTTTGTACCTCTGTGTCAATCCAAAGACACAAACCATCATCTTGGAAGACATGAAATAACGTCAGCTGACCGAGCCTTTACCTGCTCCTTTTTAAATGAGGAAAACCTTGAATTAAACCCTGTAATGAATCAACTTTTAAAACAACCACTTTCATTTTTTACTTAGCCCACGTGTTTTCAAAATCTCACCATCAACAAGCTCCGAAAATGTAAAAAGAATTACAGCTTTCATAATTCCTTTGCCCTGGAAGAACAGCTGGCTTGAAAAGCATTATGGGAAACTCTGCTTCGCTTTGCTGCTTTTCACCCTAGAGAGCATTTAATATCCAGACAACAGCTGGGGAAGGTCCGAATGCTGGTTCATCCATACAACAGGGTTCTAAAGCTCTAATGAGGACACAGACAGATGGAAGGAGAAAACAGACAATAAGTGGGTACATAGACCGATAAGGTAAAATGATTGCAGGTCACAGAAGGACGCTGAGATAACAAGACACAGCAGACAGTGAGCAAAGTGAACTCTTCATTAGGGACAGTTTTATCAATAGCCTCGTATCTATATCACAGACAGTGGCTGAGTCTATTGAATGAGCAAGCAGACTGGAGGAAAAAAGTTGGCTCCTGATTGTTGGCTTTCGAAAAACCATTTTGAATCCAGTTTCAAGTTGGTTAAATTCCTACATTTGTCAAGCCCAGAGACTAACACAGCTTCTATCAAATGTTCTTATGAATAATATGCTTTACCCCCCTCTTTTTAAAAGTATTTTAAGACTGTAAATTCCAATTTGTATGGAATGCCGTTTTATTCAGAATTAAATAAATAAATACATAAATAAATGAATAAATACATAAATACATGAATACATAAATAAATATGCCTTTGAAATACATCATGAAATAAATAAATGAGGCAATAAATACAAATAATGAAATACATTTAATTACATATTTCACTTTTATTTCATACGTCCACATTTATTTATTTCAAGAGACTTTTATTTTCCTAATGCCACATTTATTTATTTCCGTGGACTTTTATTTTCCTAATGCCACATTTATTTATTTCTGTGGACTTTTATTTCATAATGCCACATTTATTTCAAGTTCTTATATGCAAATCAGGGGGCGTGGCTATCTCTTCTGATAGTTAATTTATTTATGTATTTATTTAATTCTGAATAATAATAATAATAATAATAATAAATTGAACTTATATAGCGCTTTTCATAGACTCAAAGTTGCTTTCCAGGGGAGCTAGATTAGAAAGCAAAACAAAAGAAAACAAGACAAAACAAAACAAGATGCAGTCACAGAATAAAACAGCATTCCATAAATTTGAAGGTTTGTCAACATAGATAATTTAAAGATAATGTAGGTTTCTGTTATGGCCACCAGTTTTCTGAGAGATTTATTTCCTTCAGTTGGGTATGGTCTAGTCTACATCTACGACGTTTCATTTCCGGGATAGTTCCGGTGTCGCTGGAAATTCCGCCAGATGTCCCTCTTTTCAGCTGGATGTCTGTCTCCTTCCACTTTCCTTGTGTTGGTGTTCTAACCTCTGGTGGATTTCTGAGGACTGTGGTTAACTGCTCCTCAGATCTCTGCAGGGTAAATCCAGACAGCTAGCTAGACTATCTGTCCAATCTGAGTTTTCTGTTGCAAAACTAAAACTACTTTTGAACGTACACATGTTCCACCAAAAGCAGAGGCACCGTGGCTCCGTCCGGTGCTTAGCGCTGCCCAAGACGATTGTGATTGGTTTAAAAAAATGCCAATAAACCAGCTCAAAGGGAGGCATTTCAGGACAACCCAATTCCATCCGATAGGTCCACAGATGGCAATTTATTTTGGAATGGGAAAAAAAATCATATGTGCTTTTTGTGGCTCTCTAATTGCCATTTTTGCACATTAGTGTCCTAAATAAACAATAACGGACTTCCACCGCAGGCGTAAAATTAGCTGCAGTGGCACGAAGTGGCATCGTCCCGGTCCACCCTTTCGAGCTTTGACCTTCTCTACTTTCCTACTTGCTCCATCTGATTTCTTTTACACTTTCTAAACAGAAACACTAGGCGAACTCTGTGTCGCTTTGGCTGGACTGCTAGATTACTTCCCTGTTTGAATCTGTGCTTTATTTGCAGGGATATTCCTCTAAGATACAAGAAAAGGCTTGATGCCAACTTCTATACAGATGATCTGATGTTGGAAACATTCTGGTTGATACCAGTTTGCACTGATAATTCACAAGTTTCTTAATAATCCCTATATGTATCAGGGGCTGGTGTAATGCAAGGCTTGGCAACAATCTCCAACAATTTGTGCAATGTAATTATACTGAGGACAGAGGATAAGCTAAACCAAAACTTTAATTTCTTCTGTTTTCAAGTACAAATAAAAAGAATCTGTCAAATTTATAGGAAAGCTCCAGGGTTTCTTTTCTTTCTTTGAAAACACAGGAGCACTGCTCCAGGCGTGGAGCTGTGGTGTGTCTCACATTTTCTCTGCTTGTACTGTATGTGTACATATTGATTTTTTACCCTTGAAGAGCCCGAATGGAGTCCTGAAAGAACCCACATTTGTTCTCGATGACAAAGTGCTGAGCTATGATGCTGAGCAATTTAATCTGCAGCCTGCTGGTTAATCTGTACATGTGCCATGGAGAGAGTGTGTGTGTGTGTGTGTGTGTGTGTGTGCAGGATGTGCATGACAGTGGTGGAATAATTATTCAGAAAAATAAAAGCAGAACTCTCCTCCCATTGTAGAAAGTGTAAAGGATCCAACCAGTTGTGTGTTTAATGGTCTAATCATCTTAGCTGGACTTGTAGGACGTTATATTGTTGGCTAGTTTACTTTAGAATAAAACATCAGATTTTATAAACTACATGTGTTTTGTGTGCAAAAATCTGTATCCCATTATCATATTTGGGTCAAACGATTCCCTCTTTTGTTTCAAGTCCTCTAATACGACTACTGACATGGCTACATCTGTTATGTTTTTGTGAAGCTCTGAGGTGGCTCTGAGGAACTGCTGCTGGAATTGATAGTATCTCCCCTTATTTTAACCCAAATTATGATCTTTCACATGACCAAACCTTAACCAGAGCATTGGCACTTCATAAAACAAATATATTTTTCAACAGTGAATTGTAACAGTTTCGGAGAGTGCAGATAAATGATGGCATCTTGTGCCCATATGTGCGTCAGATCAGAAAGCGCTTCATTGTGTCAGCCGCTTCCCTAAACTTTCTCTCATCCAGAGACCAGAGTCCCCAACAGGGTTCTGTGTCTGTCAGACATTCTGAAGGGCATACTACCATATCAGCAGAGGAATAATGTAATGCACAGCACATTATAGGGCTGGTGGATTTTTATCTTGGAATACTGTGACTTTATTCTCCTTAAATTATTACTTTATTCTCGTAAATATTACGACTGTATTCCCGACTTCTTGAAGGACACAGATCTGTGGGATTGTTTTGAACGTGATCATTACGTCCAGGCATTTATACAGTAAATTAATTAGGATGAACAAATGTATTATTAACGTGAACAGGTGCCACATGCACATTTAATAGAACAAACAAAAGACACAAACGGACGGAAGATTAAATCATGCATACATGTGTCTGGACTCAGCAGGGATAACGTTTACATATTTGAAAGCAATGCTTGAGAGCCTTTCTGCATTATATTTCATTGTGTTTTTATATTTTTAATTATCACCTGTGTTTTCCTGTACATAAATAAAGACATTTCCACCATAAAGTGATGCAAAATGGCAGAAATGAGTGCATACCGATTCAGCAGAATGAGGAAAATGAAGTGTTTAATGCTCAAATTTCCCTGGGGGAGGACCCACATACCACTCACCCCCAAATATTGGAATGAAACCTAAAAACGTTGAAAATAACTTCCCAAAGGTTGAAAAGAAAATGGACAAAAAGCAATGTTGTAAAAAGTCTCACAAAAGTCGGAAAAAGTGACAAATGTCAGAAAAAAATTATACCATGGACTTCTTTAATCTCCCAAAACCAACCTCCGTGGCCCGATTAAAAGTTGTAGAAAGACAAATTATGTAATTTGAAATGTAAATGAACAGAAATACAACTTTGAATCACCATCTTTGGACAATTTCTGTTAAAATATACAGTTTCAGTTTTTTACTAACTGAGCAGTAATTTGTAAGAGAGAATTTTAACAGAAAATGTTCTGTATTTTAAGGTAAACACATCATTTCTGTTTTTAATTACGGGACAACGTCTGGGTAATGAGTTGCCGGTATTTTTTCTGTTATCTTACGGATTTATTTCTTACAGTGTGTGAGTGCCCGTCTTGTTGGTGTGTGTTTTATGCCTCTGGTCTGAGACAGAGCAGCACTCTGTAGTCTGCAGTCTCTACTGTGGGGAACAGAAGTTCTCAGCCACATCCTGCATGATGAGATATGCAAGAACACTGTGTACTGTACATTGCTGTGGCAAACAAAACAAACACCACAGTATACGGTAAAGAAATCTCGCGAACACGGCCTCATCAAATGTATTACCTCGCCTATGCTTCCTGACACCACTCAAAAAAACATTATGCAACTATGATTGATGTCATGCAGCATGTGCTGAATATCCCATATAGAAATGATACAGGACACAGATGTTATGATCCTGATTGTTAAAGCTAGGAGATTGTGTACTGTCTACATATGTAAAATGCACATGGCGTAGATATTTTGACAGCTTTGGAAAGCTGTGACACAACTACACAACGGAATAATCTTGTTTCACTTCAAAAACATTTGTATGAAAGTTATTTAAGACCTAGAACACTTGTTGACAGGTTTGTTGTCATTACTTAGAATTCCTCATGAGGGAGACAGAAACTACGCACTATAGCTTTAAGAAGCCACAAAAACCCTGTACTAATCTTAACTAGTCGTATTAGTGCCTAAACTTAACTGTCTTCACCGCATGATGCTCACCTTTTGTCAGCTATACTCAACTGCATTGACCGCTGAAACAACCGTCACCTCAAGGTGCCCTGTACCCGGCTTACAGTCACCTTTTGTCGGCTAAATTTAACTGTACAGACCGCTAAACTCAACTATCATGTGACCGGTCATCACGTGACCGGCTGGTGGTAATTTTGTAGCATATCATACAAATTGTTGTGCATACGAACCCGTGCATGAGAGTGCGTTGTCAGGGTTATCTGATTACATCATGTTAAAGTAAATATATGAATATTTTTTATATACAATACAGCAGTGTTTCTCAAATGGGTACTCGTACTCCTAGGGGTGCTTTGACAAATTTGAGGGTTTTTTAGTTCCTCTGGCCGTATTTCGGGACTTTTTTAGCTCCTACAACCCCAAATCAGAAAAAGTTGGGACAGTATGGAAAACACAAATAAAAAAAGAAAGTAGTGATTTCTAAATGTACTTTGACTTATTATTATTATTTCATTGCAGACAATACAGCAGCACATAATTTAATGTGTTCCTCATGATTCTTTTTTTTTTTTCAAAAAAACTAAATTCCTATTTTGGTTCTTGCAACACATTTCAAAAAAAGTTGGAACAGTAAAGACTTTACCACTTTGTAATCTTGCCATTCCTTTTCACAACACTTAAAAGACGTTTAGGGACTGAAGACACTAGTGATTAAGTGTTTCAGGTGTAATTTTGTCCCATTCTTGCTGCAAACAAGTCTTAAGGTGGGCAACAGTACGGGGTCTTCGTTGTCGCATTTTGAAGCGCAAAATGCGCCACAAATTCTCTATTGGAGACAGGTCGGGACTGCAGGCAGGCCAGTCAAGTACCCGCATCCTTTTCCTCCGCAGCCAGGACTTTGTAATGCTAATGTAGTCGCTTCTGGACACCGTTAACATAGGGCTTCCTTTTGGCACAGTACAGTTTTAACTGGCATTTGTGGATGTAACTACGTATTGTGGTACTTGACAAAGGTTTGCCAAAGTAGTCCTGAGCCCATGTGGTGATATCGCTTATAGATGAATGATGATTCTTGATGCAGTGCTGCCTGAGGGCTCGGAGATCACGGTTGTTCAGCTTAGGCTTGCACCCTTGTCCTTTACGCACTGAAATTCCTCCTCATTCCTTGAATCTTTTAATTATGTTATGCACTGTTGAAGGTGAAATAAGCAAATGTCTTCCTATTTTTCTTTGAGGAACATTATTTTTAAACATTTCAATAATTTTCTCACGTATTTGTTGGCAAACTGGCGATCCTCGGCCCATCTTTGCTCCTAAAGGACTAGACCTTTCTTGGATGCTGCTTTTGTACCAAATCATAATTACAATCACCTGTTGACATCACCTGTTTCAAACCACCAACCAATTTACCTGATTACTAGCCCTAAATTGCTCCTGTCCCAACCTTTTTTGGAATGTGTTGCAGGTCTGAATGACAGGAAAGGATGTATATTTACAAATGAAATTAGGTTAACCAGACAAAACATGAAATATGTTGTGTTCACATTGTCTGCAATGAAATACAAGTCAAAGTACATTTAGAAATCACTACTTTCTTTTTTTATTTGTTTTTCATACTGTCCCAACTTTTTCTGATTTGGGGTTGTACTTCAGAGCAGGGTCTTTTCCCTTTTCCTAGGTCTACTTGATTGGTCGAAATTATAAGTCACGCCCACTGCCAACCCAGATCTTGCAGTGTGCCGTCTGTACTTGCAGACAGAGCAACAGTGGGACACTTTTAACCATTTTCACCATCTTATTCATCATTAAACTGTCCCTCCAGAAAAACGCGATTATGCGATCGCAGAATTCAATGCATAATCAGCCAAAGTCCGCATATTAATGCGGGGGCCGCATTTTTTCAAATACGCCGCACTTTCGCTGCATAAATTGCCGATTTCCGCGCAAAATATGCGGGGCTTGCATGATTTCATAATCCCCGCATTTTCGTTGCAAAAAAGTCACATACATCTCAGCAGAAAGTTGAAAAATGTTGCGTTTACTTCACACAAGAGCAGCCATTTTCCCCTGTTGCCATGGGAACGTTATGAAGTGACGTAATTTCACCTACTGAGAACACTGTGTTGGGGGAATCACTTCTTTTCTCTTTTTCATCAAACCGCAGTTTTTGCAAGTTCCCGCAAGTTCCCGCAATTTTTGCAAGTTCCCGCATTTTCGTCGCATAAAATTGCATAAATATCCCGCATATTCCATCGCATTTTTTAAGAAAACGTGGCGCATAATCAAGGATTTTTGCCCGCAACAATCACAAAAAAACTCCGCGTTTTTCTGGAGGGACTGATTAAAGTCACTTCTGACAACGTTTTAGGCGAGAAATGAACTGTTTAAATTTCAAATATAGGCAGTCTTCCGAAAATCGTTGCCGAATTGACAATTTGCTTCAAAGTGTTCGGAGTTGAGAAGCTCCATAAAGTGAAGGGACTGCCAGCTGGTGGCGGCCAAATCGCTTGTTCGCTGGTCGGCCTGTCATCCTGGGACACCGTGCTGTAAACTAGTGGACTCTCAGACCGCGGTCTCGTAAGAGGCTTTTATTTCGCCGTTGTTTGTTTAAATATCACAACACATGTCCATCATAAGATTAACGGGAACGTATGGTTAACTGCCTTTTTGCCGTTAAACCCCACAAGCGCCTGGTCCGCCGTGCACGCACACACACACGGCCACAGGAAGAGAGAGAGAGAGAGAGAGAGAGAGAGAGATACCTGTTTCTCTTCGGGAGACTTGTTTAAATTATGACATAGATTTAGACATTAGATTTATATAGTTTTGCGTATTTCTCTTCTGATTTTAATTAAGACCATTGTTGTGCTTGCATCACTCCCTCACCCCTCCTACCAGTCCCTGTGGTCACTTGGCCAGTGCAAATGCAAATGAAAAAATAAAGATTTGTTTTTGTTAATTGTCTGTGTTTCTCTGTTATGTACTCCAGCCTAGTCTTTAAACGCTGCTGTTCAAACTCCGTTATGATGATCCCAGCAAGGCACAACAGGAACATTCTGATGTTCTCCTCCATCATGCTGCTTTGTTGTTGTATGTGGCGCTAAGGTCTAGTGACGATGTTATAAAGACTGTTGCGGTGCTTACGTCACTCCCTTACCCCTCCTACCAGTCCCTGTGGCCACTTGGCCGGTGGGAATGCAAATGGAAAAAAAAGATTTTGGGGGAGAGTAGTTCTTAGAACTGCTTAGAAATGTACTTTTCCCCTAAAAAGTACAAGTACTATCCAGTGGGAAAACGCCTATAGACTTTTTTTCTAACCAAAAATGCTTTGCGCTGGTCAGGGGGTACTTAGTCTCACTTTGCTAGACCTTCTTCCATCGCAGCACTGCGGAGGAAGGTCTGACTAGTCCACAGAGCATTCTGGGATAGGAGAAAAACATGCTCTGGTTTATTGACATTTCTTTAAACCAATCACAATCATCTTTGGTGGTGCAGGCACCAGGAAAAGCCGCGGTGCCGTGGCAAAATAGCCTCGGGAAGGAAATTGTTTTGGTTGAACGTGTGTACGTTCAAAAGTAGTTTTAGTCGTACAACAGAAAACTCAGATTGGACAGATAGTCTAGCTAGCTGTCTGGATTTACCCTGCAGAGATCTGAGGAGCAGTTAACCATAGTCCTCAGAAATCCACCGGAGGTTAGAACGCCAACACAAAGGAAGCCCAAGGTAACGGACATCTGTTCTAAATGAGTGAAATCCGGCGGAATTTCCGTCAGAATTTCCGGCGGAATTTCCGTCAGCAACGGAACAATCCTGGAAGTGGAACGTTTTTAAAAAAAACATTTAAAAGGGGTTTATATTATTGAAAAATGTTTGAGAACCACTGCACTTCACTATATCCAATCAGACCTCTAAACACATGCTCGGTAATCACTTGACGCAGCCAGACATTTCTGAAAGTCATCTCGAGTCGTTGCTTCAATTTTGAACAATCTGTCTGTTCTAAGTACCCCAACTTAATGGAAGTGCAATGACCAAGGACTAGAGTACCCCTTTGATTTCTTTGATGAGGCTGTATAATACACCTAAAGCATTTCATCAGAGCCTTGAAGAAATATACATTTAGCAGGTATGTTTTTCAGAAGAAAATCTTAAGAGAACTTTTAGGAAATATTTTTATGACACTGTTTTGCTCATTGCTGGACTATTTATGTGAAATTCCAACCTCTCATACACTATTTCAGGTTATTCAGTGATAAAGTGTGATACCCAATTTCCCTCAACATGACTTGTCTACAACTTCCTCATTTAGAGATTTCTCTGGGTTTCCAAGACTTACTTGCAGTTTGGCTGTAACATATAGGTGGAGAGAATGATAGAGAAGACAACAACATGAAAGCAACTAGGGCTGCAACTAACGATTATTTTAATAATCGATTAATCTGTTGATTATTTTTTTCGATTAATCGATGAATCAGTTAAAAAAACAAAAAAGCATGAATTTACATCAACTCAATACATACATACTTGTTTTAGTTACTAGTTGTGTAACCCAAAGAGTAGATACAGACGAGACACACATTTCTGCTATCAAACTTCAGTCTCCACAGATAATCATGTTATCTACTTTTAAGTGGATTCTTAACAAGCACGTCATCATCATATCTCTAAATTAAAGCAGAACCACAAGTCCTCCAAGCTTAATATGGACATGTTTGATGCAAAAAAAGCATGGTGAAATAACTCACTAGTGTACACACAGACACCTGGGGTAAAGCAGGAAACAGGAAATAGGCTCCTAATTTGCACATGCTGTCCTTTTCCTTATTATTAGCATTCAAAGATGAACTAATTATTGCTAACCAGTTCTTAATACATGTAGTTCAGTGAGACTAGCTAGTCTTAAAATTTTTTTAAATACTTAAAAATATCTTTTCCACATAAAACTACAGCTGATCCAGGATGAAAGACAAGGCTGCTCGTATTCACCCATTTGTCTTTGCATTCCGCTTGAGTACTGCAGATACTCTTTGCCACAATAGTGTGTAGAATACAAATGAAGACCTTGAGCTAACTAGTATACCTCTTGGACACCAATGACCTGGGGCAGACCAGGGTTATCTGACACGTGTTAAACCCTTCTTTTGTCAATCCAAACCAGCCTACTTACTGCAGTTCCACAACTACACATATCCTCTACAAGTACAACTTTGGCTGTATTATTTGTGCGGTTAAGTTTAGGCCACAAAAAGTGAGCGTTATTCGGCGACGGAAGTTAAGTTTAGGAAAAAGATGGTTTGGATTAAAACACTCCAAAGGAACACGCATTTCCTGGTTGAAATCATATGAATTACAGTGTAACTTTTCGAATGTATGGTTCATGAGAACAGGCTGCACGGGTTAACCCCCTGGTTGAGCCCTTGATGTGAATAACAATAATAATTAGGCCTAAAGCTGCAAGCAGCAATGAATGGGCCCTCGCTCCTCCTTGCACGTCGGGGTTACTGGCGGACGGCGCTCCTTGCGGCCGTGCATTTGCGGCACTCAGACACTGGAAATTGTCACCAATGAAAAGGGAACTCCCTGCTGAGTTCAGTGATACCTCACATAAGACTCTATGTCATACAGTTCATTATCTGTGAAAGGGGGCGTGGGTAAAGCATAAGGGGCGGGCCAAACCATGACCAATGAAAATGGACCTCTCTGCTCAGTTCTCACACAATAGCAGACATGGGGGACTCGAGTCACATGACTTGACTCGAGTTAGACTCGAGTCGCAAATTTTAGGACTTGAGACTTGCTTGATAAACATTCATAAAAGACTCGACTTGACTTTGACTTGACATTCATGACTTGAGACTTGACTTAGACTTGAGTCAAATGACTTGAAATGACTTGACTTTCTGTTTAATAAATATATATTTTTTCCTCTCTGATATTGAGGAGGAGTTAACGTTACGATTTTAGTGCTGTTTCATGCGCGGGAACCCGTTGATATGATGACGCACCACACGGCGGTAAACGAGACTGGCTACGGCTGTTATTTAACGTCATGGATTCATCTGCACCGAAAATAATAAAGTTTGGCTATAAGGATTACACATCTGACCAGGGAAAAGAAGAAACGAACGGCAGTTTACAAGGTCTGCAGTACAAAATATTCCAACGTCAACCACCACCACGGCGAATTTAATCAGACACTTCAAATCGGGAGAGATTCAGGTTCCAGTCCCCATATTCAGCTGAACCACTATTTGGACGCTTGTGATGAACAGAACTCCCTTCAGTTTTGGGCCATGAATAAGCACACCCTCCCCCCTTTGTTCAAGGTGGCGGTAAGAACGAATACAACTAGGCACACTGTATACATACACACAACAAACTGCTCTCTCTCTCTCTCTCTCTCTCTCACACACACACACACGCAGTTGTGCAGATGAAGTATGTGAATGAAGCTAGGCACACATACACACACAACACACTGCACTCACACACCACATGCACACATTCACTCACCAATATTAATAACTTTTCATTCACTCTCTCTCTCTCTCAAACACCACACATTCACTCACAAATACACTGACAAATATTAACATATAGCCTACTATTCAATCTCGCTAAATTATGCAAAGGTGGTGGGATTCAGCTACTCTTAAAGAATATGTTGTTTTTCTTTAAGAGAAGGAAAGGTTAAATGTGTTTCTGTCCCATAAAAGTGAGGCATGTTTGAAGAATATTATTTGACTTAGAAACCATTATACGTACTTGAATTGTTTGAATGAATTTCATGATTTTATGTCATGTTTGAGGCATATTGAACAAATATGTATGTTGATTTTTTTTGTTGGCCTAATATCAGTTTTAGGGTGTGCTTTTTTAAAATCTTTATACATTTAAACTGTTTAGATATATGTGGCTTGGACGCAATGTCTTTTGAATATTGAGTAGGAAAAAATGAAAATAAAACTCCAGCAGTTCATAACCACTGTCTTTAGCTTGTTTAAAAATGGAAACTTTTGTATGACTTGACTTGTGACTTGCTTGACCCAAGCTATGACTTGACTTGACTTGCTTGACCAAAGCTATGACTTGACTTGACTTGCTTGACCAAAGCTATGACTTGACTTGACTTGCTTGATTGTCACACAAAATGACTTAGACTTGCTTGAGACTTGAAGGTTAAGACTTGAGACTTGCTTGTGACTTGCCCATGTGTGACTTACTCCCATCTCTGCACAATAGTGTACATCAAACGATAGGGCGCCTCCCTAGGGAGGTGTTCCAGGCACGTCCAGCTGGGAGGAGGGGGGAAGACCTAGGACTATACACTCAAATGATTCAAGCCCTTCTTAGAGGTGACACATTTAAATATAATTTGCTGTGTTAAAATATATCTATTCAAGATCATATGTATATATATTTAAGTGGTTTAACTAAAAATGTAGTAATAGCTCCTTCTATGAGATTGATTTAAATTAGATCACCAAAAAAAAGTGTCATACAGGACCGCCCTTTGCACATGTGCGAGACAGAGCCCCTTTGCGCATGTGCGGGTCAGTGCGCTCTTTCCGCCCGTCACTGGCTGCAAGTGCATCATCGCGAGTTTGGAGAACACTGCAAAATAAAAGGGGAAAATCCACTACTTGGTAAGTGTTCGTTTTTTTGTAGTAGATTAGAAAGTATCTAACTGCCAAATAACGTGAATTCCGTAATACTGACCGAAATGTGTGCAACAGTTGAGCGAGCCGAATTTCACTCTTCAAAGTTGAAGGGAGTTGACTGGCCAACGGTAACTTTTATTGGCTAGCTAGTGCTAATTTTAGACTTTTAATGTTACTGTTTATTGACATTTAGCATTAGACGTCACATTGACTGCTTTGGTTAACTTATGTGTTGCTCTTCGTCGCCGCAATATTGGCCTGTAGACAAAAGTAAAGAAAAGGTGTGTGTGTGTGTGTGTGTGTGTGTGCGTGTGATATGGCGGCGACAAGTATTTAGCAGCCACCGACCGCTTTGCGGCGCAGAGGATTTTTTTTAAGCTCTCGTGCCGCCTCCCATGTGTCATGAAAAATGCGGCTGCCCGTTTCGCCCGTGCCAAAAAACGCTACTGGTGGCTCGGCAAGTAGTTGACACGCGGTAAACCTGCTCTACGGTGTCTGTGTCTTAAGTTTCGTATGGGGAGCAGTGGAGATATCTTTAGGGACCGCTACCCTTTGTGTAGCGCACCCCTCAGAACTGCCGCCAAGCGCTGCACTTAAAGTGTAAATCATTTCAAGTTTGACCTTCTTTTAAAGGCGCAATGCTAGTTACCTGCTCTGCGCTTTGCCTCTGTGATGATGGGCAGACAGTTGGAGCAGAAGCAACGTTTAGCTGTGAAATTGTTAATCTGTGTGTTAACAGTTGATTATTTTTATTATCAAGTTCTCTGATTCCATCTTGAGTTTTCTGCATCACATAAATCATAGGGCCATATTGTAGGTTGAAGTTGAGCACAGTTATGCACTAATGTGTTTGACTATAATTAATAATTACTTTTATTTGTATACATCACCTGAGTATTTTCTCCATTGCTCACACCTCTTAATATATGCATTTCATCTTTTACAGTTTGATAAGTTGTAAAGCAGCTTGTGGCAACCTCCTAGGAATGGTAAGTAAAAGACTACTTGCTCAATGCTAGCACAAGCTGATTTGCATCATTGTCATTTGTTCAATGTGATATGTGCTAATTCTCTTTATTCTCCTGTTTTTATTATGAATGTGGCAGTGCAAAGAATGCAGTTTGGAATTAGCTAGCAGGTATTTGTTGTTGCAACATTTCAGGCAGGCTCATGGGCACTTTAGGGGCAGTTATCGCTATCCATGTCCATACACAGTTTGCCCCAGTACCTTTAATACATGGAGTAAGCTATTAAATCACACATACAAAAGTCATGGAAAACATCAAGTTCCAAATCCAGTAGATGGGTCTACATTCCAGTGTCATGTGTGCTCATGCAGAGAGCTAGCAACTGAAAAAGCTTATTTCCAACACATAAATGGACATCTCAGGCATGATGAAATAGTTCCTTTTATGTTTGTAGGATGCACATTTAAAACTAATGTTTATAGTACATTCAACACACACAAAAATAGGAAGCATAACCAACATTCATTGAAAGATTTTAAAGCCAATGTCATCAGTACAAGTCAGTTGCGTCAATCAATCAATTGTGCAGATGGGCCTACAGAGTCTGTGGATGCAGATAATGAAAATGAAACATTAAGTTGTGGTGATGCTGCAGAATTGTACCAGCAAAATGTTATTGACGAGAAAATTGGTTGCATTTTATTGAAGTTGGAAAATATTGTTCACATTCCAAAAGCGGTTATTGATGAGGTCCTTTCTGAACTTCACTACATTTTAAAGCCCCAGTGTGTAAGAATTTCTCCCATCTAGTGGTGAAATTGTATATGACAACCAACTGAATTTCACTTTGTATCAGTGCTATCGTTATTCTGTATATTGTACGAGATTAATAGTGTAAGGCAATGTTTACAGCGTAGGAGAGAAGCAACGGAGGTTTGTGTTTTTAATATATTTCTCTGAGCAGCATGAACAATGTCAATGAAACTGAAATGATCTCTTAGTGTCTCCATCGTTTACACGCAGCTGTTCTAGCTGTAGCTAGTCTGTGTTACAACTGCATGACCTGAGTTGTCTGCCAGGGAAATCACGGCACATATGATTACGTTTATGTTACAAGGTAGACAATCCTTTTTCATCATTGACGCGAGGAAAAGTATCCTAGACGTCGTTCTAGCGTTATACACAACCATGCTATATTTATCCTAGCAAATAGCAACTATAAAACTTTTACACAAATAGAATTACCTGTTGAGAAGAAAGCAGGCAACTTCGGCGTCCCTTTTAAAATCCTTGCTCCTCATCAGCTCTTTCCATCTTGGAAAAGCCACAACAATATTAACTTTGGTCGCGTTGCTTTGCCTGTCACGTCATTTTAATTTCCTCTGCGATTCAGTTACATGTCCTCGATAATAGACGCAACAGGCTTTCAAATCTGCCGGCGGTGAGTTACAAGTAATCTTCTCCCCCCTCCCTCCCTGGCATACGTCACAGTCAGTGCCACTGAGTGAAAAGCGCAAAATGCGGAGCAGTATCGCCTGTATGTCGTTACGGGCTACCGTAGTTCAAGATGCCGCATGACTATGGAGCGTCTACCCCAGTTCATGTAAGCGCAAATGTAAAATTTCAAGCCAATAGGAATACTTGGAATTGATGGTTGTGGTCAATATTCATAAAAAAGGACAAGTTTGTGAAGGGCAACACCGATTTTGATAATAAACAACTACAAATGTTACACACTGGGGCTTTAAGTACAGCATCTTTGCCTGTCATAAAATCTCTTGTTTCTGATGTATTCCAGAGTCATACATTACAAGTTGAAGAGTCAGTAGTGGATGAGGTTTCCACTGTTCTATGCAAATCCAATCCATTGGGCATAGCTATTTCAAAGGATGGCCCTCTTGCTACTGCATATAAGCGTGCACAGTACTATACCTCTCATTTTAGTGTTGTAGAGCCAACTGAATACATATTAGATGCCCAGAGGAATAGGACATTTCAATACATCCCTATATTACAAACTTTGCAACATTTGCTCTCTCACAAAGTTGTCCTTGAGCATTTTACAACTCAACAAAACCAGCTATTATCTGTTCACCAAGAGTACAGAACCATAAGAGATGGTGAGTACTATAAACAAAATCATTTTCTGTCTGAAGGTTTGAGAATAGCAGTCAATCTTTATGTGGATGATTTTGAGATTTGTAACCCTCTTGGGACATCTCGAAAGAAAGACAAACTCTGTGGTGTCTACTGGGTTTTGGGTAATTTGCCACCAGGTTCCCATTCAACACTGACCTCAATCTATTTGGCTGTTCTGTGCAAATCAGATGATGTTAAGGCCTATGGCTATGAAAAAGTTTTAGAGCCTCTCTTGCAAGATTTGGGTACATTAGAACAGCATGGTGTCTTTATTTCTCAGCTTGGTCAGTTTGTTAAAGGTACTGTTCAGTGTGTAAGCGCTGACAATCTTGGAGCCCATGGAATAGGTGGATTTGTTGAGAGTTTTTCTGGTGGGTCCATATGCAGGTTTTGTACTGGAGACAAATCAGATTTTCAGAGTAAAGATGTAAAATCAGGTGCTTTCCAACTCAGAACCAGAGACCTCCATGATGTTCATGTCCAGTCTGCTCATGAAAATGCAACTATTTGCTGTGGTGTCAAAAAACAGTGTGTTTTAACAGACCACCTTTCTCATTTTCACGTAAGCACTGGCTATCCTCCTGATATTGTACACAACCTCTTTGAGGGTGTTGTTCCAGTCGAACTAGCACGCTGTATCAGTTTGTTGATTTCCAAAAAATACTTCACTCTTGAGGACCTTAACATATTGATCCAGACATTTCCGTACAAATGGGGGGACAAAACCAATTGCCCCCATCCAATATCACGATTTTTCAAAACTAGCAACACCATAGGTGGCAATGCACATGAAAACTGGGCCTTGCTCAGATTTCTCCCCTTACTGATTGGACACATTTTGCCAGAAGGTGAGCCAGCATGGCAGGTAATTATAGATCTTAAGGACATAGTTGAGTTGGTTGTGGCTCCTGTTCATACAGAGGAGACTGTTGCATATCTTGAGGCCAGAATCTATGATCACAGACACCGCTATATTGAACTCTTTCCACACATCAAGCTCCTACCAAAACATCACTATTTAGACCACAAATGATTCGTTGCTTTGGACCTCTAATTGCTTTGTGGACTATGAGATTTGAGGCTAAGCATAGCTTCTTCAAGCAGGTCGCACGTCATGCGAATTGCTTTAAGAATATAACTCGTTCACTAGCTATTAAACACCAGTTCATGCTTGAGACCTCGGCTACCACTTGCTCAGAGCCTGAAACCGCTGTTTCGTCAATAGCCTCATCCTGCAGTGACGATACACTGTACACATCAACACCGCATTCATCCCCAGAAACTCAGCCCTCACGATTGGCCTCCGTGCCAAAGGTTTTTGTAGTTCCTAAATTCACCTATGAGGCTGAATTTGAACTACAACAGAAAAACACAGAGTTTGAGACCAATGGAACATACTTCAGCCCTGGCCCAAAGCTGAAAGGGGTCATCCTTGATGGCGTTGCGCAAGAAATGATGAAATACACAAAGCATCCAAAAGACTATCAGTGTGAAGAGGTAGCAGCAGCTTTGACAAGGGCCCATCCTTGTCTGGGGCAGCTTGGATCCAAGACAGGATTTTGGGGATGGAAACAGTCGCTTAAGTATAAAATGCAGAACTATCGTACGAAACTTGGCCGACTTGGACATCCTAAAATCGGTGTGAACTCTTTGAAACACAAACGAGAAGGCCAAGGCAAAGCTGCAGCCAACATCAAGAAGCCTAGAAAGGCTGAAGTTAACTATATTCCTCTGCACCCAAAAGGCGAGACCACAGAAAGCTTGGAGAACGAGAGAATTGCTTTACTGTCAGAATTGAAAAAGCGTGACAATGAAGTGGTGATAAAAGAAAAAATGGGAAAAACCTTCTCCCACAGACAACTAGAGATTGTGGAGCAGAGGCCCCCAATAGAAGATTTCGTAAACAGATGGCCTGCCTTATTCCAGGAGAGTGAAGTAAGTAAATGTGTACATGTTTGTATGAGTTGACATTTTGTATTGTCCATTCTAACTTTCTGCACAATTGTATTTTGACATTATTAGGCCTAACGATTTACATAGTCGAATCAGAATTGTCAAATCTGGCCTATACTCAACTGATCATCAAATCGTGTGTGTGTAAGCTGCAGTCTTCATTTTTCTTTTCTACCACACACATACACATGCAGACTACTGCATGTACTATGTAAAATCAGACATTGAGCTCCCCCATAGAGCCAAAATGGTGGTAATTATACTTTTTTTTTTAATGGCTGTATTTTGTTTATTTTTCAGGTAAATGCTGAGTTTATGCAGATCACCACCAAGCCACTGCAGTCAAAGTTCATATCCCAGCTGGACCACTTCTCAGAAAAGCTGATGCAGATCTTCAAGAGCAAAGGAGGAGTGAAGGGGCAGAGGATTAAGGAAGTCCTGTCTATCACAGATTTGGTTAGTTGAAATGCACTGCCAATTTGTTTGTATTGTACAGTTTTCTTGTCCATAGCTGCTTATTTAAACACATTTTATAAATGTATAGTGCTTTTATCCAAATACTATGTTTTCTCATTTGGTTCACACACTCACACACCAATGGCTATGTAAAACATGCAAGACAACTACAAACTTGCTTGTTGGGGGCATTTAGGGGTTAGGTGTCCTGTTTAGACTGAAATGACCCTCTGATCTTTAGACAACCTGCTCCTGCTTCCCTGTGCCACCATAACAACCACATTTGGCTAAATTGTCTCATTTTTTCACCCCTGCTTCAGTGTGACAACATCAACACCAGGAGGGAGTGTATCCTGAGAGGCCTCGTCATCTACTTCAATGAAGATCCAGACACCTTCTTCAAAGAATATCTGGTAAATTCATCACAATATGTTTGTCATGTAGTATTGAACAGTTACTCCTTCTTACTTCTCCCATGGCACACTTTATTTATAATGACAAAGCCCTATGGTACACCATTCCCACTCACAATATCTTAAGCAATGGGAAATGCACCAAAATTTGATATACAATCAATATTTTTGTTGAGAACTTCAACTTCACTTCAAGTTTAATTTCAAAATTATTGTCACTTCCTCAATATATTTCTAACATACAGAGGTGTGCTTATGCACTGGTGTAGACAAGTGGGTGTGGGTGGTGCTTTGGAATGGGGAGGTTGTTCAGAGTTGTGATGGCCTGGGGGATGAAGTTGTTGCTTTTGATAATGTACATCTCTGTCCGTCTTTATTAAACACTTGCGGTGTTTTCTGTGTTTGTGGTGTTCAGGCACCGGCGACTGAGGATGCAAAAAGGGACCTAGCAACCACAGTCATGGGGATTTACGTGATCCGAAGAGATGGGGATCAGGAACCTGACGACGTTGGAGTTGTGATTGAAGGCATCAAAGTCCTGAGCTACTTAGGCAGTGTCATCATGGGCTTTGTCATGCTTTTTGGGCTCATTTATGCCCTTGATCTGAGTTTTCCAGAAAACCTCAAATACACCTTTGAGTTTTTCCAGAAGATCATAATGAATTTGGATGGGCACAAGCTGAATGCAAAAATACAACAGCTGAAAATCAAGTTGTTTGCATAAGAGGACAAAACATGTGACAATCTACCTTGATGGAGGGTTTAAGACTGAGATTACTTGGTGTGTTTACACACAGAAAGTTTGCCCATTTCACCTCTCCATCATAATTTCTTGACCTCCTCGGTGCCATTCATCTCTACTTATTTGATTTCATCATGACTCTTGAGATGGATTGAAATTCATTGAAAAACAGCTCAACATGCTGTGTTTTTCTTTGCTTGTGAGTGGCCAGAACTATTTTTGTTTTTATGTTACAAGTGACATTTACATTGAGTTATATTTAAATGACTTCCTTGTTGGTTATAATCGCATAATGTCAGATCCAGGGTACAAGCGGCCGAAATGGGTTTCCTCAGGAGGGTGGCTGGCGTCTCCCTTAGAGATAGGGTGAGAAGCTCAGTCATCCGTGAGGAGCTCGGAGTAGAGCCGCTGCTCCTTCACGTCGAAAGGAGCCAGTTGAGGTGGTTCGGGCATCTGGTAAGGATGCCCCCTGGGCGCCTCCCTAGGGAGGTGTTCCAGGCACTTCCAGCTGGGAGGAGGCCTCGGGGAAGACCCAGGACTAGGTGGAGGGATTACATCTCCAACCTGGCCTGGGAACGCCTTGGGATCCCCCAGTCAGAGCTGGTTAATGTGGCTCGGGAAAGGGAAGTTTGGGGTCCCCTGCTGGAGCTGCTCCCCCCGCGACCCGACCACGGATAAGCGGACGACGATGGATGGATGGACAATACTTGTTTCTGTTACCATCTAGGATAACACCAATCACCAAGGCTCTTTTCACTGTAAATGAACAGTAGTGAGGAATTTAGTTTTTGCCATAGCCTATTGGTTGTAGATGCCAATTGCAGAATTTTTTCTTTCCCTTTATGTAATGGTAGTTTGAGGCAAGCAACTACAGTAAACTTGTCCAAATACAGAGTTTTTGCGGTGCATTCTATCCAGCTATAGTGTCTTTGTTGTTGAGATTTGGGATAGCTGGGCATTCATTTTTTACCAGTATACTGTTAATTCAAGTACTTCAAAAGTTGATATCTTGATATTTTTATTTAAAGATGCCCTCCAGGCATGTATTAAGACTCATACAAATCTGCTTGTAACAATACTTTCTGTCTTATGGTTTTTTATGTATTTTGTGTTGTTTTTTACGCAGAGCAAATATACTTTTCACATGTAAATCCTTAAAGGGTAATTTACTTCAATCTCATTAGAATTTCAAGAATCTATTGAATATGCATATTTCTGACGTTTTCCTGCTGGACACAAGATGTCTGCTACTGCATGCCCATGTTCAGTGTATGTGCACTTTACAACTTCAAGTTTCTACATCACATTAATATTAACTGAATATTGGATCAGACTTGAATTCAAAATTAGTTGTGATATCACAAATCATGCCAGTAGGCATGCCCCTTAAAACTGGATTTTTACTGAGGTCGGAGAACATTCCCACTTTAAGCAGATGAGTGTGAAAGCAGCCTTTTATGTCTCAAACTCTGCACATACATGTTTGAGATTCACTGTGTACAACAATGTAGAATAGAGGGTACTTCAGTGATCCCCACAGGGGAAGTTTACATATTCACAGCTTTTTTTGTGATCTGTGGTAATATGTGAATTTTCCCGGTGGGGATCAATAAAGTTAATTCTATTTTTACATCATTAGCATTAGCACGGTGAAGAAAAACATATTTTTGAGTTGATGGGCTTTAAGTAAAAGATGTTCAAATCTTAATGTATTTCAATAAAAAAAGCATCAACCAGGTTTGTCTCATGTGTATGTTAATGGGGGATCAAATGAAAAATGTATTGATTTAATAGATAATTTCCTTTCAAATAATTATGTAAGTTTGAGTTGGACAAATGTAAATCAGTTTCATTTAGTTAATGTAATTATTTCATTTCAGCTGAATTTGATCAAAATTAATTAGGCTAACTCAATTACATATTGTTGTATCTATTTGATAACAATCAGTTAGGGTCGCCTCGGGATCCCCCAGTCGGAGCTGGTTAATGTGGCTCGGGAAAGGGAAGTTTGGGGTCCCCTGCTGGAGCTGCTTCCCCCGCGACACCGGATATGCGGACGAAGATGGATGGATGGATGGATAGTGTACATCAAATGAGTCATTAGTTATAAAAAGGGGCGTGGCTAAAGTATAAGGGCGGGCCAAACCATGACCAATCAAAAAGGAACTCTCTCCTGAGTTCAATGATACCTCACACAAGGGTCTACCTTAAACGGTTCAAAAACCTTAAAGGGGGCGTGGTCTGCATACATGGGCGTGGTTAAAGTATAGGGGGCGGCTCAGTATAACATGTAGACCACATAAGTTTCATGTAAATCGGATTTGTCATATAAGGCTGATCACTGTAAAAAAAGTCAGTAAAATATACAGCAAAACACCGTCAAATTCCAACGGTAATGGAGCGTAAAACCAAAAACTTCCTTTTACTGTATTAAATAGATTGAATAACCGTTAATTGTGAGACTGGATAAAACTTTGTTTTTCACTGTAATAAAATGTAGAAATTATAAATATTTTCTGTGAAAACAAATAAATATGCATACATTTTACAATTAAATATTGTAATGTTGAAAATGTCTGAAAACGTTAGATTTTACGGTATTATTTGAGTAAAACTACATCTTTTGGGCTTGTGCACATTGGAATTCACAGTATAAATCTGTAGATTTTTAAGCAAACAAAAACATTCATTTTTACAGAAGCAAGATGTTAAAAAATAGGGTCCACCGTAATACAACCAGTAAATACCATAAAAAAGGCAAATATCAGCAGTAAAAGACAATAAAATCGATAGTATTTTTTATTTTAAAATTCAGATACTGATATACAGATTAAAAGTTAGGCCTGCAGTATATCATTGTTAACCTTCTGATAAAAAAAAATCCACAGCAAAAGAAGATGTTTTAAATAAAGTTCATGGTTGTGAATAAAATTTATTTCAATAATCTTTTTTAGTTATTATTTTAAAACAACTTTATGTTGTTTCACGCCATATTATCAGACCACCTTAAGTGGGTCCGCCTTAAATTTTGAGTTTGTGTGATCGCTGTTGATTGGCTGCTGGTAAACTGTGTACAGACGTTTTACGTTCGAATTGCAGAGAAAAAATGTTTTCTGGTAGCAACATTGTGCAGTATGAGCGAACCATTTCACCCAAAAAAGGGGAAGCAAGGCAAGACGTGGCTGCAGCGGTCTGCAGACATGACTTCTGATCAAACCTCCTCCTAAAGAAACAAAGAGCGACATTACATTGCGGGATGACGTCACCTGAAAATGACGCTGCTGAGCTGTGTGCCGCGCGCTTTTTTTTTTCTTGCAGGAGACTTGTTGGCTTCGCCAATGGTCGCAGTTTTGAACTCGTATTAGCGCCATTTTTAGCTGCTTGGACCACAGCATCTTCGGAATTTGTAGACATCCTGGCAGCTTACAATTAATTCGAGGTGAGGTGAGTACATGCAACTTCAAGTTATCTCTGTTATAAAAACCCACCAGCCCAGCTTTTATAGATCATTTTAGGAGTTCGTTTTTATGAGTGAGGTTGTGAATTTAGTTTGCATTACTGTGGCGAGGGAAGCATTGCTCTTGATTAGCTTCTGTGTTTGGCGTGCTTAATTTGCTAGGGAGGAATTACCCAAGTACATGGAGATATGTTAACCTGTAATTTCTGTGGTAAGGTAGTTCAGTCATCAAGGGGCTACGTGCTTCATTGTAAACTGCATCGGAATGAGCCACGTTGTTTCTTTTGGTGTATTGAAGCAGACTGCAAGCAGACATACACACGGTATGGCGCGTTTAAGGCTCATTTTTACCGAAGACACTCTGGTTAGTAAAGTAAACAGATTCTAGAAGATATTTTACACATTTCTCTGTTGTCTCTAAATCTTATTTTGTCTTTATTATGATTAAAAAGGTTTGTTTTGTTTCTGCCCTTTTCAGACACAGAATTTGAGCAGAAACCATAACTACTCAAAGGACCTGTGACTCTCAGGAAATGGTGAGATTTCAGGTCATAATCTTTTTTTGTTTTTTTGTTTTTGTAAACAGCATCAAATGAGAGTGACAGGTGAAACAGTTTCAAGGTCACGCTTGAAAATTTTCTTTTAGGCTTTTTAATATTAAAGCACCCAGGATACGCACACGAAATGGGCATTTTAAACGATAAACTGACACAAATACATTTGGATATGTGTATATGGTCCTCCTTCCGCACATTTGTAAACACGTCAACTTGACCTTTTCAATGTAATTGCGTATTATGTGACGTCACGAACGTGCATCACAGAACAGAGCAAGGCGAGCATTTGTGCTTATAAAACTTCAACTTTTTTATTTATTTTTGAAATGACCGATTGTTTCGCTAGATAAGACCCTTATTCATCGTCTGGTATCTTTAAAGCCCTTTGAAGTTGCACTGAATCTGTCATTTGGCCCTTGAACTGTTTGGGTCCCATTGGAGTCCATTATATGGGGAAAAATCCTGGAATGTTTTCATTAAAAACCTTAATTTCTTTTTGACTGAAGAAAGAAAGACATGGACATCTTGGATGACATGGGGTGAGTAAATTATCAGCAAAAGTTTTTTTTTTTTAAAGTGAACTAATCCTTTTAAGAACTGCATACTTTACAGCTAAGAAATCATTTATCATTAGATCTGTTTTTGACAGCACGTTTTGTTCATTTCTGTGCATTTTGCTCAAGCACTGATCAAACTTTTGAAACTTTGTCCATTTTTTGCTGCAGAGGGGATCCTGCCAGTCCAAAGTGAACTCCTGATGGACATTGAAGTACTCCTGCAGAGCTTGTATCTTCGACACCATGCGCATTAGAAACTCCATTGAGTGCTTTCCTTCACCAAGGCAGGACCCAGTGACTCATTACTGTTGATCGGTCAGGGGCAGGTCATTTTTTGTTTCATGTTTATTCATTCCTCCATGGATTACCAGCCATATATATGGACACATGCTGTATTCTCAAGATCTATGCTGTTTGGTAGGAATAGAGAAAATGATATGTTTAGTCTGTTTTCAAATGGTATGTCAAAATTTCTCATAGTTTATCAGTAATATTCACTACCTTGGTTATATATGGGCATCTTTAGATTTTTCTATATTTAGCGGTTGCAAATGTAAAATGTACGGTAAACTATTTATGTTCCACATATTGTACTGTATTTTTAGCTGTAAAATACCGGCAGCTGTGGTTGCCAGGAATTTACCGTAAAATGTATCTGGTCAAAATAAAATGCTGTAATTTGTTATACAATTTCACTGTGTTTTTTACTGTCAAAGGTTTTAATAAGGTTTAACATATTTCTGTTATTTTTACAGTTATTTACCATAATAGAGTCTATCCTATTACTGTTAAATTAACAACAAATCACTGTATATATTATTATATTATAATGTTTTTTTTACTGTAAATATCCGTAAAAAGCTATGGAAAGTAGCATTTTTTTTTTTACATAAAATTACTGTATAATTGACAAATATATTTGTTTTTTTCTACCATGATTTTGGTAAAAAAATTATAATGTAAAATTTAGGGTTACAAAACCAGTATACCGTATTGTCTTTTACAGATTCCACATTTGTTTCACGGTATATTCCTGGCAACCACAGCTGCCGGTATTTTATCGTAAATTTGACCGTTTTTTTTTAACAGTGTTGCCAGCTGGGGGCGCTATGAGCAAAAGTCAATATTGGCCTGTAGGTGTCCTTAGGCCTGGACTCAATCGTGAGAAATTTTGGGTAGATTTGACAATGTACACTAAAGTTACAACAACTTCTTTGTTCATCGATAAATGCCCAAAATGGCCGCCACACCGTTGGATGAAAACTCAAGCTTTTAATAACTTTTCATCGTTAAGGTCTTGAGATGGCACAAAACGAATTTGAAGTCAATCAGATGAAATCTCTAGGAGGAGTTCGTTAAAGTATAGCACCTTGACTTTTAGGTCTAGTTCCTGTTGCCTCTAGGAGGCACTATGACTTTGAGTAAATATCTGTCCCTAGTTGTCCTCAGGGTTGGACTCTTATGAATCCTGAAAATGTTTGAGCTGACTGGACAACGTACACACCCACTTCCTGTTTCATTGGCAAAACGCAAAAATGGCCGCTCCGCCACGGCCATGCCCTATGACGAAAAGTTTTTCTTTTAATACATTTTCATCTGTAACGTCTTAAGATGACAGACCAAATTTGAAGTCGATCGGATGAAATCTCTAGGAGGAGTTCGTTAAAGTATGACATGTGGAAATGGCCAAAATCGCACTAATTTCAAACTTTCAATTCAAAATGGCGGACTTCCTGTTGGGTTTAGGGTATGGCCAATGAGCTTTTTTGTATGTCTTGACATGATACATATGTGTACCAAGTTTTGTTATTCTACGTTAAACGTACTGCAGGGGCAAAAAAAAAAATGAAGTTTGTAGGGGGCGCTAGTGAGCCTATTCCCGAAACCCTTAAAAGACTTAAGTTTTCACCAGACTTGATGTGACCGCCAATTTTGGTGAGTTTTTGAGTATGTTAAGTCCCTCAAAAAGGGAATTCATTTGTAGAAAAGAATTCCTTCAGTTTCAATAGGGCGTTCGCCGCTTTCGGTGCTCGGGCCCTAACAATGATACTTAGCTGAACATTTTCTATTATGCCTGTTATTAGTTGGTTTTATAAGCTTTCTTTAAATGTCAGCGCTACCCAGTAAAACCTTTTGTTAATATGAATGAGGGCAACAGACCTTTGAGAGGGGAAGCACAACAATGCAACAACTCATCAAAATAGGGCCGGAGCTTGATGCATAAAACAAATCCACATTCTTTGAGTCTGACATAGTTAATGAAAAACACATTTGCACCAACATCCCCCACTTTCAAACTAGAAGAGCATTTCTCTGACTGTGATGTGTTGTTTAGCGATCAGCAGAGAGCCTCCTGTAAACCAGCCACTGTCACACTGAGAAAGCGATGGCGTATGACAGACTGTATCAAAGGCTTCACTCTCACCATGCTCCCACGGCTTCAAACATATTCTCAGTGAACCCATTTCTTTTTAAAATGCTCCACTTTGGCATTGTAAAGTTTAGTTAAAAGGGTAACACAGGTACAATGATAATCATGCAATGCATAATCATTAATCAGTGCCATTTTCAGGACAGGTCCAAAACTCTGCAAGGACCACAGGTGCATCAATTGACCCACTTCCACCACTAGGTGGTGCTATAGCAGAAAAAAAACGCATTTGGCCCTATAACTCCCATCATCGCACCTTGAAAACCCATATATCCACGTGTTCCCTGGATCCATCTGAATCACAAGATATAGGCCACGCCCATTTCCGCCTCACGATTTATGAAAAACCTACTTTGCCGAACTACTCCTACACCGCGCGACCGATCTGCATGAAATTTGGCACGTAGCATCTCTAGAACGACCTGACAAAAAGTTAATATAAGAATTTTTGTAGGATAAAAATTCCGCAAATTACACACAAATTTGTGTAGCTAACTATGAAAACACACACTTTGCCATATCTCAACCAAAATAAATGCTATCAGCGTGAAACTTTAGATTCTTGTTTGCCAGGTCCCACACACATTTTACGAAAATTGGACACTAGGGGGTGCTACAAGTACAAAACGTTTATATCTCATGAACAGCTCATCCGAGTTTTACAAACTTGTATGTGTACCATCTAGGGCCACCCCTACAGTGGGGTACTGATTGGTCAAAGTGGGCATGGCCTATGGGACCCAAGTCTAGATTCACCACTTACAGTAATGTGAACAACCTTAAATTTACAGGGTAGATGTGCAATGGGTTATGGACCTCATATACCAAAAATTACACATGTGGACCACTAGGTGGCGCTATGCTGTGTTTTTGCCTTTAACTCCCACATTACACATTAAAAAACCTTACATCCCTGTGTTCCTTGAATTAAGCTGAATCGCATGATATAGGCCATGGCCATTTCTGCTGAAAAGTGTTTTCACAATGTCGTGCAATGCGGAAAACCAACTTTTTCGTTGGGCTGTGCAACCGATCTGCACGAAACCTGATACATAGCATCTCCAGATGGACCTGACCAAAAGTTGTTAAAAGAATTTAGCTACTTTAAAGTCTGCACATTTGACGACCAAACACATTTTCCTAGCTAGCTACCACACACATATCATATCTCGGCCAAATTAAATGTTATCAGCAAAGAACTTAAGATCATTTTTCAACATCCCACTATGATGCTCTCTACCAAATTTGGCAAAGATCGGCCATTAGGGGTGCTATAATCAACGTTTATTTGTTTTGGCCAATAAGTCAATGCATTTAAATGGGAAATTTGCAATTGCAATATATCGGCCACTGTACATGCTATCAACACGAAACTTGGGATTACTTGTTCGGCATGCCACTCTGAGGCTCTTTACCAAACCTGGTAAAGATAGGCCTTTAGGGGGCAATATAGTCAACGTAGACCAGTTTTGGCCCTTTTACCTCTTCTGAGGTCAAGCGTGTTGAATACGACGCCAAACGGCACTTCTGATTCATAACTTAACTTTATAATTATAACTAGTAGAAACATATGGGGCCAGATGTATGTACATTTACGAATGTAGCATTATCAGCCAACCTGCAGAAAGCGCACGCTGTGATACTTCAGCTTACGTCGTATTTACCAAACCTGCAGTTCATCGGGTAATCAACGCCTTTCTCCGCCCACTATATTGTAGATTGCACACATTTAAACACGCAATTGAATGGGCGTCCTTCTCTCTTTCTATGATGTATCAGCCACCAAGTCAGTCAAAACAGTGAACAAAGTTGATCTGCTTGTTTATGAGGTAACAGCTTGATGTGTGTTATTTCGGCATTAGTGGTGGTGAAGTGTTTGTATTGACTAGTGCGCTGTAGCAAAGTGTTAAGTACTGGTGCTATGATACGGCTGAGGGCAGACTGCCATATTCCCACTGCTGATGCTATGACTGGTTGAAATTATCCTGATGCCAATATTTGTAATGTGGAGTTTAACAACTGCTGAATGGAATATGAACGCTGAGTCGGAGATTCAATGTAATCTTTGATTTCTTCCAGTAACTGTAATATTGCATGGCTGCTTAATCTGTAACGCTTAATGATTTTGTGTTCACTCAACTGAAAAAGTGTGATCCTTGCGGCAAAAATCCTTTCATCTTGTCTAGTTGGCCTATGTTTCTGTCTTGCTTGGATTACTGCCGCCATTTCACCAGGAGGCATATGCCAGGAAACCCGCTTGCGGCTGGTTTACACCTGCATTTAAGAGACGGACAATTTTCACCGCAAAATAGAGGCGCGCTTCCACGGGCGGATTTTGTACATACTGCGGAATACATAATTAGGCACACATTATGTTTCCCCTCCTATCTCTTTATGGGAAACTTCCACTTTCCCCTTCACCCTCCCATAAGTGCATGTGCATGACAGCGCAATTTGCCATTTTCAGTTCCCGCGCAGTGTTGCCAACTTAGCGACTTTGTCGCTAGATTTAGCGACTTTTCAGACCCCCTTAGCAACTTTTTTTCAGAAAAGTGACTAACGACAAATCTGGCGACTTTCTGTAGAAAAATCGCCAGTATTGTCCAGCGAGCACACAAGGTATTTCTCTCCCGTGGCTGCCAAAACAGTCTGTTCTGTGACTGCGGAGCAGAGGAGCAGCCCCTCCCCTCTCTGCTTTCTCCTCATGCACATCAGCACTGCGCAGGCAGGTAGAAGGGGGAGATAAGGGACAGTGTCCAGGGCCGGTGTAGGTAGGAGAGACAGCGGGACGCAACGGGAGAAAGACACCGCTGAGCTGGCCTGGCCCTTGGCAAGCCAGCTTTCTTTGAGACTTATTTATTGTTTATAGTTTATTATTGTTTATTATCGATCTTTTTCCCTCCCTTTGTAGAATTTCTTTTTTTACTTCAAAGATAGGCTACCTAAGTAATAATTATAAGGTAAAATAAATTCCTGTATTGAATTTGTGATTATTTGGCTAAATACTTCTATTTCTTTCTATCTACTTTGCTGACACAACCACAAAGCTTTATACAAATGATTGCGTAATGACGTCACAATTATGCAAATTAGCGTATGACGTCATCTAGCAACTTTTAGCGACTTTTTGAGCAGGTGCTAGCGACTTTCATTGGAAAAGAGTTGGCAACACTGTTCCCGCGACAGGCAGTCTGCGCTTTTACCTTAGTGCGGCCTGTTTGTACATACCTCGCCATGCTTTTATGCACACGTTGCGAAACAAATATGCCTGAAGTGGGCGCAAAAGCGTTAGTACATCTGGCCCACGGTCTTTTGGAGCTAAAAGCTAACCGTCGCCCCGTTCTGCTGATGTTTTTGTTGTCTTCTTACCGGGGATTTATACCAGATGCAGAACGGTGCGGAACGGCTCCGCTGATTGTCGTCTCCGTGGCGTGCTTTGCCGTCCGTCAATACCCACCAGGTCCGGATTTGTTGCGGAACGGCTGCGGCCATGTAGTCACGAGGACCCACTAGATCTCGCGAATTTATGTAGAATAGAACCACAAAACCAACAACAGTTTGTTTCCATCCAGAGGAGTAGAGAGGAAACAACTCCGTGCTGTGTTTTTAAGGTGTAGGGGAAAGGGAAATATGATCCGCCGTGAGCACGGTGTATTTTATTTTGAAAATAACGAACCGGATGTTTTATTTTGTTTCTGTGCTCGACTTCCTGTCCCGCACTATCTGCCGTATGTTGAATTGCTGCGGAGCAAATTTTTCACAGACTCCAATAGTCATCGTTGTTTTGATGGTCATTTATTGATCACAAAGTTCTTCAAATCATCGTGCAAGAATCCATGTGTCCATTAAGCTCCATCAACAAACATTTCATCATCCACATGAGCGTTGCGCAGTGTGTAGATTTGATGCGGTCAAAAATTATTTGTGTTCCTCCTATTAACAGCCCCCCTGTTACCTGTTGAAAGGTTCCTACCTAAATAGACGTCACTCAAACACAATAGTGACACCAGTGGACAATTTGTGTCCTACACCCAAAACAAATGAAAATGGCTCTTACAGTATGTAAGAAATGTAAATAGTTTGTCCTTTATATGAGTTATAATGTTCTATATGTTTATTTTTGCACTGGATGACTCCAAGTATATAGAACTGTTTTAGACAACACAAATGCTTGTGTGGCATTGCTGTGTGTGTGAAATCAATATATATCTGTGAGATTCATGTTCCGTTTTATTTATTTATTTGTCTTCATGGTCCTACAACCTTTTTAACATTCAAGTGACCTCACTGCAGCACAAATATTCTAATGACCCAGTTTTTCCTAAAAAAGTTTCAGACGGACCAGAGGTTGTCAAAAATCCTTTAGGGCTCTGGGATATTTGCAATGGTAATGTACCGCAGACCTTGCGGCTCACACCTCTCAATATTTCCTGATGTTTGCTTCCCCACGTCACGATTTGGGTCCCGCTTTCGCTCGCACCCCGGCACCGGCGACTGGCGCGATGAGGCTTGGACCCCGTCATAACTGCTTGCAGTTCTAGTTTTTAAGTTGTTGTCTTTTAGCATTAGCATAATCAACTTGTATTGTATAGGGCCAAATCTGTATGTATTATTGATATCTTAATTGTTTTATCTCTTTTTAGGGTGACCTCTTACCACCAGTCCAGGGACAGCGGATGTAATATAGTCTTCAGGCTAATTCTGGCACATTTTGCTTTGATGTATTATCAGTGTGCAATGTCCCTGGTAAATAAACCTGAAATCAATGAAATTATCTTCAATATAATGGAACTAGACGGCACTGGGTTTGTGGTGCTCAAAGTGCCAAAAAAAACATTTGAAAAACCCAACAGCAATATCTCTTTCCCGAAATCATGACACGGTTACTCAGGATAATCCACAGACCTGGTTGTGAGCAGTTTCATGTAGGAACTATTTTCTTTCTACGGAACTACACCCACCAACCGTATCACGGTGCCAAAGGTGCGTACCCATGGACGAGCGGCTAATAGTCCAACATTGCTAGCTTGTGGAGATTACTTTATAAATGATACTGCTAGCCAGTGGTGGAATGTAACTAAGTACATTTACTCAAATACTGTACTTAAGTACAAATGTTGAGGTACTTGTACTTTACTTGAGTCTTTTCTTTTCATGCCACTTTCTACTTCTACTCCACTACATTTCAGAGATAAATATTGTACTTTTTACTCCACTACATTCATCTGACAGCTTTAGTTACTTTACACAGTAAGATTTCTGCACACAAAACACATGTAGTTTATAAAATCTGATGTTTTATTCTAAAGAATACTAGCCAACAATATAACGGCCTAAAAGTCCAGCTGAGATGATTAGACCATTAAACACACAACTGGTTGGATCCTTTAGACTTTCTCCCTAGGGAGTTTGTTCCAGGCACGTCCAGCTGGGAGGAGACCTCGGGGAAGACCCAGGACTAGGTGGAGGGATTACATCTCCAACCTGGCCTGGGAACGCCTCGGGATCCCCCAGTCAGAGCTGGTTAATGTGGCTCGGGAAAGGGAAGTTTGGGGTCCCCTGCTGGAGCTGCTCCCCCCGCGACCCGACCACGGATAAGCGGACGACGATGGATGGATGGATGGATGGACAATGGGAGGATTTTTCAGCATTGAGTACTTTTACTTTCTAATACTTTAAACACATTTTCCTGATGATACTTACATACTTTTTAGAGGTCAACCGATTAATCGGCAGGCCGATTTTTGGCTCTTTTTTGTTTGTTTTTTACATAATCGGCATTGTCCGATATCCGAGTATATCAAGCCGATTAATAGGCAGGCGCATCTGTGCGCAGTCTAGAGTTAAAAACATGAATAGACAACATTTTTTACAGCGCACCAAGACCAGCTGCCTCCAGCCCCTCCCCCTCATGAAGTCTTGTACCATGTGATTGACAGCGTCAACAACATTGCGCTTCAAGCTCAGACGCCATCGTTAGTAGCAAGGGGCAAGCTTCTCTCCACAGAGTGAAGCCTCCTATGGCACCATTTTAATGCTACCAGACTCTCACCTGGCGTTAGCATTCCATTGACTGCCATTCATTTTGGCGTCACTTTGACAGCGAATAACATTACTTTTAGTTAGCAATAATTAGCCTGTGCCTATGTTATCTCCTTACATATACCTACGCTCTCCGTCTCTGCAAGATTGGGAATGATTGAGATTTCTCTCGGCACAGCTACCAGAAGACGTACAATGTTCAGACACGTTGCCCACGTCACATCTGCGGCAGCAAGCTCAGTTTGCAGCTGCGCAGTAAGCTAACTGAAAAGTGCTTCTAATAGACTTCACTCGTCTCCGTCCAGAGCAACGGGATATGTTGGTCCATTTTATATACTGTCTATGGTTAGTAGTAGCATGTTGCTGGTGGTCTTGCTGTGGGATTAACTGAACTAATAAAACCGTAGAAACACCGCAACCACGCTGCTGTGAAAGCTCCCTGAACGTCATCTATCAGTCTGGTTGTTACCCCTCTCCGTGGCAGTCTGCTCCACTCCATATCTTTTACGGAGTTAACTGGAGCTAACCGCTAACGTTGCTAACAGAGCCTTCAGTTCTCCGTGCCTGTATCCATTAAATGTATTAATGGACTCGAGCCTGAATAAAACCTGTAATTTCATAAAATTTGCTGTAAATATAAATGCTGTAAAACTACGGCTGTGGCTCATTGGTAGAGCGATTGCCTGCCAATCGTAAGGTTGGTGGTTCGATCCCCGTCCCATGTCGAAGAAGGAAAGGCACTGAACCCCGAGTTGCCCCCCGATGCTGCGCATCGGAGTGTAAATATGAATTTGTAAATGTAAATGTGTGAATGTTTATCTGATGAGCAGGCACCTTGTACGGCAGCCTCGGCCACAGTGTGTGAATGGTTCCTGTACGCTTTGAGTAGTCGTTAAGACTAGAAAAGCGCTATATAAATACAGTCCATTTACAAGAATTGACTTTAGATACATAGTCTCATGTGATTCAACAAGAGTTAGGAGGAGACAGTGTTGAGATTAATAATAACTTTCTGTATGGATCATACTATGTTAAAATTGTTAATTTATTTTATTTATGAAAGTTTGCAGATTTGTGTACTCAGAAGTTTGATAAATGCTGTTAAGTGCACTAAACTTTATTTTTTTCATTGAAAAGTGTATTTGACGTTTATTTTCTTCTTACCTGTTTTGTTTATTTAATATATAGTTTTATACATTATTTATACAATATATGTTTTTACATTATACATTTTTAATTTAAGTATACAAGTGTAGATTGCAGAAATGTTCAATAAATGTTTTTGTTGAGAAAGTTTCTGTATATTAGTGTTACATTTCATCTTTCAAATAGAGGTTTAAAAACAAGCACGTATCCGCCAAAATAAATTGGCAGCATTTATCGGCCATGGGCTGACCCTGATTACTAAAGATCGGCATCGGCCAGAGAAAACCCATATCGGTCGACCTCTAATACTTTTACTTTTATACAATATATGTAGTAGGTGGTCCCTGCTCCGCCTTTCTCTCAGTCAAGGGGTCCTTGGCTTAAAAAACGTTGAAGACCCCTGCTATACATGTTTTCAAAACTCCACAAAGGGCATCAGTGCCTCATCTGAGGTCTGAATACCAGCCCTTAACTGGTAAACTCATTGCGCCCAACCTCTGCTTGCATCATGAGTCAACAAACAACAAAGCCTTGACCAATATGCATCTTATTTCATGTGGCATTCAGATAAGAGACGATCTTGATCCGCCGGCAATTATGCCCCGAGCTCTCTAATACTTCATTTACGAAGCTGCATCCCACTGCAACGTGATATAGGCTCGTCATCATGGTAACTGGTATCAGAAAAAAAGGACAGCAGATGGTGTTTTCATTAAAGAATTCAAGCTGATAGAAGAATCAACCGAATGACTTTGTGTCGGAGTCTCCGGTGCACTTATCATATTACAATTAGTTCTCTAGCTGCCGGGAAAAACACACACACACACACACACACACACACACACACACACACACACACACACACACACAGGCCAGTGTTGAAAAGGGTCGCTGATACACAGAAGCTATCTGTGTTCCTGTTACACTGTGCACAGTCATGAGCTTGATCCCTCACTGGAGACTGAGAGCTGAGCATATCCAAATAATGCATCGGTAGTAGGGATGGGAAAAGAAATCCATTCACGTACGTGTCTGGATTTGTTGCGATGATTTTTAAAATCGATTCTTTTCCCTAGAATTAATATGTTTTATTTAATTTTTCAGGGTTTTTTCCTGACTCAGAATGAGCCTTTGGGTGGGCGGACTACACACAACAGTAAGCATGATCACTCGGCGTACAGTAAAGGCAATGAGTCTGTGTTACCATATTTGACAGAAATCTATTCAACATCCTGTTATTTCTGACAATTTGATAAACAAAAATGTCTGAAGAATGATGACCCAAAAAGTCATAAAAAATCAAGTCCAGGCACTGAAGAGCATGATATGATCACCCTGGCCTCCAGGGGCATAACACCACAAACCCAATACACAACACACGGTATAAAATGCAGCACGTGGGCCACCGTCATTTGTTATGCCCCTGGAGGCCAGGGTGAGGATATCATGCTCTCACCTATATACACTTGCAAGCTAGAATCACTCTGATGTCCCTTTGTGTCACTACACACTGAGGAAGGCTCAAGCCGACACACGTTGGCACAGCTAATAAATGGATCTTGAGGTAAGACAAACTTCTGTCAAACTTCAGAAACTCTTCATGAAAGTCTAGAAAGTGTTTAAAAATAAAATAAATCGTGTGGCCGGGTTGGCTCAGTGGGTAGAGCAGGCGCACATATACTGAGAGGTTTGTGCCTCGACGCAGAGGTCCAGGGTTCAAGTCTGACCTGTGATGATTTCCTGCATGTCTTCTCTCTCTCTCCCCCCTTTCTCACCTAGCTGTCCTATCCATTAAAGGGGGAAAAGCCCAAAAAATAATCTTAAAAAAAAAAAGATATTACCGCACCACCCTGCCTTTTGACACCCCCACTACGGAAAACATGCACAGTCTGCAGCTGTCAAACCCAAAGACAAGAAAAAGAATAGACAGACTGATCACCAGAGTGGCACATAATGATGTAGCCCGGATCAGCAAGATTTAAACTTCATTACATATACATCACGAATCACAACTGCTAAAGACACAGATTTTCTGTGTGTGTGTGTGTGTGTGTGTGTGTGTGTGTGTGTGTGTGTGTGTGTGTGTGTGTGTGTGTGTGTGTGTGTGTGTGTGTGGCCACAGCAAGGAGGTCTAGTGGAGAGAAACCCTGTGTATTGGCGTTCTGCAGGCTGCAGGACTCTGGCTGTGTGTAATTGAGCAACATGAAGGTCTTACCAGAGGTAGTGGTGAAGTCAGACTCCAAGAAGTGCTGAGGAGCTGCTGCGCTCCCCGGGAGAAACACCTACAAACACACACATATAGAGCCGAGTCAAGCTAATGAGAAAGCAAGATGAAAATCACAGTCCAGCTATGAAAACCGCTATGTCCTCAAGAAGGCTATAACATTCGCACACGTGTTGCTATAATATAAAAAATTGAACCGAGGCATTTGAAAGTTTAAACGCTTCTCAATGGTGAGGGCAATGCCATTAAAAAGCACCTAAAACCCAGATATCTGTCTATGTTTTAGTTGGCTCTTTAAAATCGCAAGTCAGTAGAGGAAATAAATGTCACAGCATTGCACAGACACCAGTTCTGCCTTTTGTGCTGAGTATGTTTGGCAGGATGTAGTCATACCCCAATATTTGGCAAATGTGACCTATTTGCAACACTAGCCTCAACATAGCAACATCCACAGCAGCTTTAACCCTCATGTTGTCCTCGGGTCAAATTTGACCTGTTTTTCAAAGTTTTTTATATCAGAAATAATAAAATAACTTGGACGCATGCATGTACATTGTATGGAAGCCATACAACATTCTTTGTAGGTAAAAGTAATGATTACGTCCATAGAATTTTCAGAATCAGAAAGGTTTTATTGCCAAGTACGTTTTTCACAAGGAATTTGTCTTGGTGTTGTTGGTGCATGTCACACATTCTCTTAATATAAGATGGATAAGAAGAATATAAACAATATAAGTGTAAATATATACACACAGTATGTATTTAAATAAAAATAAAGATAAAAAATAAATAACAATAAAAATAAATAAGTAAAAAGGACCGGTACAGCAGAGCAAGTACAGTGGCATGAGGAGCCAGAGGTGGAGTGTGGAGAGAGTCAGGGTAGGTTCCGGGCCTGGTTGATGAGGCTAGTGGTGGAGGGGAAAAAACTGTTCTTGTGGCGTGTGGTTTTGGTCCTGATGGACCTCAGCCTCTTGTCAGTGGGGAGTGACTCAAAGAGTTTGTGCCTGGGGTGGGAGGGGTCAGCCACAATCTTTCCAGCACGCTTCAGAGTCCTGGTGGCGTAAAGGTCCATGGACTCAATGATGGCTCCATCATTGTCTTTGGCAGGTTGAATTTCTTCAGCTGCCGCAGGAAGTACATCCTCTTTTGTGCTTTCTTGATTCAGCTCCCCCTTGAAATCTTGTGAGATGAACGTTCCCAGGAAGCGGAAAGACTCACAGAGGGTGATGGGGACAGGTGGGGCTGAGTTCTTCCTGAAGTCCACAACCATGTCCACTGTCTTTAGAGCGTTGAGCTCGAAGTTGTTTTGGTTGCACCAGGTCACCAGGTGGTCAGCCTCCCACCTGTAGGCAGACTCATCTCCGTCAGAGATGAGTCTGATGAGGGAGGTGTCAAATGGAGGTGTTTTGGGCATTTTATTAAATTTTATAGCATTTGAAGAAAACTAATTGTAAATGGTCTCCTGACTAAAACTTTGACATGAACTGTGATTCACTCAACATCTTCTGATCTTAACTATATACTTTTTTTTAACTAAAAAAAATTATATGTCATTTAAATTAGGATTATTGACCATGAATTTAAAAAAGTGTTGAAAATAGTGACAAAAACACTGGAAAAAGCGCCAAAAAAAGTTATTTTCAATTAATTAAATTTTGTCCATGGTCGACGAGAAGACAACACAAGGGTTAAAGTAACCTCTGGTAGTTGCCAAAGAACACCCCTCTTTCCAATGCAGCGCTGCAGTAATGGCTGAGAAATCATAGTATCTCTTTCTTTCTCTTCCCTTTTTGACCGGGGGGCTCTCAAATGGGTTAATATATATTTTTGTGTGTCAGCCCCCCAGGCAAACGGCCATAAATAAAACAACAGTGACAAAAAAAACATGTCGGGTTGTACTCAAGTCTGGTGTTTTGCCAAAAAAAATCATTGTAAGTTATTTTAGGGTCATGGTGAAATCTCAGCGGAAGAAGAGGAAAACAAAACAAACAGGAGGTGGTTTGATTATAATGAGAGCGAGAACGGAAAGCATTTGTTTATGTCATTAATTCAGTGGCAGGACAGGGCTGGCCATCTCTCTCTCCGACAGACGGCAATCACTTGTAATCAGACTTAATGGGCCCTCCAATGGGAATGCTTTTCCTCCCTCCGTGCTCCGTCTGTAGCACTCTTTAACACACTTGTCCACACAAGCATGGGTGCACTTATAAGTGGAACTCATCTGGGGGAAATATAACGCCGGACTCCACGACAGCACAACATAATCAAGTCATATTTGTGTGTGATGCATATGGACACATTAGCTTCGGTTCATATTCCCTGCCGGTCACATTTTGCATTTGCATTCATTCATTTGCAGAGTCTCAGCAGGTTAAAGCTCACTTCTGTCACCTCCTGCTCTCCATCAACACAGTTTACATCACGCATTAAAGGATAATTGGCTGTATTCCTTATTTTGGCAGTGTTGGCCATTACCAGCTAGGTTCGACATTAGCCATGGGCCGATGGCCTGTGGGGGAAAAACGTTACTCTGTGGCCACCAAATATCCCTGTTAGGTGGCCACCAAGTTTTATCCAAGTAGTTACAAGTTTCAACTCGTCATGTCGCAAATCTTTGGTCTGAACTGGGCTTAACCACAGATCCTCTATACCACGGTTCTTCAACAGGGGGTCCTCAGAGTCAATGCAGTGGGGGCTCCAAATTACTGTTCATTTTTGAAAGTTAACCCTAACCCACATGTATGTTTAACATTAAAACATTATTTATAAAATCATGCCAACAATTAGTAGGCTATTTTAATAGCTTAGTATTCTATGCAAAAAAGGTATGTATAAATGCTTTAGGCCACCCTAAACGTTATTGTAGGCCCAGTTTATTATGCAACTTCATATTATACAATATACGTAGTAGGGGGTCCCTGATCCGTCTCTCTTTCAGTTGAGTGGTCCTTGGCTTAAAAAACAAGACCCCTGGTTTATACTAAAGATAGCGCATTTCATCCAGCGCCAATAGTATGAAACGCTACAAACTTCTCCTAAAGGGGCATGGCTTCGTTTGAACATGTAGTGAACGTCATGTGGATGGATGAAATGTTATATTTGTATAATGTATTCACATTTTTCTTCTTGCTACCGTTAGATATTTACAGAGCTAAAAGACATATTTAGCATCATTAGTTTTGTTAGGACGTTTACGAACGTTAGCTGATGTTAGTTAGATCTCGCGAGAGTTTTGGTCCCGAGACAGAAACAATGAAAAATGCCATTTTAGTGTCAGAATGTTCTGGAGATATGTGGCTTATGAAGAATGTGTCCAATATTAACTTTGGTGACTATGGGGCGAAAGAATCGCTCATAATCTATGTTCACTTCTCCTATTAGAATCAACACACTCAGAACCTGCCGCTAGTCTCCTGAAGAGGCGGGGGCGTGGCGGAGCCCACGGGACACAGATACAGGAAACTACTCTGAGTTGGGGCGTCTCGGTTCTAAAACGTCTCTGGCTTAACACAGCGTAAACCCTGGATTTCACCAGGCGCTGCTGCGCCGCGTTCCGGCTGTGACGTGGCCACCGGAGCTGATCGCCACCACTCCAGACTTGGTTGGGAACTGAAACCCGGCTCTAAATTGAAACCAATTCCAAAACTGTCAACATTCTACAAAAACAGCAAACAGCACTCGTCCTGGTGCTCCTAATGGCATTAGGAAAACAATCAATCAGAGCCCAGGAATCTCTAAGGCAATTTGCCAATGACTAATTAAAGAGACTCCTGGGCTCTGATTGGCTGTTTATCTACGGTGGAAACTTGCAAATGCCATTAGTAGCACCAGGAGGAGGCAGAGGAACATGCTTTTTTCATAGATTATTGTCTCATGCACTACTGTCAGGATATAGTGACAGTTTTAGCAAATATGACAACAGTGTTTTTTAAAACCTTTTTAATCACCAAAATTGCAAAAGATCAAGCAATGTAATGCATTGAGCATTTACCTCCAATAAAAATAAATTAGTAGTGAATATATTAGTGTACGTATTCATTATTATATTATAAATCAGTGAGTTTTTCACTCATCTATTATCCTGTATTAACACGTAACAGCTTTATGTATCATTTAAATGACCGCAGAATACCTTCTCTGTAGAGTAATTAAACAGCATCATATCTGACAATACAAATTAAAAGAAATTTAATTTAAATGGCTTGTTTGAAATCACTTCCCATTTCACTGCAACACAACTAGCTATAATTATCTTTGGTTAATAACTGAATTTGATGCACACACAGAGTGTATGACAAAGACAATGGAGCTGCTGGAACATATCGAATACCTTACATTTATCTGATTCCAACTTTACCAGTCATGTTTTCCTTATAAATAAAATGCAGCTGTTTCCAAAATATTTTCAGACTGTCATGCTCTTATCCATTCAGAAATGCGTGTGTATATATTTTGCTGAAACAAGACCGAAGGAGAGAGATGAAAAGAAAGCATGTGCGAAAAACACCCACTGATACACTCTGTTACTCAGTTTCCATGGTGACTTGAGGTTATATTTGACAACGTGACGCACATTTTCAGCATCCACGTTTGCTGTTAGTCATCTTCATCTTTTCCTGTGCAGTGAGCTAAAAGTATGAATGGTCCAGACTAAAGAACAGTAAGGTAAAATGACATTTGGGCCTGTGTCAAGGCCTGGCGACGGTCTAGAAGAGCCATGTAGATGAGTGTCGACAGGCAGAACTGTAACAGTATTAAATGTTTTAAAGTTAAGGCTGTGTAGGGCAGAGCTCCTCCTCAGCAGTTTGGTTCCAGGGGTGTGTCGAGCAGTCTGTGTCCGGTAGTCTCGCATCGCCAGACCTTCCTACACAGCGCTGCAAGTTTTAAGTCTGGAACCAAGCCAACCAGCTCTGAGATTAATCATGACCATAAAACATTTGATGTGGTGCAAAATAACATTTTGAAAATGGCAAAAAAGGCAAAGGTACAAGACTGATCAGAGACTTCAATGGTAGCAGCTCGCTCTAGCTGTTCCCTGATTCGGTAAACATTTCCATGGTAACAGCAAGTTCCACCAATCAGAGACGTGGCTGTTACGCTTAGGATTGTGGGTAGTGTAGTATTTCTCCATAAGATCACGAATAAAATATGTTTTTCTTAAAACAAGGTTGATTTCATACCAACATGTGGCTTCTACAGGAGCAGAAACCTTTGTTTCATCAGCTCGTGGTCCGTCTACCTTCGATGGTTTAGACATTATGGCTGATAATCAGAATCCTTATGGAGAAAATCAATGGGACTTTTACTTCCTGAACCACAATGTTGAGTTCTATATAGAGCTCAACAATGCAATTTCTCCATTGACAATTTCAGTATAAGCCATAAAATCGTAACCGTCGATGTTCGACTTAAAACCAGCTAGGGCATGACTAAGCTATTGTATATGCTCATATAGACGCCAAAGGTTTGTGGGGCACTAACCTTGTTTTGAGATAAATGTCTTTTATTTGCGAATTTGAGGTCAGGGTCCACTTTAACCCCCAAATTTGTCACAATTGGCTTGCAATACTGAGCCAGAGAACCCAGATCAACTTGGGGGGGGGGGGGGGGGGGGGGACAAAGACGAGCTACCAAAGACCATGACTTCTGTTTTTTTTTCATTAAAATTTAGAAAACTTAAAGACATTCAAGCTTTAATGTCATGTAAACACTGTAGCAATTGGTTAATAAAGTTGGAATCAGATGTTTTGAGGGTGAGGTAGACATCCTTGTCGTCCGCATAGCAGTGAAAAGAAATGCCATGTTTCCTGAGAATGGAACCAAGTGGGAGTAGATATAAGGAACATAACAGGGCCAAGCACAGAGCCCTGTGGGACCCCACATGAGAGAGGAGCAGTGGAGGACACCGATGCCACGACACAGATGACCCACAATCTCCTGCACAAAGGGCAGGGTCACAGGCTCAAACGTGTCGAACACAGCAGGGCAGGGGACAAACACTGAAGGATCATAAGCAGAAGATGAAATAAGTGCTCTGGTAAAAGTGACTTTATCAATGAAGTAGCGAAGAAAATCCTCACATAAAGCAGGAGTGGCTTCAATTACAGTCTGTGGTGGATTTAGAGCCGAGTTGATGACTTTAAACAGTTTAGAAGAACAATATTCGAAAAATATTTTCTTTTAGACTCTTTCACAGAGGATTGGTAATGACACCAGCAATCCTTCAATATTTGAAAAGACACTTGCAATTTGTCCTTTTTCCACTTTCACTCAGCTCTTTGACAATCCTCTCTGGCAGTGCAGGTTGTTTCATTCAGCCAAGGCTCTGATTTGGCTTTCTTCTGCCTGGACTTTAATGGAGCCGCAATGTCTATAGCAGTTTGACAGGTGTCGAGAAATGACGCAGATCTGGCTAAAAACTGCGGAGAAGTGAGCAGCAGTGGAGGGGTTAATAACTCGACATCTGCGAGCAGCAGCGCAAGGTTTAACTGTATGACAGCAAAGAGCAGCTTCAAAAAGTACAGGCATATGATCCGAGAAAAAAGTGTCTCAGACCACCAGGTTAAGAACAGGCAAACCATAAGATAAAACAAGATCAAGTGTGTGACCACGTTCATGTGCCCAAGTACAGACTGTACAAGATTAAAAGAGTCAATTATGTTTAGTCTCGCGCCAAAGGGTTTTCAGGGCAACACACATGAATGTTACAATCTCCAACAATAAGGACCCAGTCATAACTGGGCATAATATCAGCCAAAAACACAGACAATTCTGTTAAAAAGTCTCTGATGTATGTATTTGGGAGGCTGGTAGACCACAGCACACAGCACCGTGTGAGAATGCCCCAGCTAAAAAAAACTGAGTTCAAAGCTGGTTAAGAGGGATGGCAGCGATAACGGTTTACATTTAAAGTCACTCTTAAAAACAGTCACAATTCCTCGTCCACGGCCAGACGTCCGAGGAGAGTTAAAAAAGCAGCAGTCATCGTAAAAGTTCTGTCAAGACACTGGACTCACCAACACTCAGCCAGGTCTTGGAGATAAAGAGAAAATCCAGTTCCCGGGATATGAAGAAATCCTTAAGGATAAGCGATTTATTTGCAAGCGATCCGGCGTTTACCAGGCCGAACCTGGCAAGAGCTGGTGGGTCAGGGCGAACAGTTGACAGGGAGGCCCGACACAGAGGCCGCAGGTTCCCCAGAGTCACTCCGCGCCATTGAAGACGAGCAGAGCAGGGTCCGCGGGGGCGCAACACCACATCCGGGCTTGCCACCGGCACCAACCAGGCAGTGATAGGGTCCAGCGAACGTCGAGAGGCACAAAGGCGAGGCCCCGCTCCACATCCACCCCGATCACGACGTACCAACCCAGCCCTCAGCCTCACGAGACAGCCACCACGCTTCCCCCGCCGGCGGTGGCGCTTTCGCCGTGGGAGTGGCGCTGCAGCGCGGCAGAGGTATGTCGGGATGTCCGATAGGAAGGGAGGCAGAGTTTTTTGTCCATAACCATAACAATCAAAGTTGGCAAGGTTTTTGGCGGAGATTCTGAGATCTAGCAGCGTTTGGCGATCATACACCAGCAGAGTGTTGACAGTATGTGCAACAAGTGTTACAAGCAACAGAGACACACAGCAGTCGGAGCAGCTGACGGCCCGCCTCACACACTGGTGCAATCTTGCTTCAGACTAAACACAAAATACAAGTATGAACATAAAAATGGTATATAATAGGTCACCTTTAAAGATTAAAAGAAGGTGGCCAGAAATGCAAGAGCTGATATAAATGGCTTTTAAAGCTCACAAAACATATTCCAGTGATTTGTTTTTTAATGCTGTGGTGTTTTTGTTGAATGTGCTCAGGGGATGACCACTCCCATCACCTTTGCTGCAGCAAGAGGCGCCTCTATCCAGTATTTTTGCACACTGCTGCTGCTATTGTGCTTCAGGCACATGAAGTGCTTTCGTGGGATTTTGGTCTAAAAGCGCCACAGGTTACCACATTTTCAAATATCCTACATTACTGCAGCCATTTCCCTTATCAGGTTTCTGTCAATATTTTTTCACCATGCTTGTACGATAAGAACTTGTGAAGCTATTAATCTAAAATACATGACTAATTTATTTTTAAATCAACCCCAAAATCAGCATCAGACTCAGGCCATAGTTAAAACAACATTACATCATGTCATTAATCAGCCAAGTGATGGCAGCAACTGACTTTATGGTGCTTTCTATGAATTAATCACCAAAAAAAATTTAAAAAAATAAATCATAGAAGTCTGCCTTGTGCAACAATCCCAGCCTATCAGCCGTTACTGGGGAATTTTTTAAATCCAAAGTTATTTTTTTTATCAAGTTAAAGGCAGGGTTTGTAATGAAAAGCAAGATGTTAAAGTAGCATCTCGTCGGGGCTCCGTCGCTCCACACACAGACGTGCAGGAGCAGTTTCACGTCATGTCACATTCACCGGTAAGCAAACAGCTAATATTATCACTCGGAATGTTTCAAACAAACATGACTGCTATTAATGAATGTTAATGCGCACTGAGAGGGGTAGAGTACCTGCAGCTGAGCAAGGAGGCATTTCATTGGTTCCTTCCAAGCGGACCGTGAAGCAGCGATTGGTGGGTACTTTTACAGGATTGCAGCAGCTAAAATGACAGATCTTTTCAGAGCCCATAAGTTATTTATTGCTGTCAGGGGGTAAAGACCCTTTCCAACAATATATAAAATGTATATCGGAAAATAGTTACCAACCCTGCCACTAATGTCCTTTTCTTTGATGATTCACATGGGGGTGAAAACATCAATGATCCTTGGTCCTATGGGGGCAAGAATAAATTATAGTTTCTTCTATTTGTACTTGGAAGTCAGATTTTCCGAGGTCAAAGTGGGAAACACGGCCCCTGAACTCAGATTTCCGAGCTCGGAACTTGGCGAGCCTCGCAGTACCCAGAGCTCAAAATCCAACATGGCTGTCCCGTGCATCAACAGTGGTGAAAGCTGTAATAACATACAGTTAAAAGCACTTCTGTGTTATTTGTGTCTCACTAAATCGTACATGCAGTCCTGTCCATATTCTATCTGTGGACATGTTGTTACGCTGTTTGTATGCATAAAAAACTGCGTAGTGTGTTGTTATCAACTGGCAGTGCTAACAATGGCTAACCTGGCTAGAGCTAATGAAAACAATGAAAATCTGACTCGTAAATGGAATGCATTCAACTCGGGTGTGACGTCATTCCCAGCTCCGGCTTCTGAGTTCCGAGGTAAATGGAACACACTATTATTTCATCTAGGGTCAGTGCCTTGACCCAGGGCAGTGTTCAAGTGTTTTGGTGTGGGAGGAAAGTGGAGCACTTAAGGAAAACCATATCACTCCACACATAAATGCCCTGTGAGGAGACAGTGCTAAGCACTATGGGGCATTGTTGGGACCAGAGCAGTGGGATTAAACATGATCTTAAACAAAGGAAGTCACATGTCCAACACGTGGCCTGAGCGCCCTTTTCAAACACAGAGATTGCGGCCTCCATGCAACTCTAAAGCCTGAAAGTCACACCTCCATGATTAAAGAGGTTTCAAAATGGTTTTAGGCATAGGACTACAGAAGTTGTAGTTCACACCTACATGTCAACTCCAAGAACACTGATGTCCTATTGGCCAGGGTCCCTGAACGCCACGAGGGGGCTCCGATCAGGTGACCCAAGGAATAAAAGTTTCGTCACCCATTTCTCAACGCTTTTCGATCGCAACCCCGTTGCTGAATGAAGGCATGTCGTCAAACGTTTGTACGAGAATGTTTCTGTATCCTTCGTGATACAAGGGATCCTGCCAAGCCACTGAAACTCAGTGTCTCACCGAATCTGCATAGAGGGTAATCAACCCCTTTTTTGAGGAAAAGGAAGGATATCACGCTTTGCTTTTCTTCAAAGTCGACTGAACTGTTCCACTCCACTGCCCTGGAAGGAACTGTTTCATCAATCACTGGCGAGTGTTCCCCTCCATTACAATTTGTTTTGCTAGAATTATAACAAGTCAATAGAGTTTTGATGATTGAGGAATTATTGATTGGCGATCAGTATTTTTTAAATTAAATAAATCCTATTAGACCTTAACAAGAAGTTGTTGTGTAGTTATTTGTGTACATGTTCTTCGTTCCTTTTATAGATATGAGATAAATTAATCAAATTAATTAAGATCTGTATTTAAAAGAGAACACCACCTATGAGACTGTTTTCACAGTTTAGTTATTGGCCCCTGAGTTCAGGGTGGTGCCCTGTTTTGATTGTTTGTCAATTTGATAAAGTTATTCATAACTTTATAAATATTGATAAAACATCTTTGATAAATTGCTAATAATTGAATCTGTACCTTCCCAATTCCCAACAGCATAATGCTATGTAAAATAAAAGGTTTGATAAATAACCATGATTTTGAAGTCACAGTTCTGCATTTTGTCACAACAGAATAAAGAAACCAAAATTATGCAATTACTTTTCTTTTGCAGACTGAAATGCTAACACTACTCAGTGACTTATACAAAGACGCGTTTTGATGCAAACGCACATTTTTTGCATCGTTTGGGCCTATCATCTATACGAATCCAGTAAACGCACTGCCTGTAAACACACTTTTTTGAAACCTGGTCACAGGGTGAGTAAAAAAAAAACGGCTCACGTTTGGCTTCCTAAGGACAGCGAAACCGCATACGTGTGTATCGATGATGTCATCGCCACACCCCTCGACCTGCTGCCTTCAACCCCGCTAGTACTAAAGTAGCTGACCACTCTAGCAGGGAATGTAATGTTGCCGTTTATAGCCGTTTATAAAGTGGAAGTAGAGAACTTATCAACTAGCTAGCTAATCTGTCTGCTTATCAACTCCTTGAACGGATTATAGTAACTTTTAGCACGGCTCGTTGTAGAAAGGCTACCACAAGAAAAACATGTAGCTAGATTATCAAAAAGACATCGGATAATTGATGTTTGTTTGACTGCCGATGTTAGCTGCCGATGCTAGCTAGCAGAGCTAACGTTAGCTCTGCTAGCTAGCTAGCGCGCTGCAATCATGTCCGATAGCAGACAGAATTGCAAAATAAAAAGCAATCCAACAGCACATTATACAATGTAAACAAAGACATGTTTTCTAGTCGTGGCCTTTATATAATGAGCAGTGGTGAAAGTTATTAAAGTCTAGTCCATGGATGTATTAAGAGAACTACAGTAGTCATGTTATGAACGGAAGTGGAAGTGACTGAAGACTGCTCTTCTTCGTTCTTCGTTTTTGGTGAATTTATGTAGCAATACAGGGCTGGAATATAAAGTAGCGCGTTGAGTCATTTACAAATGGATTCGTATGGACGCACATTTTCTTGAAACGAATCCAGGGAAGACGGGTAAAAAAAAAGATTGTTTTGGTACGTGGGGACGTGGCCTTATTGTCAATCGAGCAGCTAATGTACTGCTGTGTCCTGTTGGGGAGAGCCATGTGTTATGATTTATGAGCTGAATGTATCACTGATAGACTACTTCTGGATATGTCACTCATTACTACTGAAGGATTTACAAAACACTGTGTCACATGCACACAACAGCAGCAGTGCTGCACAAAGAAAAAGTGATAATGTGCCCAGACATTTTTCCATTCAGGCTCTGAAATAGTGTCCACGAGGCTGAAAAAAAGAGGAAAAAACCCTCGGTACTGCAGCAAACAGAGTCTGCAAGCTGGAACACTGTCCTGATGTGACCCTGCAGGTGAAAGCAGAGACTGAGCGTGTCTGATCATGATTTCATGTGACACATTTCCACTTCGTTTGCATCGTACCCATGACATATTGCTAGTATTGATACTCAAAGCCTTAGTATCAGTAGTATAAATACTTCATGTATTGATCTGTCCGTCCCCAGTTTTTCATGTGATAGGAACAGCACGGAAAAAGGGGTTTCTTGCCATGATGATGTGAAACTGTGAAGTGCCTTCAGTGACAATTAGGACTGGGCAATATATGGATATTACATTGATATCAATATATGAGGCTAGATTTTGTCCTGAATTTTGGATATCATGATATGACACAAGTGTTGTCTTTTCTTGGTTTTAAAGTGCCCATATTATGAAAAAAATCACTTTTTTGGGGATTTGGGGTGTTATTTTGTGTCTCTTGTGCTTCCACACGCATACAAACTTGGAAAAAAAACATCCATGCTGTTCTGAGTGAGATAGGGGTTTCTGAATGATTCCTGCCTTCAGTCTCCGGGTGAGCTGGTCAAAATCTGGAGGGCTTTCTACGTCAGGAGCTGAGACAAGGTGGCTAACCGTAGCACGCTAGCGCTAGCATGCTAACTCATTCTCAATGGAAAAACACTGCTACAACACACACTAGTTCACCATAATCTCCAAAAGAACTAGTTACATGTCCCTGTTCTGCAGGTATTCCACGCAAAGTTGGAAGTATGCCCTCGTTTAGAAAAAGTCTCCCGGCTAATCCTGCCTTGTACTAACTGTTGTAGAAACAAACACCAAGCTGATGTGATCCTTACCTAGCTACTGAGCATGTGCGAGTGCCAACAAAGATGGAACAGCAGCGGGATGTCTCACTCTGTAGCTAAAACAGAGACCTGAACACAGGGTGAAAAGAGGAGCTGCAGCAATGTGCAGTACAACAAAAATATGGTGTTTTTTGAAAATGAAACCACATAAACCTACTCTGGTAAAACCTCAAAATACAATTATGAACCTGAAAGCATAATATGGGCGCTTTAAAGGCTACATTAGAGTATTGTGATGTCATTTTCTGAACTTACCAGACTGTTCTAGCTTTTCTATTATTTGCCTTTAACCACTATATCTACACTACTGATGATAATTTATCTAAGTGAAAGCACCAAGAGTCAACCCGACAATATCGCCACAATATTGATATTGAGGTATTTGGTCAAAAATATGGTGATATTTGATTTTCTCCCCATCGCCCAGCCTTAGCGACACTCTAATCATTGTACTGTGGTTGTAAAATCCATTCCTCCATTACAATGTTTCTTCAAACTGATCTGCTGGGAAAAAGTGCAGAAACTCGTTTAACCTGAAGGACCAAGGCTACACATGTTGTAGCTGCTTTATAGTTGAAGTTTTTAATGTGAAGCAGCAGGATGTGTTTTGTGTGCATCAACGTTAACCTTAAAGCAGCAGCATTCTTTATAGCTTCAATAGCACAAAGGAGATTGGGAGAAGTAAGAACATGAAGGTAGGAGTGAAACTGAACTCCAAGGATGGCACACAGCTTTGCAATAACAAATGCCATTGGTGTTTTTATAGCAGCGGATCTACGACCATATTCAGTTGTTGAAAACAAAGGTTTATTATTTTTGATATATATTTTATTTTATTGTTTCGAAAATCTTTATTTATTGGATAACTTATTGGCAGTAGTTTGCAGCAGTATTTTATTTCTAACTTTATTTCATTTATTACAATACATTTTAAAGTTTGTTAGAAAAATTGTAAACTGACAATACAAACAAAAGTTCATAATAAACAAGCACATTTTTAATTCAAAAATAAGTAAGTTTTTCCCCTTACTGTACCAAAAATGAACCGAACCTTAAAAACCAAAGGACGTACCAAACCGTGATTTTTGTGTACCGTTACACCCTTATTAAATATGACCAAATATATTCATCAAACAGAGGGAATTAGACAGCCTTCTGCAGATAAAAGCCTGCTACCCTGAGGTAAGTAAAGGCCCAATCCTCTATTTAAGAATCTACGGTAATTAGTCTGAACAAAGCACCACTCTGAGCTGTCGGCACCGGAGGGAACAGCTGTAATCACTACCAGTGCTGATTCTACAAAGTGCTGAGTTAAGTGTCTGAATACAGTATGAACATGTTACATGATCACACAGATACCGTCATACAGTACGCCAGTAAAAACACAAACACTCAAACAATGTTACACTAAATGGGTCATCTTATGGCGTTTTTCCATTACATGGTACCTGCTCGACTCGCCTCGACTGTACTCGCCTTTTTTGGTTTTCCATTATGAAAAAAAGTCCCTGGTACCTGCTAACAGGTACTTTTTTTAGTACCACCTCCGTGGAGGTTCCAACCGAGCTGAGCCGATACCAAAAGGTGACGTGAAAGCGACAGACGGGGGTGTCCTGAACAAACCCGCCATTTTTAAATAGTTTTGCCAGCTGTGTTTTGTTGTTGCTGCCTCCAGCTTCATCTGAAACTAAATGTGTCTTCTGGCAACAACAACACACCTTCCACGTTCTGTGTGTGTGCGGCACTATGACAACCAGCCATGCTCGCCTCACGCATGAGGCGGTACTATATCTGCAATGGAAACAGGAGGACAGGGCAACGCGGTTGAGTTGAGCCGAGTAGAGCTGGTACTAGAAGTGGAAAAACGCCATTAGTTTCCTAATCACATCTTGGCAGTAGGGTTGTACGATATTGACAAAATGGGATATTGCGATATTGAGCATTAATATTGCAATACCGATGTTCATTTCGATATTCTTAAACATATATAAAAAAATTTCATGGGAAAAACACATCAACAATAGATTAATAGAATATCAAAACAACAGGTTTTCGCACAACACAAGGGTTTATTTAAAGGGATATTTCACCGCTCGAAAGATGAATATGTATTAGTAAATTGCATCATTTATGTAGTAGAAATTAAATGAATTTAGATTTTAGAATTTTTAGAAGTTGGTGCCTTCTAGACCGAGAAAAGCCAGAAAATGGGTTTATGGCTCATGTGGATGAAAGACAACAACTCCCAGAATGCACTTGCTTCACTTCCCTACGAGTCCACTCCCAAGCCACGCCTACCGGTTACAGAGAGGCAGTCAAGTCAAGTGTATTTTACTGTCATTTCAACCATATAAACTTAGCACAAAAAGTAAGGAAATGTGTGTTTGGTAGATTATTTCTCTGTGGTAACAATGCTTTTTGGCAATAAATCTTATACCGTTGGAAAGCCTGTTAAGTTCCCTTTCAAATGGTGCCCTATATGTAAGGAACATGCATTTGTGGGATGAGCAGCAGCGCTGAGTATGTGGGTTGCGCCCATGAAATATTTACCAAATCTTCTCTGCCAATGCCAAACAGCTTATTCTGCCATTGACTCATTTGGTGGATTGGATGATTGAAGTTTGAAGAAACAAGACATATTGGCAATTTAACAATGTATTCATTTCACAAATAGGAGCCTCAGTAGCGTGTGGAAGAACCATACACAACCACAACAGCCTGGCACCTCCTCATGCTGGTCTCCAGCCTGGTCACACACTGCTGTGGGATGGCATCCCATTCTTTAACCAGCATTTGTCGCAAGTCAGCCAACGTGGTTGTGTTGGTCACTATGGCACGAACAGCATGCCCAAGCTGATCCCACAAGTGTTCAATGGGGTTGAGGTCAGGACTGCTGGCAGGCCATTCAATCCTCTCCACTCCGATAAACCCCGCCCTGTGGGGGCGAGTGTTGTCATCTTGGAGGATAGACACTTTGACCCTATGATCCATCTGCCGTAAGCAGAATATGGACTCATCACTGAACAAAACGTTCCTCCACATGTTCAGGTTCCAGTGCGCGTTGCCGACAATTGTTTGGCAATGGCAGAGAAGATTTGGCAAATTTTTCATGGGCGCAACCCACATACTCAACGCTGCTGCTCATCCCACAAATGCATGTTCCTTACAAATGGGGTACCATTTGAAAGGGAACTAAACAGGCTTTCCAACGGTATATGATTTATTGCCAAAAAGCAGTGTTACCACAGAGAAATAATCTACCAAACACAAATGTCCTTACTTTTTGTGCTAAGTTTACATGAAACGTTTCACCGTGTCTCAAGTGGTGTTACACATTTAAAATATATAAAAACAACATACGAAACAGGCTACATTTAGTGCACACACATTATAGGCTCCGTAAAGTTCAGCTAACGCATACTAGCATTAGCGGTTGGTTGGATGTAAACACAGAGTATAAACACAGCCGTGAATTAGCGTGGAATGTAGAATGGTCGGCATTTAATAGTCACAAACTCCACCAGCAGTTAGCAGTTAGTTGGATACAAATCACCCCATTTCTGCACCAGTCCGTGTTAACACAGCCCCCTTCCACGAGTCTTATACCCGGCGACAGAGCAGCATCTCTATCTGCTCATAGGGCTAGCAGGCCTGGTAGCTGGACAGTCCGGTACACTGTTGTTCAGCCATGTTTCCGCAAAAACAAAAACACAGCAGTCTCTGAACTCATGTTGGGAGTCTAGTTGAAGTTGGATGTAGTCCAGTTTGTTGTCTAATGAGCGGACACTTGCAAGCAGGATGGATGGGACAGGTGGCCGGCTAGCGTTAGCTTTCCAACTAGCTCGAACTCCTGCCCTCGTCCTGCTTTTCCGCTTTCTCACACACCGCTTTCGAGGTCCCCTTCCCCGGCTAACGGCATCAAGCGTCACCGCTGGCTGAGGTCCTGGTCGCGTAGCAGGCGAAGCTCGCATAGTTGGAGTATTCCGTCTGTAATAACGTTTCCTGCATATTCTCCGATCTGTACCAATGTATCCCGGTGGTACACGTGCGGTAGTTTGAATGCACATACAACCCCAAATCAGAAAAAGTTGGGACAGTATGGAAAATAATAAAAATAATGATGTGATTTGAAAACAGGTGATGTCAACAGGTGATTGTAATTATGATTTGGTACAAAAGCAGCATCCAAGAAAGGTCTAGTCCTTTAGGAGCAAAGATGGGCCGAGGATCGCCAGTTTGCCAACAAATACATGAGAAAACTATTGAAATGTTTAAAAACAATGTTCCTCAAAGAAAGATAGGAAGACATTTGCTTATTTCAGCTTCAACAGTGCATAACATAATTAAAAGATTCAAGGAATGAGGAGGAATTTCAGTGCGTAAAGGACAAGGGCGCAAGCCTAAGCTGAACAACCGTGATCTCCGATCCCTCAGGCGGCACTGCATCAAGAATTGTCATTCATCTATAAGTGATATCACCACATGGGCTCAGGACTACTTTGGCAAACCTTTGTCAAGTACCACAATACGTAGTTACAGCCACAAATGCCAGTTAAAAAGCCAAAAGGAAGCCCTATGTTAACAGTGTCCAGAAGCGCCGTCGACTTCTCTGGGCTCGGAGGCATCTGGGATGGACCATCACACAGTGGAAACGTGTACTCTGGTCAGATGAATCAGTATTTCAGGTATTTTTTGGGAGAAATTGTTACCAGCAACAAGTCCAAAAGCCAGGGTCTGTCATGGTATGGGGTTGTGTCAGTGCCCTTGGCAAAGGTAACTTGCACTTCTGTGATGGCACCTTTAATGCTGAAAAGTACATAGAGATTTTGGAGCACAATATGCTGCCTTCAAGAAGACATCTTTTCCAGGGACGTCCATGCATGCAAGATAATGCAAATCCACATTCTGCACACATTACAAAGTCCTGGCTGCGGAGGAAGAGAATACGGGTACTTGACTGGCCTGCCTGCAGTCCCGACCTGTCTCCAATAGAGAATGTGTGGTGCATTTTGAAGCGCAAAATGCGACAAAGAAGACCCTGTACTGTTGCCCACCTTAAGACTTGTTTGCAGCAAGCATGGGACAAAATTACACCTGAAACAATTCATCACTTGGTCTCTTCAGTCCCAAAACGTCTTAAGTGTTGTGAAAAAGAATGGCAACATTACAAAGTCGTAAATGCTTTACTGTTCCAACTTTTTTTGAAATGTCTTGCAAGAACCAAATTAGGAATTTTGTGTTTTTGAAAAAAAACAACCAATACAAATCATGATGAACACATTAAATTATGTGCTGTTGTATTGTCTGCAATGAAATACAAGTCAAAGTACATTTAGAAATCACTACTTTCTTTTTTATTTGTGTTTTTTATACTGTCCCAACTTTTTCTGATTCGGGGTTGTAATTGTTGTAAAGGTTTGCTGCTGAAAAGACAGAGCCTGTTATTAGCTTAGCTTTAAGATGGCTAACACTCAACTCGCCACAGATATTGACAGTCCAACCCCCTATGGACAGGTTGAAAACATGCAGAACTAGCTGGCTGTAGTCCACAGCCTCTGGGCAACAATGTCTCCGATGACTCTAAATGACATTTTTTGTGTCATCAGAGGCTTTTTTCCAGACCCACAATACAGAGATCTCTCGTCTCAGGGGACATGAGGGAGGGAAGCACGGTTATTCGAAAATACTACTGGGTTTCTACTGATACAAAGCTTAATGCTAAATCGGTTAAGTATCCCTTTAAATTGATTCTCGTTTCTCTCCCTGTCTCTATCTCCCTCTTCACCCACGCTGTCCAAGTGTGCACGTGTGACAGGGCGACTGGCCAGTGGAATATGCGGGCTCTAAATTGATCACAACACACAGCCACCGGTGCATCTCTCTACAAAATAAATGGAATATCGCATACTTTTCGGGACATTTTCAATATTGAACAACGTGATATTGCAAAAAACAAATGAGTCTGTATAGTCAGCCTGTGTTGGACTTTGGATTAAACATAGAACATAATAGATCTGGACTGATGAATCTTGTGTGGGTTGATAATGGCACAAAATAGAATATTATTTTTTAAGAGAAAACAAAATGACAAACTATCGCATAATTCTCAGCAATTGTGTGTTTGTTTGTATCCTTGGCTTGTTTGTTAACTTTGATATTAGGTAATTGTTGTTTGTAAACTTGATTATTTTTAAATGATTAGTCAATTATCAAAGATCATGTCAAACTTGTCTTCAATAGAGAATAATAAGCAGTAAATCCTCACATTTGAAATTAACAAATTATGCGTGTGTGTGACACAGGTTAATATGGTGAACATGCAGGTTGGAAAATAATGTGGGAGGCTGCAGATAAATATCTCAATTTCGTGACACCACCACACGCACATGCACAGACACAGACAGACACAGACAGACACAGACAGACACAGACAGACACAGACAGACAGACAGACAGACAGACAGACAGACAGACAGACAGACAGACAGACAGACAGACAGACAGACAGACAGACAGACAGACAGACAGACAGACAGACAGACAGACAGACAGACAGACAGACAGACAGACAGACAGACAGACAGACAGACAGACAGACAGACAGACAGACAGACAGACAGACAGACAGACAGACAGACAGACAGACAGACAGACAGACAGACAGACAGACAGACAGACAGACAGACAGACAGACAGACAGACAGACAGACAGACAGACAGACAGACAGACAGACAGACAGACAGACAGACAGACAGACAGACAGACAGACAGACAGACAGACAGACAGACAGACAGACAGACAGACAGACAGACAGACAGACAGACAGACAGACAGACAGACAGACAGACAGACAGACAGACAGACAGACAGACAGACAGACAGACAGACAGACAGACAGACAGACAGACAGACAGACAGACAGACAGACAGACAGACAGACAGACAGACAGACAGACAGACAGACAGACAGACAGACAGACAGACAGACAGACAGACAGACAGACAGACAGACAGACAGACACACACACACACACACACACACACACACACACACACACACACACACACACACACACACACACACACACACACACACACACACACACACACACACACACACACACACACACACACACACACACACACACACACACACACACACACACACACACACACACACACACACACACACACACACACACACACACACACACACACACACACACACACACACACACACACACACACACACACACACACACACAGCTTTCGTCTGCAGGGTCACATCAGGACAGTGTTCCGGCTTGCAGACTCTGTTTGCAGCAGTACCAAGGTTTTTTCCTTTTTTTTTTTTCCAGCCTCATCGACACAGTTTCCAAGCCGGAATGAAAAAAATAAGCAAAAGAGGGGAGGTTGAAAAAAAAAAAATCCCTTTTCAAATTGATGACAGCAGCGGGCGCTGAGGGAAACCATTGGAAAGAGTATATAAAAGCAGCATCATAGCGTCTGCCTGTCCTCCCCCTCTCTCTCCCGACATCAAAAGTGTGCGCCCATCCTGAGCCGACAGAGCTCCAGATCGCTCCGGTGCATGCTGGGTAAGAGAGGACAACTCAGGACACATGCAGGGACTTTAAGGATACTGCAGTAAGCTGTTCAGAAAGAGAGAAAAAAGGAAAAGATGCAGAGAGAGACAGAGGGAGGGGAGGCGAGGGAAAGGAGACAGAAATACTGTCTGGATCGGCGGAGGATGGAGGAATTCAACTAAAATTTCATTCTGACAAATATGAACACAGCAGCTCCCTGTTTGAACTGTTTATGCCATTAGATCTGCATCAGTGCACTGAGAGGGAATCGCTGATTTGCAGCAATATATGACTGCGTCTGAATGATTTCTGATGAGTTAGGTTATTTGGTTTCACATCAGTTAGTTTTCGTTAAGTTTACAAGTCTCTCCTCTTCTTTCAGTTTGGTTTTTCTCATATTTGACTAGAGACAATGCAGACAGCTGAAATATTGTGTGGTTATGTGTATATTAGTCTCGCATTACCAGACCTTCCTCCACAGTGCTGTGCAGGAAGGTCTGGCTAGTTCAAAACAACATTCCAGGATAGGAGAAAAACTCTGGTTTATTGGCATTCCTTTAAACCAATCACAATCATCTTGGGCTGTGCTAAGCGCCATACAGAGCCTCTGCAACATAGTCTCAGGAATTAACTTGTTTTGGTGGAACATGTGTACGTTCAAAAGTAGTTTTAGTCGTGCAACAGAAAACTCAGATTGGACAGATAGTCTAGCTAGCTGTCTGGATTTACCCTGCAGAGATCTGAGGAGCAGTTAACCATAGTGGAACCTCATGTATATAGACTAGGCACAGCCTAACTGGAGATAAAAGTGAGATTAGCTCTCATATTCAAGTTCATGTTCTGCTTGTTCAACAGTTGTTTGGTAGATTGCTATTAAACACATTCAGAGAGGATTTGAAGTGCTATTTTTATTCTCAATTCTTGTCATTTTGGTATTGGTGGTTTTCCTTTGGGGCTGGCTAAAACCTCCTTGGGGGTGGCGCCAAAAATTCCTCTATGCAGGAAAAACCCTGCATTAGAATTGCATTAATCAATTTATTAAGAAGATAATGCACAATCGATGTAAATAAAAGGGTATTGAAAGCATGCAGCACAGAAGCATTCTAATTCATTTTGTGTTAATATACTGGTGGTATTCTCTACTAATTTTGTCTCTCAAAAATAGTAATATATTATATATTAATTTGTAAAAGTACAAATGTTCTGGAAGAAACATATTTAACCCTAACCCTGGATTACATTGTTCTAGTAAACATAAGTCTGGATCAACGGATGTACATTTTCAGGATAAAGCCTGACATCCACCATGTCAAAATCCCATTGCTACGGGCAACAACATCCTTTGACCTAGCACTTATTCACGCCACATACATACACATGCATGTACAGTATAGACCCGCAAACATACTGTACACATGTACATTTCCCTTAAACAACATTTACCATTCTGTCTTGTATTTAGCCCCCCTTTCATACTACTCCCTATCTTAATACCACGTCATCTTACAGCGGTGCGGTCGAGCTGCTGCTCTGCCCGGTGCGTCCCATACAGATGCTGAACGGGGCATTGTTTCAAGCTATTAGCAAACAGTAATGTTAGCGTCATATGCATGAAGTGGTATTGGATGCATCTGTATCAGTGTACTTTAATCAGTATGCAAATATGTACTTATTATCAACACACACACACACACACACACACACACACACACACACACCATATTAAAGTGAATATCTTTGGGTTTTTGAAATGGCAAAAGACATTTAAAGACATCACCTTGGATTTTGAGAAACTGGGATTGACATTTTTCACTATATTCTGACATTTTATAGACCAAATGATTAATGAATCAATGGATTATGTGCTATCAATGTATTCTGGCAATAACATGGCACCATCCTGAAAGTGAAACTGGAACGTTATCTTGTAATTCAGCACCATTATGTAGCTGTTAGTGTACTTTGACTTTGAGGGAACAAACTGCTTTGTGGTGGCTTTGCATGGGGAGGGATTTACAGGCCGGAGGCAACAACAATAATGCTAATTTCAGGAATGGACCTCTGGACCCAAACTGCCGACCTTACCTTACACCAACCCAGCCTGCCCCCTCCTGGCCTACATTTCAGGGACTGAAAATACTTAACTTCAACTGTAAGAGCTGATTTCATCCAAGCCGTAATTATTCTAAGTCACTAACAACAGCAATAAAACTGCACAAAGACACTCTGAAACTGCTGTGCACTGTGAACACCTCACCATGTACCTCAAAGTAAAGCCAATTCATAGAGCATACTACACCGTAAAAGCTTGTCTTTGTTAGAAAGTCTTCCATATAGTTTGAGAACAAATGTTTTGCTCATTAGTCTTTGTAGACTCCAGGTCCAAAAAGATAATATATAGCATAGGAAGTGAGCTATACGCTCAGGATCTAAATTCAGACAGCAATAAACCAGTAGAATCTGGGTCTAGGTTTTCCTCCCACTGACCAGTTCTCTGCAGTAAACACTAGGCTTTCCCAGACAGGCAGGCAGGAAAGGCTAGGAGGGAAGGAAAGGACAGAGGCATGGTGAGTGCCAGGCTGGCAGTACCATGGTAGGGTATTGAATCAACAAGATGTTTCTGGGCATACGTGCAGGAAGCTGTTTGCTGCAGCATTCCAGGCAGTAAAATGAAGAACAAAGAGGGGCGAAAAAAAACAAGTCAAATTAAAATGAGAAAGTCATGCAGAGAGTAAACAAGAGCTTCTAAATGTAACTCGATAAGTGAAAGTAATACGTTGTTCTGACTGGATCTGTCTCTATGCATCTTCCCAATAAGGCTGCTCTGATATTTACAGGGTTTGCAAAGAGTGTCAATGCCTGCCTAACTACAAATAGGTCAGCAGTGGGCACCCAAGGATTTCCTCCCAAAGTCCTCTGATTGGTCGGTTTCCATGTCTCTGGCTCAACCCTCGCTAGCTAGGAACCGTGCCAGCTTTTAGGAGAAACACACACACACACACACACACACACACACACACACACACACACACACACACACACACACACACACACACACACACACACACACACAAAATGGGAACCATGGATGTATAAAAGAACTGGATACAGTGTTTGAGGCAGAGCCCTTTTTATTCCTTTTACTTGGTCAGTGGCTATGAAGCCATCATGGAGCCAAAAATTTCATGGATAATCGGCACTACTTCCTCACTGTGTGGCCTATAGAGCAGGCACACCAGAGACCTTCGCAGAACGAGCAGGCTACTTTCAGTTAAGCGCTGCACTAACTTGACTGTGGATTAAATGATTTAAAGGGCCCATATTATGCTCATTTTCAGGTTCATAATTGTATTTTGAGGTTGTACCAGAATAGGTTTATGTGGTTTAATTTTCAAAAAACACCATATATTTGTTGTACTGCACATTGCTGCAGCTCCTCTTTTCACCCTGTGTGTTGAGCTCTCTGTTTTAGCTACAGAGTGAGACATCTCATTGCTGTAACATCTTTGTTGCCAGTTGTAGCTAGGTAAGGCTCATATCAGCTAGCTGTTTAAACAACTTCGTCAGTTACAAGGCAGGATTAGCAGGGAGACTTCTTCTAAACAGGACACACTTCCAACTTTGCGTGGAATACCTACAGAACAGGGACATGGAAGTAGTTCTTTTGTAGATTATGGTGAGCTAGTGTGTGTTGTAGCAGTGTTTTTCCATTGAGAATGAGCTAGCATGCTAGCGCTAGCATGCTAGCGCTAGCATGCTACGGTTAGCCCCTTCATCTCGGCTACTGACGTAGAAAGCCCTGCAGATTTTGACTAGCTCACCCGGAGACTGAAGGCAGGATTCAAAACCGTATCTCACTCAAAGCAGCAGGGATGTTTTTTTTTCCAAGTTTGTATGTGTGTGGACGCACCAGAGACACAAAATAACACCCCAAATCCCAGAAAAAGTGATTTTTTCATAATATGGGCACTTTAATCGTGCAGGTCTTCTAGACATTCCAAATGATATCGGACCGAATGGATCAAAGTGAAATAAGTGTTTTAAGCCCCCAACGTGAACTTCAAGGCAGCGCTGCGACCGTCGACTTCAAGGCACCTAACCCTATCCCTAACCATAACCATTGCCTAATCCTAGTGCCTTCCAGGCAGCGCTGCCTGGAAGACGACGTTGGGCGATTAAAACACCGAAATAAGTCATTTTGCAGGGGTTGTGATGCTAAAAAGAATATATCCACCAGGGTTTCCCGCAGAAAATGTGTTAGTTAAGGTGGTAGGGTGGGATTTGCCACATTAAATAATAATATATAATTAAGCCACCATTGGCTGTGTACAATGCGAGAGAAAATCATGTGCAATCATCAAATGTATAGCTATAAGATAACCACGTGTAAACCCAACTAGCCTTGATAAGAAAACATTACGCCTATCATAATTTCAGTCCGGTGAAACACTCAGCACAGCAACACAATCCCTTTTTTCCCTTTTGAGTCTGACCTTCTCAGCGCCACCTTTCCCTTTTTTGGATTTCCATCATTAGACTCACACACTGTCTGTTAACGTTACCGATAGACTTACAAACATGACAAGGAAAAAAAAAAGAGGTGTTTGATGGCTTTACGTCATAGGCCGATCAGGGCTATGCTATTTGGGGAGGGGCCGCTCATTGATCCCCCTATATTTCTGAAAATCCCAGACATGGTGGTGACCGTTAGTGCTTTCTGATTAGACCATCTTTTTCACCCAGGATGAAATCCCAGGATTAAGGTGGCACCAAAATCATGGTTCCAGCTGTCGCTGTGGTTCTGCTGCAACTCCCTGCTATGCCGTACTGCTCCCTGCTACGCTCTGCGGTGCCCCGCAGTGCCCTGCAGTGTCCTGCTGCGTCCTGCTATGTCCGGCTATGCTCTGGTGTGCCATGCTACATCCTGTAACGCCCTGCAGTGCCCTGCTATGCCATGAATTACTACAACCACTATTTCTAGTCACTGCTTCATTATCTTTACTGTGACTGTTATTGCCACTGTTCATCACACCCCCAACCGGCTCCATCAGACACCGCCTACCAAGAGCCTGGGTCTGTCCCAGGTACTGGAATTACTGGAATTGTTGGGTCTTTGTAAATTATAGAGTGTGGTCTAGGTCCTGAGATAACTCTTGTTATGATTTGATACTATAAATAAAATTGAATTGAATTTAATTGATTAGCCTGTATTTGTTTTGAAATAAGAGGCTACTGCAGCCCGCTGTACGGGTTGAGCAGAGTCTGCACAGTTTGACCAGCGGGCAGCGGCCACACACCAGGCCCCAAAAATGGTTTATTTTTATTTTTCCCTGGATAAAGAATGTTGTAGAATGTTTGGCGAACGATGATAGATGATTATTTTCCAATTTATGGCACGTTTTTTATAAAACAAAATGTTATGCGTTCTGCAGAGAAGGGATACTGGCGTTGGTCACAGTTTGGAATGAAAGGGAGAAAACAGGACAGTAACACGGCAGATATCACTCATATACTTTTTTTGACGACGTAAGCGGCAGGTGTGTGTTGCTTAGGCGACCGCCTTAGATGCAAAGTGCTGCAGGAAACCCTGATCCACTGATTTGCAGAAGTGCCTTTCGCCATGTGAGTCTATGGGAAAAAGTCTTTTTGGGCCAGAAGACATCATGTGACGGCCCAGGAGCAATTCCACTGTTTGGTGTTCAATTTGCTTCAAAGCCGGGCACACTTCCTAGGGGTATGTGTAGAACACAGTGGATGGCTAAAATGCCCCAGATACATCCAGCATCCACAGCATACATACAGTACAAGTCTGTAAACATGGTGATGTCACACTGGGCTCAAACCAGAGGCTGGATTCCTTGGATTGTGGATCCAAAGATTTGGCAGGTGGTCAGCTTTGTCTGTGTACACTGGGCTCATCTCCAGCCAACAGCTGGGGCCACAAGGGTCTTGGAAGATTAAATTATGTTACCCTGAACAGCACACACAGCTTTTCCCAACAGCTGGATAGGGAACAGGCACAGTTCTGGACAACACACTGCTGTTCTCTTGTGAAAGCTTGTTAAAGGATAATTCCAGTTTATAATAACTTCTTTCTTTTTTTTTTAAATATATTTTGGCCATCATTTCTTTCAGTAATAAGAGGATTGTGCCCACCAGGGTAATAGCTGAGATCTGGAAACATGGCAACATTACTACCAGGAGGTTTGACAAGACACACAAGCAGTGATGAGGCAGGTTGTAAACAAACTCCCAGGTTAGCCAAACCTATTATAATCATAAATGTTCATCACAGTTTACAGAATGACCCCTTGCTTCCACTCTGACCTACTGTATTTACAGCTGTGCACACACTTTTCGTGCAATGAGGGATAATCACCAACATTTCAGTGGGAAATCAAATCATTACTATGACATTACCAAGATAGGTGGATACGCTTGTGGGGTCAAAAATAAGTCAGGTTCAACACTGGGGTACTTTGCACATACATGCACGGTTGACCAACAGCAATCTATCCTTAGTGCTGAAGGGAGGCCAAAACAAAGGACGCTATCATAATCATAATTAGCTGTGTTACATCATCCACTCCGTTGAGCGCAAACTGCCACACAAAAGAGGTATACTTTACACAGAGCCGATCCGCCCTATACGCTCACTATGCAAGCTGTGTAGGGCCCCGCAAATTACTCGAGGCCCCGCCTCCCCCTCGTGTCATAGTGCGTCAATTAATGTTTACAACATCCATGACAAAATGAAGCGACACTATCCTTCTGGTCACAAAAAGAGGAAAAAAAAACACCATGAGAGTGAATTGCGGGAACAACGATCAGGTAAACTTGTGTTCTCTCCTCTCCAAGTTTGATGTCAGCAAAGTAAAATTATGTTTATGTGCCTTTCTATTGTGTTTTTTTTTCGGTCTTGCTAACCTAGCTGGGCAGGCAGGCAGTGCATCTCTTGTCTAGCTGCTAACGCCAGTCACTTCCTTCCTTGCTGTGTTTTGTGACTTTGTGCCTGACAAAAGAGTAAAATACAATTATTTATTACGTTTGATAAACGACAAAGTGCAACGGTGTTTGTTTACTGCAGCTCGGAAAAGATAACCGCGTCGGGTGTGTTATGATGCGTTAGGCGCGTACATGAAATGAAACGCGCATTTTTCAAGCAGAAATATATGGGAAGACCAGACAGACTGTAGGCTACAATATATGGCCGTGAATGATGGCACGCCTCATCAAAGTACACATTATACATACTTTTAAGACACTGATTATCTAGTCTCAGACAATGTGTAGTTAAAAACTCTACCCACTGCACTAATTATGCAAGATGGAAAGCAATGCATTGACAATTTGACATTGATTATAAGTTATATTGAATTTAAAATGTTGATTAGCTGGACATACTGGTCAATATGGATGCACATCCCTCAGTAAATAATAACCATAAATCAAGAATTGCTTCAACATGCATAATAATAAATAAATACAAACTTTAACATGCTATGGCAAGCCATTTTAGCTTTTATTCATTCACAGTTTATGCATTTTTGATATCAAGAATTAGATTTTTTTACTATTTGCAAAGTGAATTCTTGATTATTTTTACTAGTAGGGCCTCTTAGTTAATTTTTACCTACCAATGTCTATTTTTGATATCAGGAATTACATGTTCACTTGTACAAAAGTTAATTCTTGATATCACTCACAGGGATTATTGATATCTGCATCACTAGTTCACTATTTAAATATTACAAGAAAATGCAGAAAAGGAATATTTTGATGGTAAGATTTTAATTCAAACATTCAAATGTTTACACATTTGTAACATGTAGTAGTGTAAATGACTGCTTAACTAACTATGTGATATTCTTCTCAGTTTATTCTAGACAGTCCAAATAGTCTGGTGGTGCCCATACTGATGCCGAAAATGCCCAGGCTGTAGAGAGAACCAAAGTTAATCCCAAAAGCCAAAGTTCAGGGTTATAATTTATTATTTTCTTCTTATTTATGTTTACATTAATATTCACTTATTTAATAATATTCACTTGTTATCTTAATATTATGGAACATACTCTATTCAATAAATACTGTTTGTTTGAACCTCATTCTGTTCTATATTGTTGTACTTATTCTTTGACTGTTTTGTTTAAAGGAGGGAGGATTGTATTGGGAGCACTGAAGTGTCAGGTGTGACTGTGTGGCAATGGCAAATGGTTTACATAGCTCACGGCATCACGGGTCAGGTAGAGGGCCCCTTAGCAGGATTTTGCTTAGGGCCCCAGGGAGGTCAGGATTGGCACTGACTTTACACAAAGTTATGAGACTAGAGCCAAATGGACAAAAATGCCTCTTGAATGAATTGTAAACTTATTCTTCAGTAAGCAGCCAAGCTACCTTGCTTGCTAACTGACAGTTAGCTTGCTGACTGACAGCTAGCAAGCCAGCTAGCTTGGAAAGATGTGACATTTTATAGACCAAACAACTAATCCATTAATTGAGGAAAAAAATCGATTAGTTGCAGCCCTAGGGCAGATCTTGACCAAAATAAAAAGTCTTGATGGATAGGATGCTGTAAACATCTTACTTCACTCTGGCGTCAAGTAGGTCAAATACATGCCTTTCTCTCTCTGCATTCAGTAAAATATCAAAGTGAAGTAAGAAGTTGATCTTAATCATAACAAAGATCATAAGAGTGGGTGTGCCAGTCAAGTGCATGAGCTGCAGTAAATGTGGCTTTGTATTGAATGCTGAATGAAATTAGAGGGAGCAAAGAATCTCTTTGCTTGCTTTACCCTTCAGTCTTCATTCCAACACATAGCTATGATAATGAGCTTTGGACACTGACCAAAAGAATTAATTTGCAGATGCAAGCAGCCAGACATGTAGTTCCTCTGCAGTGAAGTTGGCCTCACGCTTCATTTGATTCCAGAGTAAGCTACACACAATCCAGGCCTACTATAGGATTAACTGAGTATTACCGCCTGCTGAGGGTCTGACCACTTCTGTTGCAACAGTGTTTTCTTTTGGAAATTTCCAGTCTTGCAGGGGAAAAATAAAAATTGGATAAAAAAATTAAAAAACAGCTTTTGAGGACGTGACCTGAAAATAAACCTTAATAATTGCCTTAGAAAAAGCTAAAAAAACTTCCTTGTGTCAGATGTTTTCAGTTGTCACAACCCATTGTCCCAGGATGTGGGTTTTTGAAATGCACTTCCTCCACATAAACTAAAGATAGTTTTGGGCTGATTTTTTAATCAGTGAAAGAAAGAGTACTGGTATTTGATACCCAGGTCTGAAAATTAATGAACGGACTGGCTGTAATTTGAACAGTCACTAAATGTCACTTAATACGGGTGGCTGTTGGAATGGCTCCCGATGCTGGGCCATCACGATGTGAATGTGCATGAATGTTTATCTGATGGCAGCCTCGGCCACCAGTGTATGAATGTGTGTGTGTAAATGTAAATGGACTGTATTTATATAGCGCTTTCACACACTGTGGCCGGAGCTGCCGTACAAGGTGCCACCTGCTCATCTGCCACCTGCTCATTCACACACATTTATTTACATTTACGGGGTTCAGTGTCTTGCCCAAGGACACTTCGACGTGGGACTGCAAGGCCGGGGGACTGAACCACCAACCTTCCGATTGGCAGGCAACTGCTCAACCACTGAGCCACAGCCGCTCAGTGTGTGTGTGTGTGTGTGTGTGTGTGTGTGTGTGTGTGTGTGTGTGTGTGTGTGTGTGTGTGTGTGTGTGTGTGTGTGTGTGTATAAGGGTGAGATGAATGCTGCCTGTAGTATCATAATCTGGTGAAAATAACTATAGACAACATTCACTATTAAATACAAGGCAAATTTTTCAGCGTACTGTATATGTCTACAGACATATTAATAATCTTTTCATTTCTCTTGCAGTCCCAGTTCCTACCTGTGGCCATTTTGCATCCCTCTTAGCAACCCTCCAGTTCCTTTTGAACATGGATGCAAAACAACTTAATATAGACTTGCTGCTTAAGTAGCTAAAAAAAGGCACATGGCACAGGTTGCAATGCTGAGCATGAGCAAAAACCATCTCACATTTACGACCAGTTCACGAGCAACCACATTCAAAATGGAAAATGGAACAAGAGGGTGAAGACCGTGCCAGAACACACTCAGCCCCAAATTTAAACCATGAAACAAAATAAAAAGACACATGTTGAAATCAATGAGCTCTAACTTGTTATTAGAAAGCTTCCTCTCTGTCTCTGCCCACGGCTTAATTAAAAGGGAATGACAACAGACACTTCTTCCCCCTCTCGCCTGCCTTCAGGCCTACACAGCATGTGCATACTTGGTTTGATTGTGACGCCCTAGCCTCTGGGATCCCAGCATTCGGAAAATAGTTTCACAATACGTCTCTCTGCCTTGTTCATCTGTTACTTGCTGCATTCCCTTTGCCTCTTTTTCTCCTCCTTTCCCCCTTCTTTCAATGCTTGAAAGCAATCCAGCTTTCAAGCAGCACACATATTTTGGCAGCCCTCCCCCCTCCCTCTCAAGTACTGTATCCACATCATGCTTTGTTTTTGACACAACCCTTGGCATTAGCAGACAGATTTAGGGAGATGGGAGGGGGGTGACAGAGGCTGTTGTGCATTTTCACTTAAAAGTAAATCTATAACTATTCCAGACAACTTTGCCTCAAAGCAGACTAACGTTGGGTTTTCACAGGCAGCTTTTTTCAGCTGTAACTCTGCTAAATCTGTCACGTGCAGCGGATTCGAAGCAGAATTTTGTCCCTACAATGTAATGTTGACGGTGTACACCTTTTGCTAACAATTTGTTGTGGGTTTTGGTGGTGTTAAATCGTTTCTATCAGTTTCTATCTGGCCTATCGCAAACGTTTTGGTAAGTGTACTAGTCCAATCACATACTTTGCGTTGTTTCCGCTATATACATTTAGTAGCGGCGGTCTGCCAATATTAAATTATCGCCGCCGCTCTTTCAGTGTTTTATGAAATGTCATGAAGATGTAATTACACAACTCTGCAGAGCTGATTCCTCAAATGAACTCAAGCGGACAGTCATTTGTTCCCTCTCCTCTTCGAGGGTGAGCAAAGTCATGGCAACCAAACAACAGCGCGAGTACAGCGGTTTCTCCTCAGGCAGAGTGACTGACAAACAGCAATGAAAGCCTCTGCAGCTGATTTACCATAAAAAACGTTATGGCATTATGGGCACTGAATTTACTGTTTATCTAGTCTCACAATGCCAGACCTTCCTCCACAGCGCTGCGGATGAAGGTCTGGCTAGTCCACACAGCATTTTGGGATAGGATTCTGGTTTATTGGCATTTCTTTTAACCAATTACCAATTGTCTTGGGCGGTGGATGCAGCAAAGCTGCAAAGCCTCGGGAAGGAACTTGTTTTGGTGGAACATGTGTACGTTCAAAAGTAGTTTTAGTCGTGCAACAGAAAACTCAGATTGGACAGATAGTCTAGCTAGCTGTCTGGATTTACCCTGCAGAGATCTGAGGAGCAGTTAACCATAATCCACCGGAGGTTAGAACACCAACACAAAGGAAGAGGAAGGGGACGGACATCCGGCCAAAATGAGGGACATCTGGCGGATCTTTCGGCGGCAGCGGAGCAATCCCTTAATGAATCGTTGTCGATATGGACTACTGTTGATCAGACCCCAGATGCCTCTGACTCCCCGCTGCAGGAGACGTTGTATTTCCCCGACATGCTGTATTAGCTTACTGTTTAAAAGTTTTATAGGTTAGTGGGGATGCATACCACTCAAAACCAACATGAAAAAAAATGTAGTACATTTCCCTCAGCATTTTGTTGTGTTGCTAAACTGTATGTAAAATGAGCGGTGATGTTAATTCGCCTGTTTCACGTAACGGTAGGCTATCCTAAGGTACCGTCTATTTATATGCTCGATTTTTCCTTAGTGGAGGTTAGCTAGCAAATAAGCCGTTATAGTTCATATTTTGGCACAATGTTTAGTAATTAGTAGTAGTGGTCATAGCAGTGTGAAAATGTGATCTGAGATGCACATTGTAAAATGTGTTATGTACCTGGAATTGTTCATTACCAAGCTAAGCCAGGCAGGTAATCACATACAAGAGAGAGAGAGAGAGAGAAACACACACACACACAGACACACACACAGACGTTCTGTAGAGTCGAGAGAAGGATCCCTTTGTAACCTGCACGTAGAAATGGGCGTCTGGTATGAACAGCCAGGCGGGCGATCAGCCACTGTGAAAACCCAACGTAAGGCAGGCAAACAGTGCACAGCTGGACACTGAGGAGACATATCGGATTCTTCCTATCACGCGACACAGATCGTCTCATTTCTAATTTGAGAGCACTGCCAGCAAAGAAAATAAATCCATCTGGTCCTGCAGATATGTGCAACACAATGTGATCCAATATACTACATGCAGAAAACAAGATACTTGTATTTGCTCCTATATTAGGATTGCCATGGTAATAATGGCATCTTTTCAACTATAATACTGACACCAAAGTGGTTTGTCTGAGCCAGCATTCACAACACGATGAATCGATCAATCACAAAGTGCACACTCATACTTGAGTGTAACCACAATTGTTTGAGGAGTCACACTGATCACACTGCTGTTGTCCGACTGCTTTTAAAGGGTTTCAACAGCTTTGCTCATGCAACCTTTTATCCAAAGAAACACTCTAGGCACGCAGACAATTCAGCTCTGAGCACAAAAATGTACTACATCATTACAGTCTTTTCTCTGCTGTCCAGTCAGAGGGGATAAAAGAAGGACGGGACGCAGGACAACAACAGCACGGTTGAGTTTAGGAGGTTGGGTTTGGGTTAGTTTGACCCATCCACCACCCCGACCAACCTCCCTATGCGGATTTTCAGTCTTTCATACTACTCGCTACCGTAGTCACTCTTAATGCTACGTCATCTTCTCATTGAGAATCGTGCTGTGATCACGAAAGACGCTTCCCATTGAAATACATTAGTTTAAAAAATGTGCTCACCATCACAAAAAAAACGAGATAAACGTGTTTGTGTACATGAATCAAAGTACATGACCATTTCACAAACTGCCGTGAGACTAGGTTGTGTAAATTGGGCAAGTGGAGGAAAAGCTATCAGTGGTTGTTCATGTCATCAATCAGATTGCTTGTAGTGATACCACTATGGATGGTGAGCTTTTCTTCTTCAGTTAGTTACCCACATTAGCTAATGCCAGCTAGGGGTGGGAATCACAGTGTACCTCATGATATGATACACAATACATGGATCAGGATACAGATAATATCACAATACAGCAATTCTGCGATAATCAATATATTGCTAGACAATTTAATGATACGATATTGGTCTTAGTATGAATACAAAATGTCTGTGAAAAAGTTAATTAAGTGAAGTTTTTTTCTCTTTATTCACTGTGAGTCCAAACTGTTAGAAAACAGCACAATTCTCCAGCACAAGGTTTTCAGTCTGTAAATTAAAATGACTGTAGAGCAACTATTTTCCTCTTACTGCTGTCCGCCATCCCCTTGAAAACATCTTTGGTTAGTTAACTTATGTTCAAGTGTCTATTTAGAGCGCCTTGTTTTATTATTTAAAACATCAATGTTTTGCACCAAAATATTGATTCTCATCTTGCACAAAGAAGGACAAAGATATATTTCTGTATGGATATTTTGTCCCACCCCTAATGCTAGCTAGGCTAGTTAAGTGATAGACAGCAGTTGACCAACAACAGCAAAAAGACCCTGGACGTTGGAAAGGCAGTTGCAAATGCTGTCTGACCATCCAACAAGCACTTTGTTTTAAGCATGATGACACTTTGACCTTCCACCGCGCTACGTTAAGGAAACATGTCCTACATTGGCAGTGAACTTGTGAATGGTCCAACACTGCAGTGGACAATGTCATGTTGTTGTCCCATGTCCAGATGGCCCACATTGACATCAGGTTCAGACCACTGAAGTTTAAACACAGTTGGATCATAGTTTAGACAATGACTACCCATTTGTCACTGCCTCATCGATGTCCTATGCCAAGAATATTGTGTAATCGTCTTGTCATGGGAATACTACAACTTGTCAGGTTTGGTGTCAAACTAGTTTCCCAAGCACCAAGACCATGATAATGACATTATGACGATGAAATTACAGAACAGTGGAAAATACTTTCATGTCAACACCAAGAGCTACACCTTCTATGAATAATTCAAGTTCTTGACCAAGGGTTTGCATGAATTTCCTTTGGCCTCTGGAACAAGTTAGACCCAGCCAAAGAAAAGTAAAATTATACTTTAAGACAATCCTAATTTTGTTCCGTACCATGGAACTACCATTCCCCCTGGAAGTGACTGCAGATGGCTGAATCCAGTGCAATCACACAGGCAAGACATAACCGATGCTACAAATCTTTAAGCGATGACAAAACTACACATACTTTAACTGAGTAGCCTCTGTCAGTCCCTCCAGAAAAACGCGGAGTTTTTTTGTGATTGTTGCGGGCAAAAATCCTTGATTATGCGGCACGTTTTCTTAAAAAATGCGATGGAATATGCGGGATATTTATGCCATTTTATGCGATGAAATTGCGGGAACTTGCAAAAATTGCGGGAACTTGCAAAAACTGCGTTTTGATGAAAAAGAGAAAAAAAGTGATTCCCCCAACACCGTGTTCTCAGTAGGTGAAATTACGTCACTTCATAACGTTCTCATGGCAACAGGGGAAAATGGCTGCTCTTGTGTGAAGTAAACACAACATGTTTTTAACTTTCTGCTGAGATATATGTAGGGTCACCAGTAGGCCTAAATTGCTGTTGGACGACAAAAACAGCAACCAGATGGGAAAAGGGTATTTTACAATAACTACGAATGCACCGCGAGGCTGTATGTTACCAGTGTCAGTGAATGCACCGTCTGTGTTTCTCCGACGTCGGCAGCTGCTGCGCTGCAGAGCAGACTGTTGATATACAGTCACACTTTACACTGTTTAACGTCACCTGTCAGCATGTTAACGTGTTTAATCACGCTGCTAGCTAAAGGTAGGCTAACGTTACCTGCTGTGGATTGTAGTGTAAAGTCAGGCACCAAAACAAGGCACCGAAATCTTCGTTCTTATTCGGTCTCGTTACTACCGTTTACGTCGGATCCGGGGGCCCATTGGCACAGAGTTTCGGTACCCAACCCTAGATATATGTGACTTTTTTGAAACGAAAATGTGGGGATTGTGAAATCATGCAAGCCCCGCATATTTTGCGCGGAAATCGGCAATTTATGCGGCGAAAGTGCGGCGTATTTGAAAAAATGCGGCCTCCGCATGAATATGCGGACATTGGCTGATTATGCATTGAATTCTGCGATCGCATAATCGCGTTTTTCTGGAGGGACTGCTCTGTGTACGAAGGGCTACTGTTAGCCAGGACACCCAGTTGCAAGGAACGAGGCAAAGTGCGACAAAGAGGACAGACAGGGGTCTCTTTCATTTGGTCAGTGTGGACACACTGTGTTCTAATACAACATATCAATCTGCCTTCCATGTCCTGCTCTGTCTCGCTCTTTGCGCTCCCTGTGCTGACTGTATTTGTGTTTCTGTGGGTGTCAACATGCAGCCAAACTAGGGCAGTAAGTCCAGCTGAAGCCTCATGCACAGCTGTGAGTCTAGAAGAGGCCCTTTGTTTTGGGATACATTCATGCGCCCTGAAGGAACATAACATTTTAAGTGCATAAGAAATTACCTGGTATAGTTAAGGGTAATGGATGCATTTTGGATGTCTAAGCTAAGCACAAAGCTCTTCACTGCTGCTCTCTCTGACAAATATTCCTGTTGTCGTTAGCCTCTTAATTATCTTGAATTCTACATCCATTAGTGCCAGGTAGCATTTCTGCATCCAGTAAAATCACCATTTCCCCCTGACTCCATGGCAATTGCTCACACTCATCAATATCAACATCAACATCAATTCATTGGAGTCTATTAATTAAGAAAGTGCAGCTAGGCGACCGAGGAAAGTCAACCGCTGTCTACATGTTGTGGTAGAGGAAAGTTGACCATGACTGATCTTTTTGTGCTAATCGGCTGTCAATAGCAACTCAACATTTGGATTCCACCTGGCTGACCACTGGTTCTACTTTTATGCTAATTTGAATTTGCGTTTAAAAGACTGAAATAAAACACCAAAAAGTCATGAATTCAAAGAAAGGTTTTACGCATGATGTGGAAAAGCTGTATTGATGAAATGAATATATGATGAAAGGTTCATGGAAACAGTAGCACTTTTATTGTACAGCATCTTGCAAACTTTCTCAGCAGCTGGAGTTTTCTCAGTTGTCATGGAAGACTGTGAGAGGAAGACTGTGAGATGCGGTTGAAACTAGTAAGTGGACCCTGAGTTTTGTTTTTATAAGGTTTGAAAGGTCAAGAATTAATGTCCATGCTCATAGTCAAATAAAGGAAGGGCCAGCTTTCACTTGTTATTGTCATATGTGCCAGTGCTAGTGTCTGACAGCTATTTACTGCAGAGCGGTACTATGAAGAAGATTCAAACGTTTCAGTAGCAGAGGGAGGGGAGAACGGGGCACGTTGTGTATATATACTAGAAAGTTCATGTGGCTTTTGGGGCCGACGATACGATAAATGACAGATGTAGTCTCAGAGAAAACTATATGGAAACATTTTGGATTTGAAGCCGGCAAAAGAGGCAAGCTTAAAAAGACGAGGCACAGTGTAAACACCGTAGGAAAAAAGGTCATGGCTTAGAGATGCATTGCTGCCACCAAGTGGACTGGAGTCACTACACTCGCATTATGGGCTCTCTCAACTGTTGCGACTCTGGAACGGCCGAGTAAAGTTCGACCCCTAGTGGTAAAATGTCCAGTGTTTTGGCTTGATATCAATAGAATTTTTTTTAGGGGGGTGATGGCTTGTTAGCCTAAGAGTCTCCCCATAGGAGGTACGCTTTTCGGATGTTCGCTTACCCCCTTGGTTTCCCAGTTATTAGAATGTGTGTAAAAGACGACAAAAGTAAGAATAGTTTGGAGAAAAGTCAATGTATGTCAACTTCAGAAGTAATTTGGAGATTGTTATAACAAAACACCAGAAACACTTGACTTAGCACTCAGTGCTAATGAGCTGTATGAAACCACAGTGTACAGTCGACGCTATCAGAGCACAGCAGTTGGAGACGCTAGGATCGCCCATTATGAAAATAAATACACACACACACACACACACACACACACACACACACACACACACACACACACGTCAAACAAACGTCCTTGCCACTGTGCCAACTGTAAAATCCGACAGGAACCTTGAACAGTGAAACCCTGAGCTGAATCTGAAGCTTAACATCACCATGGGAAATTGCTTTAAAGAGGCCTCAATGCTTTCTCGCCCTCCACCTGCCCACACACACATGCACACACTGTACTGTACACACAGGGCCTGATGTTTCTGCTCACCCACCTACTTTACTCAACAGGTTTTGAAAGGCAAAATGACTGAGGGCCTGATCACACAGGATGCACATTTGGCAACAAGAGTTGCTGTTTTCAGTATGTTTTTTTTAATGTGTTTGCACTGCCTCTGCTCCCCGTGAGCGTCACATGATTTGGAGAAATGCTCTAAGCACACACACACACAATTATATTTACTATCCAGTGCTGAGTGGAAAGGCCATACATACAGTACAGTACACACCATAGGCGGAGATTTCAGGGGGGCAGGGGATATGCCCCCCCAATATTTAGAAGGGGTAGATTTGTATAAACATATGAAAGACAACCCACTCCCTCAAAAAGGTGAAAAATAACCGTTCGGGGGGGGGGGTTCCACTAGGGTTGTCGATTTCAGACAACCCTAGTGAAGCATACCATCTAAACTTTGCAGCGCACGTTTATGTTGCAAAGCACAGTCCCCCCATCTCTTTTCTTCCTGTCTTTCTACGTCAAATGAAGCTGCCTTCAAGTGCGGTCGGAAATGTCGAGATCTACTTTCTTTGTTGTTGATTTCTTTGTTTCGGTCTTTCTTTTACTGTGAGATGAAGCTGAGATCTATTAACAATCTGACGGAAAACAGTAACCGTGTCTACTTATGCACAAATTGTTGCATAAAAATTCACCAGAATGCAGGAAATTAAGGGTTTGACACTCAAATTTATCTGGGGATCCCCACGCCCTTGGTACACACGGTAAACACAGACAGCCTTCTTTCTGTTAACTTAAGTTGGTGGTCGTGGCTTTCAAACCTCGATGTGATAACAGTGAAACGAGGATTGGAAGAGGGATTATTTTCAGATAGTAAACCACGTTATCTGATGCCACAGCTCAGTGACGAGAGCAGCTGAAGCTGTCGCTGCCTATCATGGCCAGGATGTTTGTGGTGCTCCTGCTTTTGCAGGCTTTCCTAAACAAAGAGCTACTGTGTGTAGCCTCGTGTTTAGCAGCCTACAAAGCAAATTGGAACATTCTAGCGCTTACAGTTTTTTTCAAATTGCTAAAACACAATTTTGCAAACTAGGCTGGTCTTATCAAAATACTTAACACAATTCACAAAACCACACACCCAAACTGCAAAATACCTCATATATCCTGCAAAATGAAGCACTGCAACCAAAGCTACATATAGCATTATCAAAATCAAACTTTTGCACCAACTGGCACACACTTCATTCATATTACCAGATACTCTCATCTTTAGTATGCTTATGAAAATGCCATAATACTAAAATAGTCCAAATTGTAGAAAATTCTTCAGATTGTTCACATGCACAGAAATATTTGCAGACACACACACATGCTGTTTTTCACCACACGTCAGTGCAACATATGCACAGCAGATATATTTACATTGGACTGAACAAAAATATGCTCACAAAAAACAGTAAACTGAAAAAGAAAATTGCAGAAAAAATTCAAGTTTTTATAGTGCTTACTTCCTGATTGAAGTGGTAACAATTAACCATTGAGGTGTTTGGCTGGGTGGCACATATGTTGGCCAATTAGCTCATGTAGTGTCATTTTGAATGGCCGTGTTTTGAAATGGCAAACATGTGACTTTATTTATATTTATTATTCATCCGTTTTTTTGTTTGCTTTATGTACATATTTTGTTTTGTCAGCACTACATGTAGGAAAGTGTTGAATGTGTCTGAATAATCATATAATGGTTTGGCCGTGTAAGCGGCTAGACACGAAAGTAAACATACATACACTGAAAAAATAAAGGGAACACTAAAATAACACATCCTAGATCTGAATTAATGAAATATTCTTATTAAATATTTTTCTTTACATAGTTGAATGTGCTGACAACAAAATCACACAAAAATTATCAATGGAAATCATGGACCTCCCTACAACGCCTGGGCATGCTCCTGATGAAGTGACAGATGGTCTCCTGAGGGATCTCCTCCCAGACCTGGACTAAAGCATCCGCCAACTCCTGGACAGTCTGTGGTGCAACGTGGTGTTGGTGGATGGAGCGGCATGATGTCCCAGATGTGCTCAATTGGATTCAGGTCTGGGGAACGGGCGGGCCAGTCCATAGCATCAATGCCTTCCTCTTGCAGGAACTGCTGACACACTCCAGCCACATGAGGTCTAGCATTGTCTTGCATTAGGAGGAACCCAGGGCCAACCGCACCAGCATATGGTCTCCCAAGGGGTCTAAGGATCTCATCTCGGTACCTAATGGTAGTCACGCTACCTCTGGCGAGCACATGGAGGGCTGTGCGGCCCCCCAAAGAAATGCCACCCCACACCATTACTGACCCACTGCCAAACCGGTCATGCTGGAGGTCATTTTGCAGGGCTCTGGCAGTGCTCCTCTTTCTCCTCCTTGCACAAAGGCGGAGGCAGCGGTCCTGCTGCTGGGTTGTTGCCCTCCTATGGCCTCCTCCACGTCTCCTGATGCACTGGCCTGTCTCCTGGTAGCGCATCCATGCTCTGGACACTACGCTGACAGACACCGCAAACCTTCTTGCCACAGCTCGGATTGATGTGCCATCCTGGATGAGTTACACTACCTGAGCCACTTGTGTGGGTTGTATACTCCGTCTCATGCTACCACTAGAGTGAAAGCACCGCCAGCATTCAAAAGTGACCAAAACATGACACCTTTGCAAGTGTGATGATTGGCTGGGTGGGTGGATGCCCTGCTCATGTTGTCTCACCGCACGCTCTACCACTAAACACAAGACAGCGACAATGGCGCCGAGCCAGGGAAATTCAAAGGTAGCGTCCTCGAACTGGAAGTACCGACACTACTTCTCGCTCATTGAAATTAAAGGCAAGAATGTTTATGTAACATCCCAGGAAAAAAAGACTTTATCCACGTCTGCCTCAAGCAACTCCAATCTTATCAACACATGCTAACCCGACACTTGTTGCTGCTGCTAACCCAACCCCATATGCAGCTAGCGAAAGAGACGGAGCCACTCTGTTAAAACAAGCAACGCTTGATTTTTCGGGTCAGCAACAGGTGACCAAGGCCGAGCTGAACACACTGATTGCAAGGTATGTTGTTGAAAACATGCTACCCCTGTCCACTGTGGAGTCTGAGTCATTAAGAGCTACCCTTGCATATCATATGGCAGGCTGCAATCTACCGAGTTCAGATAAATACCAAATGTTCTAAAATACTGTATATAGTGTTTTTATTCTTTAATCGGTTAACTTAATATAAACATCTTTGATGTTAAAAATGTTATAGAACGTAATAGCGTTATAGAACATAAAAAATAACGTCACAGTTACTTTGATGAGTAACTAATTACTTTTACAATGTGGTAACTGAGTTACTAACTCAATTACGTTTTGGGATAAGTAATTTGTAACTAACTAATTACTTTTTTAAAGTAAGATGACCAACACTGGTCATGACTCAGAGAGGGAGTGTGATTTTTCAAATTGTGGCAATGGTGTAGGCCTCCCTTTAATGCCTCCATGAGCAGTGTGCCTTCTAAGCATCTCAAAGTAATTTAGAAAAGAATGTTTTATTTGTCAGTTCAAAAACAATATTGTATATATATATATATATATATATATATATATATATATATATATATATATATATATATATATATATATATGTTATTATGACAATGACTGATATGAAGCTTAGCGTAAATTCTTTCAGGAAGACTTAATTTATTCCTTGTCTCTCTCTAAACTCTCAAACTAAACAGCTGTAGAGGTGCTCACTTTCTTTTAACCAATCAGAAGTAGCCACGAATTTCACGAGCCAATCACAGCATGACTTCCCTGTTTTAAACCTGTCCTCTCTCTCTCTGCTGCACAGTTGTCATTTCAGTATGACCCTCCACCTCCAGTCTCCATCACACACGGCTCCCTGGGCTTCCCTCCGGCTGACTGCTCCCGTTGGCTCCTTGGTCCAATATTCGGGGCTCCCTCACACCACCGCCAGTGTGTAGACTCCATCGGGGGATATCTTCGGTTTTCTACCACCTTTAAATTAATAAATATTTTATAACGATGGAGTCTAATCTCCAAATACCTGTACATGTCATATTGCATATTTACAATAAAATTTGCATTTCTGCAATGAAGTCTCCTGATCGAAATATCTAGCTTCATGACGTAACATGATAAATAACAAGCGGCTCTACTTTTTGGTGTATAAAACCAAATGTATTTTAGCACAAACTAAAATAACAAATCCAGTGGGAGGAAGGCATCCTTATTCACAGCTTCTTATTAGATACAGTCTCAGTGGAGAGGGAATCACAGAGAAGAAGCACATATAAAAACAAAATGGTGCAATGAGACCATGCAAGAGTCAGCTATTTCAGTGCATTATAATTTCAGAGAGTGGAGTGAGTCAGCAAATGAGGAGAGAGTGGATGAGGAAAAGGACAGAGGCTTTCAACGATGGAGACTATCAGGGAGAATGACAGATGGTTGTTGTAAAGTTGTAAAAAATTAATTGGGCAAACTACAGAGCATGCAGCACTAAACAATATCCAGAGTCCAGAGGGCCCTTTGGAACAGCGGGGTGATGAAACCTCCTGTGCTTGTTGGCAGTGGGACAGTGCAGGTGCCACGCATCTCTGAGCGCCACAGCCAAAGCCTTACATAACAGGCCACAGGGCTGAACACTCCCATTCCAGCATGCCTTACGCCGCCTTCACATTGGCACAGCAGATACGGCTGCAAAACGACTGGAAGTCATTAATTTCCTTTGGAGATTAACAGACTGCATGCGAATGGGTCCGGACTGATGCGAACGAGTGCGGTGCGGAAAGAATCCAGTCATCCGGATGCGTTAAAAAAATGTAACTCGTACAACAGGCAACAGACGGTTCCTATCCGACAATCCGAGCGGAAGTCAGCGTTGCTATGGTACAAATCTGAATTCTTCACTTTTAACTGCAGAAACAAAGCATAGGATACCAGCTATAGCTAAGTTGGTTAGCAACAGACATCGAACTATTGACATTATACCGCTATATCACATTTAACAGCCCTGACATATTAAAATCGTGGGCAGCAGCAGCTGTTTCTGTTTCTATCTCTACAGACCTCAGATGAGAGCTCATAAAGAATTGGGAATTCGGACACTGACAGAATGAGTCGTTCTAGTCCCCCCGCCATTTTTTTTCTACTCACTTCCGACGCTTTCAACGGTATAGTACAACATCCACTGGGGGCACATTGCGTATTAAAGTGCCAGTGTGATGGCGGCGTTAAAGGTGCAGTAAGCAATGCCGTGTGAACTGCCAAACAAATACAACCTCCTCCTTCAGAAGCTCCGCCCCCCAGATTCACAGACAGATAACTACTGGCCGGCCGGCACATTCACATGCTGCCTCCCCCCTTCCCCCCTACCATCAACTGTCGCCGCCAGTTGCTGATTGGCTGGATTTTGCTTTCCATTTACACAGCCAGGGCTGTGTATTAACACCAGATTTTTCTCAGTGCCCACAGAAAAGCCTGTAACCGTACACTGTAAAAAAAAAAAATAAACGTAAAAAAAACGGTAAAAAGTCTGGCAGCAAAGTTGCCAAAGACTTACCGTCAAATTACAGTAAAAACCCTTACATTATTTTACAGAAAAATTCTTTTTTTAAATACAGAGATTTCCTGTAAATATTTTCTGTATTTTTACAGTCTAAATATTGTAGAATTAAAAAACAATCTTGTTATAAAACATTTCTAGAATGTTAAAAAAATATATAAATCTTTATCAAAACTAAGAAATATTGCAGAAAAACCTTAAAAGTACACAATTTAACTGAAAACTGCTGTTTTAATACGGTTTTCTTTGGTAAATTCACAAGATTATCCAATCCATCCACAAGTCCTCCATGTCAAAGTACAGATTTCTGAATGTAAAACACACAAAAATTATGTAAAATAACTTTCAATTACCCTCCTTTAGGCATTTATTTTATGATTATCCAATCTATTTACAGTAAATTTCTGTTAAATACTGTTTTTTTACTGTATAAAAAAAGAATATAATGGGATAATACCTTGCATAAACCTAATAATAATAATAGGCATTACTTTATATAAACAATATTTTAGAGTATTTACAAGCAACTCTCATATATATCTACATACTTTTACCATTCATGTATGGTGTTTACTTTAAATAAACATTGTTTCATAGTAATTTAGAAGCAAATATCCAGTATATTTACATACCTTTACCATTATTATATGAGGTTTACTTTATATAAACGTTGTTTTTTAGTTATAAAAAGCAACTATTCAATATATAAACATAGTATTACCATTATTGTATGGGTGTTCACTTTATATAAACAGTATTCAACAGTAATCACAAGCAACTATCCAATATATCTACAGACTTTACCTCATTATTGTATGGGGATTTACTTTATATAAACTGTTCTTTATAGTAATTAATAGCAACTATCCAACATATATACATACTTTTACCATTATTGTATAGTGTTTACTTTATATAAACATTGTTTCATAGTAATTTATAAGCAACTCTCCAATATATCTACATACCTTTACTATTAATACATGAGGTTACTTTATATAAACATAGTTTTATTGTAATTTAAAAGCAACTATCTGGTATATCTACAGACTTTTCCTCATTGAAGGGGTTTACTTTATATTAACATTATTTGACAGTAATAACAAGCAACTCTCCATTATATGTACATACATGTTTATTTTATATAAACTTTTTTTGACAGTAATAACAAGCAACACCAATATATCTACAGACTTTGTGCAAGTGCATGGGACTTACTTCATAAACATTATTTTACAGTAATTACTATTACTATCCAATATATGTTCACAACGTCCGCATCAGTAAATGGGGTTTTGAATGTACAAAAACCAAAAGGACTATGTAAAAGTGCATTTGCATTAACTACTTTTACACTCAATAAATATATAAATCTTTTCTGCTGACATTTTACAGCATTGTCTAATCCGTTCACTGCAGATCCCTATTTGAGATGTATGAGATTTTAAGATGTATCATAACCAGAAAGTATCATAAAATGACCATTTACTGCTTGCTTTACAAATAAATGCACTATTAAACAGTGATATCCTTAATCCTTAACATATGAATAAACTTATGGGAGCAAAAACTGTCTGGTACATTGCATTATAGCAAAAGGGGAACTATGGGCAATTTGGGAATTCATTCATGTGTGTTCAAAATGTCAGTGAACATGAACAACTCTCTCCAAAATCCAAAAACTCAAATGTGTGATGTCATCTGATATAATGTCTGGAGCTTTTCCAAAAACAATGAATTGAGAAAGATTTTAAAGATGACATTGAGAACAGCCAGGGGGATGTTAGGAGGTAACGGGGAGATTTTGTGTTTCAGAATTGAAACGCTAACATAGAATAAACCTCTTTTCTTTTCTTTTTTTCTACAAAATTATTTGTAAACATTTATTGTCTAAGAAGCAGCTTAGTAACCTGATGACATCATAGTTTGAGTCTTAAATCTCTGGTTTGTGGCTTTGCGAGAGAGTAGCTCTTACTCACAAATATCAGAGGTGAGAATAAAGACCTTTAGGACGTTTTTTCTATGCGATTATTTCACATGTCAATATATTTTGTAGGGCTGCACAATTAATCACAATATTGTCGAAATCGCAATATGAACTAGTGCAATATCCAAATCGCAGAGGGGAGCAATATTTGTTGAAGGCGAAAAACTGCAGAATCTAGCTGCTGTACAATCAAGTTCATATCTTCACCGCTAAACGTTAACTCTCCTATGGTCCGACTGCTCTCTCTTTCTCGTCCGCTCACACCACATCTTCTGTCACTTTCTCTCTTCAGCATCTGTCCCACCGACATGGTAGATAAGCTGGCGCGAATATCCAAAACTTTAACTGAAAACTGTCGCAAATTCGCATAGCTGCCGGTGTGAATAGTTTTGATGTGAAATATTCAAAGGCGATTATTTTGCATATTTGCATCGCTTAATCATCACGCCCCCGGTGTGTAATGGTCTTGAGTCACACATGTACAAGTCACAAGTCTTAAAGCGTAACTCTGGCCAAAATGCATCCTAGGGTGTTTTTGTGAATGTACGTGAGTCAAACTTACGTTTAAAAGCATAATTAGGACGGAAGCGCCACTTTTAAGGTTTACCGTATTCTCGTTTTTGGTAAACTGGCCTTTTGAATGGGAGAGCTAGGGGCATTACTATGATAGCATCAAAATATCTATTTTTAACCACTAAGAAGACTTGACACAACATGAGACTTTGCTTCAAGTATCTCCAGGAGCTCTACACATTAACTCAGCATTGAGAACATTGTTTGTGTACACAGAGTTTACTAAAAAGAAAGGTTTTGAACAACTCACTGTAGCTGTTGTTTCCGGGCGCTACCATCTCTCAAAAAGTGTCAATCTCCAAATACGAATGAACAGACAATAATATAATATATCAATAAGAGGAAATGTAATTCTTATATGAGGCTCCTTTTTCAACTACAAGGTCAATATGGTTTTTCACTAATGACTAAACAATAAATTATCCGTGTATTTATATGGAACTAAGCTTTAGGAGCTTTCCATCTTTACTCTCCTCCCTGTTAAGCTGCATTTGGAGATGGTAGCGCCCAGAAACAACTGCTAAACTAAGTCGTTCAAAAACCTTTTTTAGTAAACTCTGTGAACACAATCAATGTTCTCAATACTTCCGTTAATGTGTAGAGCCCCTCACCCCTGGTGATACTTGGAGCAAAGTTTCATGTTGTGTTGAGCCTTCTTAGTGTTTTAAAAAAAGTGATTTTGATGTGATCTTAGTAGTGTCCCTAGTACTCCCATTCAAAAGGCCATTTGACCGGAAAACAAAGATATGGTAAACAATGTGTGTAACAGGGTTTGCATAATAGGTTTGCTGAGGTGTAACAGGGTGTAACAATGTGACAAATACACGTTCGGTTCAGACCTCGGTTTGTTTTTGTTTACAAGCACAGACCAGGTAAAGTAACCATTACCAGTGCAGATGTCATTCGGTACCTCCTTCAGCTGTATGTGGGTTTGCTGCCTCCTTCTTAGCCTCTGCTGGGCCCCCTCTTGCTCTGGGCTATCCTGTTCTCAGTCTGGTCTGTTGGTTCAGCCTTCATTAACTGGTCATTGGCCTCTTGATCCTTGTCAAACCGAACACAGAATGAGAGCCATATCATGGGTGAGAAAGATGTGGTAAGGTACAGCTGATTACGTGTGATACTGTATGGTGAACATCTCTTTACTTTAGCTTTCTTTATCTCCTTGGTCTTCTTAATCTAGCCTAAACAGGGATTAAAGAATTAGGGTGAGATTTTTTTAAACATGTCAACATTACTGTAACAGTACTATAGCTACATAGATGTATTTGTGGTGGCTTGCCAGCACTGACCACCAGGTAATTATTTATTCAGATTTACAGCAAAAATGAAACTTAAAATACATATTTAATTACATACTGAGTGCAATTGTCTGGACTGGAGGGAGAGACATTTCCAAGTAGAGCAGGTAGCCTATATCTTATTTCTTAGTTTATTCAATTCCCTGTCCATTTATTTTTATGTAGAAAGCGAGAATGGAAACATTCTCTCTGGAAAGACAGAATGGTAATGCTAAGTTGGACACATTGAATCATGAGTGAAAATAACAATCATGTTCAAATTAAGATGTTGTGGTCCACAAAGCAGTCTCTCTGTGTAATGTCATGTTGTAACTTGTTACACTTGTACATCTTGAATGAAGCAGGGGTAAAACGTTAATTACAACGTGTGGTTCACTGTTCATAAAGTAGAACCAAATTAAAGTTAGTCAGCTGAGATAGCTTAGCATGTAATGTTAACTACCTAGTGTTAGGAGCAATGGAGCGTTATAACGTTTCTTTAATTACTAGCATAGATATATACATATATATCTATGAATTACTAGTATTAGTACCTGGCTAATCAAGCTAACCTGCTAAACAGTCTAGCTACTACTAACATTACGTTACTTAGCAAGTTAACGTTACTAAGTTAACTGCCACTGTCTTTATCAGGTCCGTGTTTGCACGAGGAAATAGGAACTTAAGTTAAACATGGAACGTTGACTTAACCTTAGCGTTCGTCACATGGATGTATTAAGGTTCGTCAACTGACAAATTAACTGTTAGCTAGCCTATATATTTAGCTAGCTAACATTACGACTGGTGCATGGTTCACATTCAAGGCTACCGTTACCTAAGGACAGGCATAATGTTGCGCCAGACACATGTTGATAAGGCACATAAACGGCAAATGCTAACGTTATCCCTGCTGACATTTTAAAATTGCAAGTGTTATCTTAACTCATGTTCAGTTGATATCTCGTGAGGAAACTGCATGTAAATAAAAACAACAGTACTTTACCTGAAGTGAAAGCTGAATGTGAATCTTCGTGGAAATGTCCTGCATTAACTAGCTACGTTATCCACTCCACTGTGTCTCTGCGCCGTTGATCTTGACGTTAGCCCCTCCCCCTCTGAAGTCAAACAATACCATTGGTCAAGATTGTCTCGCCTGGCATGATTCATCCAATGATTTCGCAACATTCAGTTATTTGAATCTGCGCGCACTTTCTTGATATTTGAAGCACAGAGACTAAAGAGACTATTTCTGTTTACATTTATGTTTTTTCAACCATTGTAAGGTCTTACATCGCTTCACCCCCAGATTACTAAATTCACGTTGATGCTACAGAAGCCTTGGTTGAACTGTTGAGCACTAACATCACTTCCCAGTCTTTCACACATTGCATGTATTGCTAAATTAAAACAATGTATAGCACACCAATGTAAGGCTTTATTCATACTTCATGTCTTTATTCACCTTATATTACCTCAGCCCATGAAAATCTCTTTGTTCCCTTTGACCTGTAGAAACTGGGGAGAGGCAAAATGATTTGAGGGAGCAGTAGGACTGCACAAAGACCTTGCATTTTGTTGAACACTCATTTTGGGTCTTAATATTAAGAGAAAAAAAATGTAACAAATGTATCATGCACCTTCATAAGGAAAAGAACGTGTATGCTACATATATTATTTCAAGTACACCAAATGCATAAAAAAGAGGTTTGTCCCGCATTCATTTATTAGTTTCTGACTGATAAAAACACTAAACTTCCCCAAACTACTGTATTTCTGAATTCTTAATTTTCATTTACATTCACGAGCCTCCCCTAAAACAGTTTGGAGCTTCTTAGGGAGGCCTGCCACTTTTATGAAAGTTATATGCAGTTGTCCATACTGTTTGTCAGTAGGCATAACTTTCATAAGAGGGGACACACTTTAAATGGGCAGCCGCAAACAATTCAAGATTTCTTTATTGTTACAGTAAATTACAGGTATAGGACACTATCAAGCAACATCTGACATTACACATATGGCTCTGTTGTGTCTGTTGTGGCGTATCAACGCAGGGTTGAATTAAACTGTATGAGGGTTGGAACTAGTGGAACAAGTTAGGTTAGGTGGTGTGTAAGTTAGGCAAGCAGGTATGTATTTGAGGTACTGGTGTGCATGAATATTGATTTTCCACCCCTTATAAAAGTGTAGCATAGCTTTGGCGTATTAACGTATTAATGTTACACCTAAATGGAACACATATTGCCCAGGCCATATGTGCATCAATGCCTGTGTAACTATTGCAAGTATATGGAAATTGCAGTGTAATTTCAGAGGCAGAGGTGATCAGATCACAGAGGTCTTGTCAGGCACTGGTAAGGCTTTTGAAGTACTGGACTTGCATGAATATTCATTCTACCCCACATAAACTCATGCTCTGAGCTGTTTGCATGACAGACAGGAACAAACATCAGAAGCCAGAGTGGACACAGTATAAGGCATCACAGCAGACATCAGCAAAGTAAGCAGTCAATGGAAAAAGATGTTGGACCTCTGTAGGCCTATAGGGTTGTGGGCCTATGTGATGTGAACTGTGGCTGCACGATTCTTTTGTCAACTCATTTGTCAGACCAAAACATGATTATATAGTGATGAGCATATCACAGACTTGGACTAAAACAGACATCATGTACATCCAATTCTTGCAGTTTAGGTTGTCTCTTGTCTCTTATGCAGTCCCGTAACTGAATCTATGGCTTTGTTTCCACAAATATTTAGGTGAAAGAATGTTTATTTTTACAAAGACAGATCTGAATACAGCATCTTTGTCCACATAGGCCCCAGTGGTGATTTGGTGCGGTACAGCTTTAGCTGGTTGTTTAAGCTTGTGTGCTGCCAAGTTGTTTTACTGTTTGTATCCAGTGCTCGAAGTGGGCCGGTACGCACCGGTACGCACTTCTACATTTTACTCTTAAGCGTACCTGCACCTTTTCTTGCGTACCGCTACTTCTCGCATGCAGCCGGTACTCTACCACTGACAGAGAAAGCGTCAGTGTCAGAGAGATGACCCTAATGTTACATAAACTACACTACCCAGAGGGCACTACATGTTTAAATTTTAGATCTTGACGAATCACGTAAAGGCAAGCAGTCGGCCCACCCTATCAGAAGTTAGCTTCTCCACAGACGCTAGTTTGAAAAAGCTGTCAGCCTGACCGTAACAGATTTTTCACTGCTGAAAACTTAGAAACTAAAAAGAAGTGTCGAGTTTGTAAGTCGTTATGTTAGCCGCCTGACTTCAGAAAGGTACTAAAAGAATGCGTGTGCCAGAGCCAGACACGTCAACAGAGGTCCAAGTCCAACCAGAAACATCTGGAGGTAGTACAATTCGTGAGCTTCAAGCTAACGTTCAAGCTAACGTTAGCGTTGATGTGAGCGGGACAGCTGGCGTTAATGAGGAGTCTGCCGCTACCGACCTTAACGTTACCTTAGTCAATGACACCGACGTCAACAATAACGTGAGTAACGAAACACACGGATGGCCTGACTGTTGGTCAAAGGACCAAATGATGTATTTTTGCTCCACGAACAGCTGGCTCGTTTTTAATGATAAACTGGGCTGCAAAACATGTAGCAGCATCCCGTCACTTGCTGCCCAGAGAGAGAGGGGACTGAACACACACACACACACACACACACACACACACACACACACACACACACACTGAGAGTGACTGTTTGTTTTGCATCTGTTTGAGCACCAAATTATTGTTAAAATGAATAGTTTTGATAATTTAAATCTCTTAACATGAATCCCACATATTATCAAATATAAATCAGCTTATTTGTGGAAAAAATAAACAATATTGATACTAGCCTATATGTAAATTAGTCACTTAGGCCATCCATAGATAGTTAATAAGGATTCACTGTGCCACATGTATGTTTAAAATGAAAACATGATTTTTTTAATAGCTTATGCACTAAAGTTATGTAAACTTTTTTAAATAAATCCATACATTTATATTGTTAATAAATGACAGTAAATTGTTGTTGTACCAGCAATATCTCCAAGTTTTGTTTTTCACTATAGAAATCTCAAATGTCATAATGATTTGCCAATGCAAGAGAGTACCGGCACCTTTTTTTTCCCCCACTTCAAGCACTGTTTGTATTACCATAAAATATTACAGTATTTTAGTTTCTAATAGAATTACATTGATCCAACTATACTTGAGAACAATGCTTGTGGGTTTGTGCTGTGGAGTGGTTGAGGCCATGCAGTGAGGGTTCATGTCAGCCTCATTCAATGCATTAAACGGGTCAGGCTGGTCGTACCTGTCTCAGTACCTCTGTTAACCCCTTTAGTAGACTTCCATTAGGAGATATTGGCCAGGATGATGTTTGACAGCGATTAAAACACTAACACACAGTATGTATGAGACCACATTGAATAAGATACAATGGACCCCTATACATTATACCAATATTTACCCTCTGAAGAGTCTCTGATGCATATATTGGATAGTTAATTGTAAATACTGTCAAATGTTTTTATAAAGTAAACAAACAGTACATTTATGGGATAAGTCTGTAGATATATTGAATAGTTGCGTTTAATCACTATAAAGTACTGTTTATATAAAGTAAGACTGTTATATTAATGGTTAAAGTATGTAGGTATATTAGATAGTTGCTTTTTTGTACAGTAGAAAACCAGTATTAAACAGGAATTTACTGTAAATACACTGGATATTCATATAAAATAAATGCCTAAAGCTTTTAAGATACTATTAATGGGCTGTAAAAAGAGGGTCATTTTACATTCATTTGACATGATTTCTGTGTGTTTTACATCCAGAAATCTGTACTTTGACAGGGAGTTCTTGTGGATGGATTGGATAATCTTGTGAATTTACCAAAGAAAACAGTATGAAAACAGCAGTTTTCATTCAAATTGTGTAAGGTATTCTGCAATATTTTTCAGTGTTTGTACAGATTATACATTTGTTTAACATTCTAAATATGTTTTATGATTACAATTCTTTTTAATTTTACAATAGTTGGACTGTGAAAATACAGCAAATGTACAGTAAATATCTGTATTTTAAAAAGAAGTTCTTTGTAGAATAACGTAAGGTTTTTGACTGTCATTTCACGGTAAGTGTTTGGCAACTTTTGCTGCCAGACTTTTTACCGTTTTTTCACGATTGTTTTTTAACGATTGTTTTTTAACGTTTCTTTACATTAATTTTAAGGTTTAACTGTAAAAAAACAGAAAGATGCCTCAATTTTACACTCAGTAAAATTATGGTTATTTTTTGTTTTTTTTTACATAAAATTCAATGTAATTTAACTTTCAAGCTCATTAAGCACTGGAATTATCCTGTTAAATAACTATATTTTCTCATTATATCAATTTACAGACTACAACCTTTATTTGATGTGTTTTTTTTAAATAAAAGTATTTTTCCGTTTTTTTATGGCATTAACACTTAATGTAGAAAAAACGGAAAAAAACCCCGTAAAATTTTACAGTAAATTCCAGTGAAATAACTTTTTTTTTTTTTTTACAGTGTAGCCTGACGTGCAACTCTCAAATAACTTAAAGGTCCCATGACATGGTGCTCTTTGGATGCTTTTATATAGGCCTTAGTGGTCCCCTAATACTATATCTGAAGTCTCTTTCCCGAAATTCATCCTTGGTGCAGAATTACAGCCACTAGAGCCAGTCCCACAATGAGCTTTCCTCAGAACGTGCCATTTCTGTGTCTGTAGCTATTGGGGAGGAGAGAGGGAGGGCAAAGTGGAGGGTGGGGGTGTGGCCTTGACCAACTGCCACTTTGCTCGTTTGAAAGACATGATGTCTCTCTCTTTCTCATGGGTTGGCCAAATTCTCTGGGCGGGCAAAGCAGAGAAAGGGGAGGTAACCTTGCTCTTTATGACCTCATAAAGAGGAGATTCCAGAACGGCTCATCTGAGCTTACTTTTTCTCAAAGGCAGAACAGGATACCCAGGACTCGGTTTACACCTATCACCATTTCAAGCCAATTGGGTACCATAGGCAGGCTGGGGGAACTCATATTAATGTTAAAAAACCTCATAAAGTGAAATTTTCATGCCATGGGACCTTTAATTACTTGTCACAGCGACGCAGACCACAACAACTGTGATTGGTCCGCTTGGTAGCGTCACATTCCCCCCTACTCATTTTCTTTATTAACAGTATTATTGAGAGGCTGATATCATAGACAATTTATGGCTGATAGTTATACCAAAATAGGCTATATATCATGATTTATTGGGAGAAATCAAGCAATTCTATGTGAAATCAGACATTCAGCACCCCTATACAGCCCGAATGGAATTATCCTTTGTGTTTTATAACCACATTTTCACACAATGCGACGATTTGAAGATATACGTATGAATATAAACTTATCCAAGACACATGCGATGATCATGTCTTACAACTGCTGAATTAGATTACTGGCATCTTTTATGGTCCAATTCAGGCACTGGCCAACACAATTCAAACCTGAAATTAGTTTTAACACAACACATAGAAAGTCAAATTATTCTGTCTTTTTTATATTTTACAAGTTCCACATCTTTCACACATTTGTCTGATTCCATATGGAATAAAAACATGAAAAAAATGATAACTGTACAAAAACATGTATTACTGTATGCCCCACAATGACTCCCGCTGTATAAGACAGCGAGGACAGGGCTTTCGAGAGGGGCAGCGGAGTTTGTGTCGGAAGAAGTTAAGGGGAAAATACGACATATAAATACTACATAAAGGGTAACTTCCGTTTTTTTTTTTTCAACCTGGACATCATTTTCCTGTTTCTGTGTCTAAGTAACTGACGGGAACAACAATCTTTGACATTGGTCCAGTATTAAGAGCGATCACTGCAGTCGGCAGTCTGCGAACCAAGCTACAATGTAACGTACGTTCATAAAAGTGCTCGTTTTGCCCATGACAGACTCAGATTAATATTCTAAGTCTCCGACAACATTATGGAAAGGATTTCTAAGCAGGTCGACCTTTCTGTTAAAGAGTAAAAAAAATATTGCGGATAAAAACATCCGCAAAATTGCATTCGCTAAACCAACAAGACTCAATGTAAATAAACAGTAATTTTAGCGTTGTAAAATACACTTCATTCAAAGTCGACAGAAACAAAATAATACTATGAAAAGCGGTTTTTGGTCGTCTTTCACTTTTCCAACCATCACAACTCTAGTTTTGGTTGAAATTCAATTATACAATACTTTAGCTGCTGAGAAAACTTTTCAATATGGCACATTACAGTTTGCGGACTGTGCTGCACATTTGAGAAGGAGCATGTCGGCAATCATGTCATAAATGTCTGTTACCTCACTGAAAAGTGTTAATTTGACTTGAGCTTGTAATAAATTTGTCAATAAAAAGAAAATTGAGGTTTTAATAAGACAGAAACTATGCAGGTTCATTTAGGGTGTCGTGCCAGATGTTTTGGACCCAATCATCGCTCTACTCTACCGTATCTGGTATTCTGCCCAAATTTGTTTACACCAAACAAGTCAGGCTGTAGCTACAAAATACGTATGTATTTCATGTATTTATTAAGTTGTGTCCCACATTGACATTTACTTTGAGGCAACGTCCTCTATTGTCTGAAGTAATTATGACCAGAGCACCGAGATAAGACCGCAAAAAAACGCATAGGGAGGAGGTCATGGTGGTGCATGGATCCCAGAACACAGGACTCACATCCGGGGGAGTGGCGTTCGAGTCCCGGAAGGAATAAAGGGGAAAACACAAGACTTCACCTGGGGAAAGGATATTTGTGTCACCGAAGTAGAACTTAAGGGGCCCCGCTGTTTTAACCAAAACCAAAAACCTTTTTTCTAATCTTAACCAGTCGTTTCAGATGGCTAAACTTAACTGTCACATTGTCGTTTCATAGTCAACTGTAACTCCGTTTTTTCAACCTGGACTCTATTTTCCCATGTTTTTGTGTCTAAGTGACTAATTGAACAACAACCTTTGACATTGTTCCAGTATTAAGTGAGATCACTGCAGTCGGCAGCGGAGAAACAAGCTACAATGTAAGTTAATAGGGCAATTGAGCAACTTCAATTTACGTCAAATAAAACTGCTTATTTTACAACTGATAGACTCAGATTATTGTTGTCTGACAACATTATGGAAAGGATCCCTACAGAGGTCAACCTTTTTGTAAGGAGTAAGATCCTTTTTATAATATAAAGGATCTCCGAAATCGCTATCGCCAAACCCACCAGACCAAATAAACAGTAATTTTCTCATGGAAAAACACACTTTATTTAAAGTTCAACAGAAACTAAATAAAACTACCAAAAGCCGTCTTGGTTCGTCTTTCCACTGTTCCAACAATCACCACTCTGGTCTGGTTGAAATTAACACATCATTTACAGATTTACATTTGAAAATATGCCGGCTCGGAGCGGTTTCTGGTTAAACTAAAAGGATCTTACTGTTTAACAAAAAGGTCTCTCTCTGAAGGGATCCTTTCATAATGTTGTCAGACACATGAAAAAATAGGGTCCAGGTTGGAAAAACCAAAATAACCCTTTAATTGTCACATTAATTTCTTAAATCAGGTCGGTACTGTGGTCTTTATCAAATGTTGCTCAAACACAAGTGAATTTTTGGGGACTATTTTCAGATGCAGACAAAACCACATTTGGTGCTCAAGTGAGTAGCAGGACGGTGTGTGTATGTGGGATTGAGTCAATATAAACTACACTAATGTGTTTTTAATAGACAACAATAGAGCTCTATGGCACAGAGGAAGAAGATATATCAAGCTCTGACTCACACACACACACACACACACACACACACACACACACACACACACACACACACACACACACACACACACACACACACGGTGCCTCTGCTAAATAGCCTCAGGAAGGAACTTGTTTTGGTGGAACATGTGTACGTTCAAAAGTAGTTTTAGTTGTGCAACAGAAAACTCAGATTGGACAGATAGTCTAGCTAGCTGTCTGGATTTACCCTGCAGAGATCTGAGGAGCAGTTAACCATAGTCCTCAGAAATCCACCAGAGGTTAGAACGCCAACACAAAGAAAGTGGAAGGGGACGGACATCCATCCAAAGATTTCCGGCAGCACTGTATAAACATACAAGGACAACCACGCTAAATTTTAACACATATAAATAAGGTTAGTCTCACATTTGGAGTGTCTTCCATTCGTAACATGTTTACAGTATTTATCCTGTTTCCAGTCGCGGTTACACTTGTTCACCCATATTATAAGTACTGCAGTTCACTGCCAGCACTGCAACAGTTGGTTCCCATGCCTTCTAGCATTACATAGTTTCCTTTATTTTACAAGCTGCTGACAGCTTCGATATACTGCATGACAATGTCAACATGACTACCAGCATGATGGGCGAACCAATTTAGATATGGATCAACAATATGGAGCTAAAAGAGTCTCAATAAAGATAAATGCACACACTACATTCACATATGCACACACGGGATTCATACATGCACACACATGATTCATGAATACACACACAGGATACACATATGCGCACAATATTCACAAATGCACACACAATTTAAAAAGCACAGAAGATTCACAAATGCATACAAAATTCAGAAATTCACACAAAATTCAAAAATGCACACACAATTCAGAAATGCAAACAAAATTTACAAATGCACAGAAGATTCAGAAATGCACAGGACAAGATTCAGAAATGTATTTCTGATGCACACACAAATATATCTTGATTTACAAACTGCTTGCGGTCTGTGAACTTCACTGCATTTGTGTGTGAATTTGAGACTCCCGTGACTTGGCTCGACTCACAAATGCCTTTTTTTAAACAGGGAATGATCTGCAACCAATCAGATATCTCCTTTGTTTTAGCCAATCACAAGAACGCACCCCACGTGGGGACTGTTTACTTATAAGCCAATCACATGAACGCGTTCACACAGACGCACCACCATAGCGGAAGGGGCGGAGCTAACAAAAAGTGAAAAACCTTTGATAATGGCGGTTGTATACGCGACAGCGAAACCCACGGACTATTACAAATGTAAGTTGAATATAAGTCTTTTTGCTATACTTGTATAACATATAAGCCACCTGTTTATGTATATTTGGTTAATTTTGCATTCAGTGATGATTTTTGTACTGTGATTTATAACGTTTATTTGTACCGTAATTTGACGTGCTATCAAGCTAGCTTTAGCTAACCTTAGCTAGCTAACAGCGGCACAGTTTAACCAAAGAGTATAGAAGTTACCGGTACTCTTTGGTTTAACCACTGGCAAATAAGTGATAACCTAGCTAACGTTACATGTGTTGTGGTATACTGTTGTTTATTGTGTTAAACTAGCGTCCTCACTGTAGATTTTAGCGTTAGATGTGTGATCTTGTAAATATACATTAGCTAAGCTGCGAGCGTTAGCAGTAATGTTACAGTACGTTAATGTATGCTATGTTATAACGTATTAACAGTGCTGTTTCTGTCCTGATCTGACTTATATAATCGTTAGGGACACAGACATGGCAGCCGTCAATGCTGCCAACTTGAGGGAAGTCCTCCTCTGCTGGAAGGCGAACGACCTGGGGGAGGAGAGAGAGGATTTCCCTGCTGGTCTTGTGGACAGCACGGTGCACAGTGGCCCGGGGCATAGCAAAGGCTCTGGCTAAACCACGATAAGAGGTACCGCTGGCTAGCCAAAAGAGGAAGACAAGGGCCTCGATGACGGGTCCCCAGCCATGGTCACACGCCGTGCTGAGGATGTACCGTTACAGGATCCCCTGGAGAGTCTGAAGTCCACCCTCATATCACTTTCCGCATCAAAGTACAGGCCCAGCAATGGTCCTTCTTTTAAAATAAAATGTTATTGAATGTATTTAAAGGGATACTTCACCGATTTAGCATTCAGCTGTGTATCAGTAGAAACCCAGTAGTATTTCTGAATGACCGTGCTTCCCTCCCTCATGTCCCCCGGAGACAGGAGATATCTGCATTGGGGGGTCTGGAAAAAATCTTCCGATGACGTAAAATGACGATTTTTGCGCCATCGGAAGATTTTTTGGCCAGAGCAAAAGACTACAACCAGTTGTAGGAGCTACTTCCGCATGTTTTCAACCCGCCCATCACCCGAAGCGAGCCGATCTCAGCTGAAAAAAACGAAATGTCAGCCATCTTTAATCCTCGTTAAACAGGGCTCTCTCTTCTCAGCAGCTAACTTTTGTTTGCTACCGCCCGTGTACCACCGGGATACATCGGTACAGATCGGAGAATATGCAGGGAACATTATTACAGACGGAATAATCGGCCCACTACGAGAGTTTCGCCTGCACGGAGACCAGCAGTCTCGCTCGATGCCCCGAGCCGGGTAGGGGACATCCTCATCGGCTAGGTGGGTAGCTAACGCTAGCCGGCCACCTGTCCCATCAATCCTGCTTGCAAGTGTCCGTTCATTAAACAACAAACTGGACGACATCCAACTTCAACGATGCTCCCAACGCGAGTTCAGAGACTGTGTTTTATTGCAATGAACACCCTTATATAAACATAATATGACTAGAGAAAAAGCATCGCTGGTGCAGCACTTATTTCATAGTTTTTTTTATTTTTTAAGGTACATAACAATGACTAACGTTTCAATGTAAAGTTACATCTTCAGAGTCCTTGACTGTGCTGCACCAGTGATTCTTTTTCTCTGCACTGTTTTGTCCTGCCCTGGTTGCACCGGATTGTTGTGCATTACAGAAGCGCAGAGAACTCTCTTTTTCACATATAATATGACTATTTTCTATGTTAACGTTATATGTCAGTTAGACACCATTTTAATTGCTCCAATAATTTTTAAATAACTAAATAAATAATAATAAATATTTTTTTTACAATGAATTAAGAGCAAAAGTATGAATATCATCATACCGGTACGTTTACGGTTGCGTAAAACAGAGGGCAAATACAAGTAACAATAAAAACAATCACATTAATTTTGATGAACAAAGCAGAAATGTATTTTTCGCGAGACAACTAGTGGCGGGAATGCTCTGCGCTGGGTACAATTCACAATTTCACAAAGAGAAAAAGAGGAGGACTGAGATGTTGTGATCGTCACTTCCGGTAAGTACATAAGGCAGTGCGCGATTTGAGACAACACTCCCCCGTCAAATTTTACGCAGTATGCAAGTAAGTACATAGTGTATGAAGTGCACTAAGGGAAGTGCGCGATTTGAGACACCTACAGAGACATCGTAGCTTCAGCGAGACGTCATCCATGAAGTGTGTCGTCTTTGTAATTACGTATTTTCACAGTCTTATACTTCAACAGTTTAACGATAAACTGAGACTTTCTTTGGTAGAAAAATTATCTTTTAAAATTGACAAACATCATATTTGTAATCCATGACTCAATTCAAACGGGATCAAAAAATAATTTGCTTTTCCCGTTCACTACCGTTCATATTTTTTCAGAGTTAAGGTCCCTGAGGTCCACTGGAAGGGGCGAGACTTCGGCTCTTGCGTTCATGTGATTGGCTTATAAGTAAACAATCCCCCACGTGGGGGACGTTCTTGTGATTGGCTAAAACAAGGGAGATATCTGATTGGTTGCAGATCATTTCCTGTTTAAAAAAAAGGCATTTGTGAGTCGAGCCAAAGAATTTCTAATATAGGAAGAAGTTCCACTCCCTCGTTACTTCCGGGTTCTGAGTTCCACTAGATGGCGCTCACAGGCCAGTGCAGAATGAATGGGACTCTATGGAGCTATACCCCTAAAAATCCACTTTTCTCAGGATATAATTTTTTGTCTAGTAATTTGAATGTTGCATTCGAAAGAGGAGGCAAAGAAAATACATACTGCTGGGTGTTAGATTTTTTAAAGTCGCTTTTTTGATCTAAAAAGCCTTTTAAAATGTCAATGACGTCATACACATATACGGCCAGAGATACTGCTTTACGGCAAGCTCTGAGTCACTTCCTTTTTTCTCTCGAGGCATCGACAACACAGCTAACAGGTTAGGCTCTCCCTGTCAATACGCATGCTAGAAAGAGGTTTGCTGATGTTTTAACGACCACGCTGAAATATTCACTCTGACATTCTGCTTCTGCTTCGGATGCCGTCAAGCGGGATCTCCGATCGTAATCAGTCCTTCACTGACCAATCAGCATTCATTAGCAGAATGCTAGCGTGGTATGGGCAACAACGACTCAACCTGTAAGAAATCGAAAGGGCATAAGTACTCGTTCATTCAACTTTTGACCTATAATCCCTGTTGAACTTGCAAAAACTACAATCAAATCTGAGATTTCTCAACGACAATCATGCGAAAGAGACACATTTAGCCGTCTAGCTCCATAGGGTCCCATTCATTTTGCACTGGACCATGATCACCCCCAGTGGAACTCTGGTGGAACTGCAACCAAAGTCGGTACAATGGGGCTGAATGGGGAGTCTAATGGCTTTCCGTAGACAGGATTTGGTCGAGCCAAGTCAGGGGAGTCTCAAAATTCACACACAAATGCAGTATAGTTCACAGACCGCAAGCAGTTTGTAAATCAAGATATATTTGTGTGTGCATCAGAAATACATTTCTGAATCTTGTCCTGTGCATTTCTGAATCTTGTGTGCATTTGTAAATTTTGTTTGCATTTCTGAATTGTGTGTGCATTTTTGAATTTTGTGTGCATTTTAGGGCTGAATTTTGGAATATTCGTTCGGTGGGTTAGTATTTCGATTTGAAAATTTGACATTCGAATATTCGGTTGTTTTTTTTTTGCACAACCTGGCATCCCCCTCCAAACGGTTCTCATTCGCGCTTGAATATGTTCGAAATATAATACTCTCTTTTATAATTTTTTTATATAGACTAGCCATTTTAATAGGATGGACAACCCAACCTCGTTATACTTAATAAATACATTTGCTTCTTCTTGGACTACTAACATGTTCCTGCAAAGGCAGTATTCTCTGACTAGAGCGCAGAACAGCGCAGTTTGCATGGACAGAAGTGCATGCCTGAGCTTGTATTTTGGGTTAAGCTGCGTTGACGTGGAAAATAAAATAATAGAAACAAAATGTATTATCCTTTTTAATTACGAGATCTTTTCTCAAAATTACGAGATAAGGTGTCTAAATTTTATTTTCTATGGTGAATGCAATACGCTTCCATATGTGTGTGTGTGTGTGTGTGTGTGTGTGTGTGTGTGTGTGTGTGTGTGTGTGTGTGTGTGTGTGTGTGTGTGTGTGTGTGTGTGTGTGTTTTATATCATTAGTGAAGTCTCCGTTCTCGGAGCACAGCCCTGCTCGCGTGAGGCGCGCCGCTTCCTGCTCATACTGTTCTGTAGTTTATTAAAAGTTTATTAATTCTGAACGTGTCGTGTCTGGACTGTCTATCTATATTGCACCAAATACAACACTGCACTCCCTTGTGAAGTCGTTTGATGAAAGGTTCTCAAAATAATCAAAATGCAAACGGACAGACACATAGAGATTCCTGCCTTTATTAGAGATAATAATATGTTCAGCCCCCTCTCTCCGAAGCTTCGAATATTCTATGCTCATTACTACCGAAGCTTCGAAGCTCAAAAAATGGTATTCGGACTGTACATTTCTGAATTTTGTATGCATTTGCGAATCTTCTGTGCTTTTTAAATTTTGTGTGTGTATTTGTGAATTTTGTGCGCATTTGTGTATCCGGTGTGTGTATTTATGAATCATGTGTGTGCATGTATGAATCCCGTGTGTTCACATGTGAATGTAGTGTGTGCATTTATCTTTATTGAGACTCTTTTAGCTCCATACAACAACGTCCCAGAAATGTGCACAATTTAAAAGCACTTCCATACTGTATCTAAAAGGTTTTTTTCAATACATGAAAGTATGATTTGAGAGGTATGTTTAAGTTCACTTTTGAAAGAGTAGACAAAGAAATTAAAAGGAGATGTTCTATTGTTGGGGTAAAATAATGGAACAATGACAATCTTTTGGTTTTTAGGAAAATGGTTTGTAATGCTACTTTTGAGGGTTACAAATGTGGTTAATGTTCGTGTTTCTTTACTAATATCTTTGTTTTTTTTTGTTTTTATTTCCTTTTCCTTTGAGGTGGGTAGATGTAATCGATAAGAACATAGGATAGGCATATCAGCCTAATCCTTTCAGTCACTGTTTACTGTTTGAGTTTACACTGTGATCTGTATACAAGTATTGTTTTTATGATGACTGAATAAAGACTTCTACTAAATTACTACGGTCTGCGAAGCTACAAGAAAAAAGGCAATTGGTGTACCCCATTTGCATAGCCTCCCGTTGTTGGTCCATGTCATATCTAGGGATGGGCAATATGGCCTAAAATCCATATTGTGATATTCATTGCAGCCTCTTGCGATAACGATATATATCACGATATATAAATGATAATAGAACCATTTCAGACCAGGTTACATAGACCCTAAGAAAAGCCAAACTGCTAAATGTATTTCTTTTTTTTTTAAAGAGAAAGAAACGTATTATGTAGTTTTGAGAACATTTATTGTGCAAAACTGTAATTATACAACATAATGTTGCAGATAAATAAAATTCAACTACACTACTTACAGAGACTTTAACAAAGAAAAAGCTTAAAGTACTGGGTTTCTTTCCTTTAGTGCAAACCATTCTAAAAGGCACTACACTCAGTTAGTTTAAGACTGTGGTTCTTAAATGCCACCCAAGATGCAGAGAACAGGACAAACTGGTGTCTGTTTAGTGAAGGAACAGACACTGTACTGGAAATACTTTCAGTATTAGGCAAAGATACACTTGCACACACTTTTACACACACACACACGCGCACGTAACACACACACACACACACACACACACACACACACACACACACACACACACACACACACACACACACACACACACACACACACACACACACACACACCCGTGTTTATATTCCATATCGTCTTTATCTCCCATCCCTAGTCATATCTCAACACATTCTCACTCCCATCGCATAAAATACGGACGCTTGGTCAGGTGCCTTTGGCGTTTGTTATCGACGCTAAAAGTCTCCTTTAGCGTCAGATCTAAACACGCTTTATTTAAACACTCTGGGTCGGGACTATTGTCGTCACTTTTGACACAGTGAGGTTTAGGAAAAGATGGTGGGTGGGTTTCTAAAATGTACATTTACGTGACACGTAAAGGTTCTATTATCATTTATATATCGGCACAAGAACCCCGGTCTCCTGGGTGAAAGTCCTGTGTTGTTTGACCCATCCATCCCACCCCCCAACCAGCTTCCCTACGCGAAATTTCAGTCTTTCATACTACTCTCTACTGTTGTCTCTCTTAATACCACGTCATCTTACAGCTCCGCAGAGTTGCTGTTCTGCCCGGTGCATCCCATACAGACGCTGAGGGGTGCTTATTTCGTCGGTATCTGACGCTGAGAGAGACTGACCGAGCATCAGTATTTTACGAGTTGGGAATGAGAACGGGGTGCGTATCTACAGTATATTCTACAAGGATAACCACGTGACTTCTTACCCCAACTCACCCCAACAACTCAGAGTGCACCATGGATCCGCACAGCCAGGGGAAGAAAAATGAAGATGAAGGCTTTTACAGATCCTCTCCCTCCATCTCCATGAATAATTCAATGCCATCCGAAGCCTGAGAGCATATTTTTTTTTGCATGAAAACACAGCGCAGCTTCACACTGACAGGCAGGGGGTTCGTAAGGACCACATTAGGGCCACGCAGCTAGGTTTTGCTGAAGAACCAGGAACAGGTAGTGTATGAATGTATAAACCCGCACAAGGCCCTGTGTTATCCCTTTTGTAGAAATCCTGCACTAAATCGGGGAATTTGGATTTTGATACGGAATTTGAAATTGATACCACAAACCAAGGAAACGTCAGGTTTTTGCAAATTTCCTGAAGAAATAACAACCTTATTTAATAAATCGCAACATGTAATGGAAGCAAAGCTTCATTTATGGATTTTTTTTTTTTTGGTGGAAGATACTACAAATCATTTCTGCTGGTGTGGACTGAAATACACCTTCCCCTCCCGCTTGCGCAATGTGATTGGCTGATGTCACATTGATTCAAAGTCTAGTCACAAATCATTGGAGTCAAAGTCACCACGTTCGTGACTCGGTCCACACCTCTGCTTTTTTTTTTTATAGCTAACTTTGTGAAATAAAATAATAAAATAAATCCAAGATGGTTTTCTTTCCCTTTAACAAATGAAGCCAAAGTTCTCCAATGTTAAATGTTAAACAAAAGCAGCAGTACACAACTTTTCCAGCAAAGCAACTGGTTGTCCCTTCACAGTTTTCTGTACTCTGTTCGGGGGGGGGCTAGAAGGGGGGCAGGGGGTTGCACTGCCCCCCCCCCCCCCCCCCCCAAAATATGCTTGGCCCCCCTGGTGCCCCCCCCACCAATCCATTGGGCTAGACTGCTGTCAATCTGACAATTGTGATTTCCATTGGATAAGAGTACTGTCATTTTGCTGCCTGTTCTGCCAATCTTCCCAGCCCTTGTCACATGACCAATTAATGTTTCCATGACGACTATCCAAAATTCTGATATAATGGAACCAGCACTGGATTTTTTTTTTGAAGTGGCAGACTGAGCCTATAGAAAATGTATTCAGATATACAAGTGAAATTAATAATGAATGTGATTTATGTTTTATTTAGCAGAAATACATTGTGTTGTTCTATCATATCCAATATTTCCTGTTTCTAAGCAGATTTTTAATGATGTTTTCTGATAAAATGCCCCCAGACCCCCCTGGCCTCCACCAAAATAGTATTGAGGTTCAATACAGCTGTTCTTCAAATAATGACTAAACAGTAATACAAGCAAAATTGAATTGGACTAAAACCTGAAGATCCCCACATAGGCACACAGGAACAAAAGGAGATCACTTACCTGTAGTGGTGTCAGTGGTTGATTATCACAATCCAGTCACATAGAAGAGAAAGAAAGTACAACATTAGTTTATTGCACTGTAAATCACTGTACAATCACTGTACAGTCGATGTGTGCCAAAAGCCCCATTAACTGCATGTCGTGAGGCGAGACTGCACAGTCCGATTCAGTTTAAGTGGTCCGAGTAAATTTACAATCTACGTGAGGTTTTACTTTAAGGCCTCCATTCGTCGTTTGTTAAAAGTAGAGCCCGACCGATATGGATTTTTGGGGGCCGATGCCGATGCCGATATTAACTTGAAAAGAGCCGATTTATAAGCCGATATTTTGATTTTGAAAATAAACTGGATATTAGACCCATTTCCTACAAACTGCACTTACACAACATTCAATAGCAAAATATCTGCCTGTTCTATGTATGTGGGCTGTATAAACCATTTTCCAGAAGGGATGTTAAAAAAAAAAGCCTTAGATTAAAGTCTCAATGACTAAACAATTGCACATCTAAAGTATATATTTTTCAATGATCACAAAACAGTCTGGTTTTAAACATTTAACACTTTTATTTACTTCCAGTTGAAGCTGGTTTTAACAGTGTGTACTGTAAATAAATTATAAGTTAAAGTAAAAGAGCTATACCAAACAAATTAAATATTCCACAAAACCATAATAAAATTAAAATAAGTTAAATGTATAGCTACATATACAATAAATAAATATAAAATAAATAAATATTATTTATTTATTTTATATTTCATTTGAGGTATCTGTGGAGAAGTAGTCCCACACTTTGCTGCTACATCGTCCTCTTTTTTCAGCCATCTGTAGGGCAGAAAGAGAGACAGAGAAAGAATAAGCATGTGTATTAATAATATCACCATGTATCATTACTTATGTCATCATTACAATTATAATAATAATAAACAGGGATATCCTACATGGGCAAAAATGAGAAATATAGAGAAATATTTTTTTGTTTTTATTTGTCAAGCAATAGGTATTACCTATTACCTATTTATATTTAACAATATTATTACATTTTCCTGTTATGTCTGTGAAGCTGCTTTCCCCTAACGTTCCCCTAACGTTGTAACCTTTAGATAACGTTACCCTAACGTTCCCCTAACGTTCCCCTAACGTTGTAACCTTTAGATAACGTTACCCTAACGTTCCCCTAACGTTCCCCTAACGTTGTAACCTTTAGATAACGTTACCCTAACGTTCCCCTAACGTTGTAACCTTTAGATAACGTTACCCTAACGTTCCCCTAACGTTGTAACCTTTAGATAACGTTACCCTAACGTTCCCCTAACGTTCCCCTAACGTTGTAACCTTACACAACTGTCTGTGCATGAGCAGGGATTAATTATTATATATTGGCAGGAATGAATGAACAGGCAAACTTTAACTTGATTAGCGTTAGAATAACGTAACAGTTGTTTTTTCGAGGCACGCTGTACATAACTTCTAGTCATTTACTACACGCGCCCCCTGCCACAGTTACGCGGTCATTATGTGGGAAACACTGCAGATATATTTAGAATAAGTTAAACGCTAACGTTATAGTTTGACCTCTTATTAACGTTCGCGTTCTTCCACTGATAAACATGGTATTAGTTAGCTTTGTGGCTAATCTAATATAGCAATGCATTAGCGGCTGTAAGTGATGTTACAGAATATTTAGAAGTGATATTGATAGGACCGTTAGCTAGAACTACCACACCGTTTTTATATACAGAGTATGAACTAAATCTACAATCATTTCACATGACGAACGACAGACTCACCGTCAAAACAGTATCTCCATGCCGGGTGTAATGCTCGGCCACTGGCTTGGCTGAGACTTTTCTTCTGTAGTGGATTTCTGGCGCTCTTGTCAACTGGGGAGTTGCAGACCGCCCTCTGGTGGGCAAACTATGCAACACTCATAACATGAGTGAAGCATGAGACTCAGTTTCTCATGTTTCATCGGCCGTTATAAACGCCGATGCCGATTTAAATGCCATTAGCTCATATTGGCCGATAATATCGGCCGGCCGATATATCGGTCGGGCTCTAGTTAAAAGATAAACACACACTGAATAGATGATACATCTGTGTTGAAATGTTGCCGGAGATAACCTGCTCAGTGAAGGATGATGAAGGAAGTGTGTGTCAGCATTAAGATGGCACACAAGATGACCTGCTGTCAGCATCTCAACACAGGTCAAACTCAGCGCTCTGTCTGAACCACATGGGAAATGTTTGTGTTCTTCAGTCATATATGACTGAATACTTTCCAAATGTCAAGTCATGAGGGGCTTTTCTGCACAAAATAAGGTTTTAAATAGGGATGTCCCAATCAGCTTTTTTTGACATTCGATCCAATCCGATTTTTTAATTATTGAATATCTGCCGAAACTGAGTCCCAATCCGATACTTGTATTTGCTCAGATAATAGAGCTGCACACCGGTTTTTTTTTTTGTACCTATAAACTAGTAAACAAAGTAACTAAAATATGTTTTAAGCTTAATACATTTAACTCAGAGCAGCAAATAAGTCTTTTCTCTCAACACCAGAACAGTTCTCTTTAGTATCCCAGCAACCCCCCAACCAAAACATTAACAGTTTCAAGTTCCCCACCGGAAACTAAACTATGTGATGCCTCTTGCGTTTAATAGTCAATCTTTGATTGTCTTCTTGTGTTAACCGATGTGGGCTCCAGAGAGTAACGGCCTGAAAGCGTGGTGGTTTCCTGCTGGAATCACGGAAGAGGTGCAGAGAATTGGAGTAATCTGCTTCTGTAAAACAAAAAAATGGGTGACTAAGAAAGACAAACTTTTTTACTTGTTGCCAAGAGCTAGCAAGCTTCGAGACATCTCTGAACAGACACTGGTAAGGGCCGCACCGTGTAGGTTTGAAAGTGCGGCGGTGCGTTTGTGGGGCAGGGCGTGTGTGATTAAAGGCAGCCACCACTACAAGCTGATGTACATGATTGAAGGTAAACAGGGTGAATGCTGATCCCTGATCAGTTTAAAAAAAGAAGCCAAAACCATCATCAGATACTTTGATCAGGACATCTCTAGTTTTAAAGTGTCAACACTGTCAATTCTTATGTCAGCATCCAAGAACTTAAAAGTAATAGAAATACAATGTCAAAGGCACCAAGGAAATCCATGTGGAACCATTATACCACTGTGATTCTGTCTGGGTCAAATTAGTTTGGGACAGACGTTTCAACAGATGGAGGCAATTACAGGATTGTAAAGGATTCAAAACCGACCCTGAATTGGCCCTCTTCTTCCTAGACTGGTATATAGTATGTCCATTTCATTCATAAAATAACTTAATGCGCAATGTGGTTGTATGTTAGTAGCCCACGTGAAGTTACGTCCCCCTATCATTTAGTGCCCATTTTTATTTCTTTTCAGTCCGTGTTTGTGTTGGCCTACTAGTTTTGTTGTCCCGTGTACATGTATAAAGTGTCTTTGGGTTTCATGAAAGGCACTAACAAATCTAAGTTATTATTATTATTGTTATTATTATATAATGCTTTGGCTCGTGACACAGTGACAGTGATACCCGGGTTAAGCTCATGATACAACACTTGTACAAAGTACAATAAGGACTTTATCAGTGAATTTTCAGAGTTTCTATCCTTGATTGTGCCCAACTCGGATAAGATTTTAATCCTTGGTGATTTTAATATCCATGTCTGTTGTCCATCAAAGCCTTTAGTTAGCCAGTTTCTACAACTTGTGGACTCATTCAATCTGACTCAGTCTGTAACTGGTCCCACACACAAACATTGCCATACACTGGATCTTGTTTTATCATTAGGTTTTCTTGTTTTAACGTCATACGATGGCAGAAATGCTACAAAGGTATGTGTTCTAACCACTGCGCCATCACCACCCGACAGCAGGTAACGTTAGCCTACCTTTAGCTAGCAGTTAAAATGCACGGTTAAAATGCTGACAGGTAACGTTAAACAGTGTAGTGTGACTGTATATCAACACCGGGACGCAATAGTCTGCTCCGCAGCGCAGCAGATGCCGACGTCGGAAAAACACAGACGGTGCATTCACTGAAACTGGTAACCTACAGCCTCGCGGTGCATTCAAAGTTATTGTAAAATACCCTTTTCCCATCTGGTTGTTGTTTTTGTCGTTCAACAGCAATTTACTGGTGAAATAAGTTATTGTGTATTAAAAGTTATAGTCGAACCTCGGGTTGAAGAGGAACAATGCGGATTCCATCCTGGTCGTGGAACAACGGATCAGATCTTTACTCTCGCAAGGATCCTGGAGGGAGCCTGGGAGTATGCCCATCCAGTCTCCATGTGTTTTGTGGATCTGGAGAAGGCATATGACCGGGTCCCCCGGGAGACATTGTGGGAGGTGCTGCGGGAATATGGGGTGAGGGGGTCCCTTCTCAGGGCCATCCAATCTCTGTATGACCAAAGCGAGAGCTGTGTCCGGGTTCTCGGCAGTAAGTCGGACACGTTCCAGGTGAGGGTTGGCCTCCGCCAGGGCTGCGCTTTGTCACCAATCCTGTTCGTAGTATTTATGGACAGGATATCGAGGCGGCTGGGATGAGGATCAGCACCTCTAAATCTGAGGCCATGGTTCTCAGCAGGAAACCGATGGAGTGCCTTCTTCAGGTAGGGAATGAGTCCTTACCCCAAGTGAAGGAGTTTAAGTACCTTGGGGTCTTGTTCGCGAGTGAGGGGATAATGGAGCGGGAGATTGGTCGGAGAATCGGCGCAGCGGGGGCGGTATTACATTCAGTTTATCGCACCGTTGTGACGAAAAGAGAGCTGAGCCAGAAGGCAAAGCTCTCGATCTACCGCACAGTTTTCGTTCCTACCCTCACCTATGGTCATGAAGGCTGGGTCATGACTGAAAGAACGAGATCCAGGGTACAAGCGGCCAAAATGGGTTTCCTCAGGAGGGTGGCTGGCGTCTCTCTTAGAGATAGGGTGAGAAGCTCAGTCATCCGTGAGGAGCTCGGAGTAGAGCTTCACGTCGAAAGGAGCCAGTTGAGATGGTTCGGGCATCTGGTAAGGATGCCCCCTTGGCGCCTCCCTAGGGAGGTGTTCCAGGCACGTCCAGCTGGGAGGAGACTTCGGGGAAGACCCAGGACTAGGTGGAGGGATTACATCTCCAACCTGGCCTGGGAACGCCTCGGGATCCCCCAATCAGAGCTGGTTAATGTGGCTCGGGAAAGGGAAGTTTGGGGTCCCCTGCTGGAGCTGCTCCCCCCACGACCCGACCACGGAAAAGCGGACGACGATGGATGGATGAAAAGTTATAGTTATTACATTACTATTAAATCATTTAATTTTGACCATATGGCCTTAGTAATAAACTATGTGTTCTTAAATGTCACCGGCTGTTGTTTAGTAGGCCTATCCTTCTTGTTTCTTCTTCTTTTTTTTTTAACTTTCTTAAAAAGTATTGGTTCAGGCACCGTTTAGGCACCGGCACCGTTTTAGAATTACCGATTTAGCACCGGTATCGGAAAAAACCCAAATGATACCCAACCCTAGTTCCAATATGTCTACTGAATCAGCTCCTTATTGGCTACAAGGGTTTTAACTCGTGACCCCAATTCACTTCAGAGCCATGATTGGGCTTTAAGCCTGTCTATCTCAGGCTCCCGGATAAAAATTGACTTATGAGAGGTCTTGTTTGATTCCTAAGGCGTCAGAGAACAAAATGGATGCGCTCATTGGCTGTTAGACGGCAGGAGTGAGAAGAGAGACGCGTTTGATGAGCCCAGAAGTGAAATCGCGTATGTCTTTTTTTGTTACTCGGGGCTTCAAGATTTTGAGGCGAACAGCTCGTTTTGGATTAAACGGCTTGGATATTCCATTTCCTTGGACTCTTGGGAATTTATGAAAAAGTTTTTGGGATTATATCACCTCTGTGGATAAAGGGACAATGAAAAAGGTATGAATGCACAGACATTCAGGTATGAATACAGTGGACGCCCTCCACCGTAATTAGCGCGCCTCTAAAAGAGCAAAGAATGGGCCTGTATGTATCTATCATGGATCTTCCTACGGGAAAAAGAAAGCGCAAGCTTAAATTTAGTGACGACTTTGTAATGTTGCCAGGAGTTTAAAGTGTGCTGGGATGGAATGTGAACACTGAGTGACAGGTTCAGGGTCATCTTTGTCCAGTAATAGAATTATTGCATGGCTGCTTAATCTGTAACGTCGGATGATTTCTGGTTTCGCTCAAGTGGGAAAGAGTGATTCTCGTGGCATGAATCCTGTCTGCTCGCCGTCTCTGCCTATGCCTTCGCCTTGCTCAGATCACTGCTGCCATTGAATAAGGTACATTTTTACACACAGGAAAATGCGCTCCCTGGTTTAGACCTGCTTTTAAGAGGCGGAGAATTTCCCCCGCAGAATAGAGGTGCGCTCTTACTGGCAGTCTTTGTAAATATCGCAGAATATATAATTAGGCCCACTTTCCCATGACTCTCCCACGAATGCATATTGAAAGCACAATTTGTCTCTTCTCGCTCATGTGGCAGGCAATCTGCGATTTTATCCAAGTGCGCCCTGTTTGTAAATAGCCCGCATCGGTTAGGTCAGTCGTTGCGAACAATTAACGCCTGGAAATAGGTGCAAACGGCTTGATAAATCTAGCCCTGAGAGATCACCAGGTATTCTACCAACGACTTGTCAAAGCATCTAAAGCAAAGCATATTTCTGATAATCGCTAAAAATGCACGTAGCCCTAAAATGTTGTTTAGTGCAATAAATACTGCACTAAACAAGCTATTGCACTCCCTGATGCTACGTTTGAAATCACAGAACAATTTTTTAGCTTTTTTATCAACAAGGTTGACACTTGTATTTCACCTACTGATCATGACCCTTCTAAATCAATCCTATGCCCTGCTTCTCTGAATTGCTTTGTGCCTGTGGCCCTGTCAGCATTGATGGATATTATATCACACATGAAACCTACCTATTCATCTTCAGATATTGTCCCCTCTCGTCTTTCGAAAGAGGTATTTGATACTATTGGTCCCAGCCTCGTCTGTAATAAATAGCTCTCTTATGAATGGCACAGTCCCATCTAGCTTCAAACATGCTGTGGTTTAGCCTCCAATTAAAAAACCCAACCTTGACCCTACTGATTGTAACAGCTTTAAGCCTATTTCTAAATTATTGTTTATGTCAAAGATTTTGGAGAAGGTTGTTCTTGCTCAGATCTCTTCATTTTTAATTGAAAAATAATGTCTTCGGCAATTTTTAGTCTGGTTTCAGAGTACACCATAGCACAGAAACAGCACTTCTTAAAGTGCTAAATGATTTGTTGCTGTTTGGTGATGGAGGAAATCGCGCTATTTTACTTTTGCTGGACCTTAGTGCTGCATTTCACACTGTTGATCATGCCATCTTGTTGGATCGCCTTCAGCATAGGGTAGGGATCCAGGCTGTTGTTCTACAGTAGTTACATTTTTATTTAAAAAATAAAACCTTTTCTGTTGAAACTGGAAATATCTCCTCTTCGAAAGCAATTACACGCGGTGTACCTCAAGGTTCAATTTTCTTCTCTTTGTACATATACAACTTTCTCCAACTTAATGAGAGTAAGACGGAAGTCATGTTGTTTGGCCCCCCAAATTCAGTTGACGAACCTTCGCAAAATTTGGGGACTCAAGTGTGCACCCTTTTGCCAGAAATCTAGGTTTCATCTTTGACCCAGCATTAAAATTTGACAAACAAATTAGATCATTAATCATATCTCCCCGATATTGGCTTCTCTTCACTGGTTACCGGTCAAATATAGAATCGATTTTAAGGTAATGTTACTTGTTTTTAAGGCATTACATGGATTGGCCCCTTTATATATTGCTGATCTCCTTACCCTACATCACTCCTCCAGAAACCTAAGATGGTCTAATCAGATCATTTTAGCTATTCCACAGCCTGGGATGAAAACAAAGGGTGGTCGTGCCTTCTCCGTTGTGGCCCCGAGACTCTGGAACAAACTTCCCCTTCATATTAGGTCCTCCTCTACTGCCGAGATCTTTAAGTCTCATCTTAAAACACATTTTTATTCTTTGGCGTATGATTTAGTTTAGGGACATTTGTATAGAAATGTGTTTGTATGATGTTCACTGGGTCTATATTTTTATTGACTTCCTTTGTTTTTATAACAATATAACTTTGTACAGCACTTTGTTCAGCCTAGGTTGGTTTTAAATGTGCTCTATAAATAAACTTGACTTGACTTGAAATGCAACGATGCATCTGTAACGTATTCTCTTATTGTAAATTAATGATTTTCTGTCCGAGCAAACATTCATCGCGATAATATGACCTCCCCGTAACGCTAACTCTAAAATATCTTTACGACAGCAGCTGTGGTAAAAACACTACAATGTTTTGTCCAAAGAAAGTTAAAGTCATGAAAGTTACAAATAGCCACTTGAAGTATGTGCAAGAACTATACATTGGCCAACAACAATGACCCAACTTTCCCTAACAATGACGTTGTCAGGGAACCAGCATGACAGCCGGGGGCACTGCACAGAAGAACTGTACATTTCTGTACTCAAGACTGAGCAACTCCAAGGTGTATTAAAACAGGAAATACTCTGAAGAGGTCCAAACGCCACCTGTAGTATAGAGGACAACTTTATTGTGAGACCAAAACAAATCACAGCAGCTCAATGAACAAGGACTGACAGTCCATGTTGTGAACAACAATGAACTTTTATCAGCTAGATTGGAAAAAACAACCTATGTATGATCTATTGGTTTTGGTTTGTAAGTCAAAAGAAGAGAAATAGGGAGCCATGGATTAAAAAATGCTCTTCGAACCAAGCTTCCAATCAAGGTTGTAGCTAGTTCTCTAAAATCTGGGTGCCCTTGTAGCAAATGTACTATGCCTGGATTTTAATGTTAGTCATGGTCATGGTCGAAAGATTAATGACGATGATGGTGCTATATGGAAAGGACAGGATTATAGTCCAGAACAGTTTTATAGTACAAAACAGTTCATCCTGAGGGGGACATGAATGAACCAAATGTCATTTGACACTGTTGATCATGCCATCTTGTTGGATCACCTTCAGCATAGGGTAGGGATCCAGGCTGTTGATCTACAGTGTTCAAAGAGAGACATGAATGAACCAAATGTCATCATGACAATCCATCTGATAGTTGGTGAGACATTTTACTTTTCACAAAACCACAAATGTCAACCTTAAGGAAATATCAGGCAAGTCAGTAGGATATATAATTTTTACGACCATGAATGTATAAGGCTTCATGACAATCCATCCAACAGTTAGAGTATTTCAGTCTGGATCAGCTGACATACAGGCAACATTAAAATCCTGTATGCCACGCCAATAGCGTGGCTAGAAATGATTAGAACCAGTTTAAACGCTAACTTTGAGATACCCACCAACTGCATGAGGCTGCATGATGGTGTTCTCAAAGCGTCAATGGCTGTACTGTGAATAGGAACAGTGTTCCTGCTACCAAGGCTAGAAGAGGAGTAGGTTACTAAAAGAAGATTAGCGATAGTGTAGGCTACTTAATGCGTAACAAATTAAGCTCATCATGCCCAGTCATCAGGGCACACTGGGCATACTTTCCTCGGATACAATACTGTGTGTAAATATTGACTTGTCTATCAGACTACAAGATATTCTATTTATTTGGCTGGCATTATGTTTTTACATTAAAATGTATGTATGAAGGCAATGGACTACACCCAACGTATAAGTTTTGCTTTTCTAGGATTTGTTGTCCTGCTTTGTAATTTTTTATTTCAGCTTTTTGAAGTTCAGCTTTTACTTAAAATTCTGTGGACCAGCACCCTGCCGGTCTTTTATATTGGAAAAACACTAAGTCTGGCTGCCACACTTTTATTTGTGTGCCTCTGTAATTCTTTTCTGGGAACTGCTGCACAGTTTGCTCTCCTCCCTGAACTTTACATTTGTATGCTGCACAGTAACCTCTGTGATCAACAACAGTGTTTTCCAATCCACAGGGGTACCTCTTAGAGAAATGTCAAAGAACTTTTTCTTTTCAAACAAAATACAACACATATTAGTTCCAGGCTGTTTTGCCGAAATGCCAATTAAAAAGGGTCAACCTTGGAGGCTAAGTAAGTTTAGAGTCCACTGCTAAACTTTCAAGAAAGACTGAGGCCACAGTCACAGTGTTTGGTAGCAGTTCAGTTTAATTACTGCTGCTTCCCTGCTTTGCAGTATGGAGCCCCAATGACATCAATATTTCATAAATAAATAAGACATTATGAAATATATACTATAATTAGGTGAAGGGGACCATCTGAAAAGCCGCCATTGGTAACTGTTTGGAGAGGGCAATACTTGGCAGGTGATTGTCTACCACGGGCTAGTCAGGATCAACAACAGTACATTACCAGGATAATTGCCTCACATCCGGTGCCACCGGTTATTCTGCCGGATGTCCCTTGCCTTCCACTCTCTGTTTGTTGCCGTTCTCAAACTCTGTTCAATTTCGGAAAACGACAACAACCCTCGAGCTAGCAAGTTACATGCTAAAAATGGCAAGTTTTGAAGAACATTTGGATGGTGCAACAAGTCAGGCCTGCTTGGTTCTTTCGTTGGTTGTAAAGATTTACAAAGAATATGTTTATGTCGTTTCCTCTCTAACTGGGAAGTTTTGGGACTGATTGGTGGGATTGCTGTGGACGAAGTACACATGCCGATACACTGGTAAGAGCGAATGAGGTGTAACCATGTATCAGTAATCTTTAAAAAAAATTGAAATAGCTCATGTTACTGTATTGTGTCAACAGCCGGGTGCAAATGTTCCACCAAGTTCCTTCCCGAGACTTTTTTGCAGAGCCACGGTCACTGCGTCCGGAGCTTAGCACCACCCAAGACGATTGTGATTGGTTTAAAGAAACGCAAACACATAGTGTTTGTTTCTCCTATCCTGTAATGTATGTGTGGCTTAGCCGTACGTCGACATTTATGGATGGTGGAGATACCGTATCGCTAGCTATCACTAGAGATACCATTAATAAGTCAGTTTATATATTTTACATTCCTATGTAATTTTTTCTAAATTTGACATCTTTATTGTGTATTTAACATTGAACATTTTGGTGATTGAGCAGTTCTTATTGTGTTGACAGAGGTAAAGCCAGTTTGTTTGGGCTGTTCACAGCACCTTTCAGTGCCCAATGAATATATAATATTCAACGCCACTATCACACTCATTTACTGTTCCATCCTGACCAGAATAGTTAAAAACAGACATATTGATGAAAGTGCACTTATTTTTCTTAAGACATCTCAGGCTGTTCATCATCTGTTTTGTAAATAGATTGTTCATCATATACTTGTACCGCTTTACACTAAAAGAAAGGCACAAATGTATTGCTATTAATCGGTATTTATACAATGGTTTTACTGGCCCAGCCCACCTGGGATCACATTGGGCTTTATGTGGCCCATGAACTAAAATAAATTTGACTCCCCTGATCTACAGTATGCCCAGAACACAAAAGCATTATTGGACTTTGATTAATTCAGCACAAATCATGCTTTGTTGCGGCCTTTTTAAAAAGCATTTGCATCTGCGAGGGCAGCCAATCCCACCACAGGCAACCAAACCCACTACAAAGCTTTTTTAAACACATTCTCAGAAAACCAATACATCTTTGCTTGAATTTTAAACCAAAACAGATTGTGATTTAAGCTCTGATTTTCATTTTCGACACCAAACAAATTTCAATAGATGGTTTAGCTGGAGAAAAAAAAAAATCTACAGCACGCTTAAGACTTACTACTATTTTGGACTTACTAAATTACTGATTACAGTAAAAAAAAGAAGAAAAAAAAGGTTAATGTACAAGACAAAATCTGCTTTAGTCTCAATTCAACATTAAGACGGCTTGGACGGCTGTGGCTGAAGCACTAGAGCCTTTTGTTTACTTCTCAGCCATTTCCTCCAAATCAGGCGGAATCAGGCTACATTTACACCGCTACCTTTTGGTTTTTAAGCGTTTTAGTTTTGAGCCAAAAGTGATCTCGGTGCACCGAGTGTTTTTATCTCCAGTAGAAGAACTAATCTCTGTCTAAACTAACGCGCCAAACCGCATATCTCATCAACATTCTGGTATACTGGACATAACCAGGAAACAGCGTGGAGACTCCGCCTGTTGCAGGTAGTTGCCAGGGTAACGTTAGTAGCTTAGTCTCAGAGACTGAGACGTTGTGACCAATGAGACCCAGTCAGGCGGTAAAATGTTTGCGGCCATTGAGACTGACACACAACCCCGCAGATTCCAAACCAAAACGGGTCAGAAGTGTTTCCAAATGTCTCTGGTTTAGGGGCTCGGAAACACCAGAGCAGGGGGAATGAGAGGGGGAAACGCCAGAGCAGGGGGAATGAGAGGGGGAAAAGCCAGAGCGGGGGGAATGAGAGGGGGACACGCCAGAGCAGGGGAAACACCAGAGCAGGGGGAATGAGAGGGGGAAACGCCAGAGCAGGGGGAATGAGAGGAGGAAACGCCAGAGCAGGGGGAATGAGAGGGGGAAACGCCAGAGCAGGGGGAATGAGAGGGGGAAACGCCAGAGCAGGGGGAATGAGAGGGGGAAACGCCAGAGCAGGGGGAATGAGAGGGGGAAACGCCAGAGCAGGGGGAATGAGAGGGGGAAACGCCAGAGCAGGGGGAATAAGAGGAGGAAACATCAGAGCAGGGGGAATGAGAGGGGGAAACGTAGCAAAAGATGTTTGTTTTTAAACCAAAACATAACGATGTAAATGTAGCCTCAGCCGATCTAAAAAAATCTAATTAGCCAAATGTGTGTTCTCTGAAAATCGCATTGTGAAGACATACAACTGGGATGTCTGTCTGAAAACCTTTCGACAATGTGAGCAGTCCCCATGTCTCATCCTCTCATAACAAACACTTTTAAATCCATTTTCAAGGTTTCGAGCTTCGCCCCTTTGGACCCATATGAGGCTGTTAACCACTGATAACGCCCATTGTGGTTTCTTGGTGAAGTGCAACTTTGACTGCATACTTCCTCTGCAGCTCTGCTTACATGCTTCTTTTCATCTAACTAATCCCCAAAGTACATCTTATAAAGATCATCCTATTCGACAAGTAAATATAAAGTCTGCAAAATAACCACTCACTCAGAATTCAGTGTTTTGCAGGATTCTTCTTTCTTTGCTCTTCACGTGATTTAAACATGACCAGGCAACCACAGAAACACACACACACACACACACACACACACACACACACACACACACACACACACACACACACACACACACACACACACTAGTACTTGTACTAGAGACTAACATATGGTTTAGGGAACAAGAAGAAAAAAGGAAAAAAAAGAAGTGACACAGGAAGAGAAAGCAGAGTGACAGGCATGAGTCAACCTGTGTTCTTCTGCGCAATCATACATGCAGATCTAGAACGGCAAAGAAAAAAAAAATGAGACTAAGTGTGTAGCATCCAGGGCAGTCTGACAGCTTCCTTTTCTGCCTTACTTCCTTCTGTCTAAGTGTCTGTGGCTCTGTGATATGCTGAGAGAACATGAGAGGAGGGTGAAGGTGTGACTGAAAACAGCATGGCTACGTGGTCCATCTATTTGTTTTTGTGTCATTTATCATGGTCATTTATCATACCATTACATGGTTTAGGACAGTTTAGGACACTTTTTTTGCCTACATAGAGAGATAAATGGGACATTGCAGAGTTGCAGCAGCCTAGTCACACACGAAAACTAAATAAGAGCACACAAAGCGGTAAATAAGTAGGCTATGTCCTGAACTACAGGTTCCCAACACATGCTATCTGTATGTGTATGTGTAGAGAGTCGGTTTTCCAGGGATATAAGGACAATTTTGTTTGGACTTTCTGAACTAGTGTGTCAATTGCAGTGCTAAGAAGTAAGTGCGTTTTTATTTATTTATTTTTATAATTATTTTTGATCCATTTTAAATAGAAACATACTGATGAGAGCAGCTTTAACGTTTTGGTACGATTTAACTGCTAACTGCAACTAATAATCTAAGGGAGCTTTCACACCTGAAAGTCTGAACCAAGGTCCAGACCAAGGTTCATGTTTTTGCATTTGATCCGGTCAGTTTTGGTCTCACACTGCAGTTATGCAAGCGCACTCAAGATCTATATGTGACAAAACTACGTCCTGTCGTCATCACACACGTGAGCTGCGTCTCCCGATACTTATAATTGATTGGTTTGTAGACGGGCTTCCCTGTCCTCTCGTATCCTCTCTCTGTGAGTCAGAGTTTTTTCAACTGACTGCTGCTCTCCCCGTGCTGCCACGGCTCTTTTTGTTTTGTTGAGAAGCAAGACACTAGGGGTGGAACAGTACATGTATTCGTATTGAACCAAAACGGTACGGGTGTCACGGTTCGGTGCATGAATTTACACGGAGAACTAATGTAATGCGGAACTACTGTTAGATACGCTGGTTCTTTATGGACACCTAATCTGTAGCCCCACCTTAGCTCTGAAGCTCTGATTGGCGTGCCGCCTATGTAGCTGAGCTCCGCCTATGTATGCAGTTTTAGTGAGTCAGAGATAGCAGCATTAAGGACGAGTATGGCGAGTGGTGGCGACCCACAAGAGTTAGAGGACCCGCCGGCCTCTTTAAGATCACAAGTTTGGGAAAACTTGGGTTTCCCAGTCAGTGACAGTAGTTGTTATGACCTTGGGGTCATATTTTTCTGGTTTATCTGTCTCTCACCATGTACTGCACTTTTCAGCTGTTTTCTGCCTTTGAGTATCCAGGTAATGGAGAACAGGTGTGTGTTGACTGCTGCCATCTGATTGGTGTTCCTGGAGGAAAGCAGCCTTCTTAAGCCCCATGGTACAAGCAATCAGCCTCTCTCCACTCTGCCATGCTCCCAGCAAACCCATGTGTTAACCTTTGTTTGTGAATTATGACGTGAGTAGAGTAACAGCCTTTAAGGCAAATGTTTGTGTTACTTGTGTTCTTGGTTCTTCTTCGGCCTCAGTTGGTGTTTGGCTGTTAATCTTATTTATTTGCAAGTTAGTAGGAGTGAGAAGTCCTGTATTTTGTTTGACCCTTTTTCTCCTGTTTTTTTGGCATTTAGAAGTTTAGGTTAGAGCTTTGTCTTTTATTTATATTTATTTTGATTTAGGAAAGTTTAGGTTGCTTTTGTAGAATCGTTTTGTTTGTTGTGTTGGGACCTCACGTCTGAAATAAATACAACTGCAATCTGATTATTCTGTGTACTGGCTTTGCTTGGGAATGGGAAGAGTGGGGTGGGGGGGCACCTTTTATGTTGCGGCTGGTTACCCCTAGATTTCGGGTCATAACAGTAGTACAGGCGAGAGTGGTGGATAATACTGCTGTTGTAGATTAGTGTTACGTTTCCAGCGTCGCGGCTCCAAACCGTAATGTTAGTTGGGACAGATGCCTTGTTTCTTCAGGCTAACTATATTAGCTTTAGCCAGGCAGGGAGCAGCTTTGTGCGGTGAAAATGGCCAGGAAACGTCGTGATAACGTTGCATTAATCAGGTAATTTATTTCGTCTTTGCCGAGAACAGAGATGCTGTATTTTCATATTCAGTTTTATAGCTGATTGTCTTATTTTGTTAAGTTCCAGATGGAGTCTGGAGATGATGTGGGGTAACAGTGGTTTACTGTTTACATCTTACTTTATACACTTGAGGCTGTTGCAGCTAGCTCAGGGAAGAGACTGGATGACACGAAGTGGTACAGCCTGAGACATGCACGATAAAAAAAATTGCCTTCTGCATTTTTGTTTTGCTTTTCCCTCCATTGTACCAAACTCGTACAGAACCGTGATGTCTGAACCGAGGTATGAACCGAACCATGACTTCTGTGTACCGTTCTGCCCCTACAAGACACGTTAACTTTCTTTCTGCAGTATTTATTCAGAGACAAACTGAAACCTACACTGTACATTTACTACCACTTAAGTAAACTGCTGATGTATTCTCAGCTCTGACTGCCGACAGCTGTCTGCTCTGAACGCTGTCACTGTCACACTCTCTCTCACGTACACACTAAACACTGAGCTATTCCTTAAAAAGGAGCTTCCCTGGTCTTATAACACAATGAGAGCCTGCCTTGTATTTTGTCCGAAAGTCAGAACCATCCAAAAAAATGCTTTCACACTATAAACGAACCGGACCATGGTTCAGTTTGATCCGGATCGAGACTACCTCTTTTGGTCCGGACTGTGGTCCAGCGGAGGTTTCACACCTGTAATTTTGGTTCGGATCAAACTGAAAAGTCCGGACCAAACGAGGTAGGTGTGAAAGCCCTCTTAAACTACTGGTGCAGTTTAAATGACTGCAAAATTAAATCTGCAAAACGATTATTGGTTGGATTACACAATACCCTTTGGTCCGAATACCAACTACTACAACCTGGGAAACACAGAGCACCAATACACATATGGATAACACCTTTCTTGCTGTGGAGCATGGTTGCAACCTAATGCCCTGGGAATGGATCTCACTGGCAAGGACTGGGAGTCCGGTTAGGACCCGGCATTTGAGTCAAATACAGAGAGGGAGATCCTAGAAGAACCCTGCTGCAGAGCGCGCACACAGCCTCAGACAGGAAGAGCATGAGTGGTGGAGGCACCGAGCCAAGGCAAAGCTGGAGTGCAGTTTGAGTTACCTTGAATGACCCAGCCAAAGTTTGAACTCACACTCCACCAAAACAAACGGTAGAGGGCTGAAGATCACAGCTAACCTATCATAAATCCCATTCAAGTTGGACAAAACCTTAGAGGATCTGCAAGGAAGAAAAGGCTGAAATCTAAGAGACAAGAAGACTTAAAGTGTGAGGCGAGTTTCAAATGAATGCAACATCTGTGTTGTTGCTACAGACTGTCGTACGTCCGGTGTTGGAATCCTCTACAGTGAAATACAGACAGCTGTCCGCATTTTAACCGTGTTTAATCCAGCGCTAGGCTAACGTTACCTGCTGTCAAGTGTAGTGTTAACTAGCGTCACATGTGGCGATGTTTTTGTTGCCTCTAATGTCCGTTCAGGAGTATCAGAGAGAAGTGCAGCCAGGCATTTAAGTGGCACCAAAATCCGCATTGCTATTCGGTCCGGTAGATAGCGGTCGTTAGCAGACACCAATGGGCCTTGTTTCATAACGTGTTCGTTTTCATTTCACTCATATCTTACAAAATATACTACATTAAAAATCTGATAACAATACTAATGCAGTGGAGGACATAGCCTTGCCAAAGTCCTTCACATTGAACTAACATTGTAGGCTAACAACACAATTCGCTCATCTTACGTTAGCTGACCAGCCGACTAGCTTGCTTTTCAGGTTTTTGAAACTCCCATTTATGGGAAATTGAAATTTGCGATCAGTTCCATTCTGAATAAACAAACAGCACAGTTTACATGCTTCGTCCTTGTTGCATTATTCATTAAGATAATTCTAAACAGATTTCTGTAGTTCCAACAACTCTGAATTGTAGTTGAGAACGTCAGTTATAACGGCCCACGTATTAAAAAATTGTCTGGTTTAAATCTGGCTCAGGCTCATAATAACAGTTAATGTGTAAGGCCGGGCCGGGCTTGGACACAACGTGCACGGGCTCGAGGAGGGTCGGGCTTGATTTTTTTGGCCAGATCTAAGCTCTATCTTGTAGTCAGGTGTGTTTTGCATTCTGCAATGCAGCAGAACATGCAAACTGTAGCAGCTTGCAAACTGTAGCAGCTTGCAAACTGTAGCAGCTTGCAAACTGTAGCAGCTTGCAGTGTTTCTCTGCGGTCAAGCTCACTGTGTACTCGCATCTCCGTGGTCAAACCAGCCGCCGCTAAAGTTGGAGACAGATGCCGGCAGAGCAGAGCCAAGTCTCTGTGAGCAGATGTAATAATGTCGCTTGTGAAACAATGTCTCCAACATTTCAATAAAATGAGCTGGTTTGACCACAAAGATGCAAGAAATATGCACTAGTCCAGAACACAGGACCTTCTTCCTGTATTTACTTTCTTGCTCCCGCCCCAGACACATCAGACCAATAAAAGGAGTGAACACTGTTGCGTGATTTGCAGTGATGCATTTTGGTTCGCTTAGATTTTTGTTGGTGTGAAACCAAATCAAAGGGAAAACGCACCAAGTTTACAAACTCATCAACTGATTCAGACCAGCGCAAATGAAAATGTTGACGACCTTATATGTAGAACCCTTATACTGGTTTTGAGAGAGCCAATTATACTAGCTCAAGAACTCCGATAGAAAGCAGGATACTGTGCCCTGTAACTAGGTTTAAGGTTCCTGGGGCCTCATGTATAAACGTTGCGTACGCACGAAAAGCTTGCGTACGCTGGTTGTCACGGACACTTTGTGATGTATAAAAAAAAACTTGACTTGAGAATGTGCGGGCCGTCACGCAAACTGTTGAGCTGTCGTGAGAATGTGCGGACCGTCCGCAAAGTCTTGTCTGGCTCTGTAACGTGGCGAATTCTAAGTTAAAAATGCTGAAAATCACCAAACATCACAAAATAAAGTTTCCACTTCACTTACTGGCATATGTCTGTGACGTTGTCTATGAAAAAACATATTTATATCCGCTGATACTCCATAAAAGTTTGATCATTTATATGGATAATGTTTCACATCTTTCACACTATTAACTGTTTAATCTGCAGGCTACTTAACCTCTGTTAAACATGAGGACGGGAAATGAATGATAAATCCACTTAGAAAATATATTCAGTCATCCTCTGTATTTCCCATAGATGAAATACATACTCACTGTGCAACAAAAATATCGGCATTGAATAATGTAATAGCCTATATTACATCTGTCCGTGGCGATCTTTTTGTTAGTGTCTGTAAGTCTGTAGTTACTGAGGATCAGACATCCATGGCGCACGGGATGCGGGACGCACGGCTCCATCTCCCCAGGAACAAACGCTGTCGGGCGGGCAAACTCATGTGATGCGTAATTGATCCCGTGGATGATTTGTAGGCTATTAAGTGAACAAGGTGTACCCGGTGCACCAAACACTGGGCCGTCTTGACTGTCTTAATTCTGCACATATTTCTGTTACTGTAGTCCTATTTACTATTTCATTTCATTCATTTCATTTAGCGAATCCGTGCACACTGTCACCTGCCGTGGAGACGTTGGCCTCGCTAACCTCTCCTCTGAGTCGGATCTCTCTCGCACTCTAGCCTACTAACACTTAAAATAAATGGCATTACATCAGTGGGTTCAAACTGCTTATTGTGCGTCATTTGGACTGACACTGAGATGCATGTTGTTCTGTAACTGGTGTGGCGCTGCCTCTATTCTCTTGATTTCCACTTCGACATTGGACATTGTTTTTTTAATTTCTGCCATTCACTGCCTGGTCAACATTTGCTACTCTGGGCATTTTCTTTTATTGCTTATCCAAGATGACAAACCTCCAAACAGAAAAACATTTCTCGACTCCACTTCCGCGATCAGCACCTAAACCTCGGTGAAGTTTTTTTCCGTCTGCAGCGGGATAACCCGTTGTGATTGGACGAAGAATGACGTCGGGGGCGCATTTATAGTAATTTCCATATTCATTTATGGGAGGAGGCAAAGCGGGGTCAGTTGCTCATTCATGTGCGCTCAATTTCAAGTTGATTGTGATGTATAAAGGAAAGGTGCGCAGGACCTGGCGTACGCCCGGTTTTATACATCTGAATATTTCTGTGCGTAGGTACTTTTCAAGTTTTTGGTCGTACGCCATCTTCTGGTATGAAAGCTGCGCAATCTTTTATACATGAGGCCCCTGGTTCATACTAGTGGTAGGTCAGAATAACGGCAAACAAAGCAATGATTAGCTACATGCTGCAACTTAAGTCAGTTCAAGTCTACCCCCAGTAATGAAGAGAATACATTTGTTGAATGAATGAGTATATTGCGATATCTAGACAGCAACGCACCGCAGACAAGGCAAAGTTGTTTTCCTGACAGCTGCAGAGTACAGTATGTGCAGCCAGCCAAACACAACGGCACATGCCACAGTTTGTCAAGCGTTCTGCATGATCGTCAATATCATATTGTCCATACTGAAGTAGCAAGACATGCCACTGAAATATGTTATGGTTGGCATACTGTACGCTGCCGTTAGAAAGGTGCAGCTGTTATATTAATGTTTTTCTTCTACTCTTCAATAATGGCTTTTTTTTTTTTTTTTTTTTTTTTTTTTACCAGGGACAAAAACAGACACCAAACTTATTATTTGAAATAGTTTCGGCCCTAAAAAAAAAAAAAAAAAAAAAAAAAAAGAATGAAATGATTCAAACTTCAATTTACTCGATATCCCCACAGTGTTGCATGACAAGGAGAATACTGCATGACAGGGGAGAATACTGTTGGAACAGTTTGTTTTCCAGTCCAGAAAAGCGTAAGTGACCCTTGGATTATTATTGAACCACAACAGTGCAATTGGGCTCTAAATATAACCCATATAAATCAGTTTTTCTTGGGGGCCCTCTGCAGTCTACTCAGTGGTTAGATTGAAGAGATTTAAAGTGGGATTTGTCAGTCCATATGAACTGGATAAGTTCAGCTGATATTCCAATATTGCTAACCCTAGACCTTCTGTTTCTATAGTGAATAGTGTATAGTTTGCAGAGCTTTTCTCTTAATGTTTCCTGTTCATTCAAGCTTGTCAAAGGCTGCATTATTGTCCACTTCACACTGAAACAGGAACCTGTTCCTATTTAAATCTGCACACATTTTGAAAAGCTTTTATCGTTTTATTTTTACCAATGAATTTCTTCTATTCTTATTCAGCTGTTGCTCATAGGTATCTTTGTCTCTTCTGCCCTTTAAATTTTCAGTCTGGCTGTTCTCCATGTACATAACAAACCCTTAACACAAAATAAGATCCATTTGTAAAGAGGACTTTCTACAACCTAAAAGCATCAAAGACCATTCATATTACGGTTAGGTCCGGAAATATTTGGACTAGGGGTGTCACGGTTCTCCAAATCCTCGATTCGATTACATTTTCAATTCTAAGGTCACGGTTCGATTCTCGATTGTTAGACTAGACTTTTATGCAATATAGCCTAATATCTGACCTTCGTTCGAAATGTACCACACTACATTGTCAAATTTAAAATATTTATTAACAACATAATGTAACAATAACATATATTCAGTCAATTGGAAACTTGACAATTGATCAATAAAGTTAAAAAAAATAAATAAATAAAAGTTTGTCGAAGGCAGACACTTCGGCTTTGCAGCAGCGGCAGCTGAGCAGTCAGAGAGCAGAGGCACTGCGCTAACTTGTTTCTCTCTGTAATATAACTAATATACTGTAAGCTGCTCTGTTTAGGCTACAAAACGTGCATGCAATTCAACCGTGTGGTTTTGTTGGGATTAAACTATAAGCAGAAGGAATATCCGCTAGCTGCTAGGCAGTATTGACGATTCCATTTTTTTCCCCCTGATATTCAGATTGTGACTTAATTTCGATCTATTTCGATTTAAAATCGAAATCGTGACACCCTTAATTTGGACAGTGACACAATTTTCATAATTTTGGCCCTGTGCGCTAACATAATAGATTTGAAATGAAATCATCGATATGAAATTGTAGTGCAGACTTTCAGCTTTATTTTTAGGGTATTTACATAAAAATTTGAGGAAGGGTTTATGAATTACACACAGTCATACATAGTCCCCTAATTTCAAGGGACCTAAAGTAATTGGACAATTGAGTCAAAAGATGTTTCAAAAGGTCTGGAGTTGATGTCAGGTGTGACATTTTCATTTAGAAGCTGTTGCTGCGAATCCACAACATGCGGTCAAAGGAGCTCTCAATGCAAGTAAAGCAGGCCATCCTTAGGCAAATCAACAGTTTGGTACACTCTGAGAAAAATGGAACGCACTGGTGAGCTCAGCAATACAAAAAGGCCCGGACATCCACGGAAGACAACAGTGATTGATGATCTCATGATCCTTTCCACGGTAAAGAAGAACCCCTTCACAACATCTAGTGAAGTGAAGAAGACTCTCCAGGAAGTAGTCGTATCATTATCCAAGTCTACCATAAAGAGAAGACTTCACGAGAGCAAATACAGAGGGTTCACCACAAGGTGCAAACCATCCATAAGCCTCAAGAATAGAAAAGCCAGATTAGAGTTTGCCAGAAGACATCTGGAACAGCATTCTTTGGACTGATGAAACTAAGATCAACCTGTACCAGAATGATGGGAAGAGAAAAGTATGGAGAAGGCTTGGGACGGCTCTTGATTCGAAGCACACCACATCATCTATAAAACATGGTGGAGGCAGTGTAATGGCATGGGCATGCATGGCTTCCAGTGGCACTGGGTCACTAGTGTTTATTGATGATATGACAGAAGATGGAAGCAGCCGCATGAATTCTGAAGTCTAGGAGCATTCTGTCTGTTCAGATTCAGCCAAATTCAACAAAGTTGATTTGACAGCACTTCACAGTACAGATGGACAATGACCCAAAACAAACTGCAAAAGCAACCCAGGCATTTTTCAAGGCAAAGAAGTGCAATATTCTACAACGGCCGAGTCAATTACCTGATCTCAATCCAATCGAGCATGCAAGACAAAACTTAAGGCACAAAGACCTGCAAACAAACAACAGCTGAAGACAGCTGCAGTCAAGGCCTGGCAAAGCATCACAAAGGAGGAAACCCAACGTTTGGTGATGTCTATGTGTTCCAGACTACAGGCAGTCATCGCCTGCAAAGGATTCTCAACAAAGTATTAAGAATGGACATTTTATTTATGATTATATTAATTTGTCTAATTACTTTAGGTCCCTTGAAATTAGGGGACTATGTATGACAATGTGTGTAATTCCTAAAACCTTCCTCCAATTTTGATGTAAATACCCCCAAAATAAAGCTGAAATCTGCACTACAATTCCATCTCGATGATTTCATTTCAAATCCATTGTGTTAGCGTACAGGGCTAAAATTATGAAAATTGTGTCACTGTCCAAATATTTCTGGACCTAACTGTATCAGCCATCTGACTGGACCGAATCAAGCTTTTGTGGCAGGAAATTCCAAACTTTTGATCAATAATGTACATGTACGTCAAAATGGTACACAAAGCATCCGACAAATATATAATTATGGTGACAGGAAACAGAACATTGCATATTAACAGTGTAGTGTACTCTAGTTGTCAGGGTGGCCAAGAGGTCTGAGATGCCAACATCTCTGGTGTCTGATTCAAAGTTCACAGTTCAACTCACATTTGACAAACAACTCTGATACTCATATGTGTCACTATGACTCCTGATGTTCACAATCTTACATTTTTACTTTTGACATAGCATGATGGTCATACCTAATGTTCCTGTTTCGGCATCTGTGCAGTTCATTTTGGTCCATAGTTTAAAACACCACCCGGGTGTAGTCAAATCACCCACGTTTCTCCCACAAACAGCAAGTCAATAAACAGCCCAGTACTGTATTGTTCAGGGGGACAGAGGAATGTCTTGAAATGGTTCCTTAGGGAGTACATTCTTGGTCCAGTATGCAGTTCAACGTTGTTTATGCTATCATGGCACAATGACAAGTTTGGGTTTAACATCACTGTTTGTCAGAGCAATTTACAATATATAATAATGTCCTAATTTAATTTAAAAAGCCACATAGTAATATCTTTGACTAAATTAACTAGGATTGTTATCTATTAAAAGCTCAGTGTAAAACACAGCAGACCCTTTAAGTGTCGACCGTTCTGTGGGATATGTTTTCATGCTAATCGAATGTGTCTCTAGCTTGAAACAAGCTAGCGCAAACCGGTGATTAGCTGCCAACGCTAGCTTTCGGGGCAGTGGGTAAATCTGTATTTCTATACCACTAACAAGGCTCAAAATAGCACCACACTTCCACGGTAGCATAATGAGGGTCCCTACATGTAAACCGAAGCATTGAGAACTTTGTAAGTGTACAGACAGTTTATTAAAAAGATAGATTATAAAGACTGTTTTCATGACTGTTTTCCCAAGATGGCGCCTGCCTGTATACATGCCCCGAAAGCTAGCGTTAGCAGCTAATCAGCGGTTTGCGCTAGCTTGTTTAAAGCTAGAGACGCATTTGATTAGCATGAGAACAATGTAGGGGTTAATGTTATTAGCCCCTAGGTTCATTTTGCACTGGAATTGTCTTTTCAAAGTCAATCACAACTGTATCCCGCAGTGAGCAGTTTCCCAGCAGTGAGAAAAGCAAAGACAAAACTATAAATCCAAAAATCTCTCGTGAAACAACCACAAATCTTCTCACTTTGGCAAAAGTATGCAGTTTAGAATGACAAGTACATAAAAAACTGGTGCACAACTAATCGACATTATTTAGACAACTTTCAGTCAAAAATCTTACTCTTAAAAGGTAGGGTTCCTATGTTTGTGTGTGTAAGTGACTGATAGGAACAACAACTTCTCAAGACGGTGGCTTTATCTGTTGTCAATACCGCTGGTAGTTACCCCCGAAAAACATCGGCTTAATCCTTACAACATGTTGCAGCCCGAGTGCAGCCCGTCTAGCAGATGAGCAGACAGACAAAGAGCAGAGAGGGTGACTCTGCAGTTCGCTAACTTGTTGCTTTCTCTACCAATATAAGCCGCTCTGTTTTAGGCTACGAAACATAAATGCAGGCTGAAATTCAACCGTGCCGTTTTATCGGGATAAAGTTATAAACAGAAGGAAACTAAGTTAGCTGCTAGGCTAAGGTGCAATGGTAAACACTGCAGCTGTAACGTTAATGTGTCTACCTCAGCTGAGAACGGAGAAATCTCTTTGCCTTTCCTTAGTAGGAAAGGCAAAGACATTTCTCCGATACAAGACATTAAACAGGCACTCTCGCATATAGGCCTAGTAGTCAATGAGTCCATGTCATTAGAATCAATGAATCCATGTCATTAGACACAACGTGCACACATGTGCAGACCAATGTTTTTTTGTGGTGATGACGGTGACGAGCTCAGACCCGCGGTAGGCATCGCGTGACTGCGGTATTGCAGTAACCGTCCCAGCCCTAGTGATGGTTGGAAAAGTGGAAAGACGACCCAAAACGGCTTTTCATTAGGGGTGCACAATATATTGACTCAATATCGTTATCGCGATATCACGTTGCGCGATATTATACCGAAAGTCTCGCGATAATTATGCGATATTTCTTCTAATAAAAAAATAAATATCTTTTTTATATTTTGTTTCATTTGTGAAGCGTTGCATCCCGCCCAACATGCACCCAAAGAATATAGAAGTAACAAGAGGCGAAACGCAATAGAACGTTGTGTTGCACTCAATAGAATGTTCCAGAGGTTTGAGGTTTGATGCACCTCTCGAAAAATACACATCACTTGGTAGCGTTGCATTTCCCCTGACTCATTTCCTGGTTCTCTTTCTCCTTAAACAACATGAAATCAAGGAGAGGGGTAACTTTTCCTGCTAAAGATTTCCCACCATGGTCAGAAAGAACAGGGGAGACGCTTTGTTTCTCTCACTAAGACTGAGTCGCTACTCGCTCTGAAGATAATCACGGTCACTCTCGTCCTCTCGGCTGGAGCGTTAAATCTGTGGATATATTATAAGACCAAAACAGATACATGTGGCTACTTAATATGCACGTGAAAGGCTCACCCTTTGGAGCACAGCCGTATTCGCCAGCAACGTCCAACAACATCTGCAGCTGGAACCCCGCACAAGCAGCAGAGCACCACGGAGAGGTACTCTCAGTGCCTTATGACTGTAAAAGCTAAACGGTACAAATAAATAACGGAGGCAGTGGCATATCATATAGGCAAAGACATGCTTCCGCTGAGCACCCCCCCACCATGTACGGTTTAGGCTGTACCGTGACTGTTAGACGGAGAAAAATAATAACTGTTACTGTACTGTATCACGTTAGTTTTTTATGTTACAGATGTAAAGTCTACCTCAGTTTTATTTCAATTTCTCCTTTGTTTACAAAACACTGCACATATTTTAAAACACTTCATTCACCAGAAGTGTTCATTGTGATTTTAGACTTATGTTTACATTTGAATTATTTGAGTGTTTTCCATGGTTGTGTTGACATTTTCTGCTTTTATAACTGAGAGGATTATAATCGGAGGAAGGTTAAGCTTAAAATAAAAACGTTTAAATTGAATAAATTTTTTTCTCCTGGTCCTTATTTTAAATAGGTCATAAAAAATCGACTGATATGAAACACTTATATCGTGATACAGTTTTCAGCCATATCGCCCAGCCCTACATATTAGGTATACATTTGTTTTATTTTCTAAATTTGAAAGTCCGGCCCCGGAGTGTCTGGTTAGAAAAATTCTGGCCCTTGGAAAAATTTAGTTGATGACCCCAGCTGTACAACCAGTAAAACATGTCCTGTTCTGTAGAGACATGTTGGACCAGTCCAATATGACTGCAGGTTGAAATACACCTTGTGTTGTAAGAAAATTTGTTTTATTTGTTATGAATCTATTCTGATGCATTTTCCCATAACTTTGGTAATTTTACATATGTTTAAAAATATCAAAATTAATATCAATATCGCAATATTCATTATCGATATCGCAATATCAATTTTTTTTCTATATCGTGCACCCCTACTTTTTTTGTTTATTTACATAGAGTTTGGTGGGTTTAGCGAATGCAATTTGGCGGATGTTTTTATGTTTAAAAAAATGATGTTACTCTTTAACAGAAAGGTCAACCTCTTTAGAAATCCTTTCCATAATGTTGTCAGACACTTAGAATATTAATCTGTCCATTGTCCATCCATTAATCTGTCCACACAAGAAATCATAATCATCGTAGAATCCAAACACAACCAAAAACGCCTGACATAATCAGATCCATAACAAGTCCATAATAAATCATCAGGGGAATGAGAGTTCACAGGGATGAGGTTTCAGTTGTGTTTGAAAGATATGTAAATCTTACAGTACGTCCTCAGGGCATTACACCGAGCTAAAGGTCTTAGTAGATAAAAACAGCAGAGGCTTGTCTTTCAAATTAAAAGTATATTGAAAATACACACTGACAGATGATCAGGCAGGGTGGGTGTGTGTGTGTGTGTGTGTGTGTGTGTGTGTGTGTGTGTGTGTGTGTGTGTGTGTGTGTGTTCCACGTGTCTGAAATATATGAAGTACTGTGTGAGGTACAACAAAGATAGCACAATGTTTAGACTTGCAGAAAGGTATTTAATGAGCAACTTGAATCACCTCATATCATCCCATCATATTTACAGAATACTGATCTATTTCTAGCAAGGCCTCCTGGCTGAGATTAAACTGATTAATAAAGTAATGCAATCTCATAAGGCAAGAGGCAAATCAACCAGACTGATAACTTGGTTTGTAGTATGAATCAACCCGCAGGGTTCAACGTTAAGGTTGTTTTTTCACTTGTCCGGTCGGGCATTAAAAACTTAAAAAGAAAGATCCAAATGAAAACATTTTTTTTTTAAATGCGCCAAAAGGGTTAAAAACAATGCTGGTAAAAACGCTGAAGAAAGTATCAAAAAAGCATCAAATGTCATAAAAATAAAGAACTCTAAATGACATAACTACGTCCCTTTGTCATCAGATACAGCATGTGAGCTGCATCTCCTGATCCTTCACATTGATCGGTTTGTAGATGGGCTTCCCCGTCCTCTTGTATCCTTTCTCTGGTGTGGGAATTTTTGAGAGATCTTTCCAACTGACTGCTGCTCTCCCTGTGCTACCACAGCTCTTTTAGTTTTGTTGCTTTGTTAAGGAGCAAGTCACAGGAACTTTACTTGGGTTTTAAGGAGCTGCAGCATTTATTCAGAGACAAACTGAAACCTGTACTGTACATTTAGTAGCACTCAACAAATAAACTAGGCCTACTAATTTGTTATCTGCTCTGATAGCAGACAGCTAGCAGTTTATATATGGTTAGAAGATGGCTATGTCTCATGTGACCTTGTTATTTGTACACACTGTGACTATACAAATCAAAACATGTAAATAGGAACATATTGGCGTTATTTTGTCACTTATTCGGAGCAGTAGGCTAATTGGAACCAGTTATCTCCAGGATATGTGCTAGGCTAAGCTACCGGTGGAGCCGTCAGACAGAGTTACAACACGCACGGAGATGAGAAGGGTATGTATCGACTTGTCTAACTCTTGGGATTACGGTGAATAAGCTAACGTCCCAATATGTCGGCGTGTTCCTTTAAGTTTTGTTAAGTTTTTCTGATTACCTGTTGGCCTACATATCTATGCTTGTTTATCAGAGAGCTTCTTGTCTGATTCGGTCCACCAGTTGCCAACTGTAATCCTGCCTCAGTGACGGAGTTAAATGCCTTTAAACTTTACCAGCTGTGTCCCGGTGTGGGCTTTTGGATCCCGTTACCTGTACCCTGTTACCGGAACCCTTACAGCCAATGTGATTTCATTTCACTGACAAAAGGTCAGCCTAGCACAGGCAAAATGCATGAGAAGTTGATTCTAGCCTTTCAAAGCTTTTATCTGAGCAACGGCAGGAGTAGATCTGCCAACCAATTATCTTGTTCTAAAACATTGGATATTGCAACTGCAAGATAGATTAATGTTGTTGTCATTACTGTAGTTTCCTTTTGTGGGGGGCTGTAATAGTCCACGTTCAAGTCACGGCACAGTCCATGTGGCGGGGCTGTGGTTGTAGCAGCAAATAGAAACCTTGTAAAATCTGGACTAGCTTTCATACTAAGGAGCTTTTAATTTTATTTAGTTTACATCCAATAATTTTTATTTTTTTAGCTTCTAAGGAAAGTGCTGTAACAGATTATGCCATAGAACGATTTAGCCGCTACAGAGCTCTGGGACGCCGGCTACCAGCGCCGGCTACAGGCACCGCCAGACGACGCTCCTTTCAGGGGCCATGGTAGTGAGAGTAGAGTTTAGCCAGAAAAAGTGAGCGTCATGCGGTGATGACAGTAACATTTAGGCACCAAAACGACTCGTTAAGTTTAGGAAAAAGATTGTGGTTAAAACCCTCCCAAGGAACGAACAAGCGTTTCCTGGGTTAAAGTCTTTTATTTTTGCCAGGAAGTGAACTCCGCTCCCCAGCTTGAAAGCGCTGTATTTTATGTTTTTAATTTAAATAGCTCACGTCAACAGTTAATTTCATTTAATATTGTATAAGGTGTTTTCTTTTGCAGTGTGCAAATGTTCCACCAAAACCAGTTCCTTCCCGAGTAGGGATGGGCATGATTAATTGACGATCGATAATTGCTCATTAAGAATTTCGTTGATCACGTTAATTTGTCATTGATTAAACTAATGCAGGTTGCGTTGCGTAGTGTGAGTCTTGAAGCAATGAAATTAATTTCACTGTGTGGCAGCAATTAAACATTTTACCACCCGGGGGCGCCATAGGCTTCTCAGTTACCTGCGAGTTTCTGTTTTGATTTCAAAAGTAATCATGAAGAGGTCACGGCGAAGTGTGGCGTGGGACCATTTTGATTTAAAAAACGACTTAGTTCACTGCAAACACTGAGACGCCATGTATACAGTGGGGCAAAAAAGTATTTAGTCAGCCACCAATTGTGCAAGTTCTCCCACTTAAAAAGATGAGAGAGGCCTGTAATTTTCATCATAGGTACACTTCAACTATGAGAGACAAAATGAGAAAAATAAATCCAGAAAATCACATTGCAGGATTTTTAAAGAATTTATTTTCAAATCATGGTGGAAAATAAGTATTTGGTCAATAACAAAAGTCCATCTCAATACTTTGTGATATACCCTTTGTTGGCAATGATGGAGGTCAAACGTATTCTGTAAGTCTTCACGAAGTTTTCACACACTGTTGCTGGTATTTTGGCCCATTCCTCCATGCAGATCTCCTCTAGAGCAGCGATGTTTTGGGGCTGTCGCTGGGCAACACGGACTTTCAACTCCCTCCAAAGATTTTCTATGGGGTTGAGATCTGGAGTCTGGCTAGGCCACTCCAGGACCTTGAAATGCTTCTTACGAAGCCACTCCTTCGTTGCCTGGGCGGTGTGTTTGGGATCATTGTCATGCTGAAAGACCCAGCCACGTTTCATCTTCAATGCCCTTGCTGATGGAAGGAGGTTTTCACTCAAAATCTCACGATACATGGCCCCATTCATTCTTTCCTTTACACAGATCAGTCGTCCTGGTCCCTTTGCAGAAAAACAGCCCCAAAGCATGATGTTTCCACCCCCATGCTTTACAGTAGGTATGGTGTTCTTTGGATGCAACTCAGCATTCTTTCTCCTCCAAACATGACGAGTTGAGTTTTTACCAAAAAGTTCTATTTTGGTTTCATCTGACCATATGACATTCTCCCAATCCTCTTCTGGATCATCCAAATGCTCTCTAGCAAACTTCAGACGGGCCTGGACATGTACTGGCTTAAGCAGGGGGACAAGTCTGGCACTGCAGGATGTGAGTCCCTGGCGGCGTAGTGTGTTACTGATGGTAGCCTTTGTTACTTTGGTCCCAGCTCTCTGCAGGTCATTCACTAGGTCCCCCAGTGTGGTTCTGGGATTTTTGCTCACCGTTCTTGTTATCATTTTGACCCCATGGGGTGAAATCTTGCGTGGAGCCCCAGATCGAGGGAGATTATCAGTGGTCTTGTATGTCTTCCATTTTCTAATAATTGCTCCCACAGTTGATTTCTTCACACCAAGCTGCTTACCTATTGCAGATTCAGTCTCCCCAGCGTTGTGCAGGTCCACAATTTTGTTTCTGGTGTCCTTTGACAGCTCTTTGGTCTTGGCCATAGTGGAGTTTGGAGTGTGACTGTTTGAGGTTGTGGAATAGGTGTCTTTTATACTGATAACAAGTTCAAACAGGTGCCATTAATACAGGTAACGAGTGGAGGACAGAGGAGCCTCTTAAAGAAGAAGTTACAGGTCTGTGAGAGCCAGAATTCTGGCTTGTTTGTAGGTGACCAAATACTTATTTTACCGAGGAATTTACCAATTAGGCCTAATTCATTAAAAATCCTGCAATGTGATTTTCTGGATTTATTTTTCTCATTTTGTCTCTCATAGTTGAAGTGTACCTATGATGAAAATTACAGGCCTCTCTCATATTTTTAAGTGGGATAACTTGCACAATTGGTGGCTGACTAAATACTTTTTTGCCCCACTGTAAGTACAACACGGCCACGACTCAAATAATGTACCACTTAAACAAAGTGCGTCCGACCCTGGTTAATGTCGGTGGCGGTGCAGCCTGCTCTCATTCTCAACCTAGCATCAACTCGGTATTAGCACAGAGGAGTTGCGATGCACAACGAGCAGAGAAAATTACCCAAGGGATCTGCAAGTTCATTGAGATGGATATTGGAACCAGCATGTCACATTCCGTCACAACGTACCATCACCAGACTGGTAGAAACTCACTACAAAGAACGGAATGAGGTTCCCCGGCCCGGGCTGGCCAAGTTAGCGCGGAGGTACCTGTGCATCCCAGCCGGCGGGTGTTTTCGGCGGCTGGACTGACGGTCACCAGGTAGCGGTCGCATCTGACCCCAGGTCATGTCAACCTGCTTATTTTTCTCAACAAAAACCAGTAGACTGGTGCAGAAGTTGTATGTGAGTTAGGCCTACTGGTTATTTTATATTAGGCTTTGTCTGTGCCTTGTATAGTTTTGAGTTACATTTTGACAAAACCTGCCAGATCTAAGTATTATTATGTTTTTGGTTAAGATATTATTGAACATGATTCTTTTTATTTATTATTTTGGAACAAACGAGGGTCTCTGATTAAGAACGCCAGCTCGCCGCAGCAGGTTCCGCTGCTTCAGAGCACCGCAGCGCATATATCTTCAAGTTTAGCCTAACCTCCAGTTTAACTGCCACAAGTTGCTCTTCTTGTAATTAAGATCTCATCCAGGAAAAACACGCTGTATTTTTGTATTTTCATTGCATTTTTAATTTATAAAAAGTAAAAAAAATGTAATGTAAAAATATTAATGATTAATCGATAGTCGATCGTTAATTCTCCCGACGATCGAATAAGAAAATGTAATCAAATGCCCATCCCTATTCCCGAGACTATTTAGCAGAGCCACCGTCGCTGCGTCTGGAGCTTAGCGTCTTAGTCTGCTTAAATACAACAAATTGCTTGTTGACTTTAAAACTAATGAAAGGAAATCATTACCAACATCCCTTATTGAACATTTAATTCAATATAAAAGCACCACTTAAAGGGGTGATAGAATGAATGAATGAATGAATAATATATATATACACACACACATGTACATACCATACACATATATATATACACACACACATATATACACATATATATATACACACACACATATATACACATATATATACATATATACACACATACATACACACATACATACATACATACATACATACATACATACATACATACATACATACATACATA